>JAXDDW010000146.1:210000-810000 GCA_034670385.1 Hoplostethus mediterraneus
ATGTCCACACACAAACAGTTTTAGTGCAAACAAAGCTGCACGTGCCACCACCAGTAAAAGTAAACATCCTGTATAATGTCTCTACTTCGCGATGTATTTTTGCAAATTATGAGGCATTAAATCAAAAATGCTGAATGAAAACAGTTTCTACAGTTGCTTGAGGCAGAGAAGTGTTTTTGGCGATAATGAAATTGTGCAATAAATAGCGATGGAAATGCATTTGTCAAATATGTAATGACATAACAAACCCAACAAATTGTTTGGTCTCATTGCACAACAGTTTACAAAGGTGCTTTGGACTACCCAGCATTGTCGCACATGCTGTCTCGTTGTGGTTGTATGACCTTTGGTTGGTGCATTTACGTCTTTTTGGTCTTCAGATAGCATGAAATATGGCCAATATTACCTGAAACTAAGTAGGGGATAATGTTAGGTCTGCAGCAGTTCGTCAACATAATTTGACAAAATACATTTGACAGATTTCCCTCCCTCTCTCTGTTCCAGGTACTGCATGGCTGTGTATATGGAGCCCAGTCATTCAGCAGTCCTAAGTATTTCCCGCTGCAGCTGTCTGACCTGTTGAGTACGGACTACGACCCGTTCCTTCCCTTAGAAAGCCTCAGAGAACCAGAGCCGCTGCACAGCCCAGACTCCGAACGCTCCAGCAAACTACAGCCTGTCGCTGAAGGTAGATCACATAAGACTGGGGAGGGCAGCCACTACGTAGGCTGACTCTAGCCCCTATTTGGGATCACAACTGATTGGTGCTAGCTTGTGCAGGTCGTACAGGTGATCTTGTTTGTGAGGGCTCATGTTTTTTTTAATCTTTTTTTCTCCCAATCCAGTCAGTACCGTTATTATTTCAAATATGTTTAAGTTTTATCACTCAAATCTGCGTGATTTGTGTCCTGTCAACCATTCAAATCTGAATAGGGACCAGCAAAAGCCAGAGAGAGTTGAGCTCTAGCAAAGGAGGTGTGGCACTTGTTGGTGTTTTCACCAGACTCGACGGTCGCGTGGCATGACAACTTGCGTAGTGTGTGATCCTCAAAATCCAAGTGGTCGTCACGTTTGTGTTCCCCCAATTTAACTAGCCATCAAGTGTGTACACATATGCTAGTAGAGGAACAAAATTGTGGCCAAGATTATTGGTACCCTTGAATTTTATGCCGATTCAAGGGTGCAGACAATATAACCAGGGCACCCTTATAGCCCCTTTTCAATTTTGAAGCCATTAAATATTTTTTTTAAATACTTTTTATTCTTATGATTTGATCATGTGCTAGATCAACGTGTAAAGACTGAAAGTTGTTTCAATTTCCAATTATTTCATAAGATATTGTACATGATCTGCATTAAATGAAAGGGATGATCTTGGCCAGCTGCTGTATATGAATGCCAGTTAGTAAGTGTGTGAAGTCCAATCTGTACACAGCCTGTTCTGTCATGTTGTCCCCAGCTGATGAAAGTTTATTGATCGCCTTGGGGAAGTTGGGTAGCATTCTCTGCAACAGGAGAATAGCGCAATAGCGTCTTCATTGACAGATGTACAAGTTCATGTGCAGTGCTAGCTATTCACATTGTGGGAGAACCAATAGATGCCTGAATGTGCAAATATGCACCTTCACATTATCAGATTGACAGATGAAGGTAACATATGCACAGACACACACACACACAACGCAGGACTGCACCCACATTGATTGTATGATAATTGCATACATGCAAAGTGACACACACACACACATAGAACCTATGCAGAATCAGAACCATCCAGCAAACTGCTGCTTATTACCGAAGGAGGAGAGAAGGTGTGCTTGTGTGTGTGTGGGTGTGTGTGTGTGTGTGTGTGTGCGCGTGTGCGGGTGTGTGTGTGTGTGCAGGTGTACGTATGTATCTGTGAGAGTGTGTTGCCCCCTGCCGTGTTCCACCAGGACACATTGATTAGCCTAATGACTGGAGCACCTTCATACAGCATGCTCTCCTCTCCTCTCCCGTTCCGTCGCTCCTTGTTTTTTCTTTCTTCTCTTTTTTTTTCTTCTCTTCTCATCTCTTCTTTTCTTCACTTCGTCTCGTCTTTTCCTCTCCCCTCTTTTTTAGTTTCTTTTCTTTACTTCTCTTCCCCTGAGATCTCCTGAGGTTTTGCTAGTTGTTGAGAATGTCTGGTCAATACATATCTGTAGTCTGCACACAGGCCTATCAATAAGGAACTATTTGTTTGTTTTGTGTGTGTGTGATGTTGATTAGTGAAGCTCTGCTGGCACCACAGTGTGTGTGATGGCATTGGCTTCTTCTCAGCATGGGGCAAACACACACTGTGTGTGTGCGTTTGTGTGTGTGTGTGTGTGTGTGTGTGTGTGTGTGTGTGTGTCCCTCTCTTTTAAACTACTTTTAGAAGTAATTCCTGAGGTGGTGTTGTGACCTGCATCCTAAATGTCAAATCTGAGTAACATCCATTTTATTTTTTTCTCAGGAATTTTCTACATTCACATAAACTTCTATGATTTTCCCTTCTATAGTTTTCCATTTTTACTATACTATATAGACAGAAATGAGCAGCATTTGATTTTCCTGAAAAAAAGTGTGATTTAATGAGTTTTCATGTCAGGCCTCAAAGCAATATGAGTATGAAGACTTTTGATGTCCACTGTATATACCCTACCTGTGTTTTTTTCTTCCAGTGCATAGCCTTATTAAAGTAGTAAAGTAAACTTACTGTGTTTCCCTCTTTTTCCAGTTCGTAGTCGTATCCAACAGGGCCTGGTTTCCATCGCAGCCAGAACGGTTATCACCCACCTAGTCAACCATCTAGGACATTATCCCATGTCTGGAGGGCCTGCTACACTAACTAGCCAGGTACACGCTTTGTGTGTGTCTGTGTGTGTGTGTCTGTGTGTGTGTGTGTCTGTGTGTGTGTGTGTGTGTGTGTGTGTGTGTATCTGTCTGTGTTTCAAAACAGAAAAATCTGGTTTGCAAACCTCTCTTTACTCACTAAATTGTCAGGATTGACACAATTGACTAGATTGTCACACAGGCAAAACATTTCATAACATATATTATTCATTGTTCTTTTTTAGAATTTAGAATAGATTTTATTTACAAATTGCTCTAAATTTATACTTATTTATATTTATGATCTTATACCACAATACCAGTTATACCAGTCACAAGCTGTATTAGTCTCTTGCTGCATTGAACACACACCAACCCAGTCAGCCAATGAAATTACATCTTAATATATGTTGATAGAAAAATAAATTTGTGTAAATTTTAGACCAAAATCCCTGGTTGTCTGTGACAGTACAACTTATTTATTAATACTGTGTGTGTGTGTGCGTGTGTGTGTGTGTTTTCTAGGTGTGTGAGAACCAAGACAACCCATTCTGTGAGAGTGCAGACCTCGGACCAGAGCTTTTCCACTCACCGAACCTTCAGTTCCTGGTTCTCAACGGCTCCACGCTGCTCTCAGTGCTACAGGTAAACTGAATTGGAGGGAAGTCCCATAATGACCGTTACTCCAACTAATACTGGGGTCAAACTGCATAACATTTAGGCCAATTATAGCCACAATTGGGCAACACAAAAGACACACACAACACAGGAGATCAGCGATCAAATCTCTTTCCTCCCTATCCAGTCTGGACATCACCAAGTCGTTTCAAGGCCATCCATTAAACTTTGAAACTTTTATTTGATGAGGCTCTAAGTTTTTCAAGGCCTGTCTCACCAGATTAGTAGTTTGTGTTTCCCAAATCCAAATGGACAGTATGTGTACCTCGAAAATGCAAGTGGAACAACGTGGAAGATTGACTCAACAAAGGGGAACTGGTCGATTCTGGCGGCGTGCTTTGCTGTTGAGAGATTTGGATAGCTGAATTTTTTTTTTTCAGCTATCAGCTAGTTTTCAGGCACGTGGTCGTCATGAAAAGCGCAAGAAGCATGAATGCCAAGATACGTCTGCATTCACATACAGAAAGCACGACCAGTAACTATCCTGTATATATGTGAATTCACCGTAACGATTGATTAGCCAACACCGCTTGCTTCACGGAGCAACTTCCAAGTCCAAGTGTGATCAATGCAGTCCTGTTAAGTTCTCCTCTCTCTCTCCTAGATCCGGTCGGAGTCCGGCGTACCAGGAGGCGGCATGACAGCCGGCTTGTCCTCGGCTCCCGCTTGCGTTCGCGTCATCGTCCGAGACGTGGCGGGAAAACACTCCTGGGACTCCGCCGTCCTCTACGGGCCCCCGCTATGTTCCCCGCACAGCCCGACGCACACACCGGCGACGCACACGCCGAGTCTCCGCCTGCACACCCCACCGGGAGGTCCGCCGAAAAGGGGCGGAACTAAGCGAGAAGAGGAGGAGGAGGAGGCGGAGGACGAGAGGGAGGCAGAGGAGGGAGGAAGAGGGATGGAGGGCGAGGGGGAGGAGATGCAGGAGGAGGAGGAGGCGGAGGGGCACGGGGAGGGGAGGAAAGTCGTCGAGGAAGAGGAAGGAGAGGGAGCAGGAGGAGGCTGCGAAGAAGAGGAGGAGGAGGAGGTTAAGGCCGCAAGAGTGGAGGCGGAGCTGGGAGAGGCGGGCTTAGAGCAGCTCCTCGCTCCGCCGTTGGCTAAGCGCGTGTGTCGGGAAGTGGTGCCGGCATGGGATTCGCTGAGGGAAGGAGATGACTCGCTGGATGACATGCTGCAGTACCTGGGATATTCCAGTCCCGAGTGTCTGCAGAGGGCAGGTAACTGAAAAATAATCATAATAAAAACACGTTCCCGAGCCGTGGTCAAGGAGGAACCTTCATATCGGAGGTGGATGACATTGAAAGGCCAAAATCATTCAGATATATCAGGAAACCAATCAGTAAATGGACTGTACTTATGTAGCGCTTTTCTAGTCTTTTCCGACCAGTCAAAGCGCTTTACACTACATTCACATTCACACACATTCATACACTGATGGCAGGGCGCTACCATGTAAGGTGCCAACCTGCACATCAGGGGAATCGAACCATTCATACACACAGTCATACACCGAAGGCGCAGCTTTGGGAGCAATTTGGGGTTCAGTATCTCGCCCAAGGACACTTCGACATGCGGACCGGAGGAGCCGGGGGATCGAACCGCCAATCTTCTGATTAGCGGACGACCCGCTCTACCTCCTGAGACACAGCCGCCCCTAAACCCTAAACCCCTAATCTGTCTAAACACTAGTCTTGAATATCTGCAGAGAGCAAGCACAATAATGTCTTTGTTTGTGGATCTCTCCCACAACGCACACACTGGTTCACCGATTCAATCTTTTTTCTCTCTAGCCAATAAGCCACATCTTTCACAGCTAACTTGATTCCTGATTGGTCCCCCCAGGCATGCCACTAAACATCCCGGCACCTCCCCCGGCGTGCGTTTCGGAGAAGCAGGAGAACGATGTCATCAACGCCATCCTGAAGCAGAGCACCGCTGAGCGAGAGTTTGTCCTTCATGTGCGTAGCGTCCAGATAGTTCAGCCACTAAACTTCAGACAGCTGAAGCCCCAGTAGTGCTTACTAAACTAATGGTACCACCAGCCAATGTACAGTTGGACTAATATTTCTAAGCAGCAAAAATTTTGTTCCAGGAAGTAAAAACTGAAATCAAACCGTAATTGTCAAGCTAATTTGAAGCAAAGTTTTGCGAATTAGGTGTGTTTCTCTCAGCTGAGTTGAAGCAAATAAACAGGCTTCCTGAATGTGGAAAGTAGTTAGAAAATAAAAAAGTAAACAATCTGTAAAAATAAAATTTTGTCTGTTAAATTTCCATGATCTTTATTTCTTACTTCATGCTGTTTCTTTGCAAAAACATAAGTTGTTGAATGCTTGCAGAGAGGTGAGGAGTTGAACATGAGAGCAGTGCAGCAGACTGAACCAGAGACCCAGACGCCACAGTCGGCCTTCTACTACTGCAGACTGCTGATCAACATACTGGGACTCAACTCATGGGAGAAGAGGTGGGAAGACAGATCGCGCACACACACACACACACACACACACACACACACACACACACAAGATTGTCCTCTTTGTTTCCAAAGCACACTTATGATGCACATTTATACTTCAGTACTACCAAAGTTTTGTGATACCAGGCTGTTGTCATGTCTCTTGGGCCTGAAAGTCTTAAAGGCCTTGAAAATGTTGTGGTTTCTTCTTTGTCTTCAAGTAACAGTACTTCTACTTGAGTTGATGTTTTGTTATTTGTTTTACCCCTCAAGGGTGCTGCTAGCTGCAAGCTAACATGCTAGCCTGCACCTCTCCCTACCTATTAGTAAAGCAAGCATTGTTTTCTCATTTAACCAGCTGTTTTCAGGGTAGCTGTAGGACAGGTATGGAAAGCTTTTTTTTTCTTCCCCCGCCTAGAAAGTGCCAAATGCCTGGCGAAAGAGTAAAATTGCAAATTTCAAAAGTGGTAATTAGACTTCACGGTTTTCCATTTACACGGGACGACATTTCGTGTTCTGAATGAGTCTGGAATAAATCCAAAATGTCAAGGTATCCCTTTAAATGCATCTAGCCAGCTAATGGACACTCATCGCTCTTTATGCTGTACCGAAAACTGCCCTCCATGGAATTACACCGCCTGCATTCAGCCAGGACAAAAGACTTCTTAACACACTCTTTAGTGTGTGTGTGGTGTGTGTATGTGATAATGAGTATAGTACTCTATTGATCAAACTCGCCCATTTGGAGTCAGAATAAAAGACAGTAGTTTAAGGAGAGAGAGATCGAGGGAGAGATGGCAAATCGTAGAATGATAGAAAGTGAGAGAGTGAGCCAGAAGGGAAAGAGAAGAGAGAGAATGAGAAAATGAGTCGGGTTGAGGAAAAAGGGAGAGAAGCGCGAGAGAGAGAGAGAGGAGGGGGAGAGAGGTACATAGAGATTGTCTAATCATCTGTTATTGTCCCCCTTCGTCTCTCCAGGTATTCATCTGGAGCATTACTAACACTAAGACAGTGACAGTCATGTGTGTGTCTGTGTGTGTCTGTGTGTGTCTGTGTGTGTCCGTGTGTGTCCGTGTGTGTCCGTGTGTGTCCGTGTGTGTCCGTGTGTGTCCGTGTGTGTCCGTGTGTGTGCGTGTGTGTGCATGTGTGTCTGTGTCCTTTTATGCTCTTCTCTATAATCCAGGTTGTAAATGGGAGTCTTTGAGAGCAGAGAATGAGGCCATTACCAAGTATCAGTTTAATAAGGAGCAAATCACTAGCTCGCGCTCTCTTTCTTTATCTCCCTCTCTTTCTATCTCTCT
Source organism: Hoplostethus mediterraneus (assembly GCA_034670385.1). NCBI lineage: Eukaryota > Metazoa > Chordata > Actinopteri > Trachichthyiformes > Trachichthyidae > Hoplostethus > Hoplostethus mediterraneus. The sequence goes on from JAXDDW010000146.1 coordinate 217,267, forward strand.
CTCTCTCTCTCCCCAAAGAGTGAAAAGAATGATGTGTCATTATCTGCCCCTGCAAGCTTCACCGCTGGAGACTCGGTTTTACATCAGAGTTTCTCAAACTGCGGGTTGGTGGCCAGTGCCCCGGTCCCTGGGAAGTTGTGGATCGGTCCCTCTGCGAGTTAGTTGGCATAGATGGACTGTTGTTTTGCTATACATGGGTGTTTGTCTTTTTCTAAAACCTAGTTAGTTTAGTTAAGATTCCCAACTCCATTTGCTCCACTCTTGATTAGTTGCTATACAATTTTATTTGGTGGAATAAATCTGACATAAAATGGCAAAGTGCCTGGATCAAACCACATTATTGCAAATAATGTGTCAAAAAAAAAAAAAAAGTCAAAATACATTTGCAATGTAAACTGTAGCTTCTGCACCATGGAGTAAGAAATAATACAACACCTGTTTTGCAATTGTATTTCTGTTCTGAGACCTGTTATGAGTGAATGAGAAAATGTTTTTGAATGATCAAACGGGACAGCGTGTGATACCTCATCTTCATGTGGGCGTCGCCCACCTTTGTCCCTTTTGCGTAGCGTGAACAACTCCCACAGGACGATGATTGCACATTGTGCCACCGTCCAATGCTACAGTTCTGCACCTGAGGGTCTTTTGATGGATTTAATCAGATTAGGATTTTGACAGAAAAGTATTTGCTGTAGTAGAGCCTTATTGGCAGGTTATTGGCCTCATGGAGTTATGTCACGCTAGAGTCTTTAAAATCACATCAATCAAAAACAAGAGAGAGGCTGGCATGTTTTGGCCAATCTACGCTGAATATGAAGGCTGTCAACAGCGCCATGTCTTATCTAGCTTCCAAAAGAAAAGATGCACCCACACCGATTCAGTAAGGTCTGTATTTAACATTTGCCCTTTTAAAAAGGCTACATGAAAATAACAGCATCTCAGATGGAGATGGAGTCACCTTCATGCAGGATACATTTTAAAGCCTTGACCTCTTTATTCTCTGCTATCAAGGAGCCTTTTGTTTTTTGGTGTTTTTTTCTATCCCGAGCTTGTTTTTTTTGTTTTTTTTTCCCAGAGGTTCCCCAGCTCTGTTTTCCTGTCTTATTAGCCAGTGCCAAATTGGTCGGTTTTTCCAGGATGCTGTGACAATAACAGGCAGCCGCTCAATTAGGAGAATTGTCTGTAGTAGCAGTCAGAGAATGCTGCAAAGAGGAGAGGATGGTTTAGCCATACGTTTGGAAAATGATTCCTAGTCTGTGTGTGTGTGTGTGTGTGTGTGTGCAGGAGTAACTTTCATCTGCTGAGGAAGAATGAGAAGTTACTCAGAGAGCTGAAGAACCTGGACTCACGGCAGTGGTGAGAAAATGAGAAATAAAACACTTTACCTTTTGCTGCATCCTTCACCTCTCTCCTGCTCCGGCTTTTCACACACTTCTTCTTACACTATTCCTCCTCCTATTCTTCTATAGTCTGTCTTTTATTCTCACTCTGTGCTCCAGATGGGATTCAGCAGAGCCCTCTGTTTAGAGTGAAAGTCCTGGAGCAACAAGAGATGTAATAGTTGCTGTCCAAAACTAAATTTGATTAATGGTAGAAAATGTGGGAAATGGGAAAAGGCTCCTCTCATTTCACCTCATTTCACGGTACACCCCTTGATCATACTGTTTGCCACCTCTTCTCCCCTCCTCTCGTCCAGCCGTGAGACTCATAAGATCGCAGTGTTTTACGTGGCTGAAGGCCAAGAGGACAAACACTCCATATTAACCAACACAGCTGGCAGTCAGGCTTATGAAGACTTTGTCTCCGGACTGGGATGGGAGGTAAGAAAGGGTCCAAGAACTCTTAAAGGGGGGGGTATTGTACTAATTTTGGGCTATTTAAACTGTTCCTGGGGGTCTTTACAAGACGTTTGTGACGTCTATATCACAAAAAAAATCCTAAAACCAGCTTCTGTGGTGTGTGTTTCAGTCTCTCATTTTCTCCATTGTAAAACAGGCTGTTTTGAGGGCTGTGTAGGTTGTATGTAATGAGCACTGCTCTGATTGGCCGCCTCACGCCGCAAGTGAGGCGGTGGGGCAATGTGGCACATGTATAAGCGCCAGGAATAAACCGTTTTCCATAATATGGGACCTTTAAAATCTATTTTGATATGTTGACATTTTGAATTTCAGTCGTTTTCTTCTCCAAGACATTAGCTTCACATTCATCCCTTTGTTGCCCTTAAATGTTACCTGAAAATCCAAAAAGTATCACTTCAGTCAGATCAAATAAACAACAATTCAAAATTGGGCAAAATAAAAAGTATCTGCTGGGGTAGCATTGACCAAGTAAACCAAGTGCAAAATGACAAAAGTTGGTAGAAACTCATCCAAATACACTTACTGCTGTAGTCAGAATAATAGGTGCTTCTACTAAGTATTAATTGAAGCATTTGCACATTTACTAAAGGAACCAAGGTATTTGTTTTTCATTTTTTAATGGAAAAAAATGTTTTTAAAAAGTCACCTTTTGTTTTACACTTGATTTTGCTGGTTACTTTATCCAATTGAAAGAGAACCTGAAGTCTGATTTCTGGGTTTTCACTTCAGGCCTCAAGGCAATAAAAGCTAGAAAATGCACAAAGGGAGTTAATACTTTTTTGTGTATTGTAGGTGGACCTCACCACCCACTGTGGCTTCATGGGAGGTCTCCAGAGGAATCGCAGCACAGGCCAGACTACACCCTACTACGCCACCTCCACCACTGAGGTCATCTACCACGTCTCCACCCGCATGCCCCACGACCAGGACCACAACCTCACCAAGAAGGTAATGCTTTTTTTAATGCTCGTTGTGGGTGCATGAGAATACTACCAAGTGTATTTCTTTTTGTTCTCGGACAACATGGAATACGGCCAACATTAGCTGACTCCGAAGAACAATAACGCATTGCTTTGTTTGTGTTGCTTTCGTGTTTCTTTGTTTTCGTCTTCAGATGAAAATATGGCTACCAGATCATTGAAACGACTGTTCATGTTCATCCGTTTTATTTAACAGCACGTGATTAAACAATACGTATAATACAAAAAAAATCTTTTATGGTTTCTAATTCTTGGATGATTTGATTTGACTCTAAACAGTCGGACATTTTCTCTTGAACCATTCCTGGGTGCTTTTGGATGTGTGGTTTGGGTCATTGTCCTGCTGGAGGACCCGTGACCGTTTGATTGACACTCAGCTTTCTGACACTGGGCAGCACATTTCACTCCAATCCCATGAGCAGCATATTAATAACATTGCGAGCTGTGGAAACAGGAATACCAAGGTCTTTAGAGATGGCCTGTATACTGTAGCCTTGTGAACGCTTTAGTTTGGCCACTTTTCAGTTTTGAAACCATAAAAAAAAAAAATCGCAAATTTGAATGTAGAAAGTGTAGAAAGAAACGTAGCTACTGTGTCTAGCTATCTCTATCTGTCTATCCCTCTTTCTCTCTGTGTGTACTGTCTCACTCAACCCATTGTTCAAGAACAACACAGACACACACACACACAGGTCTCTCTTTCTCTATATCAGGAGAAGATTAGCTGTTCCTAAGAAATGGTAGAAGTCACTGTGTGTGTGTGTGTGTGTGTGCGTGTGCGTGTGCGTGTGTATTTGAGAGCAGAGCCCCTGTGGTTAACCCCACTGTGTCTCAGTACACTATAATGGCACAGCCTGACCTTAGATCCCCTCTAATATCTGACCTTTCACTTCACAGCTCTTTGAAAAGAATGAGAGGAGAGCATGCTATTCTGCCATAGGAGGTCTTGTGCATGCCAGGGTGTCTGCAGGTCCTTCAATAGTCTTAAAAGAAAGTTTTAAATTGAAGTATCAAAACCCTAAAATGCATTTAAAGGTGCAATATGTATCATTTGTACACATCACTATATCAGTGTCAAATGAATTGTGATAACGTATAAGACCATGGTGGAGACGATGGGTAGCCTCTATCTCACACCAGTGGTTTTGTTAGTTGGTGGTGTTTCTCAAAATGAAGACCACATTTCTCATAAACCCTGTTGCTTCCTGCCACAACTTGCCTTGACATTTGGCCTGTTCCACCCCCGATCTCCCCGGGGGGGTTAAATTGGTCTTTTTTTTTCTTACTGGGATGATAGAAAAAAGTCTTGAGTGAGTGTGTCCGTGTCAGAGTAGATATGAGTTATGAGTGTGTGTGTGTGTGTGTGTGTGTCTGTGTGTCTGTGTGTGTGTCAGAGAGAGAGGGCAATTAGCATTAATAAGCAACACTAATAACACTAATTGCTGTTGCTTTAATTTCCCTCCTATTATTTTGGAGAGAAGGGAGGATAAAAGACAAACAATCCTTCCCTCCTCTCCTCCCTACATTCTTCTTTTCCTCCTTCTTTCTTCACTGGACTCACACATGTGCACACACACACTTGTATACAACTGTTCATGTTTGTGTGTGTGTGTGTGTCTGCATAACACATTTGCCTCTGCATTTGTCTCATTGTCTAGGTAGGCAGGTGTATACTGTGTGTGTGTGTGTGTGTGTGCGCGCGCGTGTGTGTGCGCGTGCGTGTGTGCCTGTCATCCCCCAGGCGCTGGTCGCTCTGCACATTGCCATAATGTCCCTCTAATCAGATCACTCTTCCTGCTTCTCGGCCTATCACGTCGCTGCAGGCTCCTGATTGGATTATCAGCGCCTGGTCCGACACCATCAGTCTCCCTGATCAGCTGATGGCCCCATCAAACACTTGCACACAAGCACACACACATAGAATAAACCTGTTTAACCTGACACAAACACACACACTCACAAAGGACGTTATTCACACAAATCTGCACAAACATCCGCACACATAAATTTGTGCTCAAGTAGACACACACACACACACACACACAGGCAGGCATGCCCACACACATGTACACAAACACACACTGGCTTACAAATGTGCAGACACACACACACACACACAGGTTGACAAATGTGTGCCCACATAGGCAAAACTGACAAACATACATATGTCCATACTGGCAGGCATTTATCATCCATCCTCCTGGTACACACACACACACACACACACACAGAGTTCAGTCCAGTGCAGGGCTGTTTTCCAGTCTGGTGTCTCTCAGACCACCATCTCTAAAATAGTCATACGACTCGGAGGAACACAACAAGTCATCACAAGACTCCACTTTGCCTTCTTACTGTGCTGTCAAAATCAGTAGAGCTAATTCAACTCATAAATCAAGGCAAGTACATTCAACTTATGATGGTAAATGGGCCAAAGCTGTTTGAAACCTGCTGAATAAGCGAAACACGGGTTATCAAATTGTGGGAACGTGTTAAATTGTTTGCACGAAATAATGAAAGCGAGGGCATGAATGAGCCAAAACCAGGGGGCGAGGTCGACCTTGTGCCCACCATGTAGTAAATCGTGGTTTAAGAATATATGTTCTGTTCCCCTGTGGCGGCTCCTGGGCTCCGTATCAATAAATCCAACCCTGGACTTATGGCTGAGTCAAGCAAGATGTGTAGCGTGAGTGTGTGTGTGTGTGTGTGTGTGTGTGTGTGTGTATAACACCCACATCCCCTTACATCTTTAAGAACATGTCGGAATTCCCAACTGATTTGAGGTAAACACGCATTTAGGTGGAAGCGGCTTTGATGTGTTTGTCCGAAGGCCGAGAACGGAGGCCATTTGAAGACTTGACAAGTAGAGGGACCTCTGTGGGGTACGTGTGTGTTTTGCGTGTGTGTGTGTGTGTGTGTGTGTGTGTGTGTGTGTGTGTGTGTGTGTGTGTGTGTGTGTGTGTGTGTGTGTGTGTGTGTGTGTGTGTGTGTGTGTGTGTATGTGTGTGTCTTTTGTCAGCCGTCAAGGTTAATGACAGTGCTGTCACCAGCCCTGACTGTAGCCCACTGAGTGAATGTCACCCCCCCCACACACACACACATACACACACACACACACACAGCGCCAGAGTTGATCCCATCTGTCTTCCAGCCTGTACTCCATCTTTCAAGAGCTTCACTCTATCTTGTCATCCTCTCTCCATCTTCACACACTCACTTCATCATCCCCAGGGCCACCTATAACAAACACACACACACACACACACACACACACACAAAATCAAAAACCTTGGGTCTGTGATGGATACAGCCCGTCTAGCTGGCTGCATGTTTGTGTGTGTGTGTGTGTGTGTGGACATTGACTCTGTTTGAGTCATTTATGCTGCAAGAGAGAAAAACTATCATTATTCTTGTTTGATTCTAGTTTCACTTTCTCTCCTTTCTTATTGCTTCCTTTCTCTCTCTCTCCTTTCATTCTATAGTCAAGACACCTGGGTAATGGTGAGCTACACATAGTTATGTAGTTTGGTCAGATCACTTTTAACTCCTTCTGTTTTTCCCCTCCACGTCACAGCTAAGACACCTGGGTAATGACGAGGTCCATATCGTCTGGTCAGAACATTCCCGAGACTACCGTCGAGGGATCATCCCGACTGAGTTTGGAGACGTCCTCATCATCATCTACCCCATGAAGAACCACATGTACTCCATCCATATACTCAAAAAACCTGAGGTAAAACACATTTCTGTGTTCTTAGCGTTGATACTAGCGTTTACCAATGTAGGTCCGCTGTCGATACTTGAACTAAAACTGATGATAAACCAATATTTTCTACCGCCATTCAATATCTTTTGACCATTTTCATGACAGGAAATTCAGTGTTTTCCCCAGAATTTATTCTTGGCCGGGTGGGAAAGCCTCTGAAACCTCATTTAGACCATTGGACGTCAAACCATTGTGCCAAAATATAAATGTATTCATTTATTTTTTTAAATTATCTTTATATTTTTACATGAATTCCCTTCAAAATGATCTTGTCATTTTGATTGACACTTAACAGAAGCAGTCTCCAACATTTGACCCTGCATCACTGGTTGTAGAGCTTTAGAATAACATGGCTAACAAGTATTGCTATTTTTGCGAATTGGGAAAAATGGTTTTATTTTAGTGCTTCAGTTGTTTGTTTGTTTTTTACTCAACCCTACAATTTAGATTCTACTCAACGTTGCATTTTGTATGTGTGTCTGTCGTACCAGACGATGTAGATATGCATCCAGATTGCCAAACAGGGAGAGTCTTGCTCTGAGTCTTGCTGCTCTGGTTAGTGTATCCGTCTGAAACACACAGACGTTAATACCACAGCACTGATAACATAACTCTATTTCAAACAAGACCTAACACAATAACATACTTTTTTTTTTTGACATAGACATAGATACCACAGCACTAATAGCATAACCGTATTCTCTTTCATTCATTCTACAGGCAAAAATATTGAATTAAAACAAATTCAAAAGTAAGTTAGATATAATGTTTTCTGCGACGCGGTCCTGAAAGTACTGGATTGAGGCAAATAGTGCATGGCTTGGAGACGTTGTGTACAAATAAATTCAATAAAGTCCATTTTAAATGACATGACATTATTCTCTTTGGATTCCACAAGCAAAGCATTGAATAAAGTCAGAAAGCCTTACCTTAAATCAAAGAGTATATAGTTGTAAAACTGTCATATCAAAGTCATTAGTTGTCATGGTAGGTTCACTAAATCCCACTGGCTGAAATCAGCTCTAGGCTTACAGTTATTTTATTTTATCCAGTGCATCCATAAGCACTGGATTCAGTCAAATACTCAGTCATTATGAACCTTTTAACTCTAATAAATCAAGGTGCAGGTTTGAGTAGTGTACTTCTTAAAAGAGAGTACCATTTTGTTTCCACAGATTCTACAAGCAAAAAGTATTGAATGAAGCCATTCTAAAAGCACTTTTAAGTGAATCAAATCAAATAAACAAAATCAATGACTTAAAACCGAATCATTGGAATTGCATTGGAATCATTTCAAGGCTCCAAATGCATATATCTAATTCAGTCAGATATGGAGGATTGATTATATGGCTGATTATCAGAAACAATATTGGAAAATCAGTATACAAAATGTACATTTTCCAAAACCAGTAAGTAACACAATACATTGTAACCATATTGAGATGTGTTTTTGGTTTGAAAACCATACCAAGGGTTCTCTTAACTTTTTCATCCCCAAATGGACACACGTAAGGCCAAAGATTTTTGTTGTTGTTGATCTAGTATTGAATTGTCTACACTTAGAAATAATAGTGGAGAGTGAAACCTCTTGAAACCTTTTGAAATTAAACTCATTTTGATGGAGAACCCCTTCAAGAAATCCACTTTACTATACAATAGTACATAATCATCAGAATCTATTAAAATGCAAACCACTTACAGAATTGAGAACATCAAAGCCAGTAAGGGCTTCGTAGTAACCACGTGTCTCTCTCTCTCTAGGTGCCATTTTTCGGTCCGCTGTTTGACGGCGCCATAGTGGACGTGAAGATTTTGCCCACTTTGGTCCGAGCCACGGCCATCAACGCCAGCCGAGCGCTCAAATCCCTCATCCCCCTCTACCAGAACTTGTATCCTTTTTAAAAAAACTTCCAGTACTCGAGTTCAGACCAAAAGGTAGGTCATAGGCGCCTCTTCTTTTATGGCTCCGTGGTCACAAGTCATGCCTCTTCATGTCTGTTCTTCAGCCACGCGTCCTGTTGTGGTGTCCTGACACCGAACTCCCTGCTGGATGACGGCATCAGCTACATGATGTCAAATAGGATGGACTCCATACGTCTTACACAATTATCTCCCTCACCCCTTGCTCTTCAAATATATCTCGCCCTCTCTCTCATTGGTGTAGTCCCCTGTCCTGCTCTTATAGCCGTTGCGTGTGTGTGTGCGTGTGCGTGTGTGTGTTCGCTCAAGTGTTAAGAATAGCAAATCAATGTCCAGTGGTGTTTGGCTTTCAGAATATCACTGCTGGGCTTATAGGACTGGATATGGTGGGCTCTGAAGTGCTATATACAAAAGTGTGTGTGTGTGTGAGAGAGAGAAACAGACAGACAGGTGTTTGTACAGTCTTTCTGCTTCATCTGATGCAGTGGTAGTTTGGTTGGAACAAGCCGGGCGGTCAATACTTATCGACGACTCTCCTCTCTAACACTGCTCACTGGACTCACACACACACACACACACACACACACACACAGGCAGGCTCATACACGCTCAGAAACCCACTCTCATTCAAAGAGACACATACAGTGGTGGCCAAAATCACCTGACAGATCTGAAAATATTAACCTTTTCTTGCCTCCAAAACATGATTTCATTTCATAATGTTCATGAAACATGCAGATGGTTGCTCTGAGCACAACAAATATCAGATGAAGTGAGTCCTACTGTTTTTATCCACTTTTAACTTTAATATTTGGTATGTCCACCTTTTGCAGCAATTCAAAAGAATCACACAGCTGTGTCCTAAGACTCTTGATCACCATCAATTTAACCACGATCACACCTGACAATGATTACACAAGTAATTTGGCTTCTTCTGTGAAGGAACATGATTGTGTGACATTGACAGTGAAATAGGCCTAGCTTGTTTTTTGTAAGGAAAATGAGGTAAATCTCCTTATGATGGCTCTATTCTATGGTTTATAGAGCATAATGATGACTTTGTATAGATTTCATTCGTTTTATGGGTATTTTAATGGCCAATTGAACAAAAACAACTGAAACCTCTTAAATGTATGCCAAGTGTTCTAATAATTTTGGCCACCACTGTAGAGAGACACATACAGACACATACACTCGCGTTCCACACGTACAGATACTTGCAGTAGCTGGTATCTATACAAACACACACACACACACACGCACACACACCATTATGAGGTGACAGTGTCCCCGGTCAAGGAGAGCTGAACTGCAGACTGATCATTGGAATATCCTCTAAGCGGCACTTACAGCAATTTGATTCCCTAATGATTCTACCCCCCCTCTGTCTCCCTACCCTGTTTTTCCTCTCTTCCCTATGTTTCAACCCCTCATATCCAAATAAGTTGATATTTGCACGGTGATAAAACAGAAATAGATGAAAAGACAAAAAGATGAAATAAAATAATGAAAATGCACAAAAAAATCCATGCAAGTGTATCTATTGATGGTAAATTTGAAGATATCCACCATAACATGGTATTTAGTCCAGAATAGAGTCTTCACTTCTTAAAACAGTTGAAGAAATCTGGCAGTGGGGCGAGATCATTTCACTTGCAATGCAAATCAACTGGTTTGGAAACCTTTTCTTGATACTAGCCGGGTGACCAGACACCTGCGTGTTTGTGTTGTGGCTGATATTCAGCCACGGCTCAGAAGTCTCTCATTGCCATTACGCAGCCATCTACCTGGATCTCCCTCTTCTCTCTCCTCTTTTTTCCCCTTATCTCTCCTCTTTCCTCCCTACTCTTTTCTCCCGGATTGCTCTCCTCATTTCTCCCTCATCTTTTTTCTTTTCTCCCGCCCCTCTATTCGTTCCTCTATCCTCTCCCTCCTCTGCTATTTTCCTTCCTCTCTTTCTCCATTCCTTTTTCTTCCAACTTTTACTAATCCCTCTCTCGTCCTGTTCTCTTTTCTATTCCTCTTTTCTCTCATCTCACCTCCTGTACCCCCTCTCTTTCATCTATCCTCGTCTTTCCTTTTTTTTTCCGAGGGAGAATGAGGTGAGATGAGCGCTGGGGGGAGGTAGGAGGAGGTGGGAGGAGGTGGGAGGAGGTGAACAAGGCATTCTGCTCTGCCATGTCCACCCAGCGAGACAGAGACGGAGAGATTGTTTGGCTCAGTGTGAGCTACTCTCCCCACCCCCACCCCCTGTGTGTGTGTGTGTGTGTGTGTGTGTGTGTGTGTGTGTGTGTGGACATCTATACTGTGTGTGTGTGTGTGTGTGTGTGTGTGTCTGGGGTCTATATCTGTATACCTATGTATACTTCTTGTGTGTGCATGTACAAGGTGTCCTAGTGTGTGTGTGTGTGTGTGTGTGTGTGTGTGTGTGCGTGCTGCATAGGTGTAGCTGCCTACTACCCTGGTGTGTGTAGTTGTCAGTGTGTGTGTGTCTGAATAGTGTCCTGGTGTGTATTGATTGGTGGTAGCAGCAGGTCGATGTCTCTGACAGGCTGAATTACAGTAATCAGTCATTATTGACTCCTCATCTCTCTGCTACACACACCTCTCTCCTCTCAATCTCTATCACTCCTTTTTTTGTCTTTCCATTTCTCCCTCCTCTATCTCTCCAGATCCACACTTGCCTCAACATCCCTCCATATCTTGTTGAGTCTTTGTGTTTCGATCCATCCCCGTCTTCTGTTGCTCTATGCCTCTCCTCCTCATCATTTAACTCTCTCTCCATCTCTGTCCCTGTATTTTCTCTCTCTCTCTAATTTCCCTATCTCTATCTTCCATTTCTCTCAACTCTTTGTCTATTTGACTTTTTTGATTTTCTTTTTTATTCAGTCCCTTCCACCCATTTCTCATTGTTTGCTTCTAAATGTTTGTTCAAGCTCTAGACGTCTGAGAAACCTTGTGACCTCATGAGTTCTATAATGTTCACGATGATTGTGTGACCTCATAATGGAGTTCTAGAGTGTTCATGATATTTGTGCGAGCACATAATGGAGTTCTAGAGTGTTCATGATGATTGTGCAAGCACATAATGGAGTTCTAGAGTGTTCGTGATGATTGTGCGAGTACATAATGGAGTTCTAGAGTGTTCGTGATATTTGTGCGAGCACATAATGGAGTTCTAGAGTGTTTGTGATATTTGTGCGAGCACATAATGGAGTTCTAGAGTGTTCGTGATGATTGTGCGAGCTCATAATGGAGTTCTAGAGTGTTCGTGATGATTGTGCGAGCACATAATGGAGTTCTAGAGTGTTCGTGATGATTGTGCGAGCACATAATGGAGTTCTAGAGTGTTCATGATGATTGTGCGAGCTCATAATGGAGTTCTAGAGTGCTCATGATGATTGTGCTCATGATGATTGTGTGAGCTCATAATGGAGTTCTCAAATGCCTGGGATAACACAAGCACGATGTAGATATCGATGTGTAATGATTGTAATTTTCATGTCTTTTATTGAATTCGGTAGTTTCATTGAGATTGAACAAAAAAAAGAATTGCAGACATCATAGATAATGTGAGAATATATAGAAATTCTAATTTCTAATAGTTTCATTTATAACGTTCATAGTAACAGAAACCAATTTTGCCAAAATCACAATTTAAAACTAAGCAGTCCTGTGATCTAGTACCATAATAACTGGACTTAAGACCTTGTTGTTAAAGAAGACTAGACAAATGTTACAAATGTTGTAGGTTATAAATCCACACTGGTGAGTGTGAAATGTATCTTTTGTAATCAAACGCAAATCGCTTTCTCAACTGCTTCCCAACAACTAGCTAATATTAACTACTTTTCAATACTTGTTCTTAGAAACAGATTAGTGCACATACACGAGGGTTAGATGCCCTTGCTTGGGGGGCTTGGGCAGTGTTTGGCCTTGACAGATTACAGGTCAATACCAGCACCATCACACCCACTCATTGCTCAGCTTTAGGCGGCTGAGGCTTTAACCATGGACACTTTGCCTAACCAAACAAACCACAGTAAAATCAGAATTACAAACACCGAGGACGGCAAGTCACACAGCTTGATGCTGCACTCTCACGTCAACACTGATTGAATATGGAGGAGAGGATAGAGAGGGAAGTGGAAAGAAGGTTGGCATGGCTAAGTGTGTCAGTGGTTAACTGGCATTTCTCTCATTTCTTTTTCTATTTTTCTCTCTCTTTCTCCCTCGCCTGGCCCTCAGGGCAGTCCATCTGCCTTCTCTCTCTCTGATCTTTCATTCACCATGACTGGAACCCTCCAAACACACACACACACGCACACACACACACACACACATAACACACACAGTGCCAGGCTGCAGGGGCAGCTGTGTGTAAGCACAGCTCTATCTCACATATCAGCTCACTGCAGCAAGAAAAGCAATCCAATGCTTCCCAACACACACACGCACACACACACACAGTCACCCTCCATAAACCCCCCATACCCCCACCTTACACACACATCCACACACACACAAAAACACACTTTCGCACACAGAAACAAGTAGGCAACAGCCATAAACCCCCAACCCCTCCTCCTGTAGCCCACCATATTGAGTGGAACCGGTCCCTGAAAACCCACAGATTGGACCAGATGAAAGCATGAAGCGCGATTATGAAGCGATATATTACAGTGTAATATATCATAAGCATGAGCGGCAGTTCACTAAACCTTAAGGTATGGCTAAGTCCCTGCATCTAGTGCTGCGTTCCAGAGATGATTCTGACCGAAAAATGCAATGCAACAGCCTTCAATGTCAGAACTCAAAGTAGGACAGAAAAAAGGAAAAGTAGGCAAGATTTCTCAACCCTGAGATTGCTGAGATGCCCTTTTCAGACGCCATGCTAAACAGCATTACTTTTAACATGTTTATATTCCTCAAAATATACTTCAGTTACATTTTCATTATTGCATGACTTTAAATCTGAAACACCTGTGTGGCAAATGGTAAAACATATTTGAAATGTAAAGTTGCACATACAACTTCTTTGTTAACTAGCTAGCTAACGTTGCCGAGCTGGACCACTGGAACTCATGGAGGCTGTAATAACGACCTGCCTGCTGGGAATTTCCAACTTCCGCTCTTGGAATGGAACGCAACTTAATATCATTTTCCACCGAAACTAACTAACTGACAAGATATTATTATCTGGCCAATGTTTTATTATTAGACATGCTGAGGGTCAGCAAATTGTCAGCTTAGCATTGCTTCTGAATGCACCTCTGATGTGATTCGGTTTTTATCAATGGTACCTAATAAAGTGCTGGTGATTTTTGCTTGACCTTTGCTCTCTGTTATAAGGCTATTCTATTCTCTCTCTCTCTCTCTGTGTGTGTGTGTGAGTGTGAGAAAGAAAAATATATTCTTAAGTGAGTGCGAGAGACAGTTGCATGTGATACGTGTTGGTGTGCACGCGAGAATGTACATGTCTGTGTGTGTGTGTGTGTGTGTGTGTGTGTGTGTGTGTGTGAGAGAGAGAGAGAGAGCGTGAGAAAGAGCTGTGGCCACCCTCCATCTGCTCCTGGGTGATTGTGGTTCTGGGAAACAATGTTGGAGGGATACTAAGCTGCTACACACTCTCTGCCAGCAAGTGTGTGTGTGTGTGTGTCTGTCTATCTGTCTGTGCATTTTCGAATGTATATCATTTATCTATTTGTGTTTATACTTGTGTATATTTATACTGTGTTTATGTTGCATGTGTATATTTCACTCTTTTTGTGTGTGCGTGCGTGCGTGCGTGTGCGTGTGTGTGTGTGTGTGTGTGTGTGCACGTGTGCATGGGGATATCCCCTCTAGTAGTTGATTGGCAGAGATAGCTTCAGTGAGGCCGAGGTCAGCATATGGCTCAATGTGATAGCGATGCTGTGTGTGCGTGCGTGTGTGTGTGTGTGTGTGTGTGTGTGACTGCTCTCCCCTCTCTCTCACACTCTGTTCCCAGTGAAATCATGGCAGCTCTGGGCATGTAGCGCTATTGTCCCCGATATACACACACACACACACACACACACACACACACACACACACACACCAGGAGCAGCCAAACGCCTAGCGGCCAGCCTGGCCTCTCTTTGCCAGCTCCAACAATAGAGTCTATTGTCCCACTAAGGCTACAATCTGCTGTGTGTGTGTGTGTGTGACAGAGAGTGTGTGTTCCTCCCCACGGTAGAAAGGTGAGGGCAAAACCTCACAAATTGAAGACATTTTGTCACCGCTGACATTGAAATGTGGGGGTCATTTTCTCCTTAACCTCCAAACTCCGCTACAGCCATAGAGGGACATTGAAAGACACACCGCTGTCTGCCTTGAGCTCACATTGCATCGTGTCCGAACAAATTGTCCAATCCAAATCACTGAGTTTCAATTCTTGACGGCTGGCACCAGTGTTCACTCTCATATAGTGCATTGAAATCATGTGAAATAACGTCGCTATTGGTTTTCTGGTGTATTGACTCACTTAAAAAAAAAAAAAGAAAATGAATGGCAATTCATATAGGCTGTGATGTTCAATTCAATTGAGCGTTATGGGTGAGGAAATGGATGCGAGTCAATAGAATGTCCTCACTAGTATAACAAAACAAGTGTGCGCAGAGGGGGAGTTGGAGGTGGCTAATTGTTTCCTGTCACAGCGGATCAAGGGAATGAAAAGAAAGACGAGGAGGAGGGGTCACAACTAATCGCTCTCTTCCACTTCTCCCTGGAGAGGTGTTTGTGTGTGTGTGTGTGCGTGCGTGCATGAGAATGAGAGAGAGAGAGACAAAGCAATGCTGACTTTAGTTGTCTAGATAAGATTGTTTCTGTGACTACCTCAGTCAACGGCTCTGCTTCACAAACCCTCATCAGCACTAAGATGATTTTTAATTGTAATATTTCTATTTGTAATATTTCTACACAATATTAATGTTTAATATTGTGTAATATATCAATGTGTTCATGTGATTGAATGGCAAATATTTAAAAATGTAAATAGAAGCTGGAGTTAATTTTCTAATGACATAGAATTCATTCTAAATTATTTCCGTGAGGCAAAATTGTATTTCAGATTGAATTCTGAAGAAAATGGATTTCTTTCAGTTGAACTGAACGCTGGTTTACAGTCATTTCTGTGGTACAGATTTGTTTAGATTTCTACCATCTTGTCCCAGTAAGAATTAACACGAGAGTGAACTGGACTTGGATTAACCAACAGTAATTGTACATTACGTATATAAGGTGTAATTTGTTTTTCTTCATATTCTCATATTGTTTTCATTTTAATTTATTGTATTTATGAAACTAAAATATTCTTTCTAAGATAGATTTTTCTAGTGCTGGCAGATTTATATGAGACACACTGGTCCTGGTACACCCAATCATGTTTGGTTAAAGTAATAGTTTGCAACATTTTCATTTAAAGAAATGAATTATGCTGCTTATGTTATATTATGCTGCTCTGTATCACTGATTATTATAACACAACAGTGATTTACCCTCTAGCCAGTTCATGAAAGATGTTCCATTTGCTGTTCGGTGTGCTTTCCCCGGAAAAATCCCTTGGTGCACAGGAAGTGGTGTTTTTAACGTTTCTGGTTTGTTTGGAATAATAAGATCTAGGTAGTTAGCATGAGCAGCGATAGCCACCGTGGCTGAACAGACAAAGAAAAGAGCGCCACCTATAGAAACTTCACCAACAGAAACTCCACACTGTTTGTTTGACAGGTGATCTCTGGAACGCGCAGTGAGAAACACCACAGCGATGAGTGCTGAGCACCAAAGATAAATAACGAGGAACATGACAACATAAATGGTGCATGATCGTTTAGTGAGGACAGACAAATTCACAATCTACAGAATGAAGGCTCGTTAGCAAGGTGTGTTATTCTAGATGTTACTGACGCTTTATTTTGTTTTTTTGTTCCAATTTCAGAAAAATATGATGCGTGTATGTGCATGTGTCTGTGCACGTGTGTGTGCACATGCCCTGTCGGCCAGAGCTGTGCAGACACATGAGTTGTTGCCATCAGTGGCTTGATCACACCTTGTTGGAGCGGACCGCCCTCTGACTGGTAAACAAGCTAATCTGTGTGTGTGTGTGTGTGCGTGCATGTGTGCATGCGTGTGTGCGTGCGGTTACTTTGTGCTTGTGTTTGTGAATGTAAGTATTTGTATGTGACTAGGTGTTTAGGATTCATGGTGGGTTGTTATGGATGACAGAAAGAACACAACTTGGAGCACAGAGAACTGTGAGTGTGTGTGTGGATCATTTGATTTGGTGTTAAATACACTGTTTTCAAAGTTCGGGACACAAAAGAGGTTGAGGTTGAGAAGATTAGTATGGATCTCAACGGGGCTTCGATCGATACGGGCCTCAATATGGGGGTATCACTATTTAGATTGAAACTGATATTTTGGGCTGATATTCAATATCTTCAGATGTAAGCATTTCCATGCCCCTCCCCCCAAAAGTATTCAGCGCTTCCCCAAGAATTGTGTCCTCGTCAGGGTGGATAAGCCTCTGAAACAGACCATGGGACACTAAAACTCTCCACTGAAACCCACGTTGATGATGATAATAATAATCGTCCATATGACTACCCCAAGAAAGAGTGAGGGAAATTTCATATTTACCCACATCCGTGGTGATAAAGAGTTCATATTTAATATTTCTATCTTAGGCTAGAAGTCTCACTATCGCCTTTTTAAACCATTTTATTTTTATAGGCTCGCTTTCACTGTATGCGATTCTTCCTTGTGCCGTTTCAAGTTGTGTTTGCTTTTATTTTCTTGTTAAAGCACTTTGTAGTATGGGACAAATAAAGTTCCTATTCTAAGTGTATAGGCCGCGGGCGATGTGTTCATATTTAACAAGTAGGATAGTAGGAAAGTGAATTGTCCTTTTCTTTGAATTTAAAGTCCAGCCCAAACAACAGGGATGCCACAAATTATTTCTACGACCATTGTGTGTCAGTTCGCCGCCTATATCCATTTCGATGATAATTATGACTGTGAGTGTGTGTGTGTGTGTGTGTGTGTGTGTGTGTGTGTGTGTGAGTGTGTGTGTGTGTGTGTGTGTGAGTGTGAGTGTGAGAGGATGAATATTTATTGTCTGTTGTTAGAGCCTGCAGATAAAAATGACATCCAGCTCTCTAATCAGAGAATTATTATTATGGTCTTGGTGACGTGCACCAACACGTACACCGTGTGTGTGTGTGTGTGTGTGTGTGTGTGTGAAAAAGGTGGGGGAGGGGGTGAGAAGGGGCCAATAAATGTATCACACTGCATTGGGTTAAGGTGCAGATGAATAGGGGGATATATGATTGTGTGTGTGTGTGTGTGTGTGTGTGTGTGTGTGTGTGTGTGGGTGTGTTTTGCGTGCACATTTGCCCCTGGCAGTAACCAGTGCATTAGACCAACCTATCTCTGTCCCTATCTTTGGCGTACGTGGACACACACACACACACACACACACACAGACACGTAATGAAATCACATGGCCTCCATATCTCTGCTATCACAGAAAGATATAAACCCATTAGCTTGTTCCTTTGGGCATGGACACACACACACACACACACAGGTTTGTCATTACACGCTGTAAAGCTTTTCCAATTGTATTATCTCTCTGATGTCCTTCTCTCTGTTGTCTGTTCCAATGCCTGGGGTGGAGAGGACAGATAGGGTGTGTGTGTGTGTGTGTGTGTGTGTGTGTGTGTGTGTGTGTGTGTGTGTGTGTGTTGTGTGTGTGTGAGAGAGATAGAGAGTCAGATAGAGCGTGAGTGTTTCTGAAGAGAAGGGGTAACTTGTACGTAACTGTGTGCATGCTGGAGAAAAGGATGACCTTTTTGTTTTATTGTTGCTGCAGGATTTGCTCTCTGAAAAAGCATCGGTCTCGTTTTTCAACACATGATGACGAGTGGAAAGATGTTAGAGCTGCACTTGGTATGTAAAAAAAAAAAATACACCCATCTTATCAGCCCAAATCTCCCAAGTGGGACTGCAATAGAGAAGAGACGCTGTAGATTCGCCCTGTTTGCCCAAATTAAATTCTGGTGTCGGTTATGATCTTTCCTACAGTGACAGGAAAGGGTCAGAGAAAGCTTGAGTCCGTTACCTCTCTCATCCCTTTGGTGTAAACAATCACAGACAGACCAGTCAGGTTGGTTTTTCAGATTGTTTTAGTCTCCATCTTCAGTGATCGGCCTCATCGCTGTGGCGTTTCTCCAGTGCACTTCCCACAGATCACCTGTCAATCAAACAGTGTGTCCAGTACCGCAACGTCTTTTCTCCTTTTCTGTTTTGCACCCTGTTCCGCCACGGTGGCTATCGCTGCTCGTGCTAACTACCCAGTTCTTCTTCTGCTCATTCCAAATGAACCACTGTTGCTACTGGAAACATAAAAGTCTGGGAACCTAATGAGGGGGAGACAAACTAGACAAACAAAAAATAGAATGAAGGGTGAAAGACGAGCTTACTGCCTCTAACATACCTGAGCAAGGTCCTTCTCGCCCAATTGCGCCATCTTCATCTGCATACGATCCTAGATTCTAGATTCAAGATTCAAGCACTTTATTTGTCACACACACACACAGGGTGTGCAGTGAAATGAAAAAGTGGCAATGCTCGACGGGAATGTGCAAAAGGGCAATAGTACACAGTATTTACAGTAAAAAACCCAACACAATATTCACAGTATTACAGTAAGAGCTCTTATATAAAAAACAACACAATATTTACAGTAAGAGCACTTAAAAATAGAATAGAAATATGATAAATCATATGTATGTATATAATATAAATTATGTGTAGTGATTACCTAAGTGTGTGTGTGTGTGTGTGAGAGTGTGTGTGTGTGTATAAGATGGATGTGTTTCCTTCTAAATCCTGTCCAGTCAGTTGAATTGGAAACACGTAGATTCCAAGTGAGTTTTAGAGCATCTAACGGATATTGAAAGGAATTTGGATGCACCTTAATTAAATTTGGCTCAAAACATTTCAGCTTTTCATTATTTTGTTAAAAATTGTAAATAAGAGAAAATCCACGTTGGCATTATGGCTTGTTGAGTGACAGATCAGTGACGAAACAAATCCTAGTCGAATCCATTTTGAAGTCAGGCTGTAACACCACAAAATGTGGGAAAAGTCAAAGGGGTTGAATACTTTCTGAAGGCACTGTATATTCACACATACATCCACACCCATATTGAACACACACACACACACACACACACCCATATTGAACCCACACACACACCCATATTGAACGCGCACACACACACATACATCCACACCCATATTGAACGCGCACACACACACATACATCCATCCCAGTGGTGGGCCCAGCTCCTAATGCGCTAACAAGCTCTCTTTTTCCTCCCCTCGCCGCCTCCCCTCCTTCAATCTCCGTCGGTCTGAAGTGATCACAGGAGTCGAACGCCACCACAATGAACCGCTCAGCGGGAGAGAGTGGGGGAGGAAAGGGGTGAGAAAGAGAGGGATGGAGAGGGCACGAACACTTCACTCTCTCGACTCTTTTCAGCCACGGAGAGAAAATGAGTTTCTGACTCAACACAAAAGAGCCTTTTTATCCGTCTCCTCTCTCCTCCATCTCTGTCCTCTCTACCTTTCTCTGCTCCACTTTTATCTTTTTTTTCTCCTTTTCTCCCTCTCCGGCCTTTTTTCCTCTCTCTCTCCCTCCCTACCTTCATCTCTTTCTCTCTTTCCCTTTCTCTCTCAGAAAGACATTTTTCTGCTAATGACTTGTTAAGAGAAGGAGCCACCTGAAACTCAATTACAGTATGTTTTAGAGTGACGGCTGTGATTTGGATAGAGGGGATGGATGGAGAGGGAGATGCGTGGATGCAAGGCGATGAGTCTGTTTTGACCTCTTCCCTATTACCC
Organism: Hoplostethus mediterraneus; assembly: GCA_034670385.1. Lineage (NCBI taxonomy): Eukaryota > Metazoa > Chordata > Actinopteri > Trachichthyiformes > Trachichthyidae > Hoplostethus > Hoplostethus mediterraneus. Next base: position 237,714 of record JAXDDW010000146.1, read on the forward strand.
TACTTTTGACTTCATCTCCAGAGTTTCAATCCTGGTCGAATGTTTTAAAAAATGTACAGAAATAGGCATCAAGGATAGTTATTTTTCAGTTTGAATGGTTTTGTTTTCAAATGTGGCTCAAGATAAGAATAATGATGAATAGAACTAGTTAGGACTGAAGTCCTGACGGGCAGAACAGTCACACTAATGGACCCCGATTGGCCAACAACACCGGCTCCTCTAATTCAAATGATTGGACGGATTTCAGTGATTCTTTAGTGAGGGAGCCAATCGGGACCAAGTACAGTCGTGGTGCGTTTACTGGAGTTTGTCTGAAACTGCCTGGTTGGATTTTGGAAATGGTGGATTTTTGAAAATGCAATGACATTTTTTTTTTTTGCGTCTTTGATCATGTATGTAGAAAAAAAAAAAGGAAATTCCTTGAAAACAGCCATGGCAAAGGCAAGACAATAGCCGAGGCACAGTATTTGCCACACTGTTTGATTGACAGGTGATCTCTGGGATGAGGCTGAGCACCAAAAATTGATAATAACGAGAATATCACAGATTAACCACTCGAGCATTTTTCATCATAGAAAGTCAGAGTTCAGATTTGTCTTCACTCCAGAAGTGAGATGACCTGGAATTACCAAGGTGAATAAGTTCCGTGATGCAATGTAAGTGCAGTGTGCTTGGAAATATTGGTAAACAGCATAACATGTTTACATGAGTCAGTACCTCTTATATAGTACCTTATCCGGGACAAGACCCCCTCCCAGTGGGGTGTTTGTGTTTGTGGTGACATGGTGACATTACCCAGGCTCCCGGGCAGAAAAAGTAAAAAGTATTAAAATGTGTTCAATAGAGTCAAGTTCAAATTTTTCATCGTAGATTGCAAAATGTTTTCTCATCGATTCTGCTTCACTTATGTCCCTTAGCAATTCATTTCATTTTGTTATATTCAGTCAGAAATAGGCCTGGATTTTGCCAAGTGTTTTGTTTCTTAATTCGGTTTTAACATTTGAATTCCAGAGCATACAAAATACAGGTTTTAAAAAGTCTTAATTTGGCTTCATGAAACATGAAGAATGGATCAATATGATTTTCATGGAACACAAGTGCTTCTACACATCACATGAAAAACATATAAAACTCATCAGATTTCTCTTCCGCAAAAATCTTGTTGAAATTGCAGTAATCCACCAATTCTCAACACGTTACATACATCAACTATGACACACCATTACGACTGCACACTCACACTCATAGCTGTTCAGGTAAGACAAGTCGGAATGAGATGCAAGAGGGTCCTCAAAGCGTTGAAGACAAACTGTAGCCTACAACAGTGTGAGAAATGTGTCTTAGAGATCAGTTTTTTTCATCGTAGATGCAAATGTCTTCTCATCGATTACTGCTTCACACACATCACCTTGCTGTTACATTTCTTTTGTTTATCAGCAGACTAGCTGTTTCCATTGTTACTTAATCTGTTCAATTGATCCAGAGCACTAAAAGTTTAAAATCTTAATCTGCTTTCTGAAACCTGCTTACCCTGGCTCAATTGCAGGATTTCTATCAGACTTTCCTCGATTTTCCTCCCGAACTAATTATATTCTTTCACCACACTACACTACTCCAGTTCATACATAGAATGAGATGCAGGGCAGGAAGGCCGTGAATCACTCCCCTCTCTTGCGCTTCTTCGCTTCTCGCCACACACCTGCTGACCTTCTTCCTCCTGTCTCAGCAGCCTCTCTTCTTCTCTCTCTCTCTCTCTCTCTCTCTCTCTCTCTCTCTCTCTCTCTCTCTCTCTCTCTTCCCCCTCTCTTCTCTCTCTTCTCTCTCTCTCTCTCTCTCCTCTCCCTCCCTCCTTGCTACTGCAGGATTTCATTCCCTTTTTCCCCTGTATTTCCTCTCTCTCGCTTTACCTGATCCTTTGCCGTTCCTCTCTTCTCTCCCCTCTTCTCCCCTCTCTCTCTCTCTCTCTCTCCCTCCCCCCTGCCCTCATTTTCCCCCTTCCCAACAAGGAGCATACTTTAACCTTTTGATCAATGCAGGTTTTTGAAGATGATACCAATCCTTTTGGATTGAAGCTGCCGATAGCGGATATCTTGCGCTGATCTTGAATTTAAATGTCTTTAAATGTGACCGTTTTCATGCTAAATATTTTATTCTTGGCAGGATGGAACAGAGTGGACAATAACATTCTCCATTCAAATCCAGGATAATAATAATAGCAAGAGTAATAAGAACAAGACCAATAAAGCATATCCATGCTGTGTGGAATACAATCAAAATGTCTCATTAGAGTCAGTTCAGGTTAAGGGCTTCCCATAGTCAACCAATAATATTGATCAATTCTACAGTAAATATATTTTTTTTTAAAATCAGAAATGGAAGATACCATTTTTAATGAAAGGCCAATATTGACCTGATGCATTGGAAAACCAATATATCGGTGTAACTACGTCAGTATCCAGCGAGCAGATGAAACTCTCGTTTCATGTCAAATTGACTGTGGCAGACTTCAGTAAAACTATATGTCCTTCTGCCCTTCCCCTCCCCCTCCCTCCTCTTTCCCCTCGTCTCCTCCGCCGGTGTAGTCTGCCCCCCCCCCCCACGTTAAAGGAGCCACGTTGTTGTTATTAGCATTGTCTCTAACTGGATCAGTTACCATTAGACCTGAATCTCCTCCTTCTGAGGCCCATACACCAGCTCTCTAACCCAATAGAAACCCCCATGGACGCTATTATAGATGGCTAACCCATTCACAACACGCATACACACACTGAGGTAAAAACACACAGCTTTCATTCTGAAGATTCACTGGCTTAATCCCATCACACAATCAAAGACACACACACACACACACACATCCACTCAGTGCTTATTAACAACCATTTCTTGGCCCCTAACCCCATCAAACTAAGATAAACACATCAACACACTCAGCTCTCATTGGGAATCCTCTGTTATTGGAGCTCATTGAAAGAATGGTAATACTATTGGGATGTGATGGGACATGGTGTGTGCACGTGCGTGTGTAATGGTTGTGTATGGTCGTCGTTACGGTGGGATATATGACCAGGACCGAGGAGGAGAGGGGAAAATGTCATTCTGTCAACAAGGTTATCTCTAATCGATGGACAGTTCAAGTCCCGGTCTCCATTTACTCCACTCTCTCTCTCTCTTTGAATTCATCTCTAAAGGTTTTAGTTGGCAGTGATGAAGTGCTATTTTTTTTTTTTCTGGTGTCTTTGTTTCTCGATAGATTCACATGAGACGTCCAGGCATTTGAGTGGAGTTAACAGACCAGCACTTACCAGCCTTATTAGACCTTCTGAGTTACTTTCATACATACATGCTCTTCTATTCTCTTCTGCTCTGTTTTATTCTATTAATGTCCATTCTTGGGTTAGATTTCATTACAGTCTTACATCCTAATCTATTTTATTTATTCTATTCTATTGGTATCTGTGGGTATTTTTTTTTTTTTTTTTTTTGGTCCTATTCTGTTTGACCTTGACCTTTGACCTCAGCTATGAGGAGCGAGCCCGTTACCTAGAAACCATCGTGCAGCACCACCAGGAGCCAACCACCTTTGAGGATTACGCCGCTCGCGTCTACAGCCCCGCCCCGTGTACGCACCCGCCCTCCGACGCAGGTAAGACCCAACCCCCGACCCTCCCGCTCTCTGACATCCAATCACCATCCTGTCTTTTCTGCCACGCCCCAGAGACGCATCTGTCAGTGGGACGGGCTATCGAGCAGTTACTAAACATCAACCAATAGTGATGCGGCTTAATGAAAACCCAGAATTGCAGAAACCCCTGGAGCCTTGGACCACGAGCGGGAACACGTGTTTCTTATCGCTAGGATTCCAGACTTTCCAGACTCCCTTCAGTTTACTAAAGCGTGTGTTCAATTTAGTCGCAAACAAGTCTTTTATTCCTCTGATTTTTGGATAATTGTGTGTAGATTCGACTCTAAACCAAGACAAGTCAAGTGACACGTATTCAAGTTGCTTCTTCCCCTCTAAATGTTGTGTCAGGTACTGAAGGAAGGTCCTGCCTGTTAGCCATTAAACGACCAACCCTCCAGCCTCTCTCTCTCTCTCGCTCTCTCTCTCTCTCCCTCTCTCTGTATTTATTTGTCTGTCTCTCCAACTACAGAGCAGCCACACACACTGGCAGCTAACGCTCCGGTCCAGAGCCCTATAGCTGGTTCTGTTTTATATCCAAGGCTCGGCCCGGCCAGTCCTTCTTCTGTCTCCAACGCGCCTCTGAGGAATTAGCTGACATCTGATCAGCCTTAGAGATGCCAGGCATAGACATGAGGAGTTATTCTAGTGTAGGATCTGTGTATTTATCGTGTCATCTTATTAGAGGGATACCGATAATATTTCCTGGTTAGGCTGTGTGTGTTATTGTCTAAAAGTGTGTGCTGTTACTGTACGTGGACGACTGTCCCCCTTCTCATCAGCGACTGTGTCAGAAATAATAATACACATAATAATCACCCTGCTTTGAGGCTGAATAACATCCTGGCTGGTTTCTCAAAGCGCTCATTTTCAGAACTGAAATCCCCCTGCCGACCCAGTAGAGTAAACTGGTTTGTAGTGGTTTGTAGTGGTTGCTTGGTGTTATTCAGCCCCAAAGGCGATTTCAGATCACACGGTTACGGAAGAACCAAACTTTTAGATGTAAAAGTAATGTAATATCTGTCTGAAAAGTAAGTCAGACCTGGTCACCAAACATATTTGAATACATTTTCAAAATATTTGAAATATGGTTTGACTGAGACCAATATTTTTGGATTGAAGCTGCCAGGTCTGGAAAACATAATAATCCTGTGCTCTGAAATCAACCCTGCTCAGATTACTGCAGCTCTCTCTCTCTGCCTGTGTCTCTCTCTCTCTCTCTCTCTCTCTCTCTCTCTCTCTCTCTCTCTCTCTCTCTCTCTCTCTCTCTCTCTCTCTGCCTCTCTGCCTCTCTCTCTCTCTGCCTGTCTCTCTCTCTCTCTCTCTCTCTCTCTCTACTCTCTCTCTCTCTCCCCATGTATTAACTCACAGGTTCCCCTCCCCTAACACAACATTGATCAAACGTTCTTCTCTGCCTGCTCTTTTTTTTTATTTCACACATTTTATTCTTTTTTTTCCTGGTTTCTTTCTGTTTTGAGTTGATTTCTTCTTTGTCTTTTTTTTTGTTATTTCTGTTTTCTTTTTCTTTTGTCTTTTTTTTTCTCTTTTTGTTCCCCCCTTCTTTAGATCGTAATGTCTCACTTGCCTATAGCTAAAAGGTAAGCCTGGTCACATGACTGACACGCCCCGTTCTGATTGGCTCCTCCTAACTGCGTTCCAAGCTAACCTATCCTCTCCTCCTGTTTCTCTCTCTGTCTTGCTCTCCCTTTTTCCTCCCTCTGTTTTCAGCGATGTTAGCAGGTCTGCATGCGTTCATACCAGTCTTCTCTGCTTTTTAAAAGGACGTGTCATTTTCAACACATCTGTGAGTGTAGTTCGGTACGACACACACCATGTTTTACTTTTGAGCACAGCCTGTGATAACATGCATTGCTAGTTGCATGCATAAAACACGTTACAGTGGTTATTAGTAAAACTTCGTTTCGTTTCTCGAAAGGCGTCGTAGCACTAAGTATATCTTGAAGTAATTCATCAAGATAGTTGCGTGTTTCGTGATGACCTGGTGCTAGTTGTGAGATTTCAAGTATCTCTGCAAAAAAAAAAACGCCATATAAACCTATATTTTTAACACTGGATTTCCTGTTTGGGAAATATTGCTCTTCTCTTTTTATCTTCTGCCATTTTCACATTTAGGTTGATGAGCAAGTCATGCTTGAGGTTAAATTATTTTGGACAAAGTGCAATTTGTTGGCACGCAGTTAAAAATCAGTTGTGTCATCAAGTATATTATGAGTTGACCTTTTAGCAGTAGCTTTCTACGACTCCTGTACTAAAACGTTGCGCACACAAATGTTAAATGGGTTGTTTTTTTTATGTGCACACAATATTTCCACATATTCTTGGAGCGTTAATCCCCAGTCATCAGACCTGTGTCGTCCTGAACTGCACTCACCGACACGTTGAGAATAAAACATCCCTTTGTTAAGAATGTGAGTTCTCATCTTCTCCTTTCACTCGTTTAACCGTTTTCCTGTTGGTACCATTAACCTGAAATGTCACGTTGACCTGGTGAAACTTTGACCTCTAACCTTTTGTCTGTTCCTCTCTCTCTCTTCCTGGATCTGGCATGGTCTAGCACTGTAGCATTGCAAACACTCACACACACTCACACACACACACACACACACACACACACACACACACACACACGGGCATGAGAATGGAAATAAAAATAAACACACACTGCCACATAAAAATAGGGTTAAGCATATACTTCTATATAGTTACCATTATATATACCATCTATATATACTTCTATATATACTTCTATATAGACGGACACACTCAGTTTCTGGATGCATGTTATTACTTATTATTATTATTATTATTACTGGTTCCATCTGAAAGAAATACACACTTGTTTTTGCATTGACATTTGTGGTAAGTGGGTTTCAGGATAGCATTGTTCGTGTCATATGTTGTGGTGTGTGTTTTTATGTTTGTTTGTTTGTTTTATGTATGAATGTACTGTGCTGTTTCTCTCTTTTCATGTTTGACAGCATCTCTGTTTTTATTCAGTTTCCTCTTTTTTTTGCTTTTTCATCCTTTTTCACTGTCCTCTTTTCTTCTCTCCCCTATTGTTCTTTTCTTCTTCCTTTCCTCTTTATTTTCCTTTCCTTCCTTTTCTCTGCATTTTCATTTGTTTTCCTCTCCTTTTATTTCCTGGTCTTTTCTCATCTTCTTGCCACTCCTCCTTTCCTCTCCTCTCCTCTTCTCTCATTTCCTTTCCTTTCCTTTCCTTTCCTTTCCTTTCCTTTCCTTTCCTCTCCTTTCCTTTCCTTTCCTTTCCTTTCCTCTCCTCTCCTCTCCTCTCCTCTCCTCTCCTCTCCTCTCCTCTCCTTTCCTTTCCTTTCCTTTCCTTTCCTCTCCTCTCCTCTCCTCTCCTCTCCTCTCCTCTCCTTTCCTTTCCTTTCCTTTCCTTTCCTTTCCTTTCCTTCCTCTCCTCTCCTCTCCTCTCCTCTCCTCTCCTCTCCTCTCCTCTCCTCTCCTCTCCTCGTCTCTCCAGAGGATAGTAGTGTTATGTATCTGATGGTTCCTAAACCACTAGACAGCTTCAACCTGCTCAGGGTGAAGGGGAAGGGTCTCAAGCGGAAGGTCTTGCATGCTAGCTGTGAATGGTACGCTCTAAAACTAGAGAGTCAGTTGATCTTGATCTTTACACCCGTCTGCCTCGGTTTTTCCCTCTCAAGTGGTTCTGTTTTCATATTGAGTTCATGCTAAATCGCTACTCTCTACTCTGTTGCTCCTTTTGGGTTTTGGGTTCAAATGCTGATGTTCTCTAGCTTTCTGGTAAATTACAATGGGGATGTAAACTCAATCATATCATACCAGGAGCCCTAACCGCTTGTACACAACTTGGTTGATTGGCGGCTCGATTGTGGCTGGTTCAAGAGACTCTTAATTGCATCTACTGTAGTGGTCTGCAGCTGAACGGGCAAATCATGTATTTTTGGCTTCTTCATGAACAAAATTCAAAAATTGGAACAAAGTTCCAAAATTCATTCCACTCTGTAAAATCCAAAAAGGTACCTGAAGAGAAACGTGAACTGACAGGTGAAGTGACCAGCTTGCCGCTAGTGTAGACTTCACTTTCACCTCCTTTTTGGTTACCCTTTAAACACATTTCAGCACTATCCCTAACACAGATTCTAGTGTTTTTACAATGATGCAGAACTTGCTTTGGCTTGTAAAAGGCTGCGAACACACTACGTGACTTTTTAAAGTAGCTTCTGTTTCCCAAATCCAACTGGTCGCCAAGTTTGTGAACCCCTACGACAGAAGATGAAAACAATCTGCGAATGCCAGTCTTTTCATAGTTGGCCTATGAGAATCTCCCCTCAAGAAAGGCCTCCAAAGCTGAGGCATCAGTTAACCCAAGTGGGGTTTTAATAGGGTGCCTTATAGTGTGAAGGTACTGTCCCTTCTCCTTTCCAGGACACTGAACTAGAGTCGTGGTTTGACCCCAGTGGAGAATCTAGAGCTTGTCCATCTGTCTGCCTGTCTTTCTAGCTGTCTGTCTCTCTGTTTGTTGTCCCGTCTGCCTATGTGAGTCTATATGTCTGTCCTGTTTGTGTCACTGTTGTAGTCGGGGGGAGGGGGGGGGGGTGGTTATAACATTCTTGTTGTCCCTTCATCCTTTTCTCCTCTTACACCCCTCCCCTCCTCCCCAATCCCTTCCTTCCCTCCACTTATTCCCACATCCCTCTATCCTCTTCACTCTGCCCCTCACACTTTACCGCTCCCCGCTTCCTCCTCTTCCTCCTCCTCCTCCTCCTCCTCCCCCCTCCTCCGCAGGCTCCTGCCTAGAGATTCTTCGGGGAGAAAGTCCGGCTCTTGGGGAGGCCGGGAGCGACTCTGCGTCCCCCATGTCTCCTCGGACTAGCAAGAGCCGCATGTCCATGAAGCTGCGACGTTCCTCCGGATCGGCCAATAAGACTTGAGCTCCCTGGTTGTCATCGATCCAATGAGGACTGACTTCCTGGTTCCCATCAAGCCAATGAGGATAGATTTCCCGGTTCTTATCAAGCCAATGAGAAATTGACTTCTTGGTTCACGTGGTCCTAATCGAAGCTGACTTATGGGCTCACATTGACCCAATGAGAACTGACTTCCCTTTCATGTTAGCCATTAAGACATGACTTACACCTTGGACTGGCCAGGAACTCACTTCCTGGTTCACATTAGCCAGTACTAGCTCTCTTCCTGGTAACATCACCCAATCAGGAGAGAGAGTCATCATGTGATCATGCCATTTGTTGGTTGCGTTTAATGTTCAGTGAAAAGACACGACTTCTCTTAACTTAGACGACAGAGTACACTGAATTATGACATTGATACCATATCCATATGAAAGCAATTGATAGTGTTTGTATGCAGGTTGCTAAAGATTAAATTTGTACTGTTTTTTTTTTTTTCACCTTTCTCTATTCAACATTAACTGTTCTAGTGAAGTTCATATCATAAATTCATCATGTTCAATTGGGAAAATGAATGGGGATTTTCTCTGGAATTAATGTAACCTAGAAAGGTTGCTAGTTTCAGCCCGATAGGTTAATTCAGCCAATTTGCTCGCCGTGCAGTGGACTTCCTGACCAGCTCAGCCAATAGGATTTGACTTTTCCCCAGCTCCGTGTCCTCCAGCATGCTGCCGCTCTGGACTCTGGCCTTCTACTGTACAGAAACCCGCTTTGACGCACAATTGTACACGCACACAAATAATGCCCGACTATACTAGACTGCACTTTTACATCAAAATCGCTCGCAACTGCTGCATTACGGCTTTGTCGCAAAACAGCATAGAAACCAGTCTCACCAGTTCTGCAGCTTGCTGACCCATGCCACAATAGAAACCGCATTGAAGCAAGTTGTATCCAGTGCAGTATTAGGACGCGCAGATTTGTGCCATGATAGAAACAGCACAGGAAACCAGTGTAACCAGTGTAACCAGTACTGCAAAGGGCTGAATTGTGCCACGTTCTGCCCTACTGTGCAGTAAGCACATTTAAGAAGATCGACCTGCGGACAAGCGTGAGAGTGAGGTGTACTCAGTAAAGCTGTGTTGTCCTGAAAGTGGCTACGAGGAACTTGTATATTTGTACTATAGTCTGTCTGCGTATCTACAGGCAGAACCCTGAATTTTGATATCGAACGAGACTGGAACGTTTCCTCTGAGAATGAAGGCACCTGTCCTGTTGCATGGAGAAAGTAAGTCTGATATAAATGTCTATTTTTGTCCTCTGTGCAGCGTTAGGTCTAGATAGAGAAGGGCCACATATGTAAATAGAAACTCATTCATTTGCTAACAATAGAACACTTTTAGTTCATTCTCTCAGAGGTTGGACGTGACCGCCCTCTCACGCCAAAAAGGGTTTCTGTGTTTGACTTCAGACGACAATCCACTTCCCGAATCAAGTGGATCGAAAGTGGCTTGACCCCGCCCCCGGTGTAGAGTCTTCTGAAGAGCAGCAGTGTTATAGTACTGATGGAGGGATGACGTCTCTTTGCTGAAGGAGAGGAAGGAGGTTTCTATCGAATGAGCAAGACGAACCAATCAAAAAGCGAGCACTTATTATGTCAAGAGTTTGATTTGTTCTTCTTCTTTCACGCTGTAAGATGTGGGAAAGCACTGTTTCTGAATACGATGTTCAGTACCGTTTATTTTCTTTCAGTAGAATAAAATTTGTTTTTTTAATTGACTGTAAAATGTATTTTGACGCAAACAAGAATGTTGCTGTATTTTTAGCGTCAGTCCATTTTCTGATGCGTGTTCTTCTGAGTAGATATATTCTGTATATCTATATATGTATGAGTATATATATATATATATAGTAGATATATGATATCTATATTGAATATGTACAGTGTGCGGAGGCTTGTTATGTATATACTCTTATGTGAGAATAGCTGCCAAAAAATAAACCACGATTTAACCTCAGACCACATCCACAAATGATGGGTTAACACTACAAAAGTTAAATGCTTCGTCAGTTCCTCATTTGTCAACAGCACTTCGTTACTTGGGAATTTGCCAGTAGTCCTGTAGTAGATCAAACCTTACAGATTTTAAATTGATCACGCGCAACTTTGCTGCCACAGCCACATTATCTAGATTAGGGAAAATGTATCTAGATTTGTGTGGGACGGACTGCTGCGTTCTTTTTCCCCCCCCAACCTAATTGTAAGGAGAGACAGACCGGGCTTCATTTATCAGAGAACAGAGCGAAAGTGTACATAAGAGAGGTAAAGATGTGTTGTCCCAAGGCCAAAGAGAGGGAGAGAGATGGTAAACGTTTTTTTGTTTTTTTTAACCCGTTCTTTACACTCAAGCAGTTCTGGATGGAGGGGATCCGCACGCATCTGAAGCCTGAGCTGACTCTGTAATGCTTTAACACGCACCATACCTAGCTTTAAGTTCTTATTCCACCAGCACTCCCGCCGGTTCTGCCTCTCAAACTAAAAACATCACTCCGGTTACTAAAACAATAGAAACGGTTGCCGTGTTGCTTGATTTACCTTGACAGACGCTGAGTTAACCTCAAAACATGTCACTTCAAATCTAGGAGGCTTTTCTTCATAGATTTCAGGGCTGTGGTTTTCCAGGATTTATCAGGATTACAACCTTCTCCCATCCATTTTTAGCGACAGGTTGTTTCTGCTCCTTTAATATTTCTTCATGATCTCCTGATTTTTTTTCATGCAGTCCTGATCACATCCCTGATATTGATGATATATCGCCCGGCTCCACTTTGTGTTACCAAGATTCTGCGTTATGCTTCATTGTCTGAACTCGATGTATTTGACAGCTGTATTTTCTGTTACACTGTTTTGTTTTGTTTTATTGTGATTTTTTTTCTCTCAGCCATAGCTTCTCTGTAGAAAGGAAAGGGATTGTAAAACGGCAAATATTTAATTTTGACCCCGCTTTCAGGTCAAAATGGTTATCTTTCTAAAATGCCATTGTACAATGAGGTCAAATTCATGTTATTTTTTTTTGTGTGTTGAATATTTGAGGTCAGTTCAGATTTGAGTTGTCCCTTTAAATTATTATTGATGTTTATGTTCTTTTTTTATTGTTAATGACCAAGTGAGTGGACTCTGAGGTTGAAGCGCCGTTCTCTTGAGCTGCGTCCCTCCTTCTGTAACGTGATTGGTCAAGATCAGTGGTCTGTAATTCCCGGTGCACCATGGGACTGATCTGTACATGCTGTAAATAGACTACAGCTCACCTGCCAGTCACCGGCCACTTCCCAAACTCTCTCCTAGGACATAAACCACCCAGCTAACGTCCTGTTTGCACTCCTGACAGACTGAAATTGTTCACCGGCCACGTCCCAAACTCACTCCTCAACCCCAACCTAACCCTGCCTCCTAGTACCCACCGTGTATCCTACCACATGGCTGCATCCCAAACCACACATAGACACCCTGTTTACACTAAACCTCACCACCTCTCCCAAATACTCTTACAGTGACCCCACATTCATACATCATGACATAAGTCATAATGCTGCATTCATGGCATATAAGAAAGATGGTAGATACCAGTTTTCAGGTGGTAAATACTGCTTGGGAACCTGGGTATTTGGTGATGGTCCGTTTCAACTTCTATTACTTTGAACAATTCAAGTCATTTCAACAGTTATTCCCATATGACATGAACGCAGCATAAGACCCAAAGCCCTATAGCACTATAGGAAACTTTAACAGGCACGTGGTTTCTCAGTGTTTGAACAGCCATGGAAACATCAGAAATTGGCCATAAAAATAAAATCTTAACTTTTGCGCCTGTGCAGGTTCATCTTGAGTGCTGTGGCTGTGGTGGACACGGGTTAGGCTGTGATCCAGACGTTAGTTTGGGATGAAGCTGATGTATGTAACTACTGACTATACATACTGCATGACACCAGTTCAGTACTACCTGCATGTGTTGACCATGTAACAGCTGTACCACACACACACTCACACTCCAAAAACTATATTACTGTCACGCCTGTAGTATGTATACATGTATAATGGCTATTTCAGATACAGAGAGAGTGGATGTGCGATGATGCAATTTGACAATAAAAGATTCTTACCACTGATGACTAGGCTGATCATTGGTTTTGTGTGTGTGTGTGTGTGTGTGTAATATTGCTTTTGATGTTGTATAAATATGACTCTTAAGGTGACAATTGTTATTTTAGCTGCAACTCAACTTTTTAATTCTTATTCCAAATTAACTCAAGTTACCTGTGTGTGTGTGTGTGTGTGCGCGCCCGCTCACCAGCCTTAAAACCACAGTCACATCATTTATCATACTGTATTAATGTTTATTCACAATAATTCAGAATAGATTTCACATTCAACTTCAAACATATCAAAATAGTATAGGCTTCATTTCACCACAATTACACTTTTATCATAATGAGGGCATTTCATTTCAGCAAATATTTCAAGGAATAAATAACTGCTATTCATTAAAGACAAAAAGACAATTCCGTTTTTACTAGGACTAACGTTAAATGATTTTTTTTCTGTATGAAAATATCATTTTCTAGCTGAGAAATCAACCGGCACATCATTTACACTGAAACAAGCAGGCTGTGTTTCCATAGGAACTACTTAAGAAAGGCATAATATTATAGTCTGTCTCTCCCCAGATTCACTTTCCTCTTGTTTTTGTTGTTTTATTGTTTTTATTGTTCACTGTACATGAAATGATGTTGGAAATGCAGTTAGGCCATCGATTCTGTCTCCAGCTCTCAGGGTAAGGATGGCCACATTCACAATGTAATTACAGGTTACTGATTATAGTCTGTCTCTGCTTGACATCGTAGACCAAGCAGAAATGTAACCCACTGGATTACTCCAGTACATCAGTGTAATCAGATTACTTTGCTTCAGAAGAGTTTAATGAATGTAATGGTTGTCAACCAATTAGTCCAGTATATGAGTTGTATCCATCATGAAAATGCCTTTTCCTTTCCAATGTGTCTTTGAGTAGTCCAGAGACTAATCACCAATTTTTTAGTTTCAGGACCACGGACAGTGTTATGTAGTTTAATTGTACTTGTTTCAGGACCACGGACAGTGTTGTGTAGTTTAATTGTACTAGTTACAGGACCACGGACAGTGTTTTATAGTTTTACTGAACTTTTTGACCCAGATAGTTTGAACAAAACAATGGAAAAACCCCATTTTAAATTCATCACAGTTGATAAGTTATCCATCATAATAATCAATGACTAAATATTTGTCCAGGTGTGTGTGTGTGTGTGTGTGTGTGTGTGTGTGTGTGTTATGGCCGGACGGCCATCTGCAGCAGCATCACCTGCCGGTTCTCGGTGGGATGAGACTTGTTGATATGTCTGGTGAGCCCCGGGGAGCTGTAGAACGTGGATGGACAGTGTTTGCACGTGAAGATCTGCTGGTCGCAATCCCCGGTGCCGTTGTCCTCTCTGTGTGCGTGGAGGACCTCCGATCTGAGCCCTCCTCCCAACGTTCCAGCTAGTAACTCGTCCCTCATCGCGTGCCACAGACGGTGCTTGTCCCTGATTTCTATGGACGGGAAGCGCGCGCCGCACAGGTGACACGGGAACACCTGATTCTGTCCGTCGCTGTTTTCGCGCGCCTGCCCGTAAGGTGACGGAGGAGGAGAGGCTCGCGCTGTCACTTCGTGCGCGGCCAGGTGTTTCCTCAGGTAAGCCTGTCGGCGGAACTTCTTACCGCAGTAACGGCACTCGTAGACTTCCTCTTCCGGTAAGGACTGAACGAACGGCAGAGGAGGAGGCGGGAGCGACGGTGGCTGTAGATGTTCCGCGCGGTCCTCCGGGCTGCCGTTTAGCAGCAGGAGGCTCGCGGGCAGACTATCCGCCGCTCTCATGTGCTGCTGCAGGTCCAGGCAGCTCTCAACCGGATTCCGGTAATGAGGCGAGGAATCATAGTGAGGAGGCGCAAGACTGTCGTCGTCAGGGCTGTCCCGAGACCGTCCGTGGAGCAGCACCAGGGATGGCTCGCGCCGCAGGCGGGAACTGTCCAGTGCTCCGTGGTGCTGATTAGTGTTCACGCGCAGCAGCTCGTTCTCTTTGCCCTCCATCTCTAACGGCTGCCTCTCGTGTTGAATGATCCCTCGGGCCTCCGTTAACGGCTGGGTTTTGTTTTTCGGAGTCTCACCTCCGTGGTTGTTTACCGGGCGAGGTTTGTGCCAGCGGCGATGGGAGGCAAGGTTGGCGGGACAGCTAAAGACTTTGTCGCACTCAGGACACCGATACTCCACGCGCACTATCCGAGAACACTTGTGCTGCGCGAGGGAAAATGGGTCGGGGTACTCCTCCTTACAGAGCTGGCAGATGAACTCCCCTAACGGCTGATTACCGGTAGAAACAGACGACTTCTCCCGGTGTCTCCTCAGCTCGGGGCACTCCTTCTTGATCCGCAGACCCAAAACCGGGGAGGTCGTGACCTCGTCCTCGAAGTTAAGTTTCCGGTTCACTTTGGGTTTTTTAGTCGGGTTTCCCGCGGATGGTTTGGAGTGTTTGTTACTATTCACGCGCTGATCTGCTTCCATGAACGAGCGTTTTCTCACAGCGTGCTGCTGCTCATGGTTCATCAGTGTTAATGGCGGGAACAAGTGCACGTGAGCCATATTCGGGTCATATTTCTCATCGTGACCATAAGAAGGCGCGTGGTGGCGACTCCCGCTCGCGAGGAGCCTCTCTATAGAAGCGGGCACCGAAGTCGGTGTAGAACTCAGCAGGAACGGCAGCTCCGGTAACTCCGACACTGGGGATGAAGTCAGGCACCGACCGGAGAACAACAACTGCTTCTCTTGCTCCTCGCGCAGCTCCAGCAGTCTCGTGCCGACCGGTTTGACGGGGCTGCAAGACTCCGTTAACGTCACGTCGCGAGGAGCCGGAGGAGGAAGATAAGGCGGAGTGAAGCGGGAGAAATCCCCATCAGGAGTCAGAACGTCCACTTCGGTCACCAGGTCCTCGCTCTCCGGTAACTGCGCGCGCCGGTCAGCCTCCGCCTCCAGCGCGGACTCCACGTGCGGACTCCATGCCTCTCTGACACCGGCGCAGTCCTCGCGGGACACCGGGAGCAGTACCTCTGGTCGTTCAAACGGGAAAACACTCAGCACCTTCTCCAGGTGGATCGGCGGTGCGTTGTTCACCGTTACCGGCTCCGCTCTTGTCCCTTCAGTGTATTCCCTATTGTTACTGTAGCTCTTGTCGCTGCTGTCACATATTATGGTTTTACTATTATTATTTCGTGATCGGTATGACGCCGAGCAGCGCCGGTTTCTCTTCACCAAGAATCCTCGAGGCATGATGATGATGCTGGGCGCGCGGCAACACCGGCCGGAAAGAACAACAACTCTTGTCTCGAGCCCACTTTGAAGAGCTTTGAAGTCTTCGGAGAGAGAGAGAGAGAGAGATGAGAGAGAGAGAGAAGCGCGCGCAGGTGTCAGTGTGATGTGAGCACGAGAGGACACTGTCCGTGGTGCGCGTTTTTTTTTTTATCCCGAAGGTCGTCTGTCTGTCTCTCTCTCTCTCTCTGTCTCTCTATCTATCTACCTAACTCTCTCTCTCTCTCTCTCTCTCTCTCTCTCTCTCTCTCTCTCTCTCTCATCTCGCTCTCTCATCTCTCTCTCTGTGTCTCTCTCTGACCTGCCCTGTCCACTCTCAGGTTTCTTCACTGGTGCATTTTATCTATAAGCCTTCCTAAATATGAGTGCTCTTATATGCCTGTACGTTGGAGGGAATTACTGTTTAATGAATTAGACTACATTTCTGGGGACGATGTAATGAGCAATGAGTGATGACTGACAAGATGTTTTTATTTGGTCAAGGCGATAAATTATTGGATAGGACAAATATCAGCTTAGAGGAAACATTGGATTTTTATTTTGGGCATGGCTTCTGTTATTTTTTGGTTTTCTGTTATAATGATAAAAAACTACAAGATCAAATTTGGACTCACTTAGGCTATGGCCGATGCCAACTTGAGGCCCATGGTTTTCCTCGGGGAACTCACTGTAAGAGCTGCTGTCTCTGCGGGAGCTTAACCTGATAATGCAAGATCTCGTGTCAGACTCAATAAAGCGCTGTCTGCTGTGTTTAGTCAACATTGACATAGGGTTGACCCACCAGCCTGCTTTGGCGGGCTCATAGACATTGTTTTTATACTTTGTTCTTCGTTTTATGTGATTTGGACTGCGTTTTATTTTTTTATATTGCTTTACTTGCTCTTTCACACAACCTCGACAGTATTTCGACTTCAAACACGTTGTATGTTATTTGTCTGCACTTTTTTATGTCTTGCCTTGTTGCTGCTTTCCCGACCGGCTCCCCCGTTGAAAAAACAGATTGTTCATCTCACTGTGGCTAATCTGGTTAAATAAAGGTTGAATTCAAACAAATCACACATAAATCAACATGTGCTTTGGCTGTAGCCATGAATAAATTACATTTTTATGAAGATTACTTCTCATATTCTCCATAAAGAAATTGGTCAAACTAAAGCCTGCGCACATTATACACACCCACATATATTATGGGGTAATTTGAGGAAAAGCAACAATTTACCTTCCAAACATTTTCCTTGCTAAATAATAATAATAATCACTGCCTTTAACCTATAGGTAAAAAATATCAGATACCTCCCCTTCACTTTATTATTATTATTGCTTTTATAACGCCTATTCTTCTTCTTCACAATCCACATTCTACGTTATCCTCATTTTGTGTTAGCTGTTGGATGTCAGGTGACATGTGGTGATTTGTGATTTGTTTTGTTGTTGTGTTTTAGTAGTTTATGTCAGCAGCGTAATTTTCATAAGGCACATTTTGTTTCCTCCGATGTGAAATTGCACGTTGATCTGGTTGTTTCCATTTTGAAGAGCTACTGTACCTCATGATTTCCTCTCACTGTAACAACGCGTTTCAGTAGCCTCCATATAACACTGGACGCAATTACAAATAATTTATTTTCAACAAGAAAATCTAATCAGATGTGTGTTCCTGTGTGTAGCCTGCTGTATACGTTGGGTTGTAATTAGGAACAATAGATGTGAAAGCACCCATGGGGGCTCAGATACAGATCGTGACCTCAACTGTCTGATTATAGGTGTCTTTGCTGCTGCAGTAATGGTGGGAATACCTCAGGGTTCGCTTTCCCTGTGTGTGTGTGTGTGTGTGTGTGTGTGTGTGTGTGTGTGTGTGTGTGTGTGTGTGTGTGTGTGTGTGTGTGTGTGTGTGTGTGTGTGTGTGTGTGTGTCGTTATCTACCCAACAGAAAAGAAGCGCAGTGCAGTGAGTGAAGAAAGAGATGTTGATCTGGTGTGAATGTGCTGTGTGTGTGTGTGTGTGTGTGTGTGTGTGTGTGTGTGTGTGTGTGTGTGTGTGTGTGTGTGTATGGCCTATTCAGCCCCCACCTACCCCCACCCAAAGCTGCTGTAGCAGATAAGAGATCGGAGGGTGAATCATCCGTCCATCCATCCATCCAACCCGTCCTCTCCCCCGGGGGGAGGCCAGTCCCTCTACCCGGGCCAAGTGCTCTATAGCTCGGCCAGCCGGCTCGGGCCAGCCCGGCGTCGCTCCCTGGAAATCAATCAAGGCGGACGAGCGTGAGAACGGGCTTCGGGGTCGGGCTGCTGGCTTGACAAAGGGCCGCCCGGGGAATAGAAACGACAATGGAAATGAGACGAGAGGAGAGTCCTGCACTAAAAAAACTAATTAACAACCAAGCTCCGGGTTTGACGGTTTTTAACTGTAACTGACGAGAGACCGTTTCAATTAACGCTGTACTGACCCGACTGACCGAAATCATTTATATTTGAAGCATTAATTGAATCAATTCACCTCACATCTTATAAAGCCGCCCAGAAATAACAATAATAATAATACATTAAAAATATCCTTCTTTTTATGTGTTTAGGACAAAACTAACAAAGAACAAAACAAATCTTAATTCATCTCACCAGAATAATTGCAGAATAGATTTTACCCTCCTTAAAAAAAATAAACTGACATAAACTGACATAATCCTTTATGATATAAATTAATGATATTTATATATCAGTAAGTAGGATCAAACTGATGGAAGTTATTTAAGGATATGGTCTTTTAAAGGGAAAAGGATTTTCTGACCACAGACCTTCATAGTTCACTCACCTTTTTTATCCACCACCACATCACTGCCTATGACTGCTATTCAGTCAACATTTTCTTGGCTGCATTCGTCTTACAGAGGTAACAATCCAGGTTGGATGTAGCCAGCAGCTGTACTCAGAACAGTATGCTGGATGCCATGGTGATGTCTCTTGAGGATTTTTAAGTAGAGGTATGTAGCCTATACCTTAACGAGTCGATGCACCTCACATAAAAGTAGCAATATAAATTATACAGATGTAATTACATTGTAAGAGAAAAGACTGGGACGGGACACAAAGCTGTGTTGCGAGGTTCAAAAGTAAATTATTGTAGATGAACTGGTATGGCTCCCAAATCCCTGTAATGTGAGGACGGATGGATGTAATACAGCAGACCACGTTGTCAGTAGCGTTAAGAGGTGGAAATATCCTGTATAAATGGATCCCTGAGAGGCAGAGGAGGCTGCGGGCTGGAAGACCTGAACCCTGTCTGTCTTTAGTTTCTATCCCATCAGCGGGCAGTGAGGTGGGATAATCCCCCAGACTGCTGAAAATGACTCTATTGATCTGTGCCTCTCAGCCACCAGGCTTTAAGTATTGTCCTGTATTACCAGGCTGAGCCGTCTGCCTACCTGCCTGTCTGTTAGTCTGCTTGCATGAATGAATTCTTAACCAGCGCTGTTATGAAGTGTGTGCTCTTGTATTTCTGTACTTATGAGGACCAAATGTCCTCACAAGGATAGGAACAGGATTCACTTCTACAAGGGGCTAGTTTCTGGTTAGGATTAGAACTAGGGTTAGGTTTAGGTCGACTTTCAAAATGTAGCCTTACCGTCACTTCCACCCCTAGGTGTGACGGACCAGATTTAATAGGATTGCATTCTGGGACAATGAAGTAACATGGTCATGATTTCAGAAGTAAAATTAATGCACCATGGACCATTCAGAGCCAAATGTAGTTAAGACTACAAAATAAGATGTTCATCCATATGTCTGTCTGTCTGTCAATACACACACGCACACACATATATAGAAACTGTTTCTTGACTGTCCTTGATCGGTAAGATGATCGTGTGTCGCCATCGTGTGGATGTTCTGATGCATTGTTGAGTGTGTGATTTTAGTGCTTGTGGCGATGGAGGAGCGTTTGACTGACGGCAGCCCTCTTACGCCCCCTGCTGACAGGGGCCTGGTCTGCAGAGCAAACAGTTTGTTTCACCCTGTGGTTTCCTCCTTTTGAGGTTGGCACGGATGTTTCTGACCCACCCTGGCATCGGTCCACCCATGGCCACTTACCACTTACCACTTACTGGTGTTGGTTCTGGACACCTTTGGGTCCCGCCTAGAGTCTGGAGGGCCTGGAGTCCGGGTGGCCTGGTTGGGGGAAGCTCAGAGGTCAGAGGGAAGCTCAAGACGACCACAGAACAATGAGCGCAAAAGTTATATACTAGCAAGTTTATAAACCCTTCTGGTCAAGTTTTGCTCTGTTTTAGAGTTGATTTGCAAGCATATCCTATAGCTGCACTGATTGCAAATACTGAACCGCCTTTTGTCTTTAATCCATAGTCAGGAGACAACATTTCCCCTTATATAACCATATCTAATCAATACAATATTAAAAGACAGTTAAGACAATTACTGCTCTTTGTTTTTGTTAAAAGTCAAGCCTAGGCCACAGCCTAACCCGGCAGTGTTAGACAAATTTAAAAGTCATAAATAATTGAGGAAGGTTCATTTCGACCAAGAGACAGTAAAGTTCTCCCAGATGATGTTGCAGCTCCTCAGCGTGGAAATCTGGTAGAGGAAGTAGGAAGTCAGGAAAAAGGGATGCAGGTAAAGGGACCGGAGACTACAATGAAACCCCACACGTGGACCTATTTTATGTCTTGGACAACACTTGGACAACACAGTCACGAGTTGAGAATGTGATTTGATGAGTCATTGTTCACGTTTACCCTCGAACCTGTTGCATTTTATTGTGTGTGTCCTGTGTTTAACTCAGTGAGTCAGCGATTCGCGATGAGTCATGCTGTACATGTCTGCTCATGTCTGTGGAAATCCGAGGGATTCCCACTCGCAAACATACATGCAAACATGCATACATACAGGCACACACACACACACACACACACACACACATAACTTGATTATTTAACAATGACTTGCATATCTTACTCCATTGAATTCCCCCAGCAGCCGCCCTGTCTTGCCCCACCCTGACACCTCAACGATGGAGAATGGAGCTTCAAAGAGTTTCCCTTGAAATTCCTGTCCACACAAAGATCTGTGGAAATAACAGAAACTGTGTTGTCCTGAACTGTACACTTGAGGATGTCTGGAAATGATGTGTTAAAGGTGTGTTAACAGGAACACATAGTTTCAAGCCGTATTCTCCTTTTCAAGTGCCTAGTTGGTTTGCTTTATTTCAATGCAGCTCTAAAGGATTTCATCCCCAAAACGCTATTTTTCCCTTTTGGTAATTCATCAAATTCATCAGTAAATATTTAACATCTGCAGATGATTCTATCCTCAAAACTATTTTGTAAGTAATGACTTAAAATAGTTTGGCTTGCATTCATGCCAGCAATCATTTCTAATATTGGGATGAAACTTGATATATACTTTACACACTTGTGAGAATACGAGTGTAACATTGCTTAAACAAATATCTATAGTGAGCTGATGGACGAAGCAAATCTTTTTTTTGGCTGGGTTTGGCTTAGTGAAACCAGGACTGGGTCTCTTTTATTATAACCTGCAAGACAAAACTGGATCCTGGATTTTAGTTTTTTTCAGAGCTTTCAGTCCCCATCTTTATCTTGCTGAGAGAGATGATGAGAGTCCTCTTAAGTCTACTACTTGTTCCCAGGCTCTTCAATTAGAATACACTTTACTTTACGTAGGTAATCGGGGCGGGGGGGGGCCCTCATGACTCAGGTTGCATCTAGACAGCCACAGAAAATCAGATTTTTCAGCTTTTGTGGCCCAGATTTGAATTTGTGACATGCTGTCTAAGCAGGGAGACCCCCGATTTAAAAAACAGTGGTGGTGTGAAAAAAAACCCCGGGTGCAAGCCTCTCTGTGAACCTCCCTGCTCTGGCCTAGGCTGTTATCAAAATGTGTAAACCATTTTCGAAACTGAATGTGACTCTTATCAAATAACGACAGTTTTTGTCCCTTTATTATTTTGAGAATCGTTTCTTGCCAAACTTGAAACGGAAATGAAAGGAAAGAGGAAAGGAAAGAGGCAAGGAAAGAGACATGACAAACCTTGACGTTATGCAGATAGTATTTGCTCAAACTGAAGCAAAGCTGATAACCAATGAAAAAAATGTCTTTCCACTGCCAACTCAATTCTCTCTGACTAAATACATTCTTATATAAAAGTCTGCATGCTTCCCTTCTTCAGTTGTAGTGAACTCTACCTACCTTTCAGTCTGTTTGCATTCCATACCTCCATTCATCTGCCTTATTATTGTTCAAGCGGAGGTCTTGTTTTCACTGTACTTTGAAAACTGAGTGTACTGGGTTGTCTGGAGGTCAGCGGACTAAAGGTGCACGCTCTGTACTTGCAGTGCATCGTGGGTTTGAATTGTAGCTCGTTGTTGTATATATCGTCCTCTCCCTCTCTACCATCTTTCCAGCATCTCAGATAAACAGATAAAGCAGAATGCAATGTCAACTTTTGAGAAGAACATTTTATTGCAGCTACTGCCGATTAATTTACCCTTATTTCAACATCAAATGCAGCACAGTGCACCGCCTCAAGCTCTTCGAAACAACCATGAAACAGTAGCATACTTGGCCGTAAGTGTGTGTGTGTGTGTGTGTGGTTGCATGTTCCTCATTCAGATCTAAATTATGTTGCTCAACAGTTGCAAATGCGACAGTCAGACAGGCTTCCCAGTCTAACTGGTCACACAGACTGAACAACAGGAGGTACAACACTGGAGTTTCCCCCGGCCGTCCAGAACATCACACTGAAGTTGATGTTTGCACTTTAAAGGGAGGGGTCAGGGTGTTAAGATGCCCCTTCCGATTTATCATGAACTTGGAGGAGTTCTTTCATTTCATCCAACGAGCAATTGCATCAGTTTTTTGGGATACTTCAGCTTTGGAAGGAGGAGTTGTTAGGGTTTATTAGAAATGCTACTGCCAATCAATGGGTCCATTTATCTGTACAATTATAGCACTGAAGTCTTTGAGCTATGTTGTGAAACAGTTGGCAAGTTGTTAGTTAAGAAGGTGCTTCATGTGATTTTAAGCCTCACTGACTTGCACTGGCATTGTCTCCAGTATTTTTGCACCCAAGACATTGAGGCTCTTACTTTTTCTGGATGAACTAAAAAGACTTCCTGTTTATGGTATCTAAGGGAATAGTCTTATATATGGTATTTTTAAACTATTCTATGCATTATATAATATTCCTACTTTCATTTTGTATCTGGCTTGCCTTGTTAACTATCAGCCTGTGACTTTACCTGACCCCTGGATTGTGGTTCACCACTGACATGCAGGTGTTTCTTTCCTGAATCATTTTATTCATAATTGCAAACAGGCAAAATGAGTTAGCCCATGCATGCACTAGGATTATAATTTCCCAGAAGCAAAATATAGGTTGGTGATATTAGTATGTAATACAGCTTAGAAACTCCTCAGATATGAGCACTGAATAGTGTACACTTTATAACAAGGCAAACTGTCCCTTTAAGAAGAAACACATTCACTTGACTGTGTGGTCCTCTGGGTCTTAGGGAAACTCCACTTCTTTTATTTGTATATTTTAGTTATCAACTAGTTATCAAAGTAAGTGTGATAAACTAAACAAAGTGAATTGAACTATAACGTTTTATGATTTTATGGTACGTTTTGGTGGAAAGTCCTGTGCATATTTCCCCCCCTCCACCTCTGTGTCTCTCCACCCATTCAAATGCATGGGGTGTGAAGCAACATTTGCATGTTTCTTTTTGTTGAAGACATTATGAAAAACCCTTATGAAGCATGAGGCTTTAGGAATTGCATGTATCCCTTACGTAAAAGTAGAAATGCCTTAATAGAATATACTGTTCCACTGTGCATTCAGTATTCTACTGGTGGAAAACTAAAAGTGAAAATATACACGCTATAAGACGTTCTGACTTCCTGCGTTTGGGAGCTTTCGATCCTTGATGCATTGACCTCTGGGTCATGTTAAAGCATTTACTCAATCACTTGGCTCTGATTGCTTGCTGTTGCTGCTGGTCAGCTTGACTTTCAAAGAGTAGCATTTTCACAAAAGTTACATTCTGTGTGTAAAACTATACGCTTGTTTCCAGGGTACTGTCTGCAGGCTTCAGACGTAGATGAGTAGAAAGAGGGGTATATTTCTCTGGAAATGTAGTGGAGTAGAGGAGGTCACCCTAATGTGGAAATATTCAGAAGTCCAAGTACTTAAAGAGAGAAGTGCTTCAGAAATGTATACTTTAAGTACAGCACTTAGGTAAATGTAGCCTGCAAAGTTACTTTCCGCCCCTGGTGACAGTGCATGCAGCCCGTCTGTGTGTATTTATATGCTTCTCAATAGAAATCCCCTCTTGGAGCCAGCAATCTGTATGCTGTGTTATTCTAAGTGACAGTTTTCTGGAAATCCCCCACCTAGTTGCGTTAGCCCCGCCCCGCCGCAGCCACACAGAGGGCATTTACAGACTGCCTCATAACTCCACAAGGATAGAGCTAAACGCACCTCGACTAAAACCGACGCCATGGACCTCCACCGGACCAGTTTACTGAATCAAATGGATTATAGCGGCGAGTCTAAAGAAGGGAAGCCGGGTCAGACGACAGAAGAGCGACTGGACAGCGGGTTGGACTCGTTGAAAGAGGAGGAATACCAGGCTGTGGCGGCCGAGCTCACTCGGCTCCGGGTGGACTGTCCGCCGCCGCAGCACCAACAACAACCCGCTGTAACCGGAGAACCGCAGCTATGGAAAACACAGATCACGGAGGACGGAGACACGTAAGTTTGACCAGGAATAGAAAGTCATGCGTGGGATATTTATGCATTTTGGAGGCTATAACTAGGCTCGCCATGTCGCCCGAGTAGGCCTAGATTCGCTCTTGGAGGTAATATGATCCCTTTCCTGTTGCGAATAATGCCTTCCTCTCTGCCGTCTCATTACAACGCACATGCCTCGTCTAGGCTCGGTTTATACATTGACGCATACAAAACTAACCCATGCAACCGTAACAATGCACAGAAACGGTTGTCCGGTTGGATAATGGGGGTTAGTTGTGGTCAGGCACCGCGGTATTGGACGTAAACAAAAGCCTATTATAAAAAGGGAATCTACTATGGCCGCGGGTCAGACTCAGCTGCCTGGGAAAGTCCCGGGCGCGCCGCCATGGAATCCGACCGATGCGCGTCCCCGTGTGGCGAGGGGAAAGGGGAAAAAAAGTACAAACAAGTACCTTAAATTTCAGCAATAAGCCACTCGACGTTGGCTAACGTTCTAAACCTGTTCTAAAACCCATCGATTGGCTTATTGTTTTTATAATAAAACACCATTGCAACAAAAAAAATCAAAATGTTCCAAGAAATTGCTTTATTATTAAGCGTTATTCTTCCGCCAAGCAATATAGTTCTTGCACTATATTAAGTATAGTGGCTGAACAACGTGGTTGCTGAGCGACATGCAAGTATGATTGGTTATTTCCAGTCACCGTATTAATATTTAAATTGACTGCTATACGGTCAAAAGTGTATGTTGTTTGGATATTTTACAGCGGGTTTGGACGTGACTCC
The DNA here is from genome assembly GCA_034670385.1 of Hoplostethus mediterraneus. Classification (NCBI taxonomy): domain Eukaryota; kingdom Metazoa; phylum Chordata; class Actinopteri; order Trachichthyiformes; family Trachichthyidae; genus Hoplostethus; species Hoplostethus mediterraneus. The sequence goes on from JAXDDW010000146.1 coordinate 263,306, forward strand.
ACCAATCAGAGCTGAGGACCGGAACTATCTGTTTCGTAAAAACAATTAAATGTGAACCCTGCTGCAGTGAAAGATATATTAGTGTCTATTTAAAGGCATCTTAGAGCAGTGGCTATCCGGGGAACACATGGGGCACAGGTTTCCAGCACGACGAGGAATAGTTTATTTAATAATAACAAGGAATTATCCCAAGTAAAGTATGAGTAAAAATGGCTATATGTTTCACTTATGCTACTATAAATTCAGACATACAAGGTAAACAGTTAGATACATATATCTTTGACATGAAAATGTTGAACTCCTGCATTAGAGCACCCACAAATTTATGGTGATGTATTGTATTTTCCCCCCCATCAGGGTTCCACTTTTTTTGGACACACACACCTCACATTGTTTTCTCTTGGAAATTGCAGTTGTCCTGCATTTTCACCCATTATTTCCCTTTGTTTGTGTTGTCCTGATGATATTCCATCAAGTATTCAAGTTAAACACAGAATGCATAATATCTCAGAGATTACTTAATTCTTCTCTCTTGACCTGTAGATACAGATTTGGTATCATGTAGCGTCTGTGTCCTATTACGTCATTATTTTCTACTGTTCCTTGAAGTGATCATTTCACATTCTAACGATGAAGTAATGGTGCACTGATACCAGTATTTTGTTTCAGGTTTAGTAACAGGCTCAACTACTTTGTACAGCCCATAGACACCAAGGCCCAAACACGAGGATAATGCTGTCTGATAGCTAAAATGTTCTTTATTAATTCAAGGTAGTGCATATTTTGCAGCTACCATTTTTTTTTGGTCTTTTTCTGTTCTTTTTTTAGTTCCCTAGCAGTAGCATGAAATACTCCTTATGGCATGATTTTCCAGTACTTGGCTGGTGGCTAACTGGTGTTAACATCAAGCCCTGGTTGTGTATTTGTATTGTAACAGGTTTTCTACTGTCCCCTCTGTCTCTGCAGGTTGCTCCACCTGGCTATCATCCACGAGGCCAAGGACTCCATCAGGGCCATGGTAGACCTTTCCAGGAACACACACTTCCTCGACACACAAAATGACCAGAGACAGGTGTGTGTCTATGAGGAAGATTGAAAAACTTTTTTCTTTTTTAAAATCTCTTTCTATTTATCTACTGTTGTAAAACAAGTAGTCACCTGATCTCCCTTTACACTCTACATCTAGACCCCCCTCCACCTAGCGGTAATAACAGACCAGCCGGATGTGTGTGAGCGCCTCCTGTTGGCCGGCTGCGACGGCACGCTGGTGGACGACAGCGGGGACACGCCCCTTCACATCGCCTGCCGCCGTGGTAACCTGGTCTGTTTCAGCGTCATCACACAGAATTGTCAATCCGAGCCCTTGAACACCATCATGGCCGCCTGCAACTACCAGGGTAAGATGGCAGGACGTGGAGCAGTGTTTCCTCCTGTGAAATGTATTGTATCGGGTTGTGGTTGGGAAGTCACTCTGGCTCGGTTCCACATCCGTTCCTGAATTTGATCCCAGTTTTGACACGGGGCAAGTTGCAGCACTAAAGCTATTGTTATTTTGGTAACCTGAGATGAAAGCCTTGAGATAAAAGCTAGTTTGTGTTTTTTTTGGAGGGGAGGGTGTTATAATTTAGCGTGGCTACGCGAAATTACAATGTTTCTACAATACTGTCATATTTTCTGTAGCAATGGTGGTCATTTTCCTTCTGTGGTGGCCCAACCACTGTTAAATGGAAACAGTGGAGACACTGACCTAACTGCTATACTCTAACTACCAGTTAACACCAGGAATGGTGGCCAGGAACAGAGTCATTTCTGCTACACATGATCCCTAAATACTATGGTTAGGAAGGAGGAAGCATTTTGCTAGCAAGGGGAATGCCATAGCCTTTCATACTCCACACAATCACAGCCTGACTCAAACCCATCCATTACATGACAGATAATGTTAGATGCTCCAAACAGAGAGGCAGAGGGCTCCATTTTTAGACTCTTGCTCTTGACATTTTGAAGCCTTTGGTATGGTATTGTTGGCTGGTTTGCAACCCTCTGCTCTATGGAGCACATTTGTAAAATCATTTTTCTCATGACCCAAACTGATTTTTAGTTTCTGTAACAAAAAATGTCCCTATTTGGTCAGCTGGTCCCCAAACAGCCTACAGTATTCAGCCTAAACACAACAAGGACTTTAAGAATTGAAGTGCCTATCATACCAAGTATATTTCACACAAAACGATAATATCTTATTTCTACAGAATACTGCGGGGACCCATTTTAATTCACCTCTGACCCACGTTTGGATCCCAACCCAATCCATGAGAATAGTACCGGTGTAAATCGTACTGGTCTGGTGTCAGTAGTTTAACCGTTCCTTTGGTGTTTTTCTGCAGGTCAGAACTGCCTCCACCTGGCCTCCGTTCAGGGCTACCTCTCACTGGTGGAGAGGCTGGTAGCTCTAGGAGCAGACATCAATGCACAGGTACGCAACACGCACACGCCATGTATGTATATGAACACACATATAGTCACACATATACATAGACATAAAGAGTACATAACCAGCAACACAACAGACCTTTTAATGCCAGTTGCAATGAAATACAAGCTAAATTTTGCCATTGAAATAAATGTGAAAATGAAAAAAAACTGTAGTCCAATCAGAATAGAGGTCTGACCGGGCTGATAAGACCTCTAAAGGTGAATTTAACACATTGAAGTCACACTCTCGTTCCTTCCGTGCATTAATAGCCTGCTATTCCCCTCCCGTCCTCTAGGAGCAGTGTAACGGTCGCAGTGCGCTGCACCTGGCTGTGGACCAGCAGAACCTCTCCCTGGTCAAACTGCTGCTGACTGGCGGCGCCGACCCCAACCACCTGACCTATGGAGGCCACTCCCCCTACCACCTCACGTACGGGCGCAACGACGACGACATCAGGAAGGAACTGTACTCGCTGACCGACCCTGAGCTGAGGGACCTGCCCGACAGCGAATCGGAAAACAGCGAGCAGGAGGAGGAGCTAGAGTCTGATGAGGAGGTGTGTGTATGAGTGTGTTAAAATGAAAAGCCAGCAAACCGTTATATGGGTCAAATGCGTTGTAATCGGAAAGCGGTCTCAAATGTGTAGTCGGCGTCCTCTATAACCCTTTTCCTCTCCCCTGGGTGTCTGCAGGTGGGTTATGACGACATCCAGTGGAACGGACATTAGCAGGAAACGGCGGGGAAAGAGGAAGTCGCAGAGGCAGGGGGGCTGTGATGACGACGGCTACAGACAACAGAAGTGGCCTCGACGTGTCCACTTCCTCCTGCGATGAAGTCACAGGAGCTCGGCAACGTGGACGACACGGCGAGGGGGGGGCGTGTCCACGGGACGGACAGGCTTCGCGGAGGGATGGACAGGAAGCTGCGGGGGGTGAATCGAAACCGACCCGCAAGTGACCGACGGCTGAATAAACCGACGATTCTGCTCCAGGCTGCGGGGGAAACGCCGTCACACGATCAAATGCGAAAATATGATAAATTATGGTGGGATAGGGGTCTCATATTGCTGTATGATAGTGGATTGCTTATATTCAGAGGACACTGCAAAAAAAAAAAAATCTTCTCACACGACGTCCGTCCACCCACATATACCTGCAACACGTACGTTGTATGATATTGTAAATGGCTGTGTATAACAAAGATGTATTTTTTATGGAAGCTGTGAATGTGTACAGTTGAGCGGGTTGTAAATGTGAGACAGCAAACAGTCCAGCACACTCCAGTTAAATTAAAACACTTCTATTTAACTGAGTTTCAACCTGTCCTGTGTGGTTTATATACCGGGGGGGGTTTTTCCAGAGAGGTGGGGTCAGGGTCACAGGAAGAAGATAAAAAAAAGAGGACCTTGTGGAGAACCAGCTGATGGTTTCAGATTGGAAAGTTGTTGTATGATTGTTCTGAAACCAGGTCCACATGGGAACTAAGGTCACAAGTTTGGACAAAAATAGCTATTCACACACCAGACACACATATAAAAGCAGTTGTGTGTGTAGCACAACTTCTAGTGACGACCACAACATAAAGGCCATACAGGACATACCATATAACGGCCAGCGCCATAACAAAAGGACCAAAGTTGTAATTATAGAAAGAAAAGAGAATTACATTTTTAACCATGTGATCTTTTCTCAGCCGTCAGTTAATTTGTGCTTTGCTAACTGCAGCCTATGAGAGCATCTGAGTTTTGTTTCTGACTGGGGGCCTTTATTCTCACATAATGCATGTCATGCAGGAAACCGGCTGATGGAACGGCGGCACATTTCTACTGTATGAGGAACTGGTGACCGACACAGTTCCTCATGCTGTGTGTGTGTGTGTGTGCAGAGAGAGAGGGAAAGTGTGTGTGTGTGTGTGTAATTATAGTGCCTAGGAAGCAGGAACTTTTTGGGAGGGTGGGGCTAACAGGGGGGAAGCAACAGGAAATTCCCAGAACAGAAGACTCAGCTGTTCCTAGCATTCCTGCTTTTCATCCGACAAGAAGGGAATCTCCACTGAGAAACAGGATGCTTCCGTCAATTATTATGTATATCAGATCAAATTCTAGTGAAAGGCAAGTGAAACATAAGACTTTCTAATGCCAGGTAGAATGAAAGAGACTCATTTCGAAACTGAAATAAATGTGAATGAAAACAACTTGAGACTTAGGGGCCTATTTCTTATCAGAAAAACAGGAACATTTTGAAGACCTATAAGTGCATTTAACACTTAAGGCTTCAACTGTATTCAAGACCTCTTTTAGGCCTTGGGTTTAGATCATACAATTTTGGTCAATTTAAGCAATTTGCAACACTTTCAATGACCCTTTTTAAGCCACAGTTGATTTGATTTAGTCAAAGTGTGCAGTGGGCACCAGTGAGTTAATCAGCTTATGACACTTGGGAGTTTGTTCATTTTCAGGGTGAGGATGTATAACCTCACTTTATAGCTAGTTAATCCCCCCCCTCCTTCAGCCTCCTTACACCTCTGTGATAACAAGGATTATACAAAATATTAATATGTTTAATGTGTGCACAAAAGACCTCATTTTGAATTTGTGATACAAATCTCATGGAGAAACCACATTATTAGAATTAGACTGTTTTTGTTGTTCAGCCATGGAAACATCTGATCTGTACCAGAAACAGCTAAATATAAGATTAGCTGTTTCTCCATATACGCAAACCAAGATGGCGATTGTGAGGCTGTGAATGACTAAAGTAACAAAAACAATGTCAGTTTGTGTTTGAGCACATGAGGCTAGCAACAGTCCAAACAGATGACTCTTCCTCCAGGGCTAGGACCAGCTCACTTTGTAGAATAAAAAAAAAAAAAAAAGTAAATATGAATTGCAGTTTATACTGATGGTATTGAAGTTTTTCTTGACAGGTTTTATATTATATATTTATTTATATCTGCCCAAATTGGCGTTAAGTAATTGAATTCTCAAGAAAATCCACTTCCTTGCCTAACAGCATTGGAAGTGAGCTGAAACTAGCCAATGTTCACATCCACACCAGAGACCTATTAGCCGTCAGTCCAAGGAAAAGACAACATGGAAGCTTTAGCGTCTGTCAAAAACATTGTATTTAATAGAACTGCAGTAATGTACAGCAGTGGCAGGAGACTGTAGGAGGATCGGGGCAGAGGAGGGAGGGAAGGGAGGACTCCCAGCTTAAATAATCAGTGACATCTCATTGACGTTGACATGAACAGACTCAAAATAACAGGGGTGTGACGATGACGTTGCAGTGGGAGAATTTCCACTATGGAAGATGTTGTTTGTGCTCTGATGTACTCCGATAAGGGCAGTGGTCCCCCACTGGTGCTCTCCAAAGATAAGAAGCCTCAAGAGACTTGGAGGCAAATGAAAAATGCTTGAGACACAGCAACCCTGAGGAAAGATGGTTGGAAAGCACTGACTCAATATGCTACTGGACCACTGGGACCTGGCTGACACCTTATATACTACAGAAGTATCAAATGCCACTATACAATTAACACACCCCATCTTTGAATCTGTTGATGTCACTGTCCAGTTGTCGACTTAATGTCGTATTATTTTATATTTTTCCAAACCAATATCTGGTCTTGCAATGTTTATTCATTTACTTAGATAGCTTAAAAAAAGTGCCGATGTCAGATATCAGACTGATGCATCATATGATGGAGCAACTTGAGTGTCGAACACTCCTCCAGACTCTGGCAATTGGCTGCAGTGGAGACGTCTCAGTATGACTAAAAGGAAAATGCAGCAGGGGCCAGTATCAATATGGCCAGTCGCAACTGGGGTGTGATGGAGGGGTGGGTCCCACACTCAAGATTTGTCCTCGATCATGGGAACACATACAGGGCACCTGGGTAACAAATTCTACACACAATATGACTAGAATGTTTCTCTTTTTGCTTGACTCAACCTCTGACTGTGTTGTACACCCCCACCCGGCCTAGATGATTCCGACTCCTTCTTTATCTTCCTTCCAGATGAGACTTTTGTGTGGGGGAGGCAGGGCTTTCTGGTGTTGCCGTTCATCATGTATTTTTGCGGGTCGCTGCCAAGTTTTCTCAGTCTCTTTCAGACAGAGCCACCAGGTGAACATCGATATCGGACTCTGACAGAACCCTGGAGGACACAGATACTCATATTAGCACATTTATTTAGCCACATTTTGTATGTCCAAACACACATGGTGAACATACACGCCCAAATAACCATTTACCCCTACTTTTAGGAAACTTACTTTACAAGACTGGTTTCTTTTTCATGTTATATGAAAAGGTACTTTTAACACCACATTCATTTTATAATTACCGTAAACAAATGAGACCATCACTAAGAAGATTGGCAGCATTTACTGGCCTCCACACTGCATTTAACATTGTGTGCTACCAGGTCAGATTTGGTGGAAAATCTGCTGGATTGATTGACATCACCAAACGGGAGCAACGGAAACTTTCAGAATTTCTCTCAATGGCAGATGGTGGAAGGAGTAAAAGGCCGATGAATCAATCAATAAAATTACTTCTGACATGTTTATCCTTTTCAGTAAAGCGAAAAATAAAATCTTTGAACAAAGCAGCAAATATGTAGAGGCCAGGGAGTGGGAGGGCAACATAGTCAGGGGTTTATGGGAAATGTGGTCTTAATTTTACAGTAATTTGACCATTATTTATAGATTTGTAACAATGCTACATGTAGCAGAAACCATAGTGAATGTCTCCCCACAAGCATCTGCTCAGCACTGCAGGGCTGCAGTCTATTTTTCAAGTTAACAAATGAGCATGTTTTTTTGAAAGGCAAAACTTTAATTTGCTTTTCTTTTATTTGTTTAACCTTGATTTGTCCAGGGAAGGTTATGTAAGAATGCATGCTCTTTTTCAGCAATGCCCTGTTTCACATTCACTCATACTCACACCTGGCAGCTGCCCAGTAAAACCACAGTCTGCTACTGTTTTTCTACTGTTGGCCACTGAACACCTAGGATCACTTTCCTCGCCTGTGGCTCTGAGGACACTTTCTCTCTCACTCATGAAACTACTCACCTGAATGTAGGTTCTTCTGTAGTGATAACTCCCACCTCCAGCTCTGAGGGCTTGAAGTCAATGGACAGAACGGTAGAAAGACAGGAGATAGCAGTCTGTTGGGAGGATGGGGAGAAAGGGAAGTGGAGAGAAGGGGGAAGGGAAAGAGAGGAGAATTACATCTGTGAGAAAGACATTTGGAAACTCAAACATAAGGTGCTGATGGCATTGTCCTTAACTGAGTAGTGAGTGAGTGAATGAAAGTGTGTGCATGCATGAGGAAGTTAATGTCAGTGTGCGTTTGCAAGTGCATGTTTTATGCTGTGTTCACATTGTGGCAGTATGTGACAACACCCTTGACCTGGTCCTAACCCGTGGCATTCCTGTCTTTGGTCTAGCGGTTCCTACGTACCTGCCTTATCTGACCACCACCTTATTAAATTCCAAATTGAAATGACCAACTCTCGTCGTAATCGCGATGATATACAGAGCTGCTGTTGCATCAGCGCTTCCACACTTGCTGAACTGACCAATATTCTAGCTCCACTCTTAAATGATATTGGCACCCTTGATAATTTCACTAATAAACTGAATTTCAACCTACTTAACACACTCAATTTGATCACTCCTCTACTCACAAGAATAATAAAAGAAATCGGTACCTTGGTTTACTGACAATACTTGTGCACTTAAACAAGCCTGTAGCAAACTCGACTGGACTCACAGTTTTCCAGCTTGCTAGGAATGATAGCCTATTGAATTACAAACGTGCACTCTCAGCAGCCAAAACTGCATATTTCTCAAAGCTAATTGGTGCTCGACTCATGGTGCTGTCTTGCTCTTGAATAGGTCACTTGGTGTTTCTCAGGCTACTTGTGTACTTTCAGTTTAATTTAGCCTCCCTAGACTGTCTCTCTAGACACAAGTTAGTTTAAATGTCTAAACCTAGGGCTTCATGCTCAACTAAACTTTTCAACAATTTCTTTTTTTATCTTAGGACCCTCAATCCTTAACATTATCAATTTCTCTCTACTGGCACTGTGCCCTCTGTGCCCTTTTAAAAACACCCATGATTAAGCAGTTACTCAAAAAACAAAACCTTGATCCAGAAGTCCTTCAGAATTACTGACCTCAAACCTCAAAATTATTTTTCTTTCAAAAAATAATTTTGGGCCCGCTGCCATTCTCTAGTTAGTATTGTTTTTCTAAAGGTGCTATATTCCTGTAAAGTAACCCATCTGTTGACTGAACCCATGATGCTGAGCAGTATGGCTTTTTTCAGGCTGTAATATGAACACAGCCTTTGACTATTCCACATTTTCAATGAGACGTGAAGCCTGGTGATACCTACTGTGGGTATATGTGTGTCTGAGATTATCACCCTCTCACCTCTAAGGTCTGGGCATAGGTCCAGTCCAGTTTCTTCTTGACTTTCTTCTCCAGGAAGCTGGTGGCTTCAGTCTGTTTGACTCCAGCCGCTGTGGCCTTGAAACCACAGTAGTAGCCGGCTGGATCACACTTATACAGCTGAGGACCCAACTCCTCATCCACTCCTATCACTATCATACCTGGAGGAAAGGAGGGAGGAGGCAAGGGGGAAGGAAAGAAATAAAAAGAAAGAAGGAAAGACATTGCTTTACACCTGACTTTTTTTTTTCTTGTTTATAAAGGAAACGATGCTGTTGACAGCACAGAGTTAAACAACAGCAAAAATACATCCAACTTGATATTACAACAATAGACAACAACAAACAGAACTTCCCCCAAACCATCTTCTGAGTGCTGCTAGCTAAAAACAAGGTAGTAATAGTTTTAACAATCATGTAGGAGAACAGACATTTTATATAAACATAAACAATTTTACAGTTTAACATAAACCCCCAACCCACCCACACAACTTACAGCATCCTAGCGGCCTCATCTCAGCGTTCTGTGTGTAGACTTGGGAGATGTCAGCCATCCGTTTACACAGCATGTCTACAGGGATCTCATAGCCGTATTTATACTTCCAGTTAGCTGCTTCATACCGCGCCCTCTGGACCTGAGACCTACTGTCAGCTGAAAGGAGGAAGAGTGAACATAATGCAATCACGTCAAAAACATTCAGGTTAAATTCGACCCTACCTGCTCATTCGAATTGCATATTAAGGAGACTATTAAAGCAGTGTTTTATCACCTTCGCAAAACTGCCAAGATTCGACCCATACTAACAAAGGCAGACGCAGAAATTTTATTGTGTGTATGGGTGTGTCTCCTATCTGCTTTCAGGCTGCAGCTGGGCAGTGTTGCCGCCTGCGTGGTTCCCCACTCCTACGATGACGCTCACTGAACTGCTGTTGGCTGTGATGCTGCACCATCACATCTGGATGTCCCACCCAAATAAACTTTCATGCACTCTGTATACGCTGCTTGCTCAAACTCAGCATCTATTGCACACCCGACCATCCTGGTAGGGGGATCCCTCTCTGAGTAGCCTCTCCCAAGGTTTCTTCCATTTTTTCCTAAAAAGGTCTTTTTGGGAGTTTTTTTGTTGTCCTCTGTGAGGGTCCAAGGCTGGGGGACGTCGTGTACTAACCACTTATTGTTTTCACACTTTGGGCACTGTGAAGCCCTTTTGAGACTGTAACGGTGAATAAGGGCTATACAAATAAATGTGATTTGATTAAGTTACCTGAAATTAATATAGAGAAAGAATACTATATAACCTCAATAGTGACTGAATCCCTGAGATGAGGGGCTAGACTCAGTAGCTACTATCTAGAGCGGGTCCCAAACTGTTAAATCTCAAACTAGTCCCATCTCCCCTGATGTGACTCCTAAAACGACTCCTAAAAAAGGGACAGAAACGTTTTGCGGTACGAGCCAGGAGGCTAGCCTTATGTTGCTATGTGATGGCTTTGCAACTGGTGATGGGTCATTTCTTATCAGTCATTATGTTTCATAATGTTTTGAAACAGGATAGGCTGTTAAATTGACTACAATTGTACAATGTGATCTCTGTGATGCTGAAAGAGTATGCAACGAAAGAAAGAAAAAGATCTGATATCACCGCTCTAACTCTGAAATGACAGAAAGCCATTTATAATTTAGGAGTGCTTATCCACAGTGATATACCAATTTCCATCACCACTAAAGGCGATATTGCCCGTCATCACTGGGTCAAAATGCATGCAAAATGCAAACAGGCCATTACTTACCAGTCATACCAGACATAACACAGCCGATGCTCTCTGTGATTCTGTACATGTGTGTGACTGTGGAGGCATCCAACAGCTTGTCCTGAGAAAAACACAAGACACAGACATTTCTAAGAGCTCAACACACACACACACACACACACCACACACTCCCCCAGTGTTACATAGGGCTGACCAATACAGGATTTTTGGGGACCATATTGATAGCGGGGGATGGATTATGGATGAACAAGTCAATCTTTCAAAATGAAGGGATGGATATTACAAACTCCTCCTTCTGAACAATCAGAGCAAAAACCCTTGTCACCCCTATATCAATTTACATTCAAATGTAAAAAATATATAAATCACAGTCTTCAAGAAGTGAAGCATAAGCATTTTTAGAGAAAAACATGATGCAGTGTGTGTGTGTGTGTGTTTATAACGTGCACATTTCCTTTTGTACTGACTGGGACTTTCTTCTGTGTGACGAGCACAGAGCAGTCCTTCCCTCTGACAGCTACAGAGGTCAGTCCTCCCTGGTTAATGGCTTTGAAGGCATACTCTGGAGACAGAAGGGAGAAACAGACTGCTCATTGGCTGCACGATTTATTTTCAAACCTTTTCACAAGAGACAAACATTCTCCAAAATAGTTTCCTCAGGAACCAAGCTAATTTTATGAGTTGTCATGCAGATGAATGTGTCATTCACATTTTCCATAACCTTTCAAGGCCTGGAAAACACAATTTGTGAGAACAAGCAAAACAATCACGTGATACATACCACATACATTAACAACGCTAACTAGCTAGTGGCAGTAATTATAGCTTCAATCCGTGAAATCATTAGTTAAGTTAACTGACAAGTTAGTTACTGAAAAATATCACTAGTTCCTATATAAACCTTTGAAAGGTTGTTTCCCCAATAGTCACCAAACTCTGGCAATGATTTTTTAAAAACAGAATAGACTAATGTTAACGGCATTACAATGATAATGCATGTCTAAGGTAACACAATTACTAAGATTGTAACATTTTAGCAATGATGCTAATTCAGCTAGCAAACGGTAAATTATCTGGCTAGAAAAATATTTAAAATAAATAAAACCCATGTTATTTTCTTTTTTTCGCGAGTTACTTCTGTTGTACGAGTTATTTTCCTAGATAACTGTCAACGTTGAATGGGCTAACTAGGAGATTCTAGCTAACGTTAGCCGGCTAGCCTGTGGTGATGACAGAGCAGGTTGAGTTTTCTACATCTCTCTCACTACTGACCGACTTGGTAGAGTCTTCCCTCCGGGGAGAAGATGGTGATATGGCGGTCAAACCCCGCACTCGACCCCCGGGACATGGCAGCGGAAAACAATTGAGGTAAACTTGTGTAAAATAAAGTTGAAAATAGCAAATTAGCTAGTATCAGAAGTGAAACATGGAAAAGATCCGCTCCGGATATGTTGTGTCAGAATGACTGTTTCCATTTCCGGGTCAAACTAGCCGACTAACCCTAGTACATACTAACTAACAACCAACCCACCTAGCCAACTTAAGAAAACAACAAATTAAGCAATTAAATATCTGACTGACTAACAAACCCTAGCACTACTGTTTCAAGTTTCAAGTTTATTGTCATATACTTGATAACAATGCAAGCATCCTACCAGTAATGAAATTCTTGGTCTCAGAGCCAACTCAACTTACATAGTAATATAAGTAAAATAAGACAAATAAGTGATTAAAGATAAATAAAATAAAAGTATTCAAATGGTAATATGGTGCAAAGAAGCAGTGTAGTATAAATAGTATAAAGTATTTACCTAAGAAAAATAAGATATAATAAAAAGAATAATAATAGAGATATTTACAAGACTAAACACTGCAATGTAGTACCAAGAGGTAGACAAAACAGGTATGCAATGCAATACTGATATAAATTAAAGTGACTAGTGGTAAACACTGTGAACAGTAGTTGCTTAAAGTGGCCAAGTATGTGGGGTAAGGGTCCAATCATTGTGGTGTGTGTGCAAGTGTCAGCAGTTCAGTAGCCTGATGGCTTGCAGGTAAAAAACTGTCTCAGAACCTGTTGTTTCGGGTCCGGATGCTCCTGTACTGCCTGCCAGACGGTAGGAACGTGAAAAGTCTGGTAACTTACTTAATGGTAACTTACTAACTAGCATAACATAACTGTGGCCAATTCCAAACACCCCTGGCCATACTGTCGATATTCTGATTCTGATTATTAATCATGATCATCATCAGTATTAATTTCTTATCCATTCTAAGTCAAAAAGTGCAGGCACTAGAATCACATTTGCTTAAACAAAATTTTTATTTACAGATCCAGTTACAATCAAAGTATGGTACTTGAAATGATGTGCCGTCTATCACCAAAATGCTGTACATTTAATTGAGTGAATGAGTGTGTGTCGAGGCTGAGTTCAATTCACTTTCAGTTCATTTGGGATGTGGATTTTCTTCAGAATTCAACTACTGAGCAACTTGTCATGAGAAGGTTGTCCTATCCAACCTATTAGAAAGTAAATGGTATTTGTGAATACACACTTGTTTTTGTTTACATTCCAAATTGCTTCATTAAAAATGAATTCCTGCTTGCCCTGGTGTATGTGTGTTTATTCAGTGTGTCTTTGTGAGGCAGAGCCATCTGTGTGGCACTTCATAGGTACTCCTGTCCTCCATGTCGTCGTAGGGAATATGCCACGAGTCTCCCGTGGTCTGGATTATGGTGTCATATCTAGGAATACTCTGAAACACACACAGAATAGACAAAGTCAATGTAAAGTTTTACCAGATTGGGGGGATGCATGGCGTTAGAGCTCGGGTACTGTGTGCTCCCCAAATCAGCTGATGGTCAAGCTTGTGTTCCTCCAGAACAGCAGATGAAAACAATCTGGGATGTCCAGTCTTTTCACAGCCTGTTCAGTCGAAGAGTGTGTCCCAGGTTACTTTGTTACTTACTATCGACGTTCCCCCTGCCATCTTCCTTCACTCCATTCACTCCTCTACCTTCATCCTTCACCTGTTCTAACCCTAACCCTCCCCTCCTTCCCTCCTCCTCCTCACCTGAAATTGGACCCTCCTGCCTGCTGTGACGTATCCATCCACTACCAGTTGGTGGCCTCTCTGCCATTTGAAGAAGAGCTGTCTGGTGGCTCCGTCTGGCAGGCAGGCCTTGTGGTCCCTCATCAGGTCCCGGCTCACGAACCGACAGTGATTCCCAGAATGCAACGTGGCGTACAGCAGGAAGGGGTCGTCCTCCGAACTGACAAGACAGATGCACAGTAAGAGAGACAGGCATTAGGTAAAGAAAGCGCATCATAAATAACTCTCTGGTCTGATCAATAAAATAAACACAGGCATGGTGGACCTGCTACTATGAATGTGAGTTCACACTCACTCTATTCTATTTGTCCACCCATCCAGGATTTTGCACACCTTTCCTGTGCATTATGTTCTTATTTTTTATGAGTAGTTACTTACATGTTTTCAGTGAAAAAGCAGTGTGCTTTCTGCTGGATGAGGCTCATGTTGTGTCTCTCCCAGAATTTGGAGGGCCGCAGCATGTGTATCCTCCCCAGCACCAACACAACGTGGCCCTGACGCTCCAGCTCTGACACCACCGCCAACAACTGGAGGACGGACACGGACACACACACACACACACTTGAATTATTTGACAATCATTACAGGAGAAAGGTAAATATACACTATAAAGATGCAGTCATCACAGGTATATAAGATTGTGCGCTGGTGGTTACACAACAAATACACTCTAGTACTAACACACACACAGTATGTTTCAACTTGTTTTCAGATATGCCTTAAGGCAGGAAAGTCACTTTTTTTCTGAATGAAATGAATTAAAGACTAGAATTGAATGGCCTATTATCTTTCTGAATGGACCTTTAAATACAGCAGGGACATGCTCAGGCCATTCATAATTATCTCTCCCTCTCTTCTCTGTCTCTCTCTCCAATTCAAAAGAGCTTTATTGCCATGCGTGAAATACTTCAGTATCTATTCTTCTTCTCTATCCAGCACACACGCAACATTTGAGAGGGATTCGGGCTGGTTTAAAACACACACAGAAAACACAGAGACAGACCGACAGTTGGCAACCACACTCACACAGACAGACGTGTGGGCTGGTAGACAAGTAGGCAAGGTGTTGATAAAATAGGGCAGGGGCCAGTAATAAAGGAAGACCCCACACACACACACACATAGTATGGTTAGTCATAGTACAACTGGCAGAAAAGCCCCTGAGTTGGACAGACATACATGTAGGAAGAAACCACTAAAAACTAAACTCTAAAAACTCCTACCGAGCATATTCTGAGTGTGTGTGTGTGTGTGTGTGTATTCTCACTGTCTCTGACTGCTTTCCCTTGGTGATATTTGCTACATTCAGTCCATCTACGACCACGTCAAACGCCGGCTTCCTCTTCACAAACGCCTTGAATTTCTCCAACTCCTACGCAGAGACAGAGAGAACTCTGAATGAGTTTCATAAAGGAACCAATTCAGAGAGAATAACCACTAGTGATCCATGTACATTATGAGGCATGATGATTCATGATGATGACTGTGGTTTAATTACTCAGACCCTTGTTGACTTGTAGGCAGTGATGTAATGGTACATGAAAAAAAGACCTCCAAGTTGATGTGTTTACTGATACAATTTAGTTTCTGATCTGCTCTTTCTGATCTTCAAGCCAGCAGTGTCACCTGTCCCATAGCTTATTGTTGTTGTTGAAATCAATAGTAAATTATTGAGTACTGTTGGAAGTAAGCATAGGTACAGGGCTGTGCAGTTTTTAGTTTTTTAGTTGCTGCCTGTCTGATGATCCTGTAGATTTATGACGGCAAACTATCTCAACATAAAGCATTTACTTTGATCACCGTGTCATTTCACACCCAGGAGTCAAAACATCATAGGAGAGCCTGAAGAGCTGAGAAACAACCTGTCTGACTGAATATGTACTGTACACCACCGCGCCTCACCTCAGGAGTTTGGCTGAACTCCAGCTGTGGACTGGCTGACCTGATGGTTGGCTGGTTTGCTGACTGACTGATCACAAAGCTTCCCGCTCATAAATGCATCTGTTCTTTTCTTCTCGGTATCGACGCGGCAGCGCGCCAGCTAGCGGGATGACTGACACGACTGTACACTGTGGTATGGTAGTTTTACATTGCATTGCAAGGGACTTGGGAAGGTTTTGTCAACTTTGGATATCACAAACTGCAGACCCGTTTTTAAATCTTCTCGCCCACCTTTGATCTTGATCCAGTGTTTAAAATTTTTTTTTTTTAAATGGCACCGTGGTACAGCACTGGTGCATAATAGGAAAGTTCTGCAGTGGCTTAGAATAGGCCTCCAGCAGGGTAACATTGTTGGTATTTTCACTTTTACATAGCAGCGGTATGGAAATAGGCTGCTGTGAATTCCCCTGGACTGACACTTCTCACCGCGCGCACACTATCACACACACACACACGCATAAGTGCCGGCGCACCCACCCAAAATCAAAACATAATAAGAAAAATGTCAACATCACCCCTTGGAAATTACACAAGGCTGTAATATTCCTCCTCCGAATATTGTGTCCTAGATTAAATGAGCACACACACACAGTATGGGGAAATACTTGACAGTAATACTATGCACACGCCAGCAGTTTCACATTGGGGGTAGATGGGGGTGCTATGTGTTTGTGTGTGTGTGTTGGGTGGGGGTGGGGGGGGGGGTATTAGAGCGAGAGCGAGGTGGGGGAATGAGATGGCTGGGTGATGGATGGAGATAGAGGTGAGGAGATGAGTGAAGGTGAGAGTCGGGCAGAGAAAAACAGATAACGAGAGTAGGAGTGGGAGACAGAAAGAGAGACAGACAGAGAGAAAGACAGACAGGCAGACAGAAAGAGAGAGAGAAAGAGAGAGAGAGAGAGCATGGGAGAGAGAGAAAGTCCAGTATAATTATCCAGGGACTTTCCAGAGCTGATATGTGAAACCAGCTCATTGTGCTGCTGGGGATAATATGACTGCTTAAAACACATACACACATACATGCACACACTCACGCGCACATGCGCACACAGATGCGCAAACACACGCACATGCACGGGCAGGCCCATATAGATACATTTATGCATGCATACAGTTGTGAGAAAACGTTTGTGAACCCTTTTGAACGACCTTCATACCTGTATAATTGCCTCCTAAAATATGGTCTGATCTTGATCCAAGATAAACACAATGTGGCTTAATTTGTGACTTAAAAGTACAAATATTTGTACTTTGACATGTCTTTATTGAACATATTGTTCAAACATTAACAGCTTGGATTGGAAAAAAGTATGAACCAAGTGAACCATGAGATTTAGTAACTGGTGGAACCTCCTTTAGCAGCAATTACCTCAACCTAACGTTTCCTGTAGTTGCATATCAAACCTGCACCATGGTTAGGAGGTATTTTGGACCAGTCCTCCTCACAGAACTGTTTCACACTTCATTGATATTTTTGGGATGTCTTGCATGACAGCTTGCTCCAGGTCATGCCACAACATTTCAGTAGGGTTAAGGTCAGGACTGTTTAAGCCATTCTGTTGCAGACTTGCTTTTGGGGTCACTGTCGTGCTGCATGACCCATGTTAAGCTTCAGATCACGGACCGTTACCCTGATATTCTCCTGGCGAATTTCCTGACACAATTTGGAATTCATTGATCCTTCAATGACTGAAGCCGTCCAGGCCCTGAGGCAGCAAAGCCCCAAACCGTGATGCTCCTCCACCATGCTTCACGGTTGGGATGGGGTTTTGCTGTTGGCACGCAGCGTCTTTTCTCCTCCAAACATAGCGTTGTGCCCTTTTGACCATATGTCCACAGAACCTTGTTCCAGGAGCTTTGTGGGACATCCAAGTGGTCTTTGGCTAATTTGAGATGGGCAGCAATGTTTTTAGTTGAGAGCAGTGGAGCAGCTCTGGAATGTCTTCTGACCGGGGCGTATTCCACTTCGACAGATCTCTTTTTTTTGGAGAGCAGACTCTGTTGGTAACTAAACTTTGTGGGTCTTTATATGACAGGACACCTCTAACCCACACCTGAATGTCATCTCATTGATTGGATCCCCTGACGTCAATTACCCCCTTTTATAGAAGTCCTTATCCTAGAGGTTCACATGCGTTTTCCATCTTAGGCTGTTAATGTTCACACGTCCCATAATAGCATTATGATAACTTACCAAACAGGATTACCACTAACCTACATAACGTCCACATGCCTGACATAATCAGAACAAAAAAGTTCCATATAATCAACTGCAGGATATAGGCTATTATTACATGTATCAATTATGGCTCTAACACTGTTTAAAGGTACTTTGTTCTAATTTTTTTAAAGAGCGAATATGTCTGTATTGTAGTAACGTGTACATGTAGTATGTAACTGAAATGAGTTAAAATACAAATAAAATATAGAAGACTTTATTAGCCTTCATGGGGAAATTGGTGTTGCAGTAGCAGGTTCTTTACAAACTAAATTGATATGAAAGGAAAAAGCACACAGATAGCACATTCTGTATCTGTGTTGATATCTAAAGCTTGTGGTTATGTTGCGATAGCTTTTCTTAGCCTCAAATGCGGAAGGTACTATTGGCAGAATAAAACATTTCATGCTATTAGGTTAGTCACCTGTAAACGGTGTACATTGTACTTGATTAGACTCCCAAATGGACAGCAAATATTTGGTTTGGGGCGTGAGAAAACGTGGGTCCCTAGAGAGAAGGTCTGACAACCTCTGCTTCAGGCTGATTCTCTTAGCTTGAGGATACTACTAGTCTCCTAGTCTATGTCTGACTATCTAGCTGTATGTCTGTATTTCTGCTTTTGCACTGGCTGCAACAACTGCAGCAACTCACCAAATATGGAGGATTCTTGCCCTGTAGACGGAGACACACAGACTTGTTGTCTGAAGCACTCCCTTTGCCCTCAATTGCCCCAAAATGGGGGATTAATAATGTTGAGTTAAGTGAATGTCTGTCTGGCTTCCTGTCTGTTTGCTTAGCAGGAGGTAGTTGTGGTCCAGACAGATTCACATGGAGCTCCACATGCTGGAAATCCCCTGAATTTGAACTAAATGTTCCATCAACAAACTCCCTCCAACTACTAAAAGAGAGAGAGAGAGAGCAAGAGAGAGTGGGAGAGAGAGAGAGAGAGAGAGAGAGAGAGAGAGAGAGAGAATGAAGGCTAAGGGAGATAAAGCCACATGGAGAGGTATACACACTTGTTCCCTGCTCGTAGATTCCTATCCAAATCATTTATTTTAAAAGGAACACACCACGTTTTTAAGAGATTGTCCCGTTGGGTAACTAACCCCATGTGTCCCTCCGCTGCTCAATGCTAACACTTTACAGTTAGTGATAGTGATAGTTAGCAACTAGAACTATCCCAAGTAATCAAACTGACCTTTTAATAATAAAAAGGTGTTTTTACTATATTACTACATATAGTATATATATATATATATATACACACTATATATACAATTTAAGATTACTTAGCATTTAGCTTTAGAGCTGCTACAAGTTCTCATTTTGTCACATTTGAGATAATGCTAGTAGCCTATTATCACTCAACATAGTGATTGCTAAAGTGTTAGCATGGAGTACTGGAGCCAACAGCCGACCGGGGACACGTGGATGATTTTGGTGTCTATGTTCTCATCACTTAACGGTTAAGTTGGTTGGTTGGTTAGTTGCAGTTAACGAGTACCTGGATGACTCGTGCGTATCTACGGAGCAGATATCAGCCACGTGCCAAGCAAAGACATATTCCAAACGAGAGACTGGATCGGCTATGAGCTGCAGCACAAAAACAAATGAGAGGTCGAAACACTCAATGACCAGGCTGTGTCATCTTCTGTTTCTTAGACTCCAATAATAAATATCAAGGCCCATGCGATCTTGAGAAATCTATCAATGAAGTCTTGGAAACCAGAGGATCAGGCGGCCCGGTCGTTGCACGTGCGCCTGAAACCACTTCAGTTGACAGTTTAAACTCTGAACTTCTGAACTTCCCTTCAAGTTTCCCCTCAAGCTGCTTCAAAGGGGGATCTGCTCACTGCTTCCCTCACATTCATCCAGAAAGTGAAAGTGTCTGTTTGAGCAGCACAAAGTCTGCTGACCTACTTCAATTAACAATTAACAGCCTGGCTACTGCATGTGTACCAATGAGGCCCTCTACTGGAGGTTAGGGAAAGGAAGAGGGAGCTAGAAAGCTTTTTAATGCTACCATTTGTATGCCTTCATATAATTTGACTTGTATGTTTTATATTGAATTGAATAAATTGCGTGCGTGTACCTCGGGCGTGGTCTTCTTGAAGACATCTCGTCCCTGGATGATGTCGGTCATGACTCTGTCTTTCAGCTGTTGGTACTCTTCGGTATTCAGTTGGATGGACTCTAACTCTGACCCGCAACACCTACACACACCCCTAGACACACACACACACACACACACACATGAATGATTGAACACACAATCACGCAAACAGTCACATGAACAACACAAACGTACATGCACAAACACAGGTGCACAAAGGCATGTAATCAGAAACAGTACAGTATTTATGCTGTATTTTTCATATTCTCATATTTTCTCAATTGTAATATATTGCATGTATCTCTAATTTTTCATTTATTTTCATATATGTATATATATATTGATTTGTTTCTTTTGTTGCATTTGTTTTCTCTGTATGTTTTGTATGTTTAACTGACACCCTGCATATATGCTGTAAGTTCATATTTTTTCGTTCATATATTTTTACTTCATAGGTTCTAGGGTTGAAACTGCTGGCTGCATTATGTTTAATACCCCCGATCGCTCTCTTCTCATTTACTTCCTAATTTTCTTTGCTGAGTCCCTTAATTTCACTAAAGTTTCATGTTAAACTACATGAGCTCAGCTAGAATAAAAGACAGTATGAAGGAATCATGTTCGAGGGGGAAGTGATGTATTTACTTGGGGGTAACGGTGGTCCAACTTCCTCTCCATTTCTGCCCTGGAAGACTAAAGACAGGGAGAGAGAGAGAGAGAGAAAGAGAAAGAGAAAGAGAGAATAAATGGAGGGCAGTGAAAAAGAATGAGTTGAGAAGGATAAAAATGGAACAAGAGAAAGACGGGAGGAAAAAAGGGAGGGAGAGAAGAGATGCAAAGTTTATATAGCTTTCAGTGTTGTGCAAGAGAAAATGAGTTGTAGTCAGTGGGTATAGCAAGGTGTGGTTGCCATACCTTACCTAAATGAGTATAGATTTGACCTTATAGCTCTTATCCTCCATGCAATTATCAAACAGATATCTCCAGATATCTCAAACACCACTGGTCTGACTTTGATGAAACGTGGAGGGATGATGCATCTTCACATTGTGTTCCAGTGTTTAAAAAATACACCGATTGGCCAGATGAGGGCCAAAATGTATTTTAGCACTGTGTTCTGGCAGTTAAAAACATTCAATCAGCCGTGCAGTGGTCCTACCTCTCAAACCATGTCTTGATGGTGCTCGCGAGGCTCTGCTGGGGGTAAACCTGGTTGTTCCTCATATACAGCAGAATGCCCAACAGCCTCTCCTGGTACTCAGACTGGGACATGATCTCTGCCTCCGCCCTCTCGTCCTTCTTTTCATCCTCCCTCTCGCTCATTCCTCCTTTGAACAGAGTGTCCCATGTCTCATGGTGCGGGCTCAGTCCCTTTTCGATGACTTCATCATAAAGCGCCCAGGCTGTGGCCGTGTTGCCGTGCAGTATGGCCCCAGCGATGGCATCACCATAGTTTCGTGGCGATGGGGTCAGGACCTGTTGGGAGGACAATAAAACAAAATTGCCTAATGAAGCTTAAAGTAATAACATAACTTTATGAAACTAGTAATGAGGGCTTTGTTTGAGTAACAAGCCCGACACTGTTCACATCCAGCCCGCCTGTCAGTAACCTTCTTAATGTCCTGCAGGATGACGACGGCCTCCCTCCACCTCGCCGTCCGGCTGAAGGACTTGATGAAGAGGCTGCATGCTCCAGTATCCAGAGACTGGAAATTTCCCCGCATGATCCCGTAGATGTCGGACACCTCAGCGTCGTGGCCGGCGCTCACACACAGCGTCAGGTACCGTAGTAACAGCTGATAGGACAGCGTCCCCGTTTCCATGGCAACAAAGGTCAGCAGGGACCTGAGGCAGAAGGGGACAATGTGGAAAAAATGTAAAAAAAATTAAAAATGTAACTGCATTAGTGCATCTCTTGTTTGAGAAACACACCAGAGACATACACGCACATTTCTTTGTGTTTTCAAACAGTATTTGTATCAGTATCGATTTGTAACAGTATCGCTCCTTGACCATAAGACGCCTAACCTTCACCTTTACCCTAAGCCTAATAATCAATTTCCTAATGAGGTCCAAAATGGCCTGCAAATGTTTTTCTTGAAATATTGATTATTTTGAGGATATTTGGACCCCCACAAAATTTAAAAAAACCTCAAAGACTGTCCAAAGACAGACCGACAGACAAACAGACACACAGCCATGCACACATGGCTCTCTTACTTGGCAATATCCAGCTCTGCCCCAGAGATGAACAGCGCGGACATCATCTGGATGTCGAAGCGCTGCGGTTGGTCCGATGCCTCTTTCAACTTCTTCCACTCGGCAGCTGAGAGTGGCCGGTCAGGAGGCTGCATCTTCCCTGTGAAAAAACATTTGGTTTCTGTGAGTTCAACTTTTAAACATTTTAAAACATTTTTTTTTTTTTTTACATTTTTAGGGATTCATATGGCCTGCCTGATTTCTAGGATTAGAGAACAGTGGAGAGGCAGGAAAGGTGGGTGATAGTGGAGTGGGTCAAAGGTCACAACCTCTCAAAGGGGTGAAATCAAGCTATTTTGGACCTCATAATAGACTGGAACCTCGTTCATCCAAACTTTAGACATCCAAACTGAGCAGGCATAATGAACAAAATTCTGTGGAAATATGTGTCAAGAATGTGGCATGAACAAGACATTTGAAGTCGTGTTCATGTGTGCAATTGTGTGTGTGGATTTCTGCCACAAATTACACTACGCGGAGCATTTTTTAATGCATCTGTGTGCATATGAGTGAAATGTGAAATGGGTCACCAAGGTATAAAGTTACTATCTCTCCTACCCATTCCTCTAACTCGTCTCCCTGCAGGCTCCTCCTCCTCCGGAAAGGCTGCTTTTCTCTTCATCATCTCTGCCGTCCTCTTAGCTGTCCCAGCAGCAAACACCTGACTTGGGGAAGGAAGACCTCTGCCGTAGAGTCATGCTGTTAGCTCTTCCCTCCAATGTACCATCGTGCCATTCCTCTTCTCTATGTCTGATGATTCTATTTTTTATCCCACCCTGGTCCATTCACTCTGGCCACTGTTCCTTCTGTCTGTCTGTCTACTATTTGCTAAAGGTCTACCACCTGGGTTAGGGCCTTTGGTGCACAGAGTCCGTGCTGCAGTAGGCAGCTTTGCTGATTTTGACAGTGAAGCCATAGTCATTCTGGTGAAGAAACCTGAACTCCCTTGATGGAAGAGAGGGTTTAGGTGTTTCAGGCATATTCTGGCTTTGGATATTAAAGTGGAGCCCATCTTAGCCCAACCTCTTGGCTTAGCTGCCTGATGATAATTCAATTTAGACTACTAGCTTATTAAGATGCACATTCACATCGGTCATCACTGCGTCAGGTGTGATCCTGATCTTGCATATCAATTATAAACTGTCCTCTTCAAAACAGCTGACCATTTCACTAACACAGACAACTAGCTAGGCACTACACCAATGAATAACCCTGGAAACGAGGCTAGCTAACTTACGACTGTTGCTAGCATGGCGTTTCAAATTACCAGACTTACACAAAGACAACTATCCTTTTTTATTAGCAACAAAGACTTTATAGTTAGCATTTATTATAGACGACTCATACGTGCCTTCATTGATACAAATTCGATACTTAATTAATCTTCTTTCCCTCAACAAAACTTCAGGGACACACACAACACAGGAGGCATGACTTGAGTCGCGCATCGTGACGTCATCAACATTTGACAGTTGTAATGTTTGGCTTCAGTTTGTGAGCTGCGTCAAGCTACCAGAGACAGACAGAATAAGATCGGAAAACAGGCGATTTTTCCTTCAAAATAAAAGCACATAATTTATCTCCGTTGAAAAATAATAATGAAATATATAATTATAGTAAGTCTGGCCGTACAGAGAATCTTGGAAAAATAGTGTGATTACATTTAATAAAGATTTCTACTTCCAGATCCACTATATTCTTTATTTCCACCTAAAAAATGTTGCAATGCGGTTATCAGTAAGGGTTGTTTTGAAATTTAAACAGGAAGTATATTTTTTTAACACGCTTAACGCTTAACACATCGTTTGTTGGGAGGACTGGTTGTATTTAGACTTTTCAGATGAAAAAAAAGTTATATTTATGAAAACTTAATATCAGTTCGAAGCAAGTATGGCAAGGGAAAACCCGCCTCACTGGTCGGATATTTTAAAAAGGAGGTTAGAAAACTCCAAAAAAGGTGAGAGGTAACGTTACATACTAGCTAGCTTGCTACTTTGGCTTGATAGCTAATGAGCTAAAGTCAGCTAAGTTTACGTTAACGTTTAAGTTGTTTTGATTGTATTGATAATAATGTTTTGTTTTGTCCGTTCCTGTACAGATGAGAGAAGCGAAGAGGAAATGAAAGCAGAGGAAACTGAAATGTTCACCAAATATTACTCAGAATGGAATGGAGGAGGCAACCAAGACCGCTCCTATAAGAGCATCCCACGCTTCTACTACAGGGTATCATTAAATCATATTCTATTTTAACGTTTGCAATTCACAGAACCCACTTTGCGTTTAGTTTAGGGTATCTAATTTACAAACCCTCTAAAATATCGACTACATTTCTGGATCCACAAAGATTGTGTCACAAAACTTCATAACGATGATAAAGATGATGGTGGTTGTGATGAAGTTTGATTAATGTGTAGATGTCAGCAGAGAACAAGCTACCATGACAGAACGTTACAGTTTTGTGCTGATGATGTTGAGTCCATACTGTAATTAACAGCTGAAGATGAGGTGCAGAAGTGAAATGTATGTGTGAAAAGTGATGATGATGATGATGATGATGATATTGTTCTGTAGTTACCAGCAGAGGATGAAGTATTACTCCAGAAACTGAGAGAGGAGTCCAGAGCTGTCTTTCTGCAGAGGAAGAGCAGAGAATTGTTGGATAATGAGGAACTACAGGTACACACACACACACACACACACACACACACAGAAGTGACACCGCACAATGACTTACTATTACATGTGCAACTGTCTGTCTGTCTGTCTGTGTTTGTCTGTCTGTGTGTAGAACCTTTGGTTTCTGCTGGATAAGCACCAGGTTCCTCCAGTGACTGGAGAGGAGGCCATGATCAGCTATGAGGCCTACCTCGCGGTGGGGGAGAAGGCTGGGCCCAAGTGCAAGTAAGTAAAGAGACAGGGATGTTTTACCAACAACAGAATGGTAAAACTATTTGCCCTGGTTGGGTCAGAATTGGTTGTGCCAATCTCATTTTATCAAGCATCATCTTGTTTTATTTAGTATGAAGGGTCCATGATAGATTGAAACTAAATGATGAAGAACTCTTCTGTCACCCTGAACACTCTGGAGGTGGTCAGAGGTGCATTTTGCTACTTTAACAATACATTGTAAATGCAATGCCTTGCCAATCCACATATAGCCACTTTAGAAACGGAAATAAACTTTACCACACAGATCCAATCAGGAAATACATACAAATCAAACAGGCAGGAGGAGGCGTGGACGGTAACATACTTGTCAGAATTGGATTGTCAGGAACAAGCAAGACGAGGTGTTACTCTTAATCTTTACTGTTAAAGGATATAATATTACAGGAGGAGGTGACATGTGTATTGGTGAGGCGCAGAGAAATCTGATTTCACTGTGTATACCAGAGACACTTTTTAATGTAGGTATGACTGGAATCCAGCTAATTCACTTCTAGACACAATCTGGATACTAGCCGCATGCTAATACCAAGTGGAAACGGGGCCTATGGCACTCAGAGAGTGGGCATTAGTTCACTTATTAGTTTTGCAGATCCAGTTCAATTAACATGACATAACATAACATTTTCTCCTCTCCCCTCCTCTCCCCCCTCCAGACAGTTCTTCACAGCCAGAGTGTATGGTAAGCTGCTCCACAACGACCCCTATGGGAGGATCTCCATCATGCAGTTCTTCAATTACGTCATGAGGAAAGGTCTGGACCTTCACCCTGTCTAGATCAATAACTTTGGTATATTTAAAAAAGCAAACTCAATACAGGCTCAGGTAACATAATTGTTGACTTCAACGAATGTCTTTGTTTTGTAATGCTTTACAAAATAACCTGCTAATTGCAAATATTGCCAGTAGAAAAGCTCCCCAACCACAAGTTGAAGATATTTTCCTTCCACTCTTGTCACCACATTCTGGAGATGCCTTATTAAAATCACGACAAAGCAATCTGCTCTGCTAAATATTGTTTTTTTGTCTTTTCTGATGTGCTGAATGTACTGGTCTGAGACTGTATGCCTAGTTGTAATGGTGGTGTGAATAGCTTGTTACTGAAGGTTGTCTCTCTCTCGCACTTGCGCCTAGTGTGGCTGCACCAGACCAGGATAGGTCTGAGTCTCTATGATGTGGCGGGACAAGGCTACCTCAGAGAGTCGGTAAGCATCGGTAACCACTGATTTCAGCTAAAGTAATGTGCAAACCTTTTCTCTGCATAAAGTTACCTAGTACATAGTACCATTTCAATTGTCAAGGTGTCATTTCAATGGGTGACGCTCACCTTGATCTCTCTAGGATCTGGAGAACTATATCCTAGAGCTGATCCCCACTCTGCCCCAGTTGGACGGACTGGAGAAGTCGTTCTACTCTTTCTACGTCTGCACTGCCGTTCGCAAGTTCTTTTTCTTCCTCGACCCCCTCCGCACTGGTGAGACAAAACTCCACAGTAAATAGCAATGGTATCTGAAATGAAAAATGTTGAGGAAGAACGCATGTCCAAATATGGTGCTGATCATCGCCTGTTACACGTCCCTGTACTTAGTGTAAATGACCGCTGATTTTGATACGTGGCAAGAAAAACACTGTGGCTCTTTTCGTTAGATTAGATGAAGCTTTAATGATGGGATTGTCACAGCAGCAGGGAATCCACCAAGAATAAGACAATAATAGACAATAGTAGTAGAGAATAGTGATCTAACCAGTAGTCACACCAAACCACACATGCTGAAAACAATCCAGCAAATGAATAAGTAAAGATACAGTGTTTTCTTTGGCAGATTTACAGGTTTAAGTGGATGTGCAAGTGTACATCGCTAGATATTAGCAGATTTACGTGTTTGGAGGTAACATGTACAGAAATACTGTATGTTTGTTTGAGATTCAAAGGTGTGGCTCTAATGTGTGGTTGGAAAAATACAATACAATACATACAATCCAAAACAGGAATAGAGGCCCACAAGAAGACACTTTGGTTTAGAGCCAAAGTCAATATTGGCATTTTTTTCCTGAAGGGGCGTGTGTGTGTCTTTTTCAGGAAAGATAAAGATCCAAGATATCTTGGCGTGCAGTTTTCTGGATGACCTGCTGGAGGTACGTTATCACTAATCCCTGGGTGCTTCACCTTTTTAGTTTTTCACAGTTTTTCTACCCCTTCCTCAAGGCAGAACCCATATTTTTAAACAATATATCTTGCAAAATGGATTTGCTTGCTATTGTATAGGCATGTCTATAAATAATGACCAGGTTCCAACCCACCAGTAAGGACCAAAAACAAAAAAGATAATTTTATAGGAACAAAAATGAGAATATTGTTTTTATTAGTGTCCTGGAGCAAATGCTATTTGTAAATCTTATAATACAGGTCAAAACTGTTTTTTTCCTGTCCATTTAAAATAGTCCAATATTGTGTGGTTAATTCAGTGTAATGGAAAATATAAGGACTTGCTGTTACTGATCTCACCCCCGCCCCCCCCTCCTTCTTTTGTGTGTCTAGTTGAGAGATGAGGAGTTGTCTAAAGAGAGTCAGGAGTCTAACTGGTTCTCAGCTCCCTCAGCTCTCAGAGTCTATGGTACGTTGTATTGTGATATATAATTATTCAATCGAAAACAGTATAATCACAATGTATTGGTGTATCATGTATAGAAATGGTGATATGCAATAGCCTGCGTATGTGTGTGTGTGTCTGTCTCTCTAGACCAGTACCTGAACCCATCTCCGAATATCTGTGTCTCTGCAGGCCAGTATCTAAACCTGGATAAAGACCATAACGGCATGTTGAGTAAAGAGGAGCTCTCCCGCTACGGCACAGCCACTCTCACCTCAGTCTTCCTGGACAGAGTTTACCAGGAGTGCCTCACCTATGATGGAGAAATGGTACTAGTCCTAGCAACTAGTAGTAACAGTTTAAGTAGTAGAAGAGTAGGAATAGAACACAGCATTAAAAATTGTGCTCACTGTTTTCCATTTAAAATTGCACAAAAAGCTGCCCTGTGTCATTTCACTTTTTTATTTTACATTTTAGGCATTTTGCTTTTGCATTCTTATCCAGAGTGACTCACAGTCAGCGGCACAGTAGATTATGCTTCAATTCCTAGATCACTTAAAAATGACAAGCAGCAAAAGGTGAGAGCATTTAGGCGACTGGACTCAAGGCTCTCTACAGCACTTACCTTCCCCCCCCCCCCTCCTGTTTCTCTCTCTCTCCCTCCCTGTGTCTCTCTCAGGACTATAAGACCTATCTAGACTTTGTGTTGGCATTGGAGAACAGGAAGGAGCCAGCGGCATTACAATACATTTTTAAACTGTTGGACATGGAGAACCAAGGATACCTCAACGTCTTCTCTCTCAACTACTTCTTCAGGGTATCAGCTGCACACACACACACAGTGAAACGCTAAAACACAAATACAGAACATGCATGTATACATACACACACAGACCAGAATATACCAATGCATCCACACTGGTTCATGCATGCATACACACACACATCAACACACGTCTGTACTACTGTGGGGATATTTATTTTATTACATTAAATCCCCAACCATTAAATTCTCACCCTAAAATGGAAGAAAGGACTAAAATGTATATACAGGTTGGATTTTTTATTAATCTTTCTATTTGTTTGTGTTATTTTTTGTTCTGTACAAGAACATAATCACACACACAGACCGTGCTGTATCAGTGTTTCACGTCGCTGTCGCCATGTTTGTTGTTCATCAGGCTATTCAGGAGCAGATGAAGCTCCACAGCCAGGAGCCTGTCTCCTTCCAGGATGTCAAGGTACACACACACACACACACACACAGTCCAGCCTAAACATTTGCACAGCCACATCCTTGCTATGATAATGATGACAGTTCTGGTGGGTGTGGTCAAGATGTTAACAAGGTGCTGATATCTTCATTCATTCACTCCCGTCTGTCTCTGTCTGGTCAGGATGAGATCTTCGACATGGTGAAGCCTAAAGACCCCTATAAGATCACGCTGCAGGACTTGGTGACCAGTTGCCAGGGCGACACGGTGACCAGCATCCTGATCGACCTCAACGGCTTCTGGACCTATGAGAACAGAGAAGTGCTGGTCGCCAACGACAATGATGGCAGCAACATTACCGACCTCGATGACACCTGAAGAGACGTTTAGGGGGCGGTGTGTGAATGGAGGGGGACAGACTGTCCTGTAACTTGTCCTGTAACTGCAAATTGTTCCTAAATAAATCCTTCTGGGTAAGAGAGCCAGAGATGAAGTAGTGGAGAGGAGTAAGGCTAGGGATACTGAACTATGTTATGTTCAGCTGAGACACAATTCAGTCTAGCCTTGTTTCTTCTTATTGTTGTTCTGTAAATACGTTTTTCATTAAGATTGTTCAAAATAAATCTTTTCATATATTTTACAATCATGCCCAAAATGAGCAGAATCTGTCGACATGCCTGGCTGATTTTAAGAGACATTTTAATTGTCATCTAGTCCCCATTGATATTCAGACATATTTAACTACATAGATTAAGGCTACTTTTAGTTTTTAATAGAGTAGGCTGTAAAATAGTCTACTGAACTCATTGACAATACTAAGCTTGCAGTGAGAGATATAGACTGTGTACTGCACTCACACACACCCCTTAGTATGAAGGGGTGTGCAGATGCCTAAGGATGAGACCCCTTAGGCATCTCATCCAAATTTCACTTTCTTACCTGGTCGATTTCTGGGTCTTCAAATATTTCATTAAGCTCAGAAAATCTATGAAAGCATCTAGATGGAATATAAAATAATAAAAGGGGTTTCAAATGTTAAATGTTTTAATATGTGGTAAGTATAAGTATCTCCATTGTAATTAAAATTTCAGATCTCATTTAAAATAACCCCAAACACAGTTCACAGAATTTGTCCACTTTTTCCAGCTTTCCAAAGCATGCAGAATGTTTGTCCTGCATTAGTTATAATGCAGCAAAAAACATTAAACATCAAATTTACTTCATATACTGAAATGGACGGTAGGAATGTTTAGATGCTTTGCATGGGGCGACAAGGAATGACCAACCAGGAGGCTGCAGTCTCTGTGCAGCTGGTTCATTCCTGACCAAAATAAAGCAGCACACCCATGCCGCTAGGGAAAACTGAAGCCCTTCATCACACCACAAAACCACAAATTGCTATAATGGTCCGCTATGATAAAGTCAAAGAAGGTAAAGACACGCCTGCCATAGCAGTTGGCCTGTTGTAACTCATTGGAGTGTTTCCACAAGGGCACTTACACAGAACAGGCCCTGAACTGGGGTTTTTAATTCCCCAACCCCATTTATGCTGGTAACTCTGAGGCATGTAGGCATGTAGTTTGTCAGTTTCATCAATAATTGTGACTAGCAGTAGCTTTTAATGTATTTGTTCTATGTTGATTTTATTCCTACATTAGCACAAAATGTCACCTGTGTTTTGCCGCCTTAAAATTAAATGGATGCCATTTAAACTTTGGTTATTTTTATTTTGCCTTCAGGTACTTGACACAGTTATTATTATTATTTATATAGCACTCATCAAAACAGTTGAAGTGGAAAGAAGTAGAAAAACATATGGGAAACACCCGTCCAGCTTGTTAGCACTGTTGGTATTTCTAATTGAAAACAATCGGTACTTGCCATCAGACTGGAGTATCATAACACAAACCTTTATTCCACATTGTGAAAAGTGCCTGATCAAGGCAAATAACAGTTTTAGCATTCAAAATGTAAAGTTAGGACTATAAGTAAGGAAACTGATTCCTGAGGTCCACTTTCAAACACAGGCTGAGTCTTCCTGCCCAAGCCAACTGTCTGGCCATAAGTCCCTTTCCCTTTAATTGCATCTGCAAGTAATTCAAACTGCAAAAATGGCATCAGAGAGGTGACATCAAGTGAAAGGACAGTAGCACGCTTCTTCTGCAATAACAAGACACTGCAGTGTACCTAAATAAATCACAGGAAATTGTCTATCAATAATCTATAGGCACCTGGACCAGTAGGATTACAGCGGATATGTGAGCTCACTCACTGGCAATGGAGAAACCTGTGATTCACTACAGAGCCAAGCAGGGCTAGTCTTAGTCAGGATGGTTTCTCCAGTGAAATACACCAAATACTTAGAGCTGTGGCATCACGTGAAAGTACGTGACTGCTGGTTAAGCCGACAAATCGCCTGTAGAAGAAAACAAGATGTTCGGGCCTCATGATGTCATATCAACTAAGTTGGCTCTTGGCCCTGCAGTGGGAATCAGGCTCTCTCGTCAGTATGCATGGCACCAGTGAGGTTCATAGCACACACACATACACAGACCACAGCCATATTATACATTTCCAGTTCATGCAGCAGGGAGGTAAATTGGACGGGGAGAGACGACAGTGTAGTCGTGAGAGGCTGACCTCGGGGGCCAGGATGGGACGGGACAATGATGTCAGAGGCAAGAAGTACAGGCTGAGACAGGTTCGTGTTTAGCCCATTCAATAACAAAATGAAATCTCATACGTTGCATATATAGTAAGATTAATAAATGTCATTTAATATATTAAAAGGTTCATATGCCAGATTAAAAAAAAAAAAAAAAAAAAATCAGCTCTGACTGTTATTAATGAAAAAACAACTGAAAATAAAGGCTGTTTTTTTTTTAATTTTACCTCAGTTGACCTCAATCCCAGTCCAGTCCTCATGTTGCTGCCCTAGTCTTGAAATAGTTACATTACATGTCAGTCTTACACACTATACACAAAGCTACATTCATATAGAGAGGCAATCCAGCAACTTCAACAGCCCGTTTTACCTTTGTCCTTCACTGGTACTCCCATTTACTAAATAAAAACATACAAAAATAGAAACATCATTAATCTATACAACATAAGGAAACGGAGAATTAGGAGTCTGTTAATGGTAGCGGTTTGGTTGCGTGTCAGTTTTCAGGAGGGGAGGGGGGCAGGGACTCTGTTGGTGTCTGGCTTGTTGAGAGGAGGCTCGGGGTCCAGTTCAAAGCTGACGTTGACAAAGGAGGCTCCGGACGGCTCCGGCTGCTCCACGGCGGGAGGATGAGGAGGCGCCAGGTTCTCGTGCTCCTTCCTCTGCTGCTCGGCGAACTCGCGCTCCGCCTCCTCGGCCAGGTGGTTCTCCTCCTCCTCCTCTTCTTCCTGCAGGAGAATACCCGGGAGACGCAGTTAGGCCTGTTACACAGTCTAGGGCAAGCGGCGAACGGAAAGGACAACGCGAGCGGCATTTCTCGCGCAGCAAAAATGCATCGTCTGATTTTTGCTAGGAGACGCTAACGCATGCTGCAGTGTAAATGCTGTTACTGCAAGTTACTGCAACAAGGAAGTAGTCACTTAGTGTAAACACATGTGGTTTGGCCTGTCTCGGGGCCTGGCCAACGTGCCATCCTTGAGTCGACCATTACTTCCACATTGTACCAGAGAATACTTGAGGAGAGCGTGATGCCGTACCTGTCAAATAGCTGAAGCTGAAATGAAAACGTGTCTTGCAAAACACTCAATTCCTCAAAGGTGTGTGTGTGTGTGTGTGTGTGTGTGTGTGTGTGTGTGTGTGTTTGAGCATCGTACCTCTTTCTTCATGCGGTAGTACTCATCGATAGCATATTGGTATTTAGGAGTAGTGATGCCGAACAGAGAGGCCATTTTCTCTCCCATGTAGTCACACACTGCAGGGAAGAAAGGGACACACGCGCACATTTGACAAGACAAAATGACATAAAACTTCAGTATGAAAACAAAAGGTCCATCTAATAGCTGTCCCAATCCAGCTGTTGGTGTTTTGTTTTCTTTTTATAACTCATGGTTTGATATGAACAAAATTGATATACAAGGAATTTCATGACCAGTGGGAACCCTGTTAAATTGGTCCTTGCTAGTGTGAATTACAGCTGTAACCGAAGCCCACCTGAGATGGTGGAGGTGGCTGCTCTCCACATGTGGAACCAGAAATATGGACCCCAGGTCAGCTTGGACTGAAACACAGCAAAAAGAGACCAGACAGAATCAGACCAGAACTTTTCTTAAGCCCTGAATAAAACTTTAGACTGACTAATTGACTGACTAGGGAAAATGTAAGCGCGGTCCAGCTATGCTTTACTAAGTTGTGTCTCTAAAAAGCCTGAAAAAAAATTGCTATAATATAAAAGCTGACAGGTCAAGACGTTTCTTCTTCCAGCTCAGCGGTGCATCGAAGTCTGTTTCGACATCTGTTCGACATCGACTGACAGTCAACGCTTTTGATCTCACAATAAAAGATGGGTTTAAGAAAAACTGGTCAAATGGATCAGCCTACCGGGTCCACAGTCGTGATGTCCTTCTTCACAGGCTCCTCCTCTTCCTCATCTTCATCAGTGCTGTACTCCTCCATGGTCTCTCCGCTGGCAAAGTAGATGGTCCTCCGGGGCACCCTTACCCTCTCCCTCCCCGACCCGCCCGCTGGCTCCCCCATCTCCACGCTCTCAAAGTCCTGCATCCCCCCTGGGCTCTGTCAAGAACAAGACAGACAATGCATGAATGTGATTTCTTCACAATCATCATCACCACCACCACTGTTCAGTTCCAACAATAATACCATTACAGCCAGTTAGGAAAACAACAGACAACCTCAGAGTATTATCAAGAACTTCATCATTCCCACTACTGGGATTATGGTTTCCCTGTGGAACGAGAAATCCTATTCTTCTAATATAGGAGTGTGGTTTTGAATTTGCTCAAACAACAGTGTTATAAACTGGTTACAGTGCAGCAATGCTAACGTCACGTATTAGTTTGTGAATACCAGTGAGCTGTATCTGATCCAGGCCCGATCAATTCTCTCGTACGGAGAGTCAAGCCAACATCCATTCGAAAATCAGGCGGTTTAATGTCGCCTTGCTTATTTGCACACATACACACGTGGTAGAATATAGCTAAAAACCTTTTACGAATCGTTAGGATCCACGTTTCGATTCGGCATACATTCAATACACCAAATAGCACTTATTTCAGGAAAATCGCAACATTTAGAAAAGAGTCGTTTGCTCTTCCCACAATATTCTTCCACCAAAATACACCACGGAGGGCGGTAGCGAGCAGTGTGACGCAATTCGGGAAAGTTGAGATATCATTCAAATTAAACGCTGCTTGGTGGATCATACGCATGCCGAATTTACCAGTGGACACTAACGCTTCATAAAATGTCTTAAATGATCTTGTACCTTAAATGTAACTGTGTCGCAAAAAAGGCACCACTGCACTGGCAAAGTTTTGAATGGACGTTGGCGTTGCGACATAAAAGTGAACGACACGTATCAGTCCTACAGCTGATCATCTCTGCTCCATGTTGGGAAATATATTGACAAAATGTAGACAAATGACATTAACATTATTATACCTACACTATATAACGAGGTATGGGTCGATGGATGGTCAGTCCTAATTTAATGTCAGAATATTGTGGCCAACTGTGTCACTGTGGGGAACAATAACAATGTTTAGCTTCTGAGCTAAGGAAGTACCTTGCCATTAATGTGACAACTTATTGTTTTAGCTGCCACATAAATAAAATGTAACAACATCAGGATCAAAAGAATTTACCTTTTCAGACTCCATAGCTTGCCCCAGTGAAATGTTGACATTAGTGACATACAGCGACAAATCTGCCATCTCAGTCCGTCACTCTCGTGTCTCTCCAACTAGCTAGTTACAGCCACCAGTTAAGTTGCCAGAGTAAGGACATAGGACTTCCTATTAAAACATTCAAAATAAAAAACAAAGAAGAAAAAGAAATAAAGCATATATTTAAGGAGGATTTGAAATTGAAACGTGCAACAATTAGATAAACACACAAATGGCATCACAAGAACTCACATAACCTAGACTCTTTTTAAAAACATTTTTTGATAACTTTCCAAATTAAACTAGCTGACTTAAAAGTCAACTGTAAGTTCTGATCTATCCCCACATCATTGTTGTGTTTATAGTTATATAGGTTAACATACTGAATTCCACTCTATAGTCCTATTCTCAGAGTGCACACTCAGAGTCTTACTTTTAAAAAAGCTTCACTTCATTGTAATTGTTGCTTTTATTTTGAAGACGAAGCAATCAACCCGGAAGTTGTATTCTCGCTTGTATGTGGAGGATTCGGGTCAATAAGAAAGTACACAGCCCAAATAATACTTCCTACTCGTTTCTCGATTCATAGATATTAATAAAATGGGTACATTTTGCGCATCGAAAGAATCCCTTCCTCTCTTGTTTTTAGTTGTCACTACATTCTTTTGGAATCACTTTAAAACTAATTTTAAGTACTACTCACATGACACCTCTAAGCTTTTGTCAACAGAAGAAAGTTTCTAAATTATTAGATATAACACATTATATCTAATAATTTTAGATATTAATTACAAGATTAATAGGTTGGGCATAAAACAACACATATTGATAATATCATTGCAACTGAAATGCAAGGATTATTATAAACTGGTCAAGCTAGTCATCAATCGCAACTCCGTGGTCAAATCAGCGGGTGTAATTAGGTGTAATTACGGTCTGAGCTTCACTATATATATATATATTTATTTTTTTTTTTTTAATTTTTTAAAATCTTAACACATTTTATAGATTGTATTTATAATTCATATGAATGTGTTCTAGTCAATACGTGTATGCTGAATCATTGGCTTTGGTTGGGTTAGGGTTAGCGTCTCTGTTGCTCTGAGGCGCCGAGTTGTACGCCCCTCACACACTACATTGACATGCATTGTCACCTAGCGGATGTTGGAAGGACTGCACTTTAGCTTGAGGTCTATGATAACATTTGGGGCACTGGACGGAACGCCCCGGCCATTCTCATTTAACCCCATTCAAACGAACATTGTAGTCATGGTCAGTAGATGGCACAAGAGAGCACAGAGACATGTTGAGTCATATTTGATTGATTGCACTCCAGCACTAAAAAAAAATCAGTAAGGGCAAGATCATTTCGTGGCAGTGGCAGCTCAGTGGCACTTCCGGTGCCACTCGACCTGCCACGGTTTGTGGCAGCTGCCATTGACCTGCCACGGTACCTGCTGCTATTTTGGACAGCTGCCATTGACCTGCCACGGTATCTGCCGCTACCTGCCACGGTAGGTACCGATGTTTTTATTTTCAACATTATTCTTAATTATGTATTTATTACCGCTGGCAGCTCCAGCTGTTTTTATTTTTTTAATATTATTATTATGTGTTCATTACTGCTGGCAGCTCCAGCTGCCACTAGATAGGGGTTTCACTTCCGGGGGACTTGCCACTCGATAGGGGTTTCACTTTCGGTGGCAGCTCGACCTGCCACCAGACCTGCCTGTCTTTTTAGCAGCTGATAGGGACCTGCCATGTTACTTTATTATTGATGTTTTTATTTTCAATATTATTCTTTATGTGTTTATAATCTGCCATGTTAGGTGCCGCTGTTTGTGGCATCTGCCACTGACCTGCCGCTGTTTAGATATGGCACATATTCTTTTTATATTATTTTCTTCGATTTTTGTATTATTCTTTATTATCTGCCACGTTAGATGCCGCTGTTTGTGGCATCTGCATAGCCTAAACTTTATTTTACCGTTTGTCCTGTCTGTCTTAACAGCACACTTGTTTGGGAGAGGCAGTAGTAAGAAGAACCTGACCATGTGAAGCTTGATCTTCATCATTCAAGCTGTTGTAAACTACAGATGACCAATCACAGATAAAGACCCCAAATGTGTGTGTATACTACTGTGTGTACTAGTCTAGGTGACCTCTACATTTCTCAGTGCATCACAGGATTCTAAATTAAAATCATGTACTAAGGGCTTTCTATCAATGAATATATTTTAAAATAATTAAAAAATCTGCTATTCAGTTAATACAGGCATGACTTTCACATGGTGCACTACATGGGAAAAAGGTCACAATAATGAAGACACTATTCAGCCATTGTTCACTCTTTATAAAATAGATGCACGATTCAAGCTTCAAGAAGTTTGTGTCGAAAAAGTGGCAAATGTGTGTTACGATCGTGTTCAGGACCCAAGTGCAAACCACAGACAACAGAGGCGAAGGTAGAGACAAAACAGATTTTATTGGTGAATGGTTCAGAGGGTGGCAATGTAGGGACAGCAAGCACAGAAGACGGACTGGTACAGACGTGGTGAGAACGGAGCTGGGAGACAGGATGGCAGGCAGGGTAGACAGGCGGTGGTAGGTCGCCAGGCGGAGAGTCAGGGAAGGAGGCTGGATCTGGGTACAGGACAACAGGGTTAGCAAAGGCGTGGGAGAAACTTTGAGAATAAATCTACAAAGGGGCCGAGAAACAAAAATGACGGGGCCGTACAAACAACGATGTGGCGATGCGTGGATGGAAAGCCGGGGTTCTTAAACTGGTGGTGATGAGTTGATGGATGGCAGGTGTGCGGGGTAGAGCAGGTGATCGGGATGAGGAGATGAATGCAGGGAGGAGCCAGAGACTGGAGCCATGCTGCTGGGAGGCAGAGGAGGACAGAGGCGTGACAATGTGCAAATGGCAAAATAACAGGTTCACAGTATTTCCAATAAAAATAAAAAACACAATATTTACAATGTCACAGTAATAGCTCTAAAAAAAACAACACAATATTTACAGTAAGAGCACTTATAAGAATATATGAAAAAATCTTGGAGATTAAGACAAAAGGTTTTATGTTATTCATTCAAAATGCAGCCAGTTTTTGCATGTGGTGCATTGCAGCCATCGGTACTTCTTTATGTGGTCATGGAAAACACTGTTGAAAAAGAGAATTGGGACAACTTTATGGGCAGAAATATGTGTCACTAGAATTTGAATTATATATATTTGAATTTGAATTGCTCAACTTGAATACTTGCATTACAATGTTGAATTTGAATCACATACTTTGAATTTGTATTGATTAGCTTGAATAATTGCATTGAAAAACTGAATCTGAATAGCATGTTTGAAACCGAATTCCAATAGCCCTGAAACTGAATGTAATAATATGAACGTAAATTCAAACTATATTCAGTTCTCACATTTCAGATTCGAAATTGGTAATTCAAATTCAGCGCATTCCTTCGCCTTCACTCCCGCCATCATTGAATGGGCTACAGCTCGCTCAGCTCGCTCAGTCATGGATGAGGCTAGGACTCTTAGGCCCAATCTCAATGCTTATTTGTACCCCTACGGCTTCGGCTTGGCCCTCGGTTGCGAGGGGGTAGGGCTAGAAAATATCTCCCTAAGTATTGGGACAACCCTTAGATGCTGATACGTCATCGATAAGCAGACGGGGCGAGTTTGTTGTCGGAGATTACTATGGCAACAATGGTATTATCACAGTGACATTTGCCATGACTGAGCGAGCTGAGCGAGCTGTAGCCCATTCAATGATGGCGGGAGTGAAGGCGAAGGAATGCGCTGATTGGCTGAAATGAGTTCTGTGAATCGGCACTCGATTGCTCTTCCTCAAGGACCGGAAGTGTGTGTCTGAGCGTTGAATTTGAATTACCAATTTCGAATCTGAAATGTGAGAACTGAATATAGTTTGAATTTACGTTCATATTATTACATTCAGTTTCAGGGCTATTGGAATTCGGTTTCAAACATGCTATTCAGATTCAGTTTTTCAATGCAATTATTCAAGCTAATCAATACAAATTCAAAGTATGTGATTCAAATTCAAAATTGTAATGCAAGTATTCAAGTTGAGCAATTCAAATTCAAATATAAATAATTCAAATTCAAATTCTAGTGACACATATTTCTGCCCATACAACTTTACCAATATTCCACAATAACTTTTGAAGTACTATCAAGTTTGTCCATTTCAAATATTCCAATTTGTGTTTTTCCATATAATCATCGGTGACTTAACTATAACGGACCTTGTCAACTGTGTTGTGTGCTGTATAAATAAAGTTGAGTTGTACATACCTGCTTGTCCCAGTTGCTCGCTGGAACAAACATGACTTTATTTTCCAATACAGGCAATGGCTGCTGGAGTCTGGCTTTTTTGCTTCAGCTTCCTGTATTCTGATTTCCCTTTTTTCCATCTTTGCCATTTCTTCCATGGTAGGTGGGAAGTCCTGTGTAACAAAAACCTTCGCTGTAACCACAGATTTTCACTTATTACCAGTATAGATTTTGACATGTTAAGACATCAATTACACTTACCTCAGCATTCACATTTTTCAGCATTTGGGTAGCATGGTGCAGACGAAGAGTCCTGCATTGGTTGAGAGGCAGAGCCTCTACGGTGCCCTCAACATGTAGCACCTCATTTTCAGCTGCCTAGTTGGGGGGAAAAAAATAACTTTGATGTACCTACAGACCACACATGCACTGAACAGGAAGACAGCTCACAGAACAAGCTACTCACAGAACATGTGAAAACTCCACAATTAACAGAGTCCTGCTGCTTCCACTGTGGAGGATATGCCACAGCCCAACCTTGAAGGCCACCATTACATCTGAAGACATTTCTAGGAAAAAAGGTGGCAATAGTTTAGTAAGATCATATTGTCACATTACCATACCAATACATGATAAATGTTGTTTGAGATGTGACTTTACCCGAGGAGTTCCATGTCTTTCTCAGTGATGCGCGTGTAAGTTGTGAGGGAATCATAGATTCGAATCTCTTTAGCTTTGAAGTCCAACACCTACAAGGAAATACATCTGTCATGATTACATTCCAAACCATATGACAAAGTTTTAGCTGAAATTACATAAATTTCAATGTAGGTCATGGTCTAGAATATGGCTAAAATAGGGAGAAATATCGGGCAGCATCTCTGCCTGTGAAGATATTCTGAAGAACATTACGACAATATAGTTAATTTATACAGTTGACCATGTGATAATTTGCACTGTAACCTCACACCCCCCCTCAACCTTTTATCTGTCATCTGTGTGCTAACTGAGTGAAGTGGCCGTAGCTCTGTCCCCTCCTTCCTCTAGTCCTGGGAACACCGTCTCCTGTGCTAATTTCCAATAGATCAAAGGCACCCAAATGGGCCTGCATTGTATATTAGAAGAGGCCTCAGATGGCCTTAGTGTATTGTAATTTAGTGTCTTGTTAAAGCAAGACAATTTTACCTTGGCCAAATATTCAATTCCCAACATTGCTGCTCAATTAAACCACTTCCCCCAAAAATGTCATTCCGACATATTTACCTACCCAATTTTATTAAAAATAAATGAGCCAATAAAACCTATAAATTAATGGTAGCTCACCCAAAGAATAAAATGATTCCCCATCTCTGGAGAGGAATGACCCACAATTCTTGGGAGCAATATCTTGTCTGAGACCTATAGCACAAAAAATAATTCAGGTAGGACAACACAGTCCATGTTAAGAACAGATGTGTTTTGTTCATTTCTACATTGTCTTCTATTATGCAAGAAAGAGACACAAAAAGGACCTACAGGGATGCATTTCACAATGTTGTCACCCACTGCTCCACTGTTCGTCCATTCCCGGTGCCACAAAATGTAATCAAAGTGGCCAAAAGAACAACACTGTAACAGAAAACGTATATTTAATCTTTTAGTCAACCTTGAGAAAGTATTAAAACATAAGATAAGGCGGAAATTTAAATCAATGTGACGGCCCCAGGCCTGGGTGTTGTATATTGTTTTGCGTAGTGTACTGTTGGTTTGTTTGTTGGTTTGTTGCAGGTCTGAGGCAGTCGTGTCATTAGGTTGACAGGGAGCACCTGGCCAGCGTTCCCAGTTAGGCCTATTTAACCCCGCCTTCCCAGACGCCAGCTCTCTCTGCTCGGCTCACTCCACTTTCAGCACCAAGCCAGCATGCTGGTCTTTTCTTTTGTTTTGCCTTATTTTGCACTAACAACATGCACCACACATTGATCATTACACCCATACACTCTCCTACACCCCTGGTACTGATTTTCATATCCCATATGATTGAGTAGCCTATTTTGAGTTAATAAACTTTGGTTGATTGTAACAATCAATTACCTTGTTTTCTTGAGCCAGCTGTGCCACTCAATAGTTAACGGCCTGGAATTCAATAGACATGTTAGAATACCACTCTGAATATAAGGTAAAAAAAAAAATTAAAACACTGCTGTAACTGCCATTACAGTTGGACAGTGGAATATTGGTACAATTATTTAAGATGTTGCTTCCAAAACAAGATTACTTGTCTACACTTACATCATCAGTCAGCCAGGGCATTATCAATGAAGACTGTCCCAACAACTCCAGTGGGCAAACACTCCTAATGTCCTTTATTGAGACTGGAAATCTCCTTGTTACAACTTTAATGTTTTCACCAGTTTGGGCCATACCAACAGGATTAGATACAGTTACAGATACAGATACATTATTTTTTATTGTCCCACTTCCACAACTTTGACATTCTTATCAGTTAAGTTATATCATATAATGACCAAACTTACCAGCAGACTGCAGTCCCAGCATCCCATGCAGGCCAAGAGACAACTGTGTGTTGCACAAGGCCTCCATTTCTGTCTTGAAACTCCTGTTGATTTTTTCGTTATGTAGATCGATCAACACCCGCACAGTCTGTTTGAAGTGTGCCTCGTTCATTTGGCACAATGAGTATTTTACAGATGCAAGTTCACGATTGAACTGCTCTGCAACTGCCGAGTTAACTTCAGTTCGTAGGGTGGGGCAGATGTTGAGGCTTCTCAGCTTCTCTTCTGGGCGTTTCTGGTTTTTCCTGGTGGAATCTGTCGTACAGGGAGTATCTTTCAGGTGTCCCAGTGATTGGATAGTGACAGAATGGC
The DNA here is from genome assembly GCA_034670385.1 of Hoplostethus mediterraneus. Classification (NCBI taxonomy): domain Eukaryota; kingdom Metazoa; phylum Chordata; class Actinopteri; order Trachichthyiformes; family Trachichthyidae; genus Hoplostethus; species Hoplostethus mediterraneus. The sequence continues at coordinate 305,429 of JAXDDW010000146.1, forward strand.
AGGAAGACATCCTGCTTTCCCTGTAGTGGGAATGGGGACCTCAGGTTCTTCACCCACTGCGGATCCACCAGTAACTCCTTATTGGCTGCCAGTTTTATATTGTCTGCGGTTGGTGCACAGAGTCTTCCGTCATGCGGTTGGAAAAAAAAGCTGCTTTGTGCAGTTGTTGGTGTGGCGAGCAACCTGTCCAGCTACATCAGATATGTAACAGGTGGGAAAGTGCTTGAAACTAAGCAGCCCGTCTGTGTGGTCTCTTGCTGACTCCGTCCAGAAGAGAAAGTTGAGGTAATACACAACACCGTGCACACATGAGAAATGAAGGACACCACCTACAGAACAGAAAAAAAAATGTCTTACATCACAATCATGTCATTGGAAGGCCACTAATATACTGACAAATCATATACCAAGCTATTTCTCACCACCAGCTTTCTGTAGCTTCAGGAAAAGCTTTGGGTATAGATCCTTGAAGTTTAGTAGTTCCTGAAGCCTGTTCAACATGTCTGCAATGGACCCCTCCGAGGACACACCCAGGGCGTAACAAGCGTCCTGGAGTTCTTTTATTTGAGGCTGGGAATAGAAAAAAACCATATAAAAAAACAAATATAACAATAAATAGGACAAAATTGCATGGATGGCTATGTCCATATAGTCCCAGTATACTGACAAACCAGTAAGATTATCACAATGTATACCTTCTTTGACTCAATCATCTGGAGTATTATGTCCTCATTTATCTTTTGGGGGGGATGCTTGACATCAGCGGTTCTTTTCATAGCCTTTTTGAGCTCCGTTTTTGGGAGAATGTTTCCGACTCGGGTGTGTTCTCCCATCCATGGTGCCAAAGTGGAGTGGTGAACAGATGTGCCGTATGGATTTGCCACAGATGTTCCTATTAGTAAAAAATATAACATTGTAAATGCATTTCTTCAAATATTTTGCTACTGTAGCATAAGGTTGATACCATTGTGCTTGAACTTCTTACACTTGTACATTTATAATATAGAGCACTGTCACTATGTAGTACAAACCTGAAATGAGTCCTTCTGCTATTAAGGACCTGTCCAGGTCCGACCACGCCTTTACAATGTCCACTTCTAGGTCTTTTTCTGAAATTGTATCTGGATCAGGCCTTTTAAATGTCCCAACTGCAAAAGAAATGTTTAATACTATTACAAAGGCATGACAACCACACTACCTTTCACAGAGAAGCATAGAGTCACTGTTAACTAAAAATATGTAATTCCAACAAAGATGCCAAATTTTCACTAGTAGTATTAAAAAGGAAGTTATTAAATACTTATTCTTTGCCCACCTAACATCATTTATACAGGCACACATTTGTATATGTGCGTCAGTTATCAGATTATTCATTACTTGAATATTACAATGGATGAATTACATAGCAAAAATATTCTTACGTGGGACATCAAAGGCCAATTTCCAATTGGCATCCGCTATTACCACAGCTGGGTGGTAGCACGAGAAGTCAAATTGAAATGTGGTTAATGACAAGAAGTGATGGAATGCTCTCCTCACTATTTGGTGGTGGTAGCGGTTGTCATTGAAGAATGACAGAGTGTCCAGCATGCGTCCAGTGGTTGTCTTGTTCTGTAATTACACAATACAGTGATACCCAATATCAATAAATCATTGCCAAAGTAATTGATTTAGAAACTTGGATATGTTTAAAATTGTACTATAAACTTTAACTTCAGATATAAAATTGCCGGTTTGAATTTTATTCCATGAAGCATTTATAGCTGCCTTACCGCCAAACCAGACAACAAAAGCTCACACAATGGTAGTGTAAGGATGACCCGGTTGTTGAAGTTGTGGAATCCAGAAGAATATTCTTGGAACCTCACAATGTTACCACACGTTGGGCACTCTTTTCCAGCGACAGATACACCTGTTAATTGAAATATATATATATATATAATTACATGTGTTAACAATAACCTGTCAAAAAGTCAAGCTGTATTATACTAAGTCTTCAGTTCTTTAACATAACAGCTGTCATTGAAGCCAGATATTATTGTGATATCATGATGGATACATCCAAACAAAAGTAGCCTATATACATATTTTTTATTGACTTACCCTTTTGGACATTATTCATCCCATACACCACAGCTTGGTTGGTTAGAACTTTGTGGGGATTGAGTGCTGGAGGGGTGGGCCCTGGACAGTAGGGGCAGGTGTTCTCGGACGGGACAAAACATGGTGGTGGTGGTGGTGGTGGTGGTTGTTCCCGAGATCTCAGCTCCAGGGGTAAATCCTGCAGGCATGGGATGCGCTTCTGTGTTGAGATGTACTCAGTCATAAGACAGATTTTGTGAGTGCTCACATTATGTGGCTCGCAAGTGACGCTGCTTTCAACAATGTGACTTTCAAGGTCATCTATGTCCTCTACTTGAAGATCAGAGTTAGCCACTAGGGTGCCCGGGGACTCCTGGAAAATCCACCACATTCCCATCATACGGTGGATACAACGGTGCGATCTTCCAGTTCCACAACATTGACAGTTCCACTGTCCTGCGACTGCATCGAAAGTCACTCTTGTCCTTCCAAACTGACACCAGCTGTCAGTTTCATTGGTGAAGACGGAAAAAAAATACCAGCGTTGGGAGTATCCTTCATCTCCAAAAAAAACAGGGAACACACTATCCACTCCACAATTGTTTGCGGCGATGTTCAGTTCCTCACACTTCACACCCCACTCAGGGGACATCAGACCTTTGCTCAGCATGTCCTGCAGTGAGGCAGATGTGAGGACGGCTGGCTTGGGTATGGTTTGGCAGTCTTCGTTCTTTCTAAGTGTGCACACTGCTTTCCAGGATTTCCAGAAGACCAAGCTATCTGCATAAATCTCCGGCACTTCTCTACCTCACAGTCAATTTTGGGCGGGTTTGTTGATTTGATCAAATGAACCGGGAAAACTGGGCTGTGGGCATATTTCGGAGTGACATATATTCCGTTTATCACATCGATGCATATCATTGGTGTAGTTTCTATGTTGTGTAGAGCTCTGACATGACTTCATAAATTCTGTTGTGTAGTTAGTACAGCTGTGCAGTGTGGACATGCATGATGGTCAGGCTGGTCAGGCTGGTCCAAGTTGTCTGTGGAGTCATCTGCTTTTCTTTTTGAAGCGATGGCCTTCTCTGCAAAAGCAAAAACAGCTGTTAATGAAAAACATTTCAACATTGATAAACCTCTTGCGAAAGATACTGTAGCACAATCACAATCAACATCAAATTCAGTACTTTCACATATTTTTAGAATTGAAAAATAAAGAATAAAAAAGAATGAGAAAGGTGAGAAATGGTGCCATGTCTTACCTCGTCTTTTTTCCGATTTAATACCTGCAGGAGATAGACATAGTGAAAATGAGGCAGACATAACAATTACTTAATTGTAGGTCACCACATGAAAGTTGACTTATTTACAAATAAAACATGCACCTCAAGATAAGAACAAAATAAAAAAGGGATTCAGTTATGTGAGTATTATAGGGTGACCAATAATAAACAGTGCAAATCACCATGCAGATGTCTTAGGCTATGAGCACTCAGTCTGTAATTACTATAATGTGATGGCTCAGTGACAATACATTAATGGGTGCTTGATGGGGTCTTTTACAGACCCTTGTGCATATTTGTTTTAATTTTTGACACAAGTAACATTTTGAGGTCTGACAAAAACCTACACACACGTATTTCAGCATAACAGAGTTGATTTTTTTTGTTTTGGTGTTGGTTTACATACAGATTAAAGTGTATGTAGATGCCGCAGCAGAACACTTACCATGTACGGCTTTTAAATGCTGGATGAAGGTGCTTGCCCTTGTAAAAGCTCGATATGTACAAAATGGGCAATGGTAATGGCTTCTGGATTGTTGTTTGCTGTCCTTGCAGAAGCAGGCCACTACAAAAGTCTCTGGAAAAACATAAATAAAGAAATTACTAAAATGCATTACAATCTCAAAATTAAAACTGTTAAATCATATCATACACCTCTGTATAGTCCAGCTGTACTCCATACCTTGATCGTTTTCAAACCAATTAATTGCATCTCTGAGATGCTTCTTGTGAAGGTGATCGTTATTTGCTAGTTCCTTTTGCTGGCAGAAGACACAATCAGAACCAGCACAGGCCAATAATGATGCAACATCAGAGAACGTCTGATGTGAACCTGTGAAGCAAAATAACAATTGAGGTTACGAAATCAACACCCCATCACACCAAGACATACATTTTATAACATTGAAACTACCTTAAAAAGTAGGTATTGTAAATAAACCAGCCTGATTATTTTCACATTGTGCACAATTAATATTACTATTTCATTTCATGTAATTGACAAATATTGATGTACGCTAAAATTAGTATTTGTAGCCCTTCTCACCTTGCATTTTCGTTGTCGTTGTAGACGTTGCAGTCGTTGTAGACGCAAACAGACACCAAGTAAAGAGTCTGCCAAGTGAATCATATTTGATACATGAGTTTTTGAGACTTCTACATCATCAGTGTGATATTTTTTTTTCCGGAAAAACCTGATCAATCATACAATCAGATACATGCAGTGCACGGATAATCCACCAGGGACAGTAATTCATGCACCAGAGGGTCTTCACTTGAGACATCCAAAATGGCATCTTTCAATCAGTGTTTTTTCAGGGATATTTTTGCCAATTTTGAAAAGAAAAACTTTCAAATTGTTACTGAAACTTCAATAGGAATATTTACTGGATTGATGCAATGTAAAACTACTTCATATTTCATAACTTATTTTATAGTAAAACCGTGTTGAAAATGTGTGTATCAAAATAGATACAGCAGGTATATAAGGTAATTTATTTGCAAATCTGTCAATCGTCATTTTATTATTATTTCATACATTATACATTCCAGCAACATACAGTCTTTTCATTATTCAAGTAAACTAATTAAAGGTTTAAATGACATAATTAGGTATATTTAGAGTAGAAATTGAGATATTTATAACCTATATTGTATTCTTAGGGTTAGGGTTGCTATTTAATTTCTTTTTTTTAAATTTGTCAGAAGGTCCAATAAACACTCCATTTTCAAAGAATTAGAATTATTTGATGGTTCAGGCTTTACAGGGTTAATAAAATCATAATTTGCCATAAGTTCTTTACAGTTCCACTGTATTCCTACTAAGGACATACACATCTATACTCACATGAAATATGAAGCATTTTTACTGTACCATTTGAGAGGAATATCGACTTAAAGTCACCCATAGACTCATTGTGGTGCATTCTTTCAGTAATATTTCCAATCTTTTTGTTTTGTTTTTTTTAACAGGATTTTTTATTGAGAAAAACGATTATCATTACATGTCATTTCACTTAAGAAACAGTATTTTTCTTTGTATATATATATATATATATATACAGTGGTGGCCAAAATTATAAGAACACCTGACAGATCTGAAAATATTGACCTTTTCTTGCCTCCAAAACATGATTTCATTTCATAATGTTCATGAAACATGCAGATGGTTGCTCTGAGCACAACAAATATCAGATGAAGTGAGTCCTACTGTTTTTATCCACTTTTAACTTTAATATTTGGTATGTCCACCTTTTGCAGCAATTCAAAAGAATCACACAGCTGTGTCCTAAGACTCTTGCATCACCATCAATTTAACCACAATCACACCTGACAATGATTACACAAGTAATTTGGCTTCTTCTGTGAAGGAACATGATTGTGTGACATTGACAGTGAAATAGGCCTAGCTTGTGTTTTGTAAGGAAAATGATGTAAATCTCCTTATGATGGCTCTAGTCTATGGTTTATAGAGCATAATGATGACTTTGTATATACAGTATTTCATTCGTTTTATGGGTATTTTAATGGCCAATTGAACAAAAACAACTGAAACCTCTTAAATATGCCAAGTGTTCTAATAATTTTGGCCACCACTGTATACCCCTCCCTCCCCTATCCCTACTGCCTTATTACAAAAATGAGAGAACAGAATAAAATTATAATAATAATAATAATAAAGTTTTTAAAAAAGTGTGTGTGTGTGTGTGTGTGTGTGTGTGTGTATATACATAAATACACACAGACACACGCACACACACATATAAAGAAAAATAAAAGGGCCATCATACGCTCTGCCTAGGCCGTCACACACAGTGACGTTGTTTAGTGGGTGAAATAGTCAGGGCATTGTATTGTCTATCATCACACTTAATCTGACGGGGAGGGTTTTGAGTCATTCAAAGTATAAGATCAAGGGGTTCCAAGTTTTTCTAAAGGTTTTAGTTGATCCTCTAATGAAGTATTTTATTTTTTCTAATTTCAGGAAAAGTACCAGGTCGCTAAGCCAAAGTCATGTTTGTGGTGGTTCAGGAGATTTCCAATATAAAAGTATTCTTCTACGAGCCAAAAGGGAAGCGAATGCGAAAGCTTCTTTCCTATGGCTTGGTAATAGGGGCTCATTTAAATGTATCATTAATTTCAAATGGGTCGATTGTTAATTCATAGACGTATTGCGAATCTGAGATCATACGAGAGGATGATTTGCATTTCAACTGGTGAGCTAGCAAGCAGCCTGCCTTATCTCCTGCCTATGTTCATAGTGGTGTCCCTTTGACCAAAATAATTGTTTTTCAATTTGTTTTTGTGGTTATGGAGTATTGTTGGTCTGTTTTCCTTATTGAATCAATGAGCTCCTGTTGTTTCCGTTTCTTGCTTTATTGTGTGATATGGAGTAAGATATAATCTCTCCCCTAATTACAACTTTCAGTGTCTCCCATAGGGTAGATGGTGAGATAGAGTCTGATCTATCTATTAGATCTATTAAAAATAAATGATCAATTGCCATAGCTATATGTACACAGAATTGGTTGTCTGCCAATAGGGCTGTGTTCAATCTCCAGGCAGGGCAATGCGCTAGGTTTTGAGAAAAGGAGAGATCGAGAATAACAGAGGCATGATCGGATTCCACAATGGCAGTGTATTCTGTTTTCTTTACTGCAGAGAGGAGTGTTTTGTCTATGAAAAAGTGTCACACCCTCCACCTCTACCTCCTAGCTGTTCTCCCGGTTTGTGTGTGTGTGTGTGTGTGTGTGTGTGTGTTGACGGGCGTGGCTCCAGTCTCCGGCTCCTCCCTGCATTCATCTACTTATCCCGATCACCTGCTCTACCCCACACACCTGCCATCCATCAATCCATCAGCACCAGTATAAGAACCCCGGCTTTACATCCTCTCATCGCCAGATTGTTGTTTGTACTGCCCCGTCAGTTGCGTTTCTCGGTCCCTCTGCGGAATATTTTCAGAGGTCCTTTTTGCCCTACTAAACCTGATTATCTTCCACCCAGATCCAGCCTCCTTCCCTGGTTCCCTGCCTGTCTATCTTGCCTGCCTGTAGTGATGGCGAGATGAAGCTTCTCGAAGCATTGAAGCATTCCAGCCAAATGGGTTGAAAATGGGTTCATTTCAATAAAAATCATTGTTTCAAATAATACCGTAGAAATAACTACACGTGCAACACCTCATTCCGTTCGGTGGCGGAGTGGAGTGTGTAGCTATACCGCTCATAGAGCCCTCCAACTAACATGGGATTCACAGGTTCAAATCTGGCTTGCCGTCAATGTTTATTTATGATACAGCATATCATTATGGCTTATCATTATAATGCTATGATTAGTAAAGGGGCAAATGTACCAGTTGTATAGTCCATTGGCGTAATTATCAGTATGATCAGATTTAAATATAGCTACAGAAGAACAAGGCATATAGTGGCTACAGAAGCCTTCAACTGATGAGTGACAGTGCTTCTTTTAACTGGGTGGTGTATGGGGTTTTGAATATGCTTGTTTAACTGGTTTGAGGACAGGCAAAGTGCTTGTGTAACTGGGCATAGGTGATAGAGGATGACAATGATTGACTTTTATTCAGAGGGATGAAAATTATTGATTTTTATTTAGAAATAACGGTTGTTCCACCGTGCGAGGACTCAGCCGGTTTCTTTTTTTTGTTACAATGTCCCCTGCTTTAAAGAACACACGTTCACAGGGAACTGATGATGCAGGGGTGCACACAAATCCCAGTGCCAGCTTGTACAGGTGGGGGTAAATGGCTCGCTGTGCTGTCCAGTATTTCAATGGGTCCTCACATCTTGGGAGGTTTGGTTCTGCCAAGTATCGCTGGACCTCTGTTGTGGCGCCAGCAGTCGCACTCTGTGTATTGGTGGTCTGAACCACACTGTTATCCAGATGTCTCCAGAGGTTTTTGCCTAAGAAATGTTGACAAACATTGTTAGTGAATGTAGCTAACTTTGTGACATGGGTACCTACCCTGTTAATATAAAAGTAATTAAATGTCAGAAACTCAAATGTATAAAAAAACATCACCTGATGTTGTTGCACTCTGTGAGGTTGATGGTTGTGAAGGTGCTGATGATGGTGGCGAAGGTGTTGATTTCAGGATTGTGGCACATTCTGTCAGCCACAGTCAGCCTTTTTACCGCTTCATTTGCCTTGTGGTGGCTGGAAAAATGCAAGTGTTTTGAACCTAGGGTCCAGCAGTGTTGCCAATGACATGATGCTCATAGACTGCATTGTGAACAGCCTCTCTCTCTCAACAGCCTTATGAGCTGCTCTCCCAGTTGAGCTGCCATGGCTGAAAGCCAAATTCCTGTCCACTAACAGTTGGAGGAATGAAAGCACATGAGGCAGGGGACACGCGATTGGATCCAGGCTCTTTTCTACACACCAATGCTGAAAAGCAGTCCATTTGGCTGTGTAAGACGCCCTGGTAGACGCTGCTCTAGCGCCTTGAATAGTGCGCACAACGTCTTGAGAGAGGCCCAGCCTCTCTAAGCGTTCCCATTCAGCGGCCAGACCCACAGACGCTGGCCTATCACCGGGTAATTCCTGATCGCTCCCTCTGCCTGAGAGAGCGTGCCCGCGCCACGGGAGTTCCCACGGGCGGCCTGATATCAGCCGCTGCAGGCATAGAAACCATGACGCGGCTGTGCGCTCCAGAGCTATCAGCTATCGCCAACAGTCATTCTTCCCGAACCCGATCCAAGAACCGAGGGATCAGAGGGATAGGAGGAAAAGCGTATAGAAACATCCTGGGCCATGGTCGATGCGCAAACGCGTCCACTCCCAGCGGGGAATTGTCTCGTGTGCTCAGTGAGAACCAAAGAGCGCACTGTGCGTTCTCGCGTGCGGCAAACAGATCCACGTCCGCTTTGCCGAACCTGTCCCAAATCTGGGTAATCAGGTCTGGATGGAGGCTCCAGTCTCCCTGACGGGGACCTCCCCTCGACATAATGTCCGCCCCTTTGTTCAAAATGCCGGGGATATACACTGCTCTGATGGAGAGCAGGTGTGTGTGCGCCCAGCGTAGCAGCCGTCTGGCACACACACACAGAGTGCACCCCTCCCTGGCGATTTATGTAGGCTGCTGTCGCCTTGTTGTCTGTGCGAATCAGAACATGCTGATCCTGCAGCAGCGGGGCGAAATGCTGGATTACTTTCCACACCGTGAGAAGTTCCAGAGCGTTTATGTGGAGAGACATGTGAGCTGGCCACAGTCCTCCCACCACTTGTGTCAGACACGTTCCCCCCCCCCCCGAGAGAGATGCGTCTGTAAACACTGAGATGTGTGACGTAACTCTGCCCAGGGGCACCCCCACCGACAGGGTGTGAGGATTTTTCCAGTGAGCTAAATCGGAGCCCACTGAGGGAGGGACTTCATGCGTCTCCGCTGACGCACGGGGTCGATGCAGAGACGAATAAACCACCTTTGTAGCCTTCTCATGTGGAGCAGACCCAGGGGAACCACCACATGACCTGCAGACACGCTGTGGGGCGTGACGCGTCGGAGAAGAGCTGTCAACGCATCCGCTCTCTGCTGCGAGAGCCGCGCCCTCATGCTGGCTGAGTTCAATTCCACTCCCAGATAGATCACGAACTGGGAGGGAAGAGGAGAACTCTTTTTCCAATTTATCGTAAAGCCGAGACTCGACAGATGTGTTACCAAAACCTTTGTCTGTAAGGCGGCTTCCTCTCTGGAGCGAGCCAGCAAAAGCAGGTCGTCCAGATAAAACAGCACTCTCATCCCCCCCCCTGCATAACGGCTCCAGAGCTGTCTCCATACAACTTGAGAAGGTGCGTAGAGCCAAGGAGTAACCGAACGGTAGGCGGTTGTACTGATATTGTATCCCCTGGAATGAGAAGCGCAGGAATTTCCTGTGTTTCGGGACGATGGAGACGTGGAAATACGCGTCTTTCAGGTCTATGGACGTGAACCAGTCGCCCTGGTGAACACATTCCAGCACCTGTCTGATCGTCAGCATGAAAATGAAACGGTCTCTCCATTATCGATTTGTTGAATAGAGACAAATCGAGGATGGGTCTCATTCCCCCCGTCTTTTTCATGACCAGAAATAACGGGAGTAAAAACCCTGATTTTCCTCTCCCTGAGGAACCCTGGAAATTGCATTTTTCATCAGGAGTTCCTCCAGCTCTGATTGGAGAGCGAGGTACTGTACCTGGGATGACAGGACTGTGTCCAGAATCCCGTTGAACTGCGGCGGGGGCGAGGCGAACTGCAGAGTGTGGCCCCTGCAGATCAGCCTGTTCATCCACCCGTCCATTACGCATACGCGCTGCCACTCTGAGTAATGCTCTGAGAGCGGGCGTACATTCAGTTGAAGCGCTGTGTCCGACATGGAGACGAGCCAAGCCAGAGCCCTTGCCGCCGTTGCTCACGTGGGAGCAACCCATGGAGGACTCGGACCGAAAGGGCTGAGCAGAGGTCTCCAGGGAGCGCTTTACACGCAAGCTCGTGACCGAATGCTGCTGCAGGGGAGTTGCGCAAGGAGCGGAAACATCAGCGTCAAGAAGAAGTCGTCGTTTAGAACGCGGAGGTTCGTGAACGTGACGTTGACGAGTGTCTCACACACGCTAAAGGATGAGGAAGGGAGACGCTGGACGCTGCGACAGCAAGCTCATAATTACACATATCGTCAGAAAAAAAAAGTGTAGTGGGAGACTCTGTGTGTACAGAGGAGGTGTGCTGCTTGGGCAACGTGAGTCCGCACCGCCTGATAACGTACGGTTAAAGGCTGACGGCTAACACAGTGTGGGGATGTGTGTGACAGCTGCCGCTGACTGTACCTCAAGAGGAAGAGCGCTCTTTAAGGGATGATTTATGTTTTAATAAAAACACATCATCGTATTTACACACAACCCCCCCCAACCAGTCATTGTTTCCTGGGCTGCTTCCTCGGCGGCTCCAGGGGAGGATTGGTCCAGGTACAGGCAACACGGTTGGTGGTCCTGGGGACCTGACGTGGCGCTGCAGCAGGGCGTCTTCGTCTGCTCTTGTCCCGGTGATTGTGGCGATCCCCCCCCGCTGCATCTGCGGCAGATGAGGTTGGGATCATGTGACGTGTCTCTTCAACGAGCTTACGACCGTGGCGAATAACGGCCCGAACAGACCATCCGGACTGATGGGGCCGTCCAGCAGCTCCCTCTTGATGGTGTCCAGTATGGAGGACAGGTGAAGCCAGGTGTTCCTGGCGAGTTGTGTCTGCCACGTCGTGATCCGCGACCGCGGCGATGGAGGCGCACAGCGTCAGAATTGCACTCAAAGCCTTGCTCATTTCGGCCATCTGGTCGGTTGACAGAGGAGTCGGCTGGATCGCCATCTTCGACAGTGAAAATGCCAAGAGGCTAATGTTGTTCGCCGCTGCAGACGCCTGGTAGGTGCATTGGTGGGATCGGTCCTGGAACCTGCTCGCCAGTTGATCCTTCATGGAGGGAGGGGCCGGACGCCGTCCGACCACGGTGTTGGAGGGCTTTACCCCGAAGAATGTTGTCAGTTTCGCCTCCAACGGGGGAACTGGAGGAAAACCGTGGTCAGTGAATCCCTCTACCTTCGTCAACAGAGTGTAGGTAGATACAGGAGATTTCAATTTGCCCGGTTCCAGCGCCGCCCCCGACTGGTATTTCACTATGGCCGGGAAACGTGGCCATACCAGGTCCTGTTTCATCATCTGGATGGCAGAGAACTCTCCGCTCATTTCGTCCAGAGGTGTGGAAGCTTGCGCCGGTGGGACCGCGAGGTTCCTATACGCCGCCGCTCTCTCGATTATCTCAGGCAGCTCTCGGAGAAGGCCGCCTATCCTCGTCGGCCAGGATATCCACCGCCTCTTCTATGGTGTACTGGTCCCCGACCGGCCACACCTCCTCCGACGTTACGGTGAAGAATTCTGCCTGCCGTTGTCTCTCGCTGGAGGAAAGAAAGGCGCAGAAAGGACAAGTGGCTTGCGGTGAGATGGCCAGGTTGGCGTGCTCTGGTCCCAGGCATGCCTCACAACGGCCGTGGGGGTCGAACCCCATGATGTAGCCCGTCTGGCAGATCGGGCAGATTCGGATTCCCTTCTTGAGAGAAGTCATCTTGAGAGAAGTCATCGTCTTGTTCAATCAGTTCTTGCGTCAATGCTAGCTGAAGAAAAATGGGAGCCGATTGTCAGGTCCACACCCGAGTTATAGAGGGGGTGAGGACCTGACTGGGGCCCACACTACAGGTGGGCGTGTACTAAAGTTCTTTCAGTGCTGCGCATGCGCGCGAGGGATAAACCCAATAGCGATAGCCTTAGAGGGCGAAGCCTATATGAAATATAACAAATTGAATTACAAGGAGACACAGTAATAAAGATACAGTATGATACTAAATATATAGTATTAATGCCATATACCTTTGCAGTGGTGCTGCTTCTGAAGTAGCCAACCAGTTTCCTCGCCTTTCTTCTAATGTGTTGGAGCCCAGGGGTCTGCTCAAGAGCCTTTTTAACCACCAGGTTTAACACGTGTGCAATACAAATTGCATGCCTCAATTTCAGGTCCCAGGCACAGGCAATCATATTGGCAGCTCCATCAGTAACAATGCAAGTTACCTTGTCCTTTATACCCCAGTCCTCCATAAGAGAGGTTTTGACAGCAGCCATGTTCTCTGCTGTGTGGGCCTGTGGGAATTTTCCCACTCCCAACAGAACAGTACACAACTGACTGCTGTCATCCACATAATGGCAGGTAACCGCGAGGTATGCGTCCATGGTAATGGATGTCCACATGTCTGAAGTTAGGCTCACTGCAGCCACCTTCTGCAACTGAGCCTTGGCCTTCTCCTTGGACTCCTTGTATTTGGCCTCAACCATGGCCTTTAAAGCCTGAGGGAAAAGAAAAGAAGAGTGCTTGATTGTCCAGTCAAAAATGTAAAATGTGTCCCCTGCTTTTTCCATACACACATACACACCTGCCTAGTAGGGAGAACATAGGTAGGGTCCAGTTTATGTACTAACTCCCGAAAGCCCTTGTCCTCCACCACTGAGAATGGCTGTGTGTCCTTAACAACCATATTCACCACTGCTTCATCCAGCTCATGCTTCCTGGTTGCTAGGACAAAATGACATGAACTTATTAATTTCAGTCAGAATTATTAAGCAAACACTACTTCATAATAAAACGTTTGTTAACATTATATACAACTTTTGGCCTACCTTCAATGAATGGAACAGCATTCTCCTCCATAGACTCATGCAAGGCACGGTAATGCCTAAGCATACCTGAAGTGTTGTTATTGTACATCAATTCCTTGGTGCACAACAAGCACTTCACCTTAAGAATAAAATACATTGTTAAAAAGGAAAGTAAGGACCCTTCCAAGCAATTCAATGTAGATATAATAGACATGTAGCGTGTTGAGCTTCGTTATGAACGATGAGACTATTTAGTCAATTCTAACAATTGACGACTATTGAAGTTATTCTTAGTAATTAATATCTTAGCAATTAACACTCTTGGGGCACCACCAGTTTACACTGGAATAGTCTCTTTATAATATCAGTCTAATAATCAAAAGAAGTGAGCTCTAGATTACAGTGATTTTCTACCTTCATGTCCAGGATATATCAATGACACACAAAAGCCAGTTCTTTATAAATGCAAAGATTTTATTAATTATGTAAACAAAGATTGATAAAATGAATAGATGTTCACCAAACTAAACAGAAAATGGTAATAAACTGGCAAACAAGAAAACAACAAACAGTGGCAGAGAATATATCAAACAAAGATGGCAAATGATATTGGGATCAAGACGACCTGAGCTGTAATGCGTCTAATAGTGGTACCGTGGCAACAGCGAAAGATGGCTTGGAGGACAGCTGACCGTTTCCGAGAGACTTGGGACCAAAGGAAAGGGGACAGTGAAGAGTGGAGAAAGAGAGAGAGAAAGTGTATTCTAACCTCACTTTCACAGTTCAACACTGCCTTGGCATCACCCGTGCATCAACGAGAAAGCTGGTTACTGTCTGGTTTGCAGGGTGTCAGCGGCATCCTCGTCTCCGTGGTAACCGATGCGCAGTCGCAGTAGCCAGGTAAACACACGCACGTGTTGGGCTGGGCCGGTCGATGTCCGGAGGGCAGATGAGGAGTGCGGTCCGAGGGCCGTGGTTCGTCAGGGTAGTCATGCCAACAGTTCACCTCAGTGAAGATAGAGGGAAGGGTCGATGTGTTGGCTCACGTCGTTCAGGTAGCAGAGTAGCGGAGCGGCTGGCTTCTGATTTAGTTGCGTAGTCTTCTGGATCAGGTTGAGTGAATTCGAGCGGGCACCTCGACTGTAGAGCTGATCTGGTAGTTGAGCTTGGAGCCAGGTTCAAACGTAGTTTCTTGGTTCGTGAGATTTTCGTGAGAGAGTGAGAGCCAAGGGCTCAGCAGGCTTTATAGTAAGTCAGGCAAATAGGTGTTTCCCTCATTTGCATGCATTCAGATTTATGGCCTGGTGCTCAGTGATTAACATTAGCCAAAAACTGCATTTCCACCTTTCCAGGGTCAAGAAAAACAATGTTTTCTTGACCCTGGAAAGGTGGAAATGCAGTTTTGGGATGCAAGTGACATATTTAATCACCTTACCACAAATGTGTCAGTATGATACCAAACATGACCGTCTTACCACAAAACACTGGCGCGTACAACAAACATCTTAATAACGCATGCTGTGTGCTTTGACTAAGCAAGATAATACATTGGGAAGTAGGGTACATCATCTGCCACAGGATGTGTTATTCAAATCTAATAAGACATAAGGAAAGTCCATTTTTGCTGCACATTCCAGAGTTTCTTTGTTCTCTTAGTGTGTCCCCCACTTTGGGATGCAGGTTGAGTCCACTTACTCGGCCCTTATCAGTGACCCCGGTGCCAAATGGTTAACCGGCCCTGGAAAGTGTTACTTTTAGCAGTTTTATGAAGAGAGTCCCCTTGGATGAGAGGGGGGGGGGTTCCTTGGGTCTCTTTGGAGCCCGGCAGGGCTCCTGACCTGATCAAAAGGCCTTGGGAGAGGAATGTGTTAGTCTTTGTCTTGTCGTTGTGTATCCTGTCTGGTCCAGAGAGGAAGAGTGAGGAAGATGATGTCTCCTGCATACACTACATATCCCCCACTTCGTAGCAATGGTGCATCCTAGAACCATTGGGACGACAGAACAAACAGATGCAGGTGACAGGACACAACCAAAATGGCAACACAACAGTCTTGTTTCTGCACGGGAAATTGATGCACTCCTGTTAAAAGTGAGAAGTGACAGAAGAAAGGTGGAAAAGAGAGAAAGAACAAACTAAAACTTACACTCTACTCTAGGAGGGGTTTCTGCTATTAGCCTAACTAGTGGTTATAATCATGCTAGCTGATTATAAGGGTCCTACACCTAAGGTTACTAATATTAGGTACCTGGGAAGACTAGCGCATACTCTATTCAGTCTGGACTGCGGGGGAGTCTTCTTCACCTGTGGCTAAGTTACCTAGGGAGAGTTGGATCAGCGGCCCTGGAGGTTCGGGGACGTTGGCATCTCTTTTACGTTTAAAAATTCGGGGGCCCTTCGTGCACCGATCTAGGCGGCGTTGCATGCTTTGGTTGCGTTTGAGGAACAAAACAGCAATTCCGAAAGTTAGCAGGTAACCTAGCCCGACCAGGGCACACAAGGTACTGTCAGCTGACCTCCAAGCCTGGGTAAAAGGGATGTCTGTTTTTGTACTTTGAGTATCAATTGCCTGTAGGACAGTGTTAATGGGAGTCACATCAATTAGTTGGGTCCCCTTGAGCTGGATTTGTTCCTTAACCTGGGGGTCAAGGACCAAAGTGTGCTTACTGAAAATCTGAGACACTTCAATTTCACTTTCAAAGTGTTCGACAGGCAAGTGGTACAAAGCTACGTCCTCAACGTGTAGGATTGCATTGCGGGGGACAGTGACCCACAGGGTTTGATTGGGTAGAGTGATCCTAGTGGCAGTGTCGTGCTGGTCGTAGGTTAGGGTTGCAGTTTGTGCGGAGGTACTAACCAACCAGCGCGTGCCGACAATTTCTGCCTCGGTGTTAGTTATTTCATATCTCGGGGAGACTTGTACCGGGCAGCGTGTGTTTTCTTTCATTGGTTGGAGACCGCAAATTCCATCAGTGTTGTCTCGGATAAACGGCTTACTGGGACAGAGGTGGTGGATCTCTTTAGTAAGTGTACACATGCGGAGATTTGGGGCTAGGTAGAGTTCGAGGTTGCTGTCATGATACGCTACCACGGACGGGGTTCGCACTTTGACAAAGGTGTCGCCTTGCCATGAGCCAACATTTACTACATCTTTCAGCCGGTAGATGTTTTGGTCATTGACTACAGGAAGGCTGAGTAGGAAAGCTACCTCCCTTTCATCTGGGTTGACGTAAAGGGGGATGGCACTTCCTAAGGAGTAGGCAAGGTGTGCCTGTATCGAGCTGACCGAATCTGACCGACTATCTACCGCAGAGCTAGTTTCCCGTAGCATGTCAGTCATCAACATGGAGACAATCTGAGTGTGAGCATAGTCGGTCTGAACTACAGACAGGAGTTTGTTCATGGTTTCCAAGGTTTTGTTGAGGACTAAACTGTGAGTGTTGAGGACTAAAATAGTGCCTTGCACAGTTTTACCAATGGTTTGGAGCTGCCCAGCCTGCTGATACATCTGCTTTCTGACCTCTGGCATTTCTGCCTGTAGTTCACCTATTTGTCTCTTGACTGTGGCTAAGCTAACGGCATTAACGATGGACGTCCCAATGCTAAACATAGAGCCAACTGCAGCTGCTGCAGTAAGTAAACCGCCTAGGAAGCGTTTTGGGCGCTTGCTGTAACCACTCAGCTCCGCTTGGGTTAATGTAAACTTCTGAAGCTGTTGTAGCATGTGTGTGGTATCAAATTCGGCATGCACCAGAGCGTCTCGGGTCCAGCTCACCCCTGCCCAGCTTGTGATCCCGGCAGTGGCCTTGACATGTTTCAAGATCACCTCCCGAGGATTGAGCCTTACGAACACCTTTTGGGTGTGTGTTCGGCGGTTGGTCTCTTAACACAATGCCTGAGCTAGGGCCCGGTTGGACAATCTACAGTTGGGCCAGGGCAGCGGCAATGAAGAGTGTCAGGCACATTAGCATAATTTTGGGCAACCAACCAATTTGAAGGTCTGACCAAGGAAATGAGATTCCCTTGCGTCGTAAGGGGGCTCTGTGGTCTGAAATTGGCAACAGACCAGGCAGCCCTTGATGTATTGCATTACATCCTGCTGCATGTGTGGCCAATAAGCTACCTGGCGAAGCGCATCGCACGTTGCTTTGATGCCATGATGGCCAGCGCACGGTGTATCATGAGCATGCATGAGCATACCCCCCCTTTGGCTTTGAGGAACCACGAACTGTGGTGAAGTGTGGTCGTCAGAGACATGGATAAGAAGGCCCTGTTCAAGGAGGATGTTTGTGCATCAGTGAGTTGGGTTAACTCTACAGAGTTGGAGCTAGTCGAACCGGGGTTGGGCTCAACCTGGTGGGGTGAGTCCTGAGGTGTTGACCGACAGTTCTCTGGCTCTGAGTAGATATCCTCTACCGTCAAGGGATCTATGTACGGAGAGGCTTCAAGAGGTTGGCTGTTGGCCTGGGAATCCAGGGTGATAAGATTAGCGACTGCCCGAGTTTGATCAAGAGGTTCCCACTGACTTGGTTGAGGGGGTGTCTTCGGTGAGTCATTCCATTCCTTAACCCACCTGGAAGATTTGACCGTAGGCGGCCGGTTCCGGCTTAGTCATAAGTTTTTTTGACAAGAATTCGAGGT
This sequence comes from Hoplostethus mediterraneus, assembly GCA_034670385.1. Lineage (NCBI taxonomy): Eukaryota > Metazoa > Chordata > Actinopteri > Trachichthyiformes > Trachichthyidae > Hoplostethus > Hoplostethus mediterraneus. The sequence goes on from JAXDDW010000146.1 coordinate 323,614, forward strand.
CTGCCACACTGAGGTCAAATCTCTGCGACCGACCGTTTGATTCACCTGTTGGTCTGTTGGACTGGCGGTATTTCTTGTCGCTCGTATCTTGTCTGTTGGACCGGTTCGAATTAGATGACTTACCTGCAGATTGGTCCTGAAATGAGACACCTTTGGTCTTGTATTGGGATGGTGCCCTATCCCCGTGATGCTGGCGGTGGTCCCTGCCTTGGTTCACATCACGATTATAGCTTCCTTTGTTGCGGGAGCTGTACCTGTTCCCCGGTGGGGAAGAAGAAATGATAGGCTCGTGGTGGGGGGCACCTTCAAGTTGTATGGCTGGGTTTTGGGCTTCGATGTTCAAGACGGCGCTGTGTTCTGGATTCTTGCCTGAAGCTAGGCGTTGTTTCGAGAAGCCTTTAAAAGCCAACTCTCGTAGTTGGAGGCTCGACAGGGTTCGGGGACAGGCCGACACCCCAAGATGGTGACTGGTAGATGAATGGAGGTTTTGTACGAACAACGCTTTGAAGTTCAAGTCTTCCTCCATATTTGGTTCGTTTCTAAAACCAAAATAGGCTTTCCGCAAGCGATAGTAGTACTGTTGTGGTAGCTCTGTTCTTGCCTGTTTGATAGCCAGAGCAGCTGTCAGGCCGGTCTCCATGCTGGTGCCCGAAAACTCCTGCATTAGGGCTTGACACATCCGCTCATAGTCATCCAGGATGTGTGGTGGTTGCCTTTCGATAAAACTACTTACCTCACGGCTGGATGTTACCTTGATCAGGTAGATCCTATCGTCCACTGTTGCCTGTGGGAATTTACGGAGGTAAAAGTCAATATCTTTAAGGTAGGTGTAGGTGTCCTGGGCCCCGGTAGGGCCCGGCTCGAACCTGGAAATGTTTACGGGCGATTTTATCTAATTCCCTGTCGGGCACGCCATGTGGGGAATCTGCATCCGGGTATGCAGGCGCGCCATAGGAATAACCGCGGTGGAAGTTAAGTGACCGGGATCTCTCGTATCGGCCCGACTACAGTGTGGGCAGAGGATCCGGCTGAAAGGTATCATCCCGGTAGGGTGTGCTAGAGGACCGTGACCTCAGAGGGGGCATTGTCCCCGTTGCTTGATAACGCTGTCCAGAAAGTGGGAGGGAACTAGTTTGTTGTCGACGAGTCGGGAGCTCAGTTCCCCCTTAACCGTTGCCCACTCACTGGCATCATCAAGTTGGCTTTTCAGCCCTCCCCGGTACCCATCGGTACCGTACAATAGCTTACTTAGGCTTTGTTTTTTTCTGGATTCGGCTGACTGGTGGGTCTTGAGCTCATCTATCCGAGCCTCCAGTCCTGCTATTTCAGTGCGCGCCTCCTTCAGCATCTCCATAGTGTCGTCTCGCTCCCTTTTGAGTTGTTTCTTCTCTACTTCTATCTCTGTCAGTGTCAATACACGTCACCGGCTCTAAGGTTAGCCGTCACAGCCCACAAAATGGCGATTACTTGTAAACAAAGGATTATTTGGCGCCGACAACACCCTTCTTTAACTCCCTTTTTACGCTATACTATGCACAGACCGCTCTGTTGCACAATGTACGCACTGTTTACATTCACCAATATATTTACTGCATAGGAGGTTAGTTAGAGACAATCGTCTGGACTATACCTTTCCCTAAAAGCAGTCTGCCTTTCTCTGAACAGAGATTTCTTACTCTGTAGAGTCGGCTGAGAACAGTTATACTCTATGGGGCAGGGATTCCTTCTTCTGCACGCACACAAGTCTATTAACTGTATAGAGGGGTATTTAGAGAAACACGTCTAAATTCCCTTGTTTCAACAAGTGCAGATTTCTTCTGCAAATACCGACATGTATTTCATTCACACGGGTATATTTACTGCATAGGAGGTTAGTTGGGGACTATCGTCTAGACTATACCTTTCCCTAAAAGCAGCTTGCCTTTCTCTGAACAGAGATTTCTTACTCTGTAGAGTCGGCTGAGAACAGTTATACTTCTCTATGGGCAGGGATTTTTTCTTCTGCACGCACACAAGTTTATGAACTGTATATATTTATTGCATAGTGTATTTTAGAGAAACTCGTCTAAAAACATCCCCTTGCACTCTCTCCTATTGTTCCACAACAATTTCTCCTAACTCAGGTAGCTAATCTGAGTTTAGATGAGAGCGGAGAGTCGAAGAATTCACAGAACACCCCAGAGCATCGTGGGCAGTGTCTTGAATTATTCTGAAGGCCTTATAACAAAAATGTGTCGGACTCCGTCGGCACTGGTGCACACAAAATTGGCCAGGCTTCAAAAGCCTTCTCTCTAAGGGCCACTGGTAATTACCACAAGCGTCCCAAAACGCATTCACTGGTTTCTTGTTAAAAACCCGACGTCTTAACGCCGGGACGTAACACTTATTACTCACTAATGTACACTATTTACTGGCAACTCTTTCTCTCAAGTATGTATCAGACTATGTGTAGCTCGCTCACAGATTGCTCCGTTTTCTGAGACTTTTCACTGGAATAGTCTCTTTATAATAATATCAGTCTAATAATCAAAAGAAGTGAGCTCTAGATTACAGTGATTTTCTACCTTCATGTCCAGGATATATCAATGACACACAAAAGCCAGTTCTTTATAAATGCAAAGATTGATAAAATGAATAGATGTTCACTAAACTAAACAGAAAATGGTAAACTGGCAAACAAGAAAACATAAACAGTGGCAGAGAATATATCAAACAAAGATGGCAAATGATATTGGGATCAAAGATGGCAAAGCAGTTGGCACAGACAAGACGACCTGAGCTGTAATGCGTCTAATAGTGGTACTGTGGCAACAGCGAAAGATGGCTTGGAGGACAGCTGACCGTTTCCGAGAGACTTGGGACCAAAGCGAAGAGTGGAGAAAGTGTATTCTAACCTCACTTTCACAGTTCAACACTGCCTTGGCATCACCCGTGCATCAACAAGAAAGCTGGTTACCGTGATTTTCGTGAGCGAGTGAGAGCCAAGGGCTCAGCGGGCTTTATAGTAAGTCAGGCAAATAGGTGTTTCCCTCATTTGCATGCATTCAGATTTATGGCCTGGTGCTCAGTGATTAACATTCACCAAAAACTGCATTTCCACCTAGGTTTGAAAACATTGTTTTTCTTGACCCTTTTGGGATGCAAGTGACATATTTAATCACCTTACCACAAATGTGTCAGTATGATACCAAACATGACCGTCTTACCACAAAACACTGGCGCGTACAACAAACATCTTAATAACGCATGCTGTGTGCTTTGATTAAGCAAGATAATACATTGCGAAGTAGGGTACAACATCTGCCACGGGATGTGTTATTCAAATCTAATAAGACATATAAGGAAAGTCCATTTTTGCTGCACATTCCAGAGTTTCTTTGTTCTCTTAGTGTGTCCCCCACTTTGGGATGCAGGTTGAGTCCACTTACTCGGCCCTTATCAGTGACCCCGGTGCCAAATGGTTAACCGGGGGGGGGGTTCCTTGGGTCTCTTTGGAGCCCGGCAGGGCTACTCTGCTCTCATCGACTCCGGAGCGGATGAGAGTTTTATGGACCAGGCTGTGGCGGAACAGATGGGCATAGACACAGAGCCTCTGGAGTTCCCCCTGGAGGCTAAGGGTCTCATCGGGAGACCGATAGCCCGGATCTCCCACCAGACAGTTCCTGTGAAGCTGCGGCTCTCCGGCAATCACCAGGAGACCATCAGATTCCACATTCTCGACTGCGCTGACTCCCCGCTGGGGCTGGGTTTCCTATGGCTTCAACGCCACAACCCGAACATAGACTGGACCTGTTGAATAAACTTAGATCGAGACAGAAGTCCTTTTTAAATCAATCATGAATTACATGAGCACATTTATTATCAAACAGAGTACAAGACAATACAAAACAATACTGAGCTCAGGAGAGATACGTATACATGGGAAAAGCATACGGATCTCTGCCATAGAAGCATCAGGGCAAAGTTTATATAGTTAAAGAAAACAAAGGGATGAATATGCAAAAGCACTGTCTACTAGGGGAAGGACTAGAAGCTGACATTAGCATTGACGCAACCTGTGAGGTCACAAGGTTACACGGAGCACCTATCTGGGTACATGTGGCTAAGGAAGCAATGGGGGAGGCTTTCGGGATGGTACCGGCCCCTGGGTGAACCGTGTCACGATTTGACCTCTGGCCTGCACTACCAGGCACCAGCCGTTCTCCCAACAGATAGTTTAGGCACAGCCTGTCCTCCCAGCATATGATATGCGACTATTGACAAGACATGCACCCAGACACCTCGGCGCCTCACCATGTGCGCATGCTAAGGCCTAAGAAAAGAGCAGCATATAAAAATGCAGGGGATAACATCAAACAAATCAAGATACCTAAGGTTACATACGTAAATTCTTCTACAGTTCCCCCCTTTGATACCATCGATATCACATACATCTGTACAGCTAACATGTTAACCTTAGCCGGAGATAATAACCATTAAACAGGGTGGGGAACTCATTCTATGATTAAAACAGCACAGCACACAGTGATTATAATGATTAAAAATAGAAATGTAAAATGAAAAACAATCCTGAAAATCAAAAATTGGTTATGCACATTTCCACATGATCAATACTGCTGAAAATGCATGGTAACACACAAAAAGAATCATACTAAAAGATTGTAATCTCAAGGAGGTAGGTTATAAATGGTAAATGGTCTGTACTTATATAAAGCGCTTTGAGTGGTCTATGAAAAATGACTAGAAAAGCACTACACTACATCCACATTCACCCAATCACACACATTCATACACTGATGGCAAGGCGCTACCATGTAAGGTGCCAACCTGCACATCAGGGGAATCTAACCATTAATACACATTCATACACCGAAGGCGCAGCTTCGGGGGCAACTTGGGGTTCAGGGTCTTGCCCAAGGACACTTCGACATGCGGACTGGAGGAGCCTGGGATTGAACCGCCAATCTTCCGATTAGCAGACGACCCGCTCTACCTCCTGAGCCACAGGAGGTAGGTGTTGTATTAAGGGAACGCTGGAATCAGGAAGCGCACCCATCTAATCAGTATCTCAATGATATTAAGACCTGCTAAAATCTGAGTTGGATTCCCAGTCGGAGTCGCGATACGCACTGAGTTTGTTCCAATCTATCGCTATCTGCACTTTGGTGGAAGCAGGGGCCTGCGCTTGGTACAAAACAAGGTTGTCAGTAGCTTTGGTGACGCAAGATTTAATGGTACACACGCAAACCAGGAGGAGGACCATCACCACAGTGAGTAGCCCTAGCATGAATTTTGCAAAAGACGCTCCCCAGGTGCCAAAAAAGAAAAAGATCTGCAACCTGGGAAGTGGAGTCAGAGATGTAAGTACAATACTCAGTACCTTGCACGTGCCCCCTTGAGAGGCGAGCAGTATATCGAGAGCCATTCTATTCTGGAGTGTCATAGCACGGATTTCAGACAGTTCTTTGGACATAGCGGTTATAGTGATGGTGGAAACATTCATGTATTTTTCTAACACTTCCGAGAGCGCTGTGATTTCAGCATGGGATGAGTACACCCCATACCCTGGGATTAGTACGCCGACCACTCTTTGAAAAGTGGAGAGAGTTCTTTTCTTGCGGTGTAAGGGGAGTATACAAGGCAGCAATTTCGGTTGAGGTAGCAGGTCTCACCAAAGGAGTCAAATAAGCTAGGTAACACGTGCCATGTGCATTCTTGGCACAGCTATAGGCTAATGGGCCGCAAACAAAATAGACCTGTTCAGGGAGAGGAGACGCGCTGGTAAAGTTGAATCTGAGGACAGAGGAACAATTATTATTACCGAGATTTACACCTGTAGTGTCAGGGTGCTGTAGACAATTAGGCACATTGGTTAGTTCATACACGTGAATAGAGGGCCATGACAGAGAGCAATTGTGCATATTGATGCTATGTGATACTAGACGCATCTCTCGAGCCCATGGGGTCACTGACACTAACGCGGTGACTCTAAGAATTGTAGTGTACGGAGAAGGGACGCAAATAATGGAATCATCCAAGATTTGAGTAGCAGTTGAACAGTTAGTTTGAGTCAAAGTTATTTGAACGCGGTACATTAGGCCAGTGTCCATAAACTGGCGAAAATAGGTTACATGTAAGAGAGAAGTGGCGTTTACACCAGTCGCCAAATGGTTTCTGTTCAGCTGGGTTATCACATATGTCACAATGTGTTGGCGTGGTTCGGCCTGGTCGTAAATAACAGAGGTAGGGGTGTAACAATCTGTCTGATTCGGGGATATCCGACATAAGGCCGGTCCAATTTAACTGCTGCCAATCAGCATAGGTAAATGCAATAGGCTTTACCATCGGTGCGTGAGTAGACGGTGGCATATGTTGACAGATCCAACATGAATTTAGCTTCTGGTTCTGCGCGTAATCATACATTATCTGCATTGCTAAATTATGCACGCCTGTGGTTGATCATTGGATGCGGAGTACTGATCTGGATTTACGTGATTGGACTGGTGCTAGTTGGGAATTCAATTGATAAAAACCACATGGTTTAGCGCCAAAGGCGGCATAACTTGGTGGATAATCGTTACAATCGGGATTTGCGTCAATCTGCTCCTTGGTGAAACACCAATAACTTGGGGTGAACCTGTCAGTGTTAAAATGATCTTTAATGAGAATTTCTTGGTGTGTGTCATTCCGAGTTTTGAACTGTATGCATCTTTGGTTAAGCAATGATGGCCATACCCATATACCTGCTGGATCTTCGGGGTCAAAAAACCACCTAGGATTGTTAACAATTATGCAATCATCAATCTTACATCTGTCAACAGGACAAAACATGGCAATGTGTACATGTGTGGAGTATCTTTGTTGGCACATCCTCTTATGGCCCAGATGATGAGGGCCACACCCATCAGGAGGAGGGAGATGGTGACGACGATCCCTTCGAGGATGTTGGTTGGGCATCCGAGTCGACTGACGCGCTCCCGTCGTGGGGCGCTGGTCGGCATCTGGTGGCGTGGATCCATTCGGGTCTGCCTTCGACCTTAACTGCGGTTCTGGTTGTCAGCAACACCTGGAACGGGCCTTTCCACCTAGGAGAGAGAGAAACATTTTCTAGTGACTTTATCAACACAAAATCACCGGGTTTAAACTCGTGGGTGGGGTCAGAGCTAGGAGCTGGCAGGCTTTTGGCTACTCTGAGATGTTTTTTTCTTAAAACACGCCCTAAACCCAGTACAAAGTCTGTTTGGTGTTCGCTCGTCCAAATTAGAGTAGCTCTGTGTGGTGGTGGCGGAGGGAGAGAGGCATACTGGTCATCTCCCCCCTTTTTCTGCTGATTCGCATTACTTTCATGTTTCTTTTTAGTTCTACAGTCTCTAGCCCAGTGGCCCAATCTATTGCAATAACGACATTTATCCTTAGATTTATCTCGGCTAGGCCATTGCCCTTGGGCCATATTGTGCACGGCTTTCTGATTTTTATTACTGAAAACGCCCTGGCGATCAAGCGTGATCAATATCGTTTCCATGGCATCGAAATCTTTGCTATTCCAATCAACATGGCTGATTTTAACTGCGGAAGCGATGTGAGGAAGCACACCGTGCATGAGGGTTTGTAAAGCCAGCACGTTGTTGCCTCTCAGTGGGATACCTGCATGAGTCTCCCATGTTGCACGGAACCTGGTGAGGTACTCTGTCAGAGACTCGTCTTTCCCTTGCAAACACTTAGTCAGATAGCTGAAATCTCCACTAACTTTTGCACTGTTGAGTATCGCCGTCTTACATTTACCAGTCAACCACGTATCTCTAGTGGGATTTTCAAGATCATCATCATTCACAGCCCAATCTCCATTCACACCAACAGGCACAGCGAATTGAGTGAGTACGCTAGACCACGATGTACTATAGCCGTATTTCAACACTTGCAACATGTCTGACGGAAGCATGTTATATAGGGTGGCGTTTTGATGCAACCAGATGAAAAAAGCTTCAGGCCTATGTACTGGGGATGGGGCGTCAGCTAACATTTGCTTGATTTCAACCGGTGTCCATGTTTTAAGTATGGGCACCCCTCCTACCATTATTTTAGGAGACTGGAAAAACTTCGGTGGGTTTGTCTTTCTTTTCTCTTTTTCTGCATACCTTTTGTTAATTCCTTCCTGCAGTGACCTTGCCAGCTCAGCCCTTTCTCTCTGCCTCTCTGCCAGATCAGCTTGGTCCTTTTCCTCTTCCTCAGAGTAAGAACAGTTTTTCTTCATCTACACTGTCTGTCCCTCCCCTCTCTGTAGGCGCGTGCGCGCCTCCCTCAGCTTGCTGTCCCTGAGCAGCTCCCTGTACCTGCGGCCTTCCCGCGTTAGCTTGCGCTATGGCTGATGAGATAGCCAGCGTTTCTGACCAGTCATCCTCCGGGGCAGGCAGAGGAGGATACAATTTAGTTACCTCTCTTTTGGGAGGCATTCTGACCCCCCTTTCATCAGTTTGTGGTTCAGCAGATAACCCACTCAGTTCCAAACCACCATTTCTCAACATTTCACACAGTTTAGGGACTGTTACTCTAGATTGGGTTTTAGCCCAAGCATATATAAGCGCCCGGGCCTGTTCTGCCGGGGAAGTAAGGGCATCCAGCCCCAAACAGGCCATGGTCTTTTCCATCAGGCCTACCGCTGTTATGACCTGAGGTATTGTGCAGAATGAGCAGCTGTAGGCAATTCGTTCTATTGCCATAGGCACCTGAGAGGACCAGTTACATTTAGTCATTATTTTATCTTTAGGAGGTTGGGTGGTCACAGGGGATTTTGTAGTAGTCTGTTACTTGACTTAGTTTTGTAAGTGGGTGTCGTTTGGCGACAGCACGCCATTCTTTCAGACATTTTTTCATATATACATAATCCCATTTCGGGTCTCCCTGATCACCCTCGATGTTGTCTGTTAACAGTTGAAGTTTTGTAGCGTGTTGAGCTTCGTTATGAACGATGAGACTATTTAGTCAATTCTAACAATTGACAACTATTGAAGTTATTCTTAGTAATTAATATCTTATCAATTAACACTCTTGGGGCACCACCAGTTTACACTGGAATAGTCTCTTTATAAGGATATCAGTCTAATAATCAAAAGAAGTGAGCTCTAGGTTACAGTGATTTTCTACCTTCATGTCCAGGATATATCAATGACACACAAAAACCAGTTCTTTATAAATGCAAAGATTTTATTAACTATGCAAATAAAACACCAATAAAATGAATAAATGTATACTAAACTAAAACAGATAATGGCAGTAAAACGGACAAATAAAGTAGGAAGTAAAACAGTGGCAGAGGATATATCAAATAATAGTGGCAAATGATATTGGGATCAAAGATGGCAAGGAAATTGGCACTGACAAAACGACCTGAGCTGTAATACGTCTAATTGCGACCATGTGGCAACAGCGAAAGATGGCTTGGAGGACAGCTGACAGTTTCTGGGAGACTTGGGACAGAAGGACAGAGGATAGTGGGGAGAGAGAGAGAAAGTGTATTCTAACCTCACTTTCACAGTTCAACACTGCCTTGGCATCACCCGTGCATCAACAAGAAAGTTGGTTACCGTCTGGGTTGCAGGGTGTCAGTGGCGTCCTCGTCTCCGTGGTAACCGTTGCGCAGTCGCAGTAGCCAGGTAAACACACGCACGCGTTGGGCTGGGCCGGTCGATGTCCGGAGGGCCGATGTGGAGAGCGGTCCGGGGACGTGGTTCGTCAGGGTAGTCGTGCCGACAGTTCACCTCAGTGAAGATAGAGGGAAGGGTCGATGTGTTGGCACACGTCGTTCAGGTAGCAGAGTAGCGGAGCGGCTGGCTTCTGATTTGGTTACGTAGTCTTCTGGATCAGGTTGAGTGAATTCGAGCGGGCACCTTGTAGATATTCACCGTAGAGCTGATCTGGTCGTTGAGCTTGGAGAAGAGCTTGGAGCCAGGTTCAAACTTAGTTTCAGGACGGGCTGCGGGACGGGCTGCAGGACGGTGGAGTTCTGTTTCTTGATGTCCTTCCGCCCGTTGCAGGAGTTGTCCTGCTTTCTTCGTTGGTGAGATTGCGAGAGAGAGTGAGAGAGAGAGCCAAGGGCTCAGCGGGCTTTATAGCAAGTCGGGAACGTAGATGTTTCCCTCATTTGCATGCATTCAGATTTATGGCCTGATGCTCAGTGATTAACATTCGCCAAAACTGCATTTCCACCTAGGTTTGGAAACATTGTTTTTCTTGATCCTTTTGGGATGCAAGTGACATATTTAATCACCTTACCACAAATGTGTCAGTATGATACCAAACATTACCGTCTTACCACAAAACCCTGATGAGTAAAACAAACATCTTAATAACACATGCTGTGTGCTTTGAATAGGCAAGATAATACATTGGGACATAGGGTATATCATCTGCCACACGATGTGTTATTCAAATCTAATAAAACATATAAGGAAAGTTCATTTTTGCTACACATCCCAGAGTTTCTTTGTTCTCTTAGTGTGTCCCCCACTTTGGGATGCAGGTTAAGTCCACTTCCCCGGCCCTTATCTTCCAAATGGCACCAGAGCGGCTACACGGCCCTGCCAAGTGTTACTTTTGGCGGTTTCATGGGGAGAGCCACCCTTTTGTTGAGAGAGGGGGGTTCCTTGGGACCCTAGGAGCCCGGCGGGGGTCCTGACCTGATCAAAAGGCCTTGGGGGAAGGAATGTGTTAGTCTTTGAGGTGTCGCTAGGTATCCTGTCTGGTCCAGAGAGGAAGAGTGAGGAAGATGATGTCTCCTGCACACACTACAGTTTCTTCGGGGCGAATGATCCGCCTAGGGACCATTTCCCCCCTGTCCAGTTACACATATCATAGGTAAACAGCAAAGATGAGATTTGTTTCTTTTACCACAATCTCAGCTGCGGAGCCCTCTGGTACAAGGGTGTTGCCAATACCCTTTTGTAGTTCTTTAAGTCTATTGCTTATGGCTTTACTACATTTATAAGATTGCTGGTGCTCAGGTGTCGTTGTTGAAAATGCATTGCCCATTTTGCAAGTTTACAAGCAAACACTTCACTGGAAAACAGTTTTCTTACCTTTGTGCTGCTGTGGTTGTCTAAAGAATGTCTGTGTGTCTTATCTTTTGCTCGTGTTGTCCTCTGTGTCTGCTGCTGTGGTTAGTTGACTGTGAGGTCCTGGCAAGCTCTGACCTTCGCCTCCTCAGCTCACCGTTCCTCCCCTGGAGAGGTATCTTATCAGGAGGGACTGGTCAGGGCCTGGAAGAAACACTTTCTCTTTTTCACTTACCTTCAAGGTCGGTTAGACACATACATTCAGGCAATTTTTTATATATTTTTTTTGTAAATTCACTCAAATAATTGTGCTCAATACATGAAATTTCAAAAAACGTTTGACTTCCAGCGGTGTTATTGGGTGTGTGGTGACCCCCACACATACACTACATTCCTGTAGTGCTTTACTGTAAATGTTTAAAACTCAACCTTAGGTATCTTGTCTATAAACGACTTAGCAGTCTGCTAACGCTCTAGCAGTAAATCCCGACATTAAAAATGCGTCGCCCGCGCTCACCGAGTTTTGAACTCAGAGTCTTCGCCAGGTTTTAACCAATGCACCGCATTCAGCTGCAAGTTCTGTTGCTGAAATATCAGCCAGGTAGCCAAAATCTGTTAACTATTCAGGTTTGTTTAGATCTCGTCAAGGCACACTTACGTGGGGGGTCATAATAGAGAAATGATGTACTCACCCCTTTAGCAGCAGCCTGTATTGAGATCCTGTTCGTGACGCCAGTTTGATTTAAAAGGACTTCTGTCTCGATCTAAGTTTATTCAACAATCATGAATTACACGAGTGTAACCGTTGTCAATTAGTCAGAGGCGGGAGACTCTGGAACTGCCGTTTGACCATTTATTCTGATGAAGACACAGAAAACACACTTGTCTCCATGAACTGGTAACCCTCAGCAGAGACTGGAATCTACTGCCATTGCAAAGTCTTAACATTTACATAGAATACACCTTACAGTGGGAACCTTACAGTATATGAAGACAAAAGGAAAACATGACTTAAAACAATTGTAACTTAGCACCACCTGCTGTTACACTGCCCAGACAGTTGCTAGCTAAACAGTAGAATAGATTCACAAGATAGGCTACATGGAGCTACATACCTGATGAAGACACAGAAAACACACTTGTCTCCATGAACTGGTAACCTAAATATGTAACACAAATATATAATAGATTAATTTTCCCGAATTTCGAACAACAGACATAGGTGACAACAATGGAATGTGCAGCATGGGAGCTAGCCATTGTAACGTAGTGAAATTTAAAACTAAAAGCATCTAGTACAATCGGTCAAAACTAACACAAATATCTTCTAGGTACGTAATGAAACTTATGTTAGACAGTATGCTCTACAAATTACAACTTAAATCAGACATATATAGCTAGGATTAATACAAATAATGACAGCTGTTTTTCAGTAACAACCTACCCTCAGCAGAGACTGGAATCTACTGCAGGGGTACGGCAACACCACAGGGACATAAAGGTTAAAATCAATCAAAGTGCAGTGAACCAAAACTTAACATAGGGCTCCATAACAAAAAATAGATAACTAGGGGTTGCTCATATAAAATAAAATTCACATAAAAATAAACTACATTTTAAACTCTGTTACACGAACACATTTATTATCAAACAGAGTACAAGACAATACAAAACAATACTGAGTTCAGGAGAGATACGTATACATGGGAAAAGCATATGGATCTCTGCCATAGAAGCATCAGGGCAAAGTTTATATAGTTAAAGAAAACAATAAAGGGATGAATATGCAAAAGCGCTGTCTACTAGGGGAAGGACTAGAAGCTGACGTTAGCATTGACGCAACCTGTGAGGTCACAAGGTTACACGGAGCACCTATCTGGGTACACGTGGCTAAGGAAGCAATGGGGGAGGCTTTCGGGATGGTACCGGCCCCTCGGCGAACCGTGTCACGATCTGACCTGTGGCCTGCACTACCAGGCACCAGCCGTTCTCCCAACAGATAGTTTAGGCACAGCCTGTCCTCCCAGCATATGATATGCGACTATTGACAAGACATGCACCCAGACACCTCGGCGCCTCACCATGTGCGCCTCAACATGTGCGTATGCTAAGGCCTAAGAAAAGAGCAGCATATAAAAATGCAGGGGATAACATCAAACAAATCAAGATACCTAAGGTTAAATACGTAAATTCTTCCACAGGACCACAGGTCAAGTTTCTTCCTGGAACAATTATTGTCATTCTCATTGTTTGCTTTCTGCCCCTACTCCAGCTCACGCCAAGACACTGTCCTTGCCGGAGCCCGCTGAGCTGTCCTCCATCCCAGAGGCTTACCACAACCTCGCCCCGGTATTCAGCAAACAGCACGCAGTGTCCTTGCCGCCTCACCGTCCATATGACTGTGCCATTGACCTCCTCCCGGGTGCCTCCCTTCCCAGTGGCCGTCTCTATAATCTGTCCAGACCTGAGCGCGAAGCAATGGAGGTCTACATTCGGGACTCCCTGGCCGCAGGCATCATCCGCCCCTCCTCCTCTCCGGTCGGCGCAGGGTTCTTCTTTGTGGGGAAGAAGGACGGGACCCTGCAGCCATGTATAGATTTCCGGGGCATGAACAATATTACGGTGAAAAACAAATACCCACTGCCTTTAATCAGCTCCAGGGGGCCACTGTCTTTTCTAAACTGGACTTGCGCAACGCCTACCACCTCGTCCACATCCGAGAGGGAGACGAGTGGAAGACGGCATTCAACACGCCACTGGGGCACTTCGAATACCTTGTGATGCCGTTCGGACTGACCAACGCCCCTGCTGTCTTCCGGGCCCTGGTGATTGACGTACTCCGGGATATGCTCAATCGGTTCGTGTTCGTCTACCTGGACGACAGCCTCATCTTCTCCCAGAACTCCGCCGAGCATGAGCAACACAGGCTCTTTGTAAAAGCAGAGAAATGTGAATTCCACGTCCCCAGTGTGTCTTTCCTTGGCTACATTATTGCCCGAAACCAGGTCAGCATAGACCCGGCCAAGGTTCCCGCCGTGGCAGAGTGGCCGACGCCCACCAACCGTAAGCAACTGCAGCAATTCCTGGGTTTTGCCAACTTCTACAGGAGGTTCATCCGGAACTACAGCCACATCGCAGCCCCACTCACAGCCCTCACCTCTACCGCCATTCCGTTCCACTGGACCCCAGAGGCGGAGACTGTTCTCGGTGAGCTTAAGCGCCGCTTCAGCTCTGCCCCTGTCCTCATCCAGCCCGATCCCACCTTGCAATTTATTGTGGAGGTGGATGCTTCAGACACGGGGGCAGGGGCTGTGCTTTCCCAGAGGTCCCCGGCCGACAGCAAGCTTCATCCCTGTGCCTTCTTCTCCCGCAAGCTTTCACCCACGGAGAGAAACTACAATGTGGGTAACTGGGAGCTCCTCGCCGTCATGTGGGCTCTAGAGGAGTGGCGTCACTGGCTGGAGGGAGCCGCCCAGTCCTTCGTCGCCTGGACTGACCACCGTAACCTCACCTACCTACAGACAGCAAAACGTCTAAACCCACGCCAGTCCCGTTGGGCGCTATTCTTTGGACGCTTCAACTTTACCTTGTCCTACCGCCCAGGCTCTCGTAACGTCAAGCCCGACGCCTTGTCCCGCATCTACGCTGCAGGGGAGGACAATGCAGATCCGGATCCCATCCTACCACCCTCCTGTTTTATCGCCGCCATTACCTGGGAGATTGAGGCTCAGATCAGACAGACCCAGGCACTGCAACCCGACCCAGGTAATGGCCCACCTAACCATCTGTTTGTCCCAGATTCGGTCCGTTCGCAGGTGCTCCAGTGGGCTCACTCCACCCGGCTCACCTGCCATCCTGGCATCTTCCGGGCCCTCGCCTTCCTCCGCCAGCACTTCTGGTGGCCGTCTATGGACACTGAAACCCAGGACTTGATCGCAGCATGTTCGGTCTGTGCCCGGAGTAAGGTCTCCAACAGGCCCTGCGCCGGGTTGCTCCGCCCCCTGCCTGTCCCCACCCGTTCTTGGTCCCACATCGCCTTGGACTTTGTCACCGGCCTCCCTCCGTCCAACGGTATGACCACCATCCTCACAGTCATTGACCGTTTTTCTAAGGCTGCCCACTTCATCCCTCTCACCAAGCTGCCATCGGCCGGGGAGACCGCAGACCTCATGGTAAACCACGTCTTCCGCCTCCACGGCATCCCCGCCGACATAGTCTCCGATCGGGGACCCCAATTCACCTCCCAGGTTTGGAGGGCTTTCTGTAAAGCCCTGGGCGCCACCGCCAGGCTATCTTCGGGTTATCACCCACAGACCAATGGGCAATCGGAGCGGGCGAACCAGGAGATGGAGTCTGCCATCCGGTGCATCACCTCCGCCAACCCTTCCTCCTGGAGCTCCCAGCTCTCCTGGGTGGAGTACGCCCACAACACCTCCTCAGGTTTGTCCCCCTTCCTCTGCTCTCTTGGGTACCAGCCCCCTCTATTCCCTTCTCAGGAGGAGGAGATCACTGTACCCTCAGTCCAAGCACACATGTGCCTATGCCGGAGGGTTTGGAGGCATGCCCGCACTGCCCTATTCCGGGCATCCACCTGGTCCCGGTCCCAGACCCAGGCCAACCGCCGCCGCGCCCCAGCTCCCATCTACACCCCGGGGCAACAGGTATGACTTTGGGCTAAGGATCTACCATTAAAGGTGGACTCTTAAGGCCGAATCACAATTCACCCCTTGGCCCTACCCCTCCGTTTTGCGCGTTCACGTGAACGAGGGGTATGTAGCCCTCGAAACGGAGATTTTTCAGAGGCACACTTCAAACCAAGGGCTACCCAGAATGCCCTGCGAATCTCTGGAAGTAAACTCTGGAAGTAGGAAGATGGCTGCGAACGCGACACAGGCTTGCAAAGTGAACCACAAATGTATGTATTTTCTTTGTTAATAAAGATTTTAAAAAATATTCTAACCGTGGGATTATCTTAGTTTAAAGTCATTTCAATGTATTCTTTTTAACGAGCATATTAAAAAAAATCACTATTATTCCGATGTCTCTAGCTAGTTAGTTAATGATACAACATTGTTATAAGGCTTACTTGTGTATGACAGTTCTGCATTTTTACATATTTTCATGCTACATTTCCAACTTTGATGGCATATGACGCCCGAAATATAAATAATAATAAAACTAAACTCCAGATGTGAAGTTGCTGGTTACCGGTCCTCTAATATCAGTGCGGACTGGCAGGGTGCACGGGTTGCTAGCCTACAGAGCACCGAAGTGGCCCTGAAGCAATGTTCATAATAAGTTTTAGATTGATAGCGTGCAACCTATAAGTTGGGAACGAATCGCGATCGTCCATGCATCATCCGGTAAATGGCAAATGTTATTGTGATAATACTACTATTGCAATAGCAGGTAGCCTAAGCAGGAAAACAACACTTTAAGATTTTTCCTGTATATTATCAGTATGATACACCTGTCCTGTCATGTCCAGCAAAAATAATATGCCTGTTATTTGGATAATCTAGTTTTCATCCTATGCTCCATCATTCCAGGGACACCACAGCAAACAAGAGAACTCATCAGGTTCAGAGCTGACAATAAACAACGCTTCTTGAGAAGCAAAAGTGCTGCCAAATCACTTTGGGAGTGAGTAATTGCTTTTCAAGTTGCTTGGCCACATACATACATCTGAGTACTGTTTTTGTATTTTCATTCTGTTAACATTAATCTTCATTTGTATTATGATACAGGAAACTGATCAAAGACCATGGCCTTGAGGGGAAAATAACCTCCCAGCAAGCGTCAAAAAAGTGGGAAAACCTGAAAAAAAAAAAAGGTAATCAGAGAGCAATGTGATTCTAACTTAAGGGGATCCATAAGAGTTCATGTCATCGTAACCTTTTTTAAATCACAAGTACTGAAAGCCTACTGTTAAAAAGGCCCGAAAGCACTATGTGCAATTCTTGTCAGTATAGAGTTATAACATTGTGTGTGTTTATTGCAGGACCTGAAAACTCCCAAAACTGGCTCAGGGACTGATGCGGGGGAAGAAACTGCTGCCAGCTGGCAATTCTTTCAAGAGATGCATGAGGTTTTGGGTGCCAGGCCATCCATAGACCCTCCTGTGGTCATTGCATCATTTGCTCCCGATGCTGGTCCCACAGCAATGCTTACAGTAAGGTTTTAAGATTAGCTACAATCACATTTACCAACTATTGCAACAGTAATTGTTTTAAAGAAGCTATATAGCCTGGAATTTATTAATAAACCTTTGGATAGTGGAATGGATACATGGCTTGTCAAAGTCATGTTGTAATTGACATTTTGTAAGCATAGTTATTATCAGGGGTGCACATAACTGGTACGCAGGTACGCATGCGCGACAAAAATCAGGAATGCGTAACGTCACTTGTGTCACTACGCGCCTTTGCGTACTTGACCGTTACGTTATCAACACCACATATCTCATCTACACATGTTGCTTGTCAACTACTGTCGGAGATGTCCAAAAAACAACAGACATTAAGCAGCTTCTTTGGCGTTTCGCCACCTACAAAGAAACGCCAACCGGAGCCGGAGCCGAAGAAAATACTTTTCGGAAAAGTGGCTACAAGATGTGCCGTGGCTTGAAGCTAACGATGAGCGCACTGAAATGTGGTGCAAGATTTGCCACTCGCATCCCCATCTAGCAGACAAAACAGGTGCGTTTTATAAAGGCTCAAAGAATTTCAACCATTTGACAAACATGAAAAGAGCAAGGAGCACATGAATGAAGACCACGCTACATATGGGGTGAGTACCAAACATTATCTCCTGGTACTCACCTGAGTAACTCACTAAAAAAGTTATGTGCACTCCTGGTTATTATATAGTAAGCAACACGTGGCCATATCACCCAGTTCTGACATAATGTCTTATCTTTCAGGACATCGTAGAGCCCAGTGGCGAGGCCACAGAGCCCATCACCTCAGCAGCCTCTCCAGCTGGTATAGCTGTGCCTGTGGCAGCCTCTCCATCAGCCTCTACCACTGCTACCCCAACCCCCCCACCCCAAAAAAGGAAGAGAAAGTCCAATGCCCTATTGGACTTTCTACAGAAAGAGAGTGAGAAGGAGCAGAAGCATCACAAGGAGAGCGAGGCAAAAACAGAGCGCTTCCTTAATTTGTTTGAAAAGATGGTGGACAAGCTGTAATTTCTTTTCCTTTTTTAATTTATATTTTTCTATTTATTTAAAGATTTTGTATTCCTGTATATAGTTAAATTTTTTCATTTTTTTTTTACAAGCTCTACCTCAATGTTCACTGTTTTCATGGTTCTGTTCAATAAATATTTTTGTATCTAACTGATTGTGAGAGCATGAATAACATTTTCTTATGTGATCATAACTCCTTTTCCCACGTGGTTAGTAGTTACATTCTCAAGACATACAAACTAAACAGTTCAATTCCTGAGACAGATATTTTAGTTAAACATTTTTTTGAAAAATACAACAGTTCAACAGTATATTTAGAAAGATATCTTTTGAACATCAATGAAAAATATTGTAATGAAAAATAAAAGATTTGCAACGGTTGAAACATAGGTGACGAGCTATATACACTATCCATTTATGGATCACATACACTATGGGTCTTGTACATGGCCCGAGACCAAGGCAGCCAGTCAATCCCTCATAGCGTTCCCAGAACTCTCAACATCTGCGAGGGGCTCACGAGGAGGTTGGGGGTCAAGGATGTCCTGTGCTGCATCTGGCTCCAGCATGTCCCCATTGTCCAGACATACATTATGCAGAAAGGCACAGGACGCAATTACCACTGGTGCAAATGTAGGTTTAACCTCCAAGGCTCGGAAAAGGGTAGACCTCCATCTTGTCTTCATTACTCCAAAAGACCTTTCGATTATGCTGCGCCCCCTTGAATGGTAGTAACTGAAGCGGCCCTGTATCTGTCCATGAATGGGCTCCTTGTATGGTGTAATCAGGCAGACTGGTGTGGCCAAACAGGGATAGCCACCATCACCCAGAAGGATGTAACCTGTGGGAGGGTACTGTCTTGCCCTGTAAAAACTACTGTTTTTCATGATCCGTGTGTCATGAACTGACCCTGGGTAGCCAACAAAGATATCCAGGAAGCTCCCATTTGAATCACAAATTGCCTGCATGTTGATTGAATAGAATCCTTTGTAATTCAATAGTCCAGTTGGTACAGTCGAGGGGGTTTGATCCTGACGTGGCAGCCATCTATAGCACCCACAACTTTGTTGAAGGCAGGGCTTCCTGAGAGCTAGACAAATCCTTGCCCAACTGCGTCAAGCTGTCCTGCCTGTGGGAAACAGATTGCTCGCTTCAGGTTCATCCATATGTGCTGTCCTACTTTATGGATGACGTGGTGGACTGTGGATTTTGTCACATTGAAGACACGGGATACAACCTGATAGGACAGTCCATGTGCCAGCCAGCAGTGTTGGGACTAACGCGTTACAGTAACGCCATTACTTTTGGCAGTAACTAGTACTCTAACGCATTACTTTTTAAATTCAGTAACTCAATTACCATTACTAAATGGTTCGTTACTGCGTTATTTTTATGTAGATTGGTAGCGAGCTGCAGTGCAGTCCTGACTCCTGTGTCACATGCGGAGACACGTTGTGGGCGTGTTTGTGTTTACTGTTTACTCTAGTCTAGACTGTCATGGCGGCGCCAACTAAGTCGAGTTTTTTCACATGGAGATATTCTCACTATTTCTCTTTTGTCGAGCACAAAGAAAAGAACGTTGTAGTTAAATGTAAATTGTGTCTTGGCTCAAAGATCCTATCTACTGCCCAAAACAGCAATTCAAATCTGTTGAAGCACCTGGAGAAACAACATGCTTCAACGAAGCTAGTAGCTAAAGAGTGTAAAGACCCAGACTCATCCGAAGCCACTCCACCCAAGCAACAGCGGCTGGATTTTAACCGAGGGACTGCTAGCCAGGGAAAACTTGATCAAGCAATTGCACGGTATGTTGTAGAAAACATGCAGCCTATTTCTACAGTGGAGTCACCCGCTTTCAGGCATTAATGGGAGCAATTGAAATAATGTTGTTGTTTTTGTTGTTTTTGAAGTAACTAAAAAGTTACTTTTCACAGTAACGCATTACTTTTTGGTGTAAGTAATCAGTAAAGTAACTGAGTTACTTTTGAAATGAAGTAACTGGTAATGGTAACTAGTTACTATTTTTCAGTAACTAGCACAACACTGCCAGCCAGTAAACATAGATCAGGACTTCCAGCTGATTACCCCAGCCATGGTCCTGTTCCCTCTGTAGGAGCCTCTGCAGACCATGCATGGCTCTTCTGTCGAGGCGGAAGTCCTGCTTTAGCTCAGCCTCTACGTTGAACCACAAACGCAGGATGGGCACATTTTGATTCACTTTGCAGTATGCCGTAGGATTACCAATCTGGGAAGGAAAATAAATTCACATCATTGAGTCTGAATTGGATGGACTTTTACTAGGTGGAACTGCAAGAAATGTTGCATTTCCCCGTCCCCCAAACGGATGTGGTACAAACAGCGACATGTGACGTTTACATTATTCTATTCAATCAGACCCGCACACAATCAACAAACAAATCAATAAAGTTAATCGTCATTTATTTGATATTACGTATCACAAACGGGTTACTATAATATAATATATAATATATATATATATTTCTCTATGGTATTGGTTTCTTCTAAAGCAAAGTCAGTTCGTTCGTCGGTGATTGAAGTTGCTGAGACAGAGCGGTTGCTGTCGAAGCGGTTAGTAGAGCAAATGTCCCTTTACAGATGTGTGAAAATGAAACGCAATTCATTTGAGAAATAAAGACATTTAGTGTTTAGAGTTGTTGCTGTTGTTAACTACTAGTAATGGTAGGCTAGCGGTCAGCTACTAGTAAATTAGGCTAGCTTCTAGCTAGCTAGCTAACGATTCCTCAAGTTGATTCTGGTGTGTGAATCTTGTGGTAGTGAGCTGATAGCTAGCTACCACCACTATACTGAATTATTTTCATATCTCTCTAACCAGGTGAGCAATGCAATGAAAAATATCTAGTTTCTTGAAAAAAAAGCCAGAAGCCCCCAACCCTGCCCCTGTTCTCAGTCAGGAGGAGATTTATGCAGAAAGAGCTAGCTAGCTATCTAAGGAGAGATGTAGAATTATAGTCTATTTTCTTTTATGGAAATATATTGATAGCCTATGTAAAAGGAACACAATTATGTGGTTTGATAAAAGAAAGCCACAAAGGCTTTAATCAGCAAGGGATTTAATAATAGTTTTTTTTTCTCAGACTTTCAGACTGACAGGCACATTGTTGAGCACCAGGAATCCCTGCCCTCCACAAGTCAGAGAAGTGAGATAGAAGGTAGGCTAATCTAGGGTGTGAATCAGGACTGTTCTTTGTGACATTATGTAGGCTAAACATTCTATTCCACATGGAATTGTTTACAGTCTCTAAGCATTGTCTAATATACTTTTCAGAGGAAGATGATTTCATTATTCCTCAAGAGCGTCTGGCAAGGGATAGTTACATAAGGAGAGGGCCCATTCAAAGAGAGGAAGAAAACTATCCCAAGAGATTAATTGGAAATAAACATAGAAGCTTCAACAAAACTTGGTTAAAAAGCTACCAGTGGTTAGAGTACAAGAAAACGTCAGATGCAGCTTTTTGTTTCCCATGTAGAGTGTTTGGATGCGCTGCAAACTATGACAGGACATTTTCCATTGACGGATTTAAGAGATTTAACGGATTTAATCTGTGAATTTAAGCCTCTTAGATTATTATTATTATTATTAATTGTACCCCCTCAGAATTTTGGCTTGCATGACGCCCCTGAATCCATCAGCACTAGTATAAGAACCCCGGCTTTCCATTCACTCATCGCCAGATCGTTGTTTGTACTGCCCTGTCAGTTGCGTTTCTCGGCCCCTCTGCAGAATATTCTGAGTTCCTTTTTGCCCTACTAAACCTGATTATCTTCCACCCAGATCCTGCCTGCCTCCTGGTTCCCTACTTGTCATCCTGCCTGCCTGTTCCCCAGCTCCATTCACACCACACCTGCACCAGTCCGTCTTCCCTGCTTGTTGTTCCTACCTTACCATTCACCAGTAAACCTGTTTATCTCAACCTTCGCCTCTGTGTCCGTGGTCTGCATTTGGGTCCTAAAACACAATCGTAACAAAAAGTAATCTATTCTACTGTACGAATGATGGATGTGAAAAATAGAATTATTTTTTATGTGGGTTGAGAAACCTCCAAGGGTCAACACACCCAGGTTGATCCATGAAATCGCAGAGGGCCTGGGACATTTTAGAAAGTGATAAAGTTTTAGGTGCGAACGGTCTTTGGTATCTCCAAGTTCCAATCTCCAGCAAGAATCAAACGGTGTGAATTTAAGTTGGGTAATAAGGAAATTAATTTATTAATGAAGTCAAAACCGTCCCAGTTTGGGACATATACACTTGCAAGAATCACTGGGGTGTGAAAAAGATAACCAGATACAATTACAAATCAACCCTGTGGATCTGAGATGGTTTGTGATGCTGTAAATAATACTGTAGGCAGAAGCGGAGACTGGGTGCAGGTGAGGTGCGGCAACGCCGTTTATTATAAAAGACAAAGGAAATGTAACAACCAACATAAAGCATATGGGCCCGCTCGCGGTCTGCTCTCTCGGGCTCGCGCTCCTCGGTGCGGAATGCGCCTCTGATGCGTTCCCTGCTCACTGTGACCCAAAACACATACAGACACACACACATATATTAGTTCCCACTCAGACCTGATGGGTTGCAGCCGGTGTCAGGGCAGGGCGAACCCGCCTACCGGCCCGACTCCACCTCCCGCCACCAGCCAACTGCCCAACCACACCCCCTAGTCTGCCACAGTAGTATAGTAGCCATGTCTGACTACAGTAGGTTTACTTCACCAAAATTCAACCCCCAAAATAAAACCAGTTTTATTTGGTCTTCACATGTCAACAGTACCAATAAATGTATATTTGGGTCCTATTACAAGGCCAAATTTCTCTCAGACATTACCACTGAAGACCTAAATGAAGGCTCCACTTATACTAGGTTCAGCTGAACCAACTAAAATCTGTTCTTTTTTAAAACAGAACTTTTTAAAAGCCGAGATAAAACCTTCTACCGATCACAGTACCTTAAGATCTGGGCTTTTGACAACGAGCTGGTGCAGCACATCCACCTACTGCTGCAGAAAGAGGCAGCTAAGTACCGAAGAAACTGAGTCTTCCTGCGAACACTAGAACACCTCACCGACCCAGAGCAGGAGGTTTGGTTCGAGTTCATCTGGGTTTAAAAACAGTACCATATAGGCAGTGGGCCGAGGCCGCGTATCTGCTTTAGTTTTAGAAAATAATGATCCCCATTGGGGGAGGACCCAGATTTCTAAAGTTTTAAGATTATTTTATTCTTAATCAGATACTGTTTGTTGCCACTTGAAATTCTTGCACATTTTCCCAAAATCATAGTCTAAAGTTTGTTAAATTAGCAGGCAAACGCTGCGGCCTATTATATCAGTCTAACCAATAGCACGCTAAGATACTGACGGAGGGATGTCATTAACCCTGTAAAGCCTGAACCATCAAATAATTGCCAGAAAATTCTAATTCTTTGAAAATGGAGTGTTTATTGACCCTTCTGACAAATAAAAAAAGAAATTAAATAGCAGTTTAATTTCTAACCCTAACCCTTTGTTAGGGTTACCCTAACCCTAAAAATACAATATAGGTTATAAATATCTCAATTTCTACTCTAAAAATACCTAATTATGTCATTTAAACCTTTAATTAGTTTACTTAAATAATAAAAAGACTATGTTGCTGGAATGTATAATGTATGAAATGCAATAAAATGACGATTAACAGATTTGCAAATAAATTACCTTAAATATCTGCTGTATCTATTTTGATACACACATTTTCAACATGGTTTTACTATAAAATAAGTTATGAAATATGAAGTAGTTTTAAATTGCATCAATCCAGTAAATATTCCTATTGAAGTTTCAGTAACAATTTTAAAGTTTTTCTTTTCAAAATTGTCAAAAATATCTCTGAAAAACCACTGATTGAAAGATGCCATTTTGGATGTCTCAAATGAAGACCCTCTGGTGCATGAATTACTGTCCCTGGTGGATTATCCATGCACTGCATGTATCTGATTGTATATATCAGGTTTTTCCAGGAAAAAAATATCACACTGATGAGGTAGAGGTCTCAAAAACTCATGTATCAAATATGATTCACTTGGCGTAATAGGGTTAACCTATCAGATTTAGCTACACTGAGCACAGCTGAGGAATCAACTGCAGCACACAACGGAAAAATTTTGAACATGGTAGCAGCAGCACCACTCGACGTGTGAGGCTAAGTATTAGCTAATGTATTGGAAAATGTTTGCAACTTGTTTGTTTTGTACAACATTTTGTAAGTGTAAAGGTAGTGTTAGCTCTTACAAATAGCGCTCGCTAGCTAGCATCATGCACCCTTCGGATGAAGTGAAGTTGAAGTGGCCTGAATGTATTTCTCATTAGCTAGTTTTCTCAAATTAATATAACAGTATTCACCTAACATGGGGTAAAAATAACCTGGATTAATATAACGTTATACACCTTACATGGGGTAGAAATAACCTGAATTGTTGAAGTTAAGCGTGTCGTAAATTGGCAGCTGGCCAGCATCACTGATTTATGGTGGCCCTGAGCTCAACCCACTGCAACTTAAAATAACACATGCAAGTAGACAAAACAAGCAAATTCAGAAAACATCTTCATCAATTTGACAACACACGCAACAAATTAAGAAAACAAACATCTTCATCAATTTGACAACACACAACAAATTAAGAAAACATCTTCATCAATTTGACAACACACGCAACAAATTACAGACAACACATTACAGAAATGCGCTGCAATTAACGGAAGTGTTTCCAGAGGACACTTAAAAGTGATGAACACGTCTGGACAGTCAGTGGCGTAGGAAATATGTAAGTGTTTTTGGTTTATTTTAACATTGTGATCGCATGATTCAGATATTATTGCAAATATCTGCTGTTAACCTAGCGTTGGCCTTTTGCTTATTATTACCCTGCCAATTCAAATAACCTGACGAAATACACACAATTGTGAAATGCGCTAACTAATGTTAGCTGGCTGTAACGTTAACTTAGTTACTTTCAGAACTGTCACCAAGTAACGTTCAATGACTAAAATAAATTCCAAATTGTTTAACTAATGGTTAAATCAATAACAAAGCAAAAGAAGATACAGTTTGACGGCATTAACCCTTTCATGCATAGAGGTCACTAGAGTGGACAGCTATTCAAAAGCTGTTTTCTTGTATATGCATGGGTTTTGATGGCATACTTGCACATCAGCCACTACAGTGGACGCTATTGCATCATCCCATACACTGCCACCCAGTGGCAAGCCGTTGTAAGTGCAAGAAATTTTGATTGAAACCAAGATGGCCGACAGACAGCCAGAAATTCCATGTGGCTCAGGAATATCTTGCAAATCCTTCTATAAAAAGATGCCCTTGCAGGTAAAAAAAAATATGGTGACATCAAGTAACATCTAAGGAGTCATGCAATTGCTAAATTTTCCAAGTATTGATTTTATATTGTGAGGAAATTACGATTAATCATCTGTCCACTCAATTGTACATCATGCATCGCTAGCTATATTTCAACTACAATTCATTCTCATTACTGCTACTGTTCTCGAAAATACTTCATCTGCAGTAACCTTTTTGGCTGTAAATCAATTAATTATGTTATTAGAATGTAACTAAAGTGTGGAACTGAAGATTTTGTATATCTTTATATTTTGTAGAGCTCAAGAGCAGAGCGTGATAGAAAGGCCTACAGGATAGTGGAGGAAATACCACCTGAGTCAAGTGAGGATGATGCTAGTGGCAGCGATGATGAATGGCTGCCAGAAAAGGAAGGATTAGCACAGGCTAGCAGTAGTGACAGTGGAGCTGAGGACGCTGAGTATGGAGAGGAACCTGAGGGAGTTGAGGCTGAGGATGCAAATGATGCTGAGGGAGTTGAGGCTGAGGGAGTGCCACCTAACAGATCTCAAGGAAAAAACCAGAAAAAAACAGTAGAGATGTCTGGAAAACCAACGAACAACCAGTTTGAGGGAGACCTGCCTCCCTTTTTAGGAGAGGGGAAAGTGAATGTAGAGGGAACAGAACCGATAGATTTCTTCATTATTATTTCCCGAAGATCTGATAAATGAAATAGTGCACAATACAAACCTGTATGCACTCCAAAAAGGAAAAGCAAATCTGGCCTTGACATCACAAGAAATGAAAACATTTCTAGGAATAAATATGGTCATGTCATACGTCAGATACCCAAGATCAAGAACAGGTCATCAGAGGAAGGGCTTCGTCTTGATTTGATAGCAGATGCCATGCCAGTGAACAGATTTGAGCAGATTCTGAGCTACATTCACTTTGTTGATAATTACTCACAGGACCCCGGAAATGCTGATAAGCTCTTCAAAATCAGACCAGTATTGGATGCACTCAAGGAAACCTTCCGTTCAGCACTCGACCCTGAAGAATTTCAATCGATAGATGAACAGATGAATCCCTTCAAGGGCCGCCTGTCTCTCAAGCAGTACATTCCGAAAAAACCCAAACCCTGGGGTGTGAAAGTGTGGGTAAGTGTGGGTGAGAGCAGGATCCTCTGGATACATGTACAGATTTGAAGTCTATCAGGGTTCAGCTGGGGGGCGTGGTCAGATCACTCAGTTGGGAGTGCAGACGTAGTCATGCGTCTCTGTGACGACATACAGCAAAAGAATCACAAGGTGTTTTTTGATAATTTCTTTTGCACCATCCCACTCCTTCAGGCATTGCAACACCAGGGCATCTATGGCACTGGCACATGCAGAAACAACAGGCTCCATGGAGCACACCTGAAACTGAAGAGCAACTCAACGAAAGAAAGCAGAGGAGCTTTCTCTGTTGTCAGCAATGCTCAAAACATCACTGTCACACGGTTAGATAGTTCGGTGATCCACATGGCCTCTTCCTGCACTGGCCAGTCCCCAGCAGATGTGGCCCTGAGATGGAGCAAGAAAGAAAAGAAGATGCTCAACATCCAAAGGCCATTTTCTGTGAAGGTGTACAATCAGCATATGGGAGGAGTAGATCTCGTGGATCAGTGTGTCGCAATGTGTCCCCACAGACGCAGAAACAAACGGTTGTACATCCGAGTGTTCTTTCACTTCCTTGATGTGACCACTGTGAATGCCTGGCACCTCTACAGAATGTCTGGGTTGGAACAGAAGGATCTCCTGCACTCCTGCATCTGTAGCTCGTGCGCTACTAAATGCAGGATCCATCAAGACACGCGCAAGAGGAAGACCCAGTGCCACCCCACCTCCTGTGAAGCGCAGAGCAGTGTCCAAGGCACCCCCTGAGATCAGATTTGCCCCTGGAAACCACTGACCCCAGCTCACCGAAGCAAAAAATGCAAACAGATGCCATGATGGTGCATGCACACGAAGAACCAAGTACATCTGCATGCAGTGTCTTGTGGCTTTGTGACCTGGGTGCCTTGCCAATTATCATAGAAGATAGTCTCTACACAAAGAGCAACTAGCATGCTTTGACAGTCAAAGGACTTGCCAGGAGGAAAGTCTACCCTCAGTCCAGAGACTTGTTAGTAGTCACACTACCCTCAGTTCAGAAACTTGTTAGTAGTCACACTACCCTCAGTTCAGAGACTCTAAAGGACAGTCTAATTTTATGCCAGTGGTGTGTGTACTCTTTCCATGTATTGACCTACCTGGATAATAAAAGGGATTTAGTTTAGTTTAGATTAGGTTACTTGCAGTAAAGCTAGTCATAAAAACATTCAGTGTGAGAGTTAGTGCCGGGCCAGTGCACCTTACTATGGCTGACAGTCGATGGATTGTGAGCGAGAAACTTTGGAATCTATACAGGAGAGTGAAATAGAGTATTCCTCAATGGTGTTTTGGATATGTATGCATAATTTATATATATTATTTTATAGTTTTCACACCACATTTCACTTTATATATCATTTTATTCATCTGTTTGGTAAATACGTATTTCTTCAGTTGAAAACAAACGCATGCTGTCCACCTACGTGGACATATAAATATATCTTTATAAAATGTGTAAAAAAAATAAAAAAAAGTTAAAATCTTGTTTTTCATGCCTAAAGAGCAATAAAAACACATAGTAAAAAAATCCTGACTGAGGCTATCATAATTCATGCATGAAAGGGTTAATAATATTTAAAAATTTATACCGATCCTTTCTGTCAAGAAAGAACAGGCAGCAGAAGACAATTTAACATGCTAACTTCAGCCCACTCGTCTTTTTCAGATCAAAATGTATTGTCCTTTCTGTGGCCTCATATTGGAGAACCTGCCAAAATTTTGCAGTTCCTGCGGGCGAGATATATGTTTTATAGTTGCGACCGCTTCTACAGTGTCTAGAACTGCAGGTGAAGACAATGGGTCATCTCAAATTGTGTCTGTCTACTACTGTAGACAGACAGTCTACAGTACAGCATTGTAATGTGGAATGTTTTTAGATGTCAGCCAACATGGTGACAATACCCAAACCCCATCAAGTTATAGGAACTACCTTCAATCTCTGTCTGTCTGTCTATCTATCAGTGACTGATGCATGTGCCACCCTGGCAAAGTTGTCAGCTGTTCACCAGTTCATGAAATACAGAGAACTAAAAGAAATGGAGAGGAAGACATTTGCAAAGAGCAAAAAGAAATCAAACAAAACAGTCAAGGTAAGTTAATATTGATGTTGACATTGTAAAGTTGCATTGTCAGACACAACAGTCTTTATCTTTTGTCTTCCATCTTTTCTGATTGCTGATCTAGATTTCTGTTGGAGTCATGAGCAAGACCAAGTATGGCTTTAAGTGTCACGCCCTCCACCTGCCTCCTAGCTGTTCTCCCTGTTTGTCTCTGTCTCTGTCTATGGGTGTGTGTGTGTGTGTGTGTGTGTTGACGGGCGTGGCTCCAGTCTCCGGCTCCTCCCTGCAGTCATCTACTCATCCCGATCACCTGCTCTACCCCACACACCTGCCATCCATCAATCCATCACCACCAGTATAAGAACCCCGGCTTTCCATCCACTCATCGCCAGATCGTTGTTTGTACTGTCCCGTCAGTTGCGTTTCAACCAAGACATGGAAGATGGAGAATATGTCTTGCTCTATCCTGATGGCTGTCAGATAATAAATGGGTCATACTATTCGGTGCCATTTCAGTGTGGTATATTTTCTATCAAAAAATGTAAAATTTTCCATGAGTTTATTATTTCATCTGAAGGAGGGCTTGGTAAACTACAAGAAAAATATATTGGTCCAGCTCATGATATTATGGTCCAATAATTTTGACCAAATTCTTCACATGTGACATAGGCCAAATGTCCACCCTGTTACAGGACATTCTCATCTCTATTAATAAGTGTTTTGAATGCACAGTTATTGTAGTATTTACATTTTCTCAGAGCTAAAATGTCCCTTACTTTATCCTTAAAATATATTTTAACAAAGTATTCATAAACAAGCATTATCTTGAAAAAAGACTCATTCTATTTTATGGCACAATGTAATTTCAACACATTGCTTTTAGAATAAAAAGGAATTTCAATGGAATTTGGCCCC
This sequence comes from Hoplostethus mediterraneus, assembly GCA_034670385.1. Lineage (NCBI taxonomy): Eukaryota > Metazoa > Chordata > Actinopteri > Trachichthyiformes > Trachichthyidae > Hoplostethus > Hoplostethus mediterraneus. The sequence goes on from JAXDDW010000146.1 coordinate 353,381, forward strand.
ATTTTTAAGTGATTTCATTTTGCCAATTCATTGCCTGCAAGTAACCACAAAGACATGCTTAATATTTGTTGATTTTATTTAATTATTATCAAAAAACACAGGAAACAGGGTGGACAGAAGAGAAACAGGGTGTACCGGACGTAACAGGGTGGACCTCAGACCAGTGAAGAACAACACATTTCATTAAAGAAAGGCTATATAGACCATGCGTATGCACGAAAAGTGTACTTACGTCACTTTCCATGCAGGTTCCGAGTGTATAAAAATCCACGGGCGGCGAGAATGTGTGTACCGGCACGTATCCTTCACACCATGTGTACCATACGCATTTTTTTTGAGTCAGATGGCAAAAAGGGATAATAAAAGTGTGAATTTGGGTGACATTTTATTCAGAGCTTATTTCTTTTACCACATTGTGTTAGAATGTAATCTATAGTTTAAAAAAAGAAATCCACTATGATTACATAGTGATGCGTGAGTGGTTAACCTTTTTTTGACAAGCCTTCACTTCGTTCTATCTTGAGTAAATATGTTTGCCACTATGCTTTATAATAATTATAATGATAATGATCTTTATATAAATAAATTATTATTTTGTAGCCTATTATTGGGGATACACCTTCAGGTGTGACCAGTTAACAGGTCGTTAAAACGTCACTATATAAAGGCTGTAGCCGTGCGTAATGGCTGTGCCAAATGATACAATGGCTGCTTTGGCGTTGCTGGAAGATATTGCGCAATTTAGGTGAGAACGAGTCTTCAGAGACCGTACTGATGTTCTGGCCCATGATGATGACTGGCTAATGCGCCACTTCCCAAGAGCTGCTCTCTTGGAATTGTGTGCTGAACTGGGCCCTGTGTTGGAACGGCACTCTCGAAGGAACCATGCCATCCCTGTCCATCTACAGGTATTGACAACACTCAGGCCCGGCTCCAGGGGGCGCGTTTAATGCCCCCCCACCCAAATGATTTCAACATGTTTAAATCCTGTAATTAAATCAAAATCGTTATTGCATTATTTCATGTTGGTGCGCTATTTAATTATAATTTTTAATTCTATTTAGGAAAGATTTCTTTTTTATGTTAGGCGGCTATCCAATCCAAATCATATCTGTTTTGCACGTTTCCTTCACGTCTTGCGTGTTTCAGTAGGGTAAGGTATGCTCAGTCGGTACAGTTTTTGCTGCGCGCAAATTGACCAAAAGTCGAAATGGATATAAGAAGATTTTTCAAAGTTGACAAAAGCAAATTACCAACTCAAAATGATCGAAGCGAAGAAGGGGCAGAGGGAACCGCACCTGGGGCCTCATTTATAAAAGTGGCGTTAAGGGAGGTGAAATGTGCGTACGCATATTTTACCGCAAACGTCCGGATTTATAGAAAAATTCTATGCGGTAAAATGTGCGCACATCTACGCATCCTTTCACCCATGCGTAGAGCTCACCGCAAAGTTTTTCAGACACAGGAATCAGCGACACCCGATGGGGAGATCAAGAAATTAAGCTCCCAGTCCTCAGATGAACAAACACAGATGAAATATAGAAGGCACACATTACTACATTTCATACTGTATAAGGCCTCCTCTAATTGTGGATATATATTTATTATTATCACCACTGACCTAAGCCTATCTTATAAGGTACAAGTGTAGGCCAAATAAGTTATAATAAAACAAAATTGATGATTTTTTATTATGATTATGATATTGAAATCACCCTTGTGATGCAATCAAGGAGATTGGCACAAGGGCTATAAATAGTGCTCATGGTGACTTGTATAATGTGGAATTATGGCTGCTTTGGCATTATTAGAAGATTTGGTTAATAGGAGACTGAGACGTGAACGCGTGTTCAGGGACCATGAGGACTTCCTAGCCCATGATGATGAATGGCTAATAAACTGATTCAGATTACCAAGAGCAATTCTCTTGGAACTCTGTGCTGAATTGGGCCCAGTTTTGGAATGACCCACCCGGCGGAACAGGTCCATCCCTGTGCAGGTCCAGTTAATGACCACTCTGGGCTTTCTGGCAACTGGGACGTTCCATCGCGAACTGGCTGATAGGTCTGGAATATCCCAGCCATCACTCAGCGCTATTATGCCAGCCGTCTTGGATTGCCTTATTCGAATGACCCCTCGTTATATAGGGTTTTCTTATACTGTTGGTGAGCAGGCCAACATCAAAATGCAATTTGCAGCAATGTTCGGTTTTCCAAATGTAATCGGAGCAATTGACTGCACTCATGTTGCGATAAAAGCACCAAATGAGAACAAGTTTGCGTTTGTTAATTGCAAGCATTATCATTCGATAAACGTTCAAATCATTTGCAGTGCTGACATGCTCTTGACAAATGTAAATACTCGATGGCCTGGCTCAACCCACGACTCATTTATTTTGAGACACAGTAGTGTAGGAAGAAAACTTCAGGCTGGCGCTGTGCGTGATGGTTGGCTTCTTGTTAAGTGTTCTTTTTTCCTCCTAGAGAACGCAACAGTATTTATTCCCAATTGAGTGGTTACTAGATATTTTTCACATGCAATCATGCAGGTGATAGTGGGTACCCTCTGTCCACTTGGCTCCTCACCCCCTTCGCAAACGCACAGACTGCGGAAGAGAGGAGATACAACGAAGCACATGGTTGAGCCCGTTCAGTGATTGAGCGCACCATCGGGCTCCTGAAATCTCAGTGGAGATGCCTAGATAAATCTGGTGGCATCCTGTTATATCGGCCTGAGAAGGTGAGCGAGCTCTTTATCCTCTTAAAAATCCCTCTTATTTTAGTTTGTGTGCTTTCACAGGGTTTGTGCCCATAACTTTTATCTGTGAAGTCACTACCTAAAACCCATTTTTATACAAAGGCCTTCTCTTAACACTTTGATTATTTTACTCATATGTAACTGTATAACTTTGAAACTGTTCAGTTTGTATCCCTTTTTTTATTTTGCACTTTGTTTAGAAACGTGCTGTATAAATAAAGTTGATTATTATTATTATTATTATTATTATTATTATTATTATTATTATTATTATTATTAAGGTGTGCCGGATTATTAGGGCTTGTGCGGTTCTCCATAATGTGGCACAGCACAATGGTGTTCCTGCACCTGCTGACATTGTGGCAGATGTCATGGCCCAGGATCACCCTATACACGTGGCACAAGCTCCTCCAGGGATTGCATTACGCCAACAAGTGATGCACCGTCTAGGAACAGTCTAGACAAATGGTATACTTTTTAGCAATTTATTTTAATGCGCTACACATATCAATTAACACCTTTTTTATTTCTTGAATTTCACGTGTTAAATTATCGACAGAGGTAATCATGTCCCTCTGTGACTGCAGCACAGCATCAGTCAGGACGTGGCCACTTGCATGGCTGGGGCCTGGCCAACTGGACACCGTCACTGAGCTGTGCGCACTGGAGACGCCGCTGGGGCCTGGCGCACAGTGTGTGGTGCCCTCCTCACCTCCACCAGCCACACTTGACATTGCATCTAAATAAAATGGAATAAAATACTTAATGCATTTGGCTCGACTTATTTAAATACTGTGATTTTTGCCTATAATGTAGATAGTTTAACTTTGGTATTACAGAAGTTGGCTTACCAGTTTCTGCGGCATCTACAGCTGCATCCATGTCCCCCTCTGCCTCTAGCACAACTCCAGACAGAAGGGTTTCCCCGATAATGCCAGCGATTCTGTGGTGGAGCTGGGAAGGTTGGCGTTCTCCCTGACCGCCACCAGTGGTACTAACGCTATGCCGATACGCGGCAATACGTTTTTTGGCCTCAATTTTAAGATCCGACCACTTCTTTTTAATATCTGGAACAGTTTGCAGTGTGGAACCAACACTGTTCACTGCTTCCGCCACATGTCTCCACTCTGCCTGCTTACGTTGGTTAGAGATGCCTCTACCGAGGCCCCCAAACAATACACCTTTACGGTGCTCAACCTCCGTAATCAGCACCTCAAGCTCACACTCTGCAAATCTCGCCTTCCTAGTCGTTGCCATCTTTCCCTCATTGAGAGCCCGCCAAAGGCTGTTTAAAAATGCCGGCATATTCATGAGCTATTTAGCATTGACCATTTATGGATGATTGTGGGTGGACACTGGGAGGAGTAGTGGGCGGACACTGGGAGGAGTACACGGCCGCACAATTCACCACAGGTAGGTATTTATAAAGAGAAGACTGCGTACAAGTGTGTACCGCACGGTTTTATAAAGCTGAAATTTTTATAAAGTTTTATAAATGAGGCCCCTGGAGTTACTGAGGCTAGTCCACGGAGCGAGGAGCAACAGGGAACCACTTCCGAAGTAGCAGAGGCATGGAGCGGGAGCAACAGCCATCTTTAGCCATAGCTAACAGTGAGGAAAGGGGCAACGTTCACTCAAACAATCCTCACAGTAGCTCTCCAACTGGCAGCTTTGCACCGGACGATTTAGGAGTTCATATGCCTGCTCAGCCCACCTTGAGCAAATTACCAGTTTGTTTGTTTAAGGGTCAGAAATGGTCTTTCGTAAGCCAGTGGTACAACCGCAGGAAGTGGTTGGAATACAGCGTCAAACCTGACGTTTTGTTTCGCAAAATTTCGCAAAGCATTTTGTTTCGCTTGTCGAAAGTTTGGCAGAGTTAAATCTGTGTTCACCAAAATGGGATTCTCTCACTGGAAGCATGCGATCAAGAGAGACAGAGGCCTGAACAAACATGCTGTATCAAAAGAACACATGGAGAATATGACAAGATGGAAAGAGAGGGAGAGATGAGCAAACACTGGCAAAGAGGTATCGACAATGGTCAACACAGAGCAGTTAGTGAGAAATCGTTATTATCTCTCTGCTATCATTGATATGATAGAATTTCTAGCATCAAACCAGTTAGCTTTTCGGGGGAGCAAAGATGCGTTTCAGTCACGAGAGGAGGACAGTAGTGGCCTGTTTCTCTCTTTATTCAAACACACTCAAAGGAAAGATCCAGAATTACAGAAAATATTGATGACGATACCCGAAAATGCGCGATATTCTTCACACACCATACAAAACGAGCTGATTCGCATCATGAGTGATATACTGACGGAGAAAATTGCTGATGAAATTGGTGAGTCCTGGTATACTATTAAAGCGGACGGCACACGGGACCCCACTGGGGTTGAGAATATTTCCATTGTTCTGCGATTTGTAGCAGATAATTATGAGGTGAGGGAACGGCTGTTGACCATAGCCAGTGCAAAGACTGGTGATGCACAGACGCTAGCAAACAGAGAGTTACAGAGAGTTGGACTCGATCCGTCTAACACCGGGAACACACTGGATGCGGAACGGCGACGAGTTCTTTCCGCGCCCATGTTAACCAATGTGGCCGTACACACCGGACGCGGAAGGGCACTGAATGGCCGCGGCCTGCAGCAACCGTTTCGGCGTCAGGTCTAAGATTTTCTCGATTCGTGAGCGAATGTGTAAAGCTTGGCAGGAAGTCAGACACAGGAACGGCATAGAGCATCCGTTCAATTTCCAAAATATAACAAATTTCAAATTAAAACACCCTGATTGATGGTATTTCTGAGTTGTGTCTAAACTTTTACCGTCTGTGAGCGAGAGAGATGAGCAGGCACATGCACACAAGTAGAAAGAGATTTTATTCGACACCATACTGCTCAAGTATACATAATACTCCGGGGCTGGGGCTCAACTCGCGTTGCCTCGCGCACCTACTCTTGTAAGGTTCACTGGATGTAATGTTTAATACCAGTTTAATATATGTGTTTATAGCGGTCGTTCATTCTCTGCTGCTTCCTGGTTTTTCTTTTCCCAATTTGTTTACCTCAATGGCAATTAGAGGGTTATTCAGATCACCTGCTGCACATGGTGTGGGGACTGGCTCCCAAATGGTTATTGAGGGCAGCTTGGTGCATTCCCCTCTCGGCCAATCAGGGTGTGACGACGCCCTTTCTTTAGGGCTTAAGAGAGGTGGGAAATGGCACATCCAGGTCATTCTGTTCCTTCCTCAACTGTCTACAGACCTCATTTTAGCGGGTGTTAGTGGCTAGAACTAGAGTCTCCTTGCTGCTCAGCTTACGCAGAGATTGAGGGGCTTTTGGAGCCTATTTTGGGTGATCAATATAGAAAACCTTTCAACTAAGTCACCTGCATAAAGGCAGATAATAGGGCTAATTGTGCAAGAATACCACTTGCCCTTCGATAGCCTAACGCCTGCAGGTTTTGTTTATTTTCATTGAACCCCTTTTCCTTTTACGAGGCATTTGTTTATTATAAAAGAGGCATTTGTTCATTATAAGAATTGTTACTCCAAGTACATTTTTTTTATTTCTTATGGGGTCGGAAACTGGTTCTCGGGCTTCTTCCCGATGAGCTGGAGTCTGGGGAATCGGTACCGCCACATAATTGGCAACCACGAAGGGAGACGTCACACAAAACATAATCTTTAAAAGAAAGAGATTTTAGTGTTGTGTCCCATCTCCTGATGTATATTTAGCAAGTGTATTTTTGCGTGTATGTCCGTGTATTAGTCAAAACCATCTCTAGTGACCTTCCATCATGTCTTTGGAGGATCCAGACAATACAATGACGGCATTTGAGCCTTCACTGGCTGAATTGGAAGCCGAGCCTTCTGTAAATGTTAGCTTGGATCTGCCTGCAGTTGGGGAGGTGGTGCACATACTGGATGATGATGAGACATGGGTGGACGCTCCAGTAGAGGCACAATTTCCTGTTGATACTCACCCACTTTTGGCTTTAGAAGGCTTATCACTTCCGTCTTCATCTCCAGTTTCTGTAGCTTCTCCCACCCAGGGACAGTCCATGAAACTTGTGTTTAAAAATACAGTGGCTTGGCAGCGTGACTGGCTGTCAAACATTGCAAGGGGCATTCCAATCGATAAGGCTCTAAAAGTGTGTACCACTCAGATGGCAAATGTGGTGGAGAAAACAAGTAACCATTTGCTCGCAGAAGTTAGGGATTTTACTGCCAAGTGCATAGATGCCATTCAGTGGAATGCACGGCAAACACAGTCTGCGTTCCAAGAGTCCCTGACTACAGGACATCAACTTGCTGTCTTCCGTGACAGCAGTTGTCACGGAAAACAAGGATGTACAACTGCTGGTGAGTGGGGTGCATATGATGCGACAGCAGATGGGTTCAATGCAGGCTACCCTTGAGTCTCTTGTGCGACAACAGAGTGCACTCACTTCTCAGGTCAATTCACTGCGGAAGCAAGAAGAATTGGTTCTTAAAGACGCAGTAACACCTGTTGCAGTTTCATCTCAAGCACACAAATTGTCTGTCCCCTCAGCTATTGAAAATGTGTTTTTGTTGCCTACCTCTGCTATTGGAGTTTCTTCAGATTGCTCAGCTGCTGCTGTGCCTGGGGGCGCGATTGGCCACGATGAAGTCCGTAGAGTGACTGATGGCAAGCTTCCAATTAAGATGTTCCCTTGCTATGGTGGGCCTCAGGATGAGAAAGATCCTTTGGTGTATTTGCAAAGATGCAGTGACTTCCTCTCTCTGAAACCACTTTCCCATGGTGAGAGCCTAGCAACCATGAGAGGTGTGTTGCATGGTTCTGCACGTGATTGGTGGGAGACTGTTAGAGAAAAAATCCATACATTTTCTGTCATCTTTACTTCCTGAGGACTATGTTGATGATCTGGAAGAAAAGATTCAAACCAGGGTGCAAGGAAGAAATGAGTCACTTCGACACTTTGCTTTCTCCTTTCAAGCACTTATAAAACGTTGGCACTCTACGACCACAGATGAGGAGATTTTGAAAAGGATATTCAAGGCTATGAATCCCTTTCTGGCATGTCAGCGCCGTGGTCGGGTTACCTCCATAGATGAAATGATCTGCATTGGGAGTCAAATAGAAGGAGATTATGAAAACCAGAAAAAGTATGGAAGGACTCTGAACGAATCTCACAAAGCGGTTGAAAAAAAGGTTGTAAAGGAACCTGAAACGGTTTTGTGTTGGCGTTGCCATGGTGACCATGCACCAGGGTCCTGCCCTCAGTTTCATGCTTCCCCTGTTAGCTCAAAATTCAATAGACAGCAAAAGAGTCAAAACAGACTACTGAGCCTGGTAAAAAAGGTTCCATGGCTACCGTTGTCAGTCAGCCTGTACCCAAGAACCGCCAGAGGCAAAAATCTACTAGTGTAGTGGGGTCTACATCTTACCCGCCCACTAGTCTGAAACAGTTGGTTGTGCCCATCACTGTACGTCAGCGTCATGGGAAAGCGCTTGTGGATACTGGCGCTACTTACACTTTACTGCATGTGAGCCTGTGGAATAAGATCAAAGGTCCCAATGAGTCCCTTGGATTGTGGCAGGGTGGGCCAATGTATCTCGCAAATGGCCAGCAAGCAAATCCTATTGGATGTAAGGTGCTGGAATTAAACATGCATGGTAACAGTTGGTCCATACCTACCGCAGTACTGGACGCAGAAGTGCTGGTGTATCCATTAGTTCTTGGTTTAGATTTTTTGAGCATGAGTGGTCTCCTGGTCAACGTCCAGGCCCAGATGTATTCTTTTGCTGGTGATGACAAGGTCAGGGTTTTCCCCTTCCAACCTGTTCTGTGCCCTGGTGAAAGTTGGGGTGTTCTGAGTGTGAGCAGTGTCTTTTTGTATACTTCCGTGCCACCTACATTACCGCTCTTGTCCACCTGTAGGGATGATGTGTCTGACATAGTTTGTTTACCTCAAGGCGGTGACTTACCCAATCTGCTCCATACTGCTGTTGCAGACAGTGGTTTAAAAGGGAGGGAGGCTGAGAAATTACACCAACTCTGGCTAAACAATCCTCGGGTCTGCACCACCACCTTAGGCCGCACTTCGTTGCTGAAACACAAAATCAAATTTAAAAAGTGATGTTGTGGTTACCCAGCGCCCCTATCGATTGCCCCTACAAAAGCGGAAGATTGTTAAGGAGCAGATCCAAGAGATGCTCCAACAGGGTATCATTGTGCCTTCCTGTTCACCATGGTCGTCTCCAATTGTATTGGTGCCTAAAAAAAGAAGGTGGATCCCCCCCATGCTTTTGTGTTGATCTCCGTCGTGTTAATGAACATAACGAAGGAGATGCCTATCCTCTACCAACCATTTCTGAGATACTGGAATCTCTGGCAGGTTCAACTGTGTTCACCACCTTAGAGCTCAACAGTGGTTATTGGCAGGTGGAAATGGATCCTGAAAGCCCGCACCTCACCACGTTTGTCACATCTTTTGGATTGTTCCAGTTTCAGGTTATGCCTTTCGGCTTGAAGGGAGCTCCAGCTACCTTCCAAAGGCTAATGACTCAGGTGCTCAGGAGCTGCCTGGGAGACTGCTGTATGGTGTACTTGGATGATATTATCGTCTATTCCAAAGACATCCAGACTCACTTTTATGACATCCAGCAGGTGTTTGTTTGTCTCCAGCAGGCTGGCCTTACCCTCAAGATTAAGAAATGCCACTTCTGTTGCCCCGAGCTTAAATTCTTGGGTCATGTAGTGAGCAAGGAGGGAGTACGAGCAGATCCAGCAAAGACAGAAGCACTTTGTGACTACCCGGTGCCAGGAAACCTTAAGGAAGTCCAAAGGTTTCTGGGTCTTGCAGGATGGTACCATCGTTACGTCCCTAACTTTTTGATGATTGCGGGAAGGAGCTGTGTTTCAATGGACAGAGTGTCAGAAGGCATTTCAATGTCTTAAAGACCATCTGACCTCTCCTCCTGTCCTTGGTCACCCTGATATGTGTAACACATTTGTTGTCTACACTGATGCCAGCTCCACAGGTCTGGGGGCTGTGCTGGCTCAGAGATCAAACACTTCCTCCAGAGAAGAGGTCATCGCTTATGGCAGCCGCTCTCTGACAAGGGCAGAGCAAAATTACTCCACCACAGAACGTGAGTGTCTGACTGTGGTGTGGAGTCTGGAGAAATGGAGACATTATTTGGAAGGGAAACCTTTTGTGATTGTCACTGACCACTCTTCATTGTTGTGGGTCTTTAATACAACCAAAGCCAGCTCCAGGCTTATCCACTGGGCGCTGCGTCTGCAGGAATTTTCCTTTACGATTGAATATTGAAAGGGTAAATTAAACAACGCACTGGATGCTCTGTCGCGGGCCACTGTTCGGGCCTCCCTGGCATTGTACACCTCTCCCCTGACCCGTGATGACAAATTTGTTCCTTTTCCTCTGACTGATGAAGATATCTGGAAAGCCCAGAAGAGTGATCCAGAAATCCAGAAAGTATATCAGGCACTACTCACTGACGACAAACCTGCTGATGAAGCTGCCTCTGGTTTCATCATTTTGGAGGATAAGGTTTCCAGGAAAACCAAACATCCTGACCGTGGTAGTAGTTATACAGGGCACTTTCTGTCACTAAACTATTTATTACATGATTTATGACCCACCTGTCATAATTTGATTGATGACCTGTCAGTTTGACATTGATGGGCAGCTGTCAAAATGTGATTGATGGTTGTCCTTTGACCTAGTGATTGACAGCATGTCAGACCTGTCAGTGGAAGAGAGCATGGCAATGGGGGTTTTATGAGGGGCTGCTGCTGCCCTCCTTGTGACCGATGGTTCGGCAGCCATGACAGTTGCCAGACCTGACAGTTTGAAAGTGTGGGGGGGAAGCGACATCCATTGATCTTGTGATCCTGATCAAGGAAGGGGGGGGTCATAGTGTTTGCAAGGGATGGGTTGGGGGGGGAAGCTCCCAGTGTGGAAGTGTTAGTGTGCTATGAGACTGGCCATTTTGAATGTGTGGGGAGGAAGCGACATCCATTGATCATGTGATCCTGATCAAGTGACTTGACCATATGGTGTGCATGGGATGGGGGTTTGTGGCAACTCTGTGTGGAAGTGTCTGGGATGCTATGAGACTGTATTCAGCTTTATAACCTTAAGGAAGTCTATTTATCAAGGAATGGACCATAGGGTGTGTGCAAGGATAGGGGGGTTGGGGGGGGAAGCTCCCAGTGTGGAAGTATCATGGTGCTATGAGACTGGGTGTTTTATATTCCTTAAGGAAGTCTTTTGATGATGCAAAGGATGGTGAAATTACACAGGGAGGAGGGGGAGATTCTGGAGGAAGTCTTTTGACCAGGCATGGGGGGTGTTAAAATTACCCAGGGAGGTGTGCGGGCGTCCTGAAGGAGCTCTATTGACCAGGCACGTGCATAGATGGGTGTGGGGTCACAAGAGGGTTTATGACCCTGGTTTAGCATTAAAAAATCTTAAATCTTGAGTGTGTCCCTACTATTTTTCAGTTAGACACATCTGACAAACAACAAAAAGATCATTGCCCATACCAGGAATTGAACCCGGGTCTCCTGGCTGGACTCCAGGCATCATAACCACTAGACCATATGGTACACTATATTGCCAAAAGTATTCACTCACCCATCCAAATAATTGAAATCAGGTGTTCCAATCACTTCCATGGCCACGGGTGTATAAAATCAAGCACCAAGGCATGCAGACTGTTTCTACAAACATTTGTGAAAGAATGGGTCGCTCTCAGGAGCTCAGTGAATTCCAGCGTGGTACTGTGATAGGATGCCACTTGTGCAACAAGTCCAGTCGTGAAATTTCCTCTCCTAAATATTCCACAGTCAACTGTCAGTGGTATTATAACAAAGTGGAAGCGATTGGGAACGACAGCAACTCAGCCACGAAGTGGTAGGCCACGTAAAATGACGGAGCGGGGTCAGCGGCTGCTGAGGCGCATAGTGCGCAGAGGTCGCCAACTTTCTGCAGAGTCAATCGCTACAGACCTCCAAACTTCATGTGGCCTTCAGATTAGCTCAAGAACAGTGCGTAGAGAGCTTCATGGAATGGGTTTCCATGGCCGAGCAGCTGCATCCAAGCCATACATCACCAAGTGCAATGCAAAGCATCGGATGCAGTGGTGTAAAACACGCCGCCACTGGACTCTAGAGCAGTGGAGACGCGTTCTCTGGAGTGACGAATCGCGCTTCACCATCTGGCGATCTGATGGACGAGTCTGGGTTTGGCGGTTGCCAGGAGAACAGTACTTGTCTGACTGCATTGTGCCAAGTGTAAAGTTTGGTGGAGGGGGGATTATGGTGTGGGGTTGTTTTTCAGGAGCTGGGCTTTTCAGGAGCTGGGCCCCTTAGTTCCAGTGAAAGGAACTCTGAATGCTTCAGCATACCAAGTGATTTTAGACAATTCCATGCTCCCAACTTTGTGGGAACAGTTTGGGGATGGCCCCTTCCTGTTCCAACATGACTGTGCACCAGTGCACAAAGCAAGGTCCATAAAGACATGGATGGGAGAGTTTGGTGTGGATGAACTTGACTGGCCTGCACAGAGTCCTGACCTCAACCCGATAGAACACCTTTGGGATGAATTAGAGCGGAGACTGAGAGCCAGGCCTTCTCGTCCAACATCAGTGTGTGACCTCACAAATGCGCTTCTGGAAGAATGGTCAAAAATTCCCATAAACACATTCCTAAACCTTGTGGAAAGCCTTCCCAGAAGAGTTGAAGCTGTTATAGCTGCAAAGGGTGGACCGACGTCATATTAAACCCTATGGATTAAGAATGGGATGTCACTTAAATTCATATGCGAGTCAAGGCAGGTGAGCCAATACTTTTGGCAATATAGTGTATGTGTACAAATGCATGAGGGAGTGACGGAGAGTTTGTTGGCGGGGGTGTGAGAGATGTCCACGGGTTGTGGAGTTATGACATTAAAGTTAAAGATATAACATTAGTTATATCTGAGTGATAAATGAAATGTGTCTGTCCTAAAACAGTTTTGCAATGCTTGATGCGTTTAAATCTGAATATGGGCAACACGGTGGAGGCGGAAGGGTGACAAGCCTTTGGTTGTACGTTAGTAATTTATGTTTTATTGCTTAGATCACACGTGCCATTTCGCGCGCTGAACTTTGAAACGTGAAGGTGTCGGGAATCATCTGAGTGAGAGTTCCTGAAGAAAAATCTATTGACCAGCTGCCTGATAGTGGGGCTGTGACACAACAGGTGGGACAATGGGAAATTGTTTTTGTTTGATGATCCTATTGTTCAGACACGTATTTTTCGACCGGAATACCTAAAAAGGAAAAAAAGAGGCGGGATTTTAAAAAAAGGCTAAATATGGCGACTAGGATCTAATGGGGTCATTATTCGGAATCTTATTCTGAAAGCAACTCTATCCGTCATGTCTGTCTCTTCATCACCCTCGCTACCAGCAGGAGATCAACCCATGGAGGGCAGCTTGAGTTGGCAGAGTCCGGACCCTGACATTCAATACGATGCTGTAGTGAATGTCCCTCCAAATACGCCTGTTAGAAAAAGAAGAATCAGACCCCGGCGGCTGACTAATGCTGACCCGTGGATATGCTGTAAGCTGTTCAGCGAGACTCAAAATGAGACTACAAGAGATGGGTATGATGATGATGAAGATAAAGAAAACAAACCGTGGCCGTATGACCATGGCGAATACCTCGGCAGTCAAAACCTCATTCATCAAAGACGTGGAAGAAGAAGAAGATGATATAATCGGGATCGATGTGATTGAGCAAAAAGCGGATGAAGATGTGAACGGATCCTATGTCACAGAGCAACCAGGCCGTGTGGAGACGGCTGATCACGGAGCTGCTCAAGACTTGTCCCCGCGTCTGTCTTCAGAGGCTATAGATCTTTTAAAGCTGACGACAAGCATGTGTGTAGAGAAGCTTCTTATTACAAAGCTGGAGCATAACTGTTGGGGATGTCAGACAAGCCATCCTAGCCAAAGGAGACATGCCTGTCTCTATGGAATACCGGAATTTTACTTTACTGACAATGTATGTGATAAACTGTTTACAAAGCCTTTCTTAAAAATATTAATACAAGTTTTAGGGAGCACTCTTAATATACACGCATCATCTGACAAGATTCTTGGAGTGGCTGAAACAATGGTTGCGGAGCTGCTAGCAGTGGACGACATTGACAAGAAACTGATTGAGATAAAAGAAAAATAAAATGAACCAATCCAAGACTGTATGACTCTCATTCTCTTATTTGGTTTACGGCAGTATACATGGATAGTACTTCAGAGAAGATTTATTATGACCCTGCAAACCCAGCGTCATTTGGTGGTATTAATAAATTACACACAGCTGTAAAAGAAAATACCGGTGCTGCTCTGTCTTTACAAGATGCTTATACATTACATGCACCGCTATTCAAAAACTTTAAGAGGAATAGGGTTTTAGTTAACGGGATAGATGGACAGTTTCAGGCAGACTTGGTGGAAATGGGTCAGTATTCAGATGCAAACGACGGTGTGCGTTATCTTTTGACAGTCATAGACGTCTTTTCAAAATACGCATGGGTGCGATGTCTGGCTTCTAAGACTGGGAATAATGTGACCAAGGCTTTTCGTGACATTCTGACAAAAGGCCGTGTACCCAAGAAACTACAAACAAACTCTGGAAAAGAATTTTATAACGAGTCGTTCCAAAGTCTGATGGAAACGTATAATATTAAACATTTCTCAACATCAAATGAGACCAAAGCTAGTGTGGTGGAACGCTTCAACAGGACTCGTATGTGGAGATATTTAACGGCTGTTAATTCGCAACGATATGTAGATAAGCTGCAAGATATGGTGATGAGCTACAACAGTACTTATCATAGATCGATCAAAATGGCTCCGGATCAAGTAAATCAAGACAATGAGAAAAAGGTGTTTAACAATCTATACAAAACCAAGCCCGAATCACCTGTTGAATTTAAGTTTGATTTGGGCGACACCGTTAGAATTTCAAAGCTTCATGGGGCTTTTCGAAAAGGATATGAGCAGTCCTTTACAGATGAATATTTTACAATAACACAGCGTTTAGCACACCGACCACGCAGGAGAGGTGTTAGAGGGTACTTTTTATGAGAGAGTTGCAGCAAGTAATCATCGCTAAAAACAAAGTGTTTAAAATAGAAAAGATATTGGCTAGGAAAAGAGAGGGGCGTAGAAAGATGGTGTTGGTTAAATGGTTAGACTGGCCCGAGAAATTTAACTCCTGGGTTTCAGAGAGTCACATATCTAATACTTAAATACAAGACCATCATTCTACATTGTGCAGAGTAGGTGTAAGCATCTAACCGCTAATATGACCACCGAGGTTTTTTTTGTGACATTACCCAGTAATGCATCATCTATAGTATATCCCCAGAATAAGAGATGGAATTACAGAACAAAATTAGCTCAGACTATAAATCTCAAGGAGGCGTATGAAGTAGCGGTCATCGAGGTACAATACCCTGGTACATAGAACAGTTTTTCAGAACATGATGCCAAAGTGCATTTGACCGATATTAAAAGACAATGGTTAGATATAGTGTCTATACCTGTGGGTCATTATGACAGTATATCCAGGATCCTAGAAGAAATAAATTCGGCTATTATTCAAAACTATCTTTAAAATGCAGCTAGAGTATGACAGAATTAGAAACTATGTGAACATATCCGGAGACCAGACTATAGGCATTTCATTTCAGGGACAGCAACATATTCTAGGGTTTCCACCCAGAGAAACTTTTTATGGACTACAGACGCCTGGCATGCCGTCTGAGGAACTCTATTCAGCAAAACACCCTGCTGATATCTATGGAGGATGTTACAACATGTTTATTTACACAGACTATTCGATTATCAGATGGTAGGAGATAGTCACGTCCCCCTCCTCCGAAGCATTAATATTACAGATACCCATAGGAAACACCCCACTCTGATGTTTGACAAGCCCCACTACGTTCCTCTCTCCAAATCTACTATCGGCGACATCGAGATCAGTCTGAAGACAGACCAGAACCAGCCAATTCCATTCACCTACGGAAAAGTCATTATCAAACTACACTTTAGACCTATTAGACAGAAACTATAGACATACAAAATGGTTTCCAGACAGCGATATGACGCTGACAGATACATGATATATGAATCAAGCTGGAAGTGCTCTTCCGGGATATTATGGAACCAGTACACAGTATGGAGCAGGGCTTGGTATGTTTCGCAGTCTATTCAGAATGGCACTCCCTCTATTCAAAAAAGGTCTGACCATCGCTAAACCTCATCTAAAATCTGCTGCCAAAAACATTGCTAGTGATGTGGTTACAAATAAAGCAAATGCTGCCACAAGACACAGAGCGCAGCAGCAGGAGGGCTCGGGCATGATTGCAGTGGTTAAAAGACCAATTAAATTCCCGCCACACAGCCGTGGGCGGGTCCATAATGCTAAAAGATGCAAGAAATCAAATAAAGCGTCATGCATCGTAAGAAGAACATTAAACCCTAAAGGTTGTAAGATTGCTGCTAAGGATATTTTAACTATTACAATATGGCCTTACTACACAGCATGTCAGAGGAATGTGTTAAGAGCGAGTTGGATCTCTTTACTCTTCCGATGACACAAATGGCCATTGAAAAATCTACATATCAAGAGATACCGCCTCTATCGGCCATCACAGACACGGGGCCTTTGGAGTTTTACATATCGGCAAGCAGCGAAGAATATATCTATTTTAAACAACACTTGTGTATCTACGTGTTAAAATCCTGAAGGAAGACGGTACAGATATAGGAGGAACGGATGATGTAGGACTGATCAACTACCCTGGCTGCACACTATTCTCCCAGGTTGATATTATGTTGGGGGATAGATTGATTACACAGTCTTCAAATACTTACCTGTATAGAGGCATACTAGAATGTTTGCTAAACTATGGAGCGGAGGCTTTGGAGACCCAATTTGCATGCAGACTTTTTATTAAAGACCCTTCCGGCAATATGGACGTTGCATCATCTACAGGAGACAATGCGGGGCTAACAGAGAGAGCTCGATGTACGTCACACAGTAATGTTGTGGAACTGATTGCCCCTGTTCACGCCGATCTATTTTTTTCAAGAAAAATTATTATTGAATGGTGTTGATCTTAAAATGAAATTCATTAGATCAAAAGATGTCTCAGGGTACTACAAAATACAAGGTTAAGATTGTGTCCGCTAGCGTCTATGTTAAAAAGGTTTCTGTAGCGCCTGGTATCAAACTGGCCCATGCCAAAGCATTGACCCATGCTAATGCTAAATACCCAGTCGATCGCGTCTATCTTAAAAACTACTCCATACCGGCTGGCACCAGAGTTTGTAATCAAGACAATCTTTTTTTGGGTCAGATACCTAAATTTATCGTTAGAGCATTTGTTGACAACGAGGCATTCACAGGGAGCACTGGGCGCAATCCATTCAGATTTATGATACAGAATTTCTGGCTATTTATACCGATGGACAATCATATCCTGCAAAACCTTTCCAGCCAAATTTTGCCATAAATGAGTGTCCGTGAGTATTTTCAATTAATTCAGGCAACAGGGCGACAGCTGAAAGACCGAGGCCTAGCCATTGATCGTGATGACTTTGACGATGGATATACATCGTTTTGTTTTAATCTTGAGCCTGACGAGGGTTGTGGGCAGCACGTTTCACCAATCGGAACAGGAAATGTGCGGCTAGAGGCAAGGTTCAAAAAGGCTCTGGTTAGAACTGGGAACCTAATCTCCTATGCTGTTTATGACTATTATCGAAATATCCAACCATAGACAAGTACTATTGGATCACTACTAAGTCACAAACGTATGATGAATACCCTAGAGCTGACATCGGTGATTGAAAAATTTGCCAAAAGGGCTTCTTTTTTGGGAGTGTTTGCCTGTGATCAGCTACCCTACGATGTTGAGAGTGCCCGCTATGATGATAGTCAACACAGATCCGGCACGCTTACCCGGTACACATTGGTTGGCTATATACATCACAGCCCGTAGAGAAGTTTACTTTTTTGATTTGTTTGGAAATGCACCCACGGCTTTCTCGGACCCCATATACAATTTTCTTAACCAGAACAGCGACAATGTGTTTTATTCTACACGCCAAGTACAAGACAATCTATCACATGTGAACAACATTGTGTTTTTTCTATTTAATATGCAGAAGGGATTGTCTTACCAAAATGTATTAAAGTATAGTAATAATCTAGTCTGTAACGATGCTATGGTCTGTAAATTTGTTAATCGGATACAACCCAATATGTGTAGTCATTACAATTTTACCTGTATACAAAGTGCATGTGCTAAATTGTAACATAGTTTCAAGTCATGATTATATACGCTTATATGATGAATAAAATGATCCGAGTCAAAATATGTTTTTGCATAAGTGTGTTTATTTATTTATTATGCAATATTTTACAAAATACAAGCATTGCAATCAATACAAAATACGTAAAAACAATCACATTATATTTTCATTCAAAACAGTCGATATACAAAATAATACAAAAGATGGAAAAGGAAAAAACATTTGAACAAGGCAAATAAAACCAGCAGACATTAAATTTCATACAATACAGACAATATATAAAATAAATGCATAAGGGTAAAAGAAAAACATTTGAACAAACCAAATAAAACAAATAGAAAAAGGCTGGAGACATATTAAAGTTAGTAGAAACAGGTACATTCTTATAGCTTGTAACAAGCTGTTTGACCCTGGTGTTGGGTATAGAGGTTAGAGGTACATTTAAATTAGCTAGAGCTTTTAAAAACTTGCCATCCTAAAGGTCTGGAAGAATCGTTAACATTGTAGGGAGCAGTGACATTCTTTAACAAATCATAAATGTGTGACCCTCTTATCACAACCCCATTAACAATAAGTTCACCCTGATCTGTCCATGCTACAGCATCATTGGATTTCTGCATTGAAGCCATGAGATGTGTTACGTGTCCCCTGCTCTTTTGAGGCATGTGTTTTAGAACCTCCTCAGCAACATCATCTTTTTTTGTCATCGACTGTGCTATCTTTCATCTCCTCATCAACCACATCATCACGAGGAAGATTGAGCATCAAAAATCCTTTTTCCTGGTCACCCTGTCTAACCATGGTCAAAAAACGCTGTAAAACACGAGCATATTTCTTTGCTTTTTCATGCAAGTCAGTGTCTGGGAGCCCCAAGACATTCAGTATATCCTTATCCAGTTCGTTTTCGGCAGTCTGTCTAATAGATTCACGAGCGCTGGGTTGTTTTAGCGCATCAAGCTGTTGCTGTGGTACTAGATACATTTTTTGTGTATGATCCATGCTGGCAACAATATCATTACCCTCTTGATATAAGACTGGTGATAAAGGGTAATGCAGCCCCTAACAACGGCAAAAGAAAACCGCCTCCAGTCTGCTTAATCAACCTCTTCTTTTTAAAAATTTGAACCTTCTTATTGGCCAGAAGCCTGAGCCCTTTCTTTTGTCTTTGCAACCGTCGATACTGTGTCACTGTTAAAGGAATAGTCCCTTGTAGCACATTTAAGGCTATTTCGCATAATGTGTTGATAAAATCATCGCTGGCTGTAGTCAGAATGACTTTCCTCATAGCAGGCGGCGCCTTATATAACAACTTTAGCCGATCTTTGTTTCTAAGAATGCGTGACGACATATTCAGCTTATCACTTGTGTTTTGGCACGTAGACAACCGGGTGTTCTGACAACAAATCTGTTCTGAGCCTTAGAGAATCTGGAGTCTTGGCTTTAAAGTCGACAAGAAGATATCCGTAGGGGATGCTCGTTGCGTCATTAAACGCTTCTAAGAAATACTTTACTTTATACAGAAACATTTGTCTGGCCAGTAGACATATTTGATATTTGTCTCTAGGATTTTTAAATAAGACCAGATAGTTGGTATTTAAGCCAATTGTCCTACTGGCTTTCCCCTGAATAAACAAATTCTGCACTAGGTACATACAGCTGAGGTTTCTATGATGCACATACTTTGTAAAAACATTCTGGACTAGCATCATTCATCCATCCATCCATCCATTTTCAAGCCGCTTATCCGGGGCCGGGTCGCGGAGGCAGTAGGCTCAGCAGGGATCTCCAGACGTCCTGCACCCCGGCCACGCCCTCCAGCTCTCCCTGGGGGATCCCGAGGCGTTCCCAGGCCAGAAGGGAAATATAATCCCTCCAACGGGCTCTAGGTCTGCCCCGAGGTCTCCTCCCAGTTGGCCGTGCCCGGAACACCTCCAAAGGGAGGCGCCCGGGGGACATCCTAATCAGATGTCCGAACCACCTCAGCTGGCTCCTTTCGACGTGAAGGAGCAGCGGCTCTACTCCGAGCCCCTCCCGGATGTCCGTGCTCCTCACCCTATCTCTAAGGGTGAGGCCAGCCACCCTACGGAGGAAGCTCATTTCGGCCGCTTGTATCCGCGATCTTGTTCTTTCGGTCACTACCCAGAGCTCGTGACCATAGGTGAGGGTTGGGACGTAGATGGACCAGTAAATCGAGAGCTTCGCCTTACGGCTCAGCTCCCTCTTCACCACAACGGACCGGTACAACGTCCGCATTACTGCAGACGCCGCACCTATCCGTCTGTCCATCTCCCGCCCCATTCTACCCTCGCTCATGAACAAGACCCCGAGATACTTGAACTCCTTCACTTGAGGAAGCACTTCCTCCCCAACCCGAAGGGAGCACTCCACCGTTTTCCGTGAGAGTACCATGGCCTCAGACTTGGAGGTGCTGACTCTCATCCCAACCGCTTCACACTCAGCCACAAACCGCCCCAGCACATGCTGGAGGTCTCGGTCTGACGGAGCCATCAGAACCACATCGTCTGCAAAAAGCAGAGATGTGACCCTGAGGTCCCCAAACCGTACACTCTCCTCACCTCGACTGCGCCTTGAAATCCTGTCCATGAAAACCACGAACAGGACTGGTGACAACGGGCAGCCTTGGCGTAGCCCAACACGCACCGGAAACGGGTCTGACCTTGTGCCGAGAATGCGGACACAGCTCTCACTTTGGTTGTATAGGGACCGGATAGCCCGCATCAGCGACCACGGTACCCCATACTCCCTCAGTACCCCCCACAAGACACCTCGGGGGACACGGTCATAAGCCTTCTCCAAGTCTACAAAACACATGTAGACTGGTTGGGCGAACTCCCATGCCCCCTCCAGTAGCCCTGCAAGGGTGAAGAGCTGGTCCGCCGTCCCACGGCCAGGACGAAAGCCGCATTGCTCCTCCTGTATCTGAGGTTCGACAATCGGCCGGAGCCTCCTTTCCAGCACCCTGGAGTAGACCTTCCCGGGGAGGCTGAGTAGTGTGATCCCCCGATAGTTGGAACACACCCTCCGGTCCCCCTTTTTAAAAATGGGGACCACCACCCCGGTCTGCCACTCCAGAGGCACTGACCCCGTCCTCCACGCAACACTGCATAGGCGTGTCAGCCACGACAGCCCAACAGTGTCCAGAGCCTTCAGCATCTCAGGGCGAATCTCATCCACACCTGGCGCCTTGCCACCGAAGAGCTTCTCAACCACCTCGGTGACCTCCGCCAAGGATATGGACGAGGCTTCCCCCACGGCCTCAGGCTCTGCCTCTTCATCAGAGGGCGTGTTGGTCGGGTTAAGGAGGTCCTCAAAGTATTCCTTCCACCGTCCAACGACCTCCTCAGTCCGTGTTAGCAGGTCTCCCCCTCGGCTGAGCACAGCCTGGGTCAAGCCCTGCCTCCCCTTTCTGAGTCGTCGGACGGTTCTCCAGAATAACCTTGAGGCCGACCGAAAGTCTTCCTCCATGGCCTCTCCGAACTCCTCCCACACCCAGTTTTTTGCTTCGACGACCGCCGAAGCCGCAGCCCTTTTGGCTGCCCGGTACCTGTCTGCTGTTTCAGGAGACCCCCCGGACAACCAAGCCCGAAAGGCCTCCTTCTTCAGCCTGACGGCCTCCCTGACCGCTGGTGTCCACCAGCGGGTTCTCCGGTTGCCGCCTCGACAGGCACCGACAGCCTTCTGGCCGCAACTTCTCGCAGCCGCCTCCACAATGGCGGCCTTAAACATGGTCCACTCGGACTCCACGTTTCCAGCCTCCCCCGGGATGCGAGAGAAATTCTTCCGGAGGTGGGAGTTGAAGACCACACGGACAGGGGACTCCGCCAGACGTTCCCAGTTCACCCGCACTACTCGTTTGGGTTTGCCGGGTCTGTCCGGCAGCCTCCCGCGCCACCTGATCCAACTCACCACCAGGTGGTGATCAGTTGACAGCTCTGCTCCTCTCTTTACCCGAGTGTCCAAGACATACGGCCGCAGGTCTGCTGATACGACTACAAAGTCGATCATAGACCTTTGGCCTAGGGTGCTCTGGTACCAGGTACACTGGTGAGCCACCCTATGCTCGAACATGGTGTTCGTTATAGACAATCCATGGCTAGCACAGAAGTCCAATAACAAAACACCACTCGGGTTCAGATTGGGCAGGCCGTTCTTCCCAATCACGCCCCTCCAGGTTTCCCCGTCATTGCCCACGTGGGCATTGAAGTCCCCCAGTAGAACTATGGAGTCCCCGGGGGGCACCCTTTCCAGGACACCTCCCAAGGACTCCAAGAAGGCCGGATACTCTGAACTGCGGTTCGGCGCGTACGCACACACCACAGTCAGAGCCTTCCCCCCAGCGACTTGCAGTCGCATGGAGGCGACCCTCTCGTTCACCGGGGAGAACTCCAACACCGCGGCGCTCAGCCGGGGACTTGTGAGTATCCCCACACCCGCCTGGCGCCTCACACCCTGGGCAACTCCGGAAAAGGAGAAAGTCCAACCCCTCTCCAGAAGCCTGGTTCCAGAGCCGACGCTGTGCGTGGAGGTGACACCAACTATATCTAGCTGGTACCGCTCCACCTCCCGCACCAGCTCCGGCTCTTTCCCCGCTAACGATGTGACGTTCCACGTCCCGAGAACTAGACGGCGGCACCGGGGGCCCGTACGCCCAGGGCCCCGCTTTTGCCCACCGCCCGGTCTCATCTGCACCCGACCCCTATGTTTCTTCCTGCAGGTGGTGGGTCCACAGGAAGGCGGCTCCACGTGGCCTCTTCGGGCTGTGGGCTAGCATCATTCATCAAATCAATAATGAGCAGATTCTTTTTTTGAGGTGGTAGGAGAGTCGTCGCAGAGAGACGCTGGAATGCCTTCCACAAAGTTTATGTCCCTTATTTTCAACAGATTATCGTACAGAGGCTGCCAACATGAATAGATGTAAATAATATTGTCAATCTTGTCAGAAATTAGTTTTTCTGCATTTTCAACAACAGTCTTGACAAAGTATGTTTTCCCGCTATTTGAAGGACCTGCCACAACCAAGCTGAAAGGATGCTGTAAACGGTGATCAAACCTCTCTGCCTCTCTAGACATGGCTCTAGTATCCATACGGTAGTGTGGTATAATCAGGAAAAGCCCTACGCTTGTTGAAAACCATCTGCAGCCGTTTCACTACTGTAGCATTTTTAAGATGTAGTTTTCTTTTATCTCGCTGGATCGTCTCTATCTCTGTAGTAATTACCTCCCCTGTAGCCTGATTAGTCACAAAGTTTTCAACCAGTCTGCATAGTGTGTGGTGTGTGACAACTGCTGCGTTTTTAGCGTTTAATGTGACACCCTTACATTTTACCATGACTTTGTTTTGACGCATGCAGTAGGCGTAGCTTTTAGGACCTGATGACACGTAGTCGGTAATATAATCTTCCTGCTCGGAGCCACAGATTTCCCCATCATTGATCTCATCTGTCAAATCTCCCAAATACGACCCCAATGGTGGAATCCATTCACCATCACGCGACACAAAGATTATGCTATCGGTATCGCAGTATAAGACCCTCTCTTGTAATTTGTCCAAAAGCTCGTACAACATGAGTCTAGCATGAGCAGTGGTCATTGCCCCTACAAACACATTAACATCTTTAGCTCTAGAGGCTTCGCTAGTTTTGTAGCACCACTGCACCAAAGCCACACTCTCAGAGACGAAGCAAAACTGCCGCACATCATATAGATCGCTAAACATGAACTGTGCAAATTGTTCATATTACGCTAGGTCCGTACATAAGGAAAAACGTCCCCACAAGCTGTTCAAAATGAGCTTGTTACAGTTTCTAACCGCTTTATTAACACAGATGTTTTGAGGATCTAACTGTATGCCCTCTCTATCGTAGTAATCCTTTACATACTGCCGTTGTGCCTGCATAGTGTCTATATGGCTGGGATACCCTGAAGCCTCCTGCTTACATTTTAAAAAGGTTTTCACATAACCATTAAACGGAGTGTCTGACTGCTGGGGGAAATGCCATACCTCGTCAATCGTTGTTATTTGGTATCCTTTTTCAAGAGCTTTTTGCAGCTCAAATGACACCCATGTACCTGAGAGCGTTCTCTCTTTATCATTGTGCCGGCATTCAGATGTTTGGTTAAGTTCTTGCGCACATGTCACAGCGGAAACATCAATTTCCCATGACATCTGAATGGAAGCACAGGGTGATACAGCCCTCTAGGGGGGAGTACAGAACATTTGACAAAGCCAAAATAATTATCAATAGACTCAAAATCTCTAATGATAATCTGCGGATGTCCTAGAGGATATGGCTTGCGAGACTGCACTGTGGGGTAGAGAGATGTGAAGTCGTAGTATCTGATTTTTTCATCGGGTTGTGTTTTGTGTAGTAACTTGTAGGCATTTGTACGACCGCCAAATAGAGCATCTCGCGGGTTAAGCCTGGTGGGGGGTTTATAGGTTTCCATAAACCTCTGTACAGCCACGTCTGTTTTTTTCTGTTTCTCCCATTCGCAATGCCACATAACCACCACCAAAGACCATAGTCTTTTTTGAGGACTGAGATTTTATCATCAAACTCTCTTTTCATGCTTCCAAAATCGATCCGAGTGACAGGATTGATGTGGGCCGGATTGTAGCAAAGATCACATCCGTGATAAAAGCAACCGGCAAATTCGTAGGCTGTGTGTGTATCGGGGTCATACCCATCTGTAAAAAAAGGCCCAAACTGCTTTTCTCCAGCATTGAGAGCGTGTTGAATATTTACACCGTGATGTTCTGCTAAAAACTCAAGCCACTGAATGGAGACATTCGAATAGGCCTTGTGCTGTGTGACATATGCACCGTTGTATGTGAGAGCTAGTGTGTTTCTCGGCAAAAAGTGTGTTTTGTAGATTTGCCATGCAGCATGATGCCAAAGTTGTGTGACTGAGGGGGTCTACATCTGAACAACCTATGATTGTTTCACGAAAAATGCTACAAGCCTTTTTAAAACAACATCATTGACACCATAGCGTTTAAGTTCTTTCTGAAAATCAAACACCTCATGACGGACAGTGTTATACCACGTCATGAATGTGTCTTTGTCACTCTCTGACATCTTCTCGTATCCATAATAGGAAGGATCAGGGTATGGGCCTGTGTAGAATTTGTTCGCTCTAGTGTTAAACGTGTGGGGAAAATACCCCTTTTCTACATCATCAAAAGCAAGCGCTGCGGGTGTTTTTGACAATCGCATAGGGAGAAAGCTGAAAGAATCTATCCAACGCTGTTTAAATGCATTGTCAGTCATCAGAATCACCCTACTTCCACGCATGACTAGTTTAGGTGGAATACACTGCTTGGCAAAATACTCCATCATTATGTAGTTATCAAATCCTGATGCATTGTGTGCTACAAATGTGTAGTTTTTGTACCGTTTACATCTATAACGTCTGACAAACTTTTCCACACAATCGATACCAGAGACCCACCACGACTGCTTGCTACCCGCTATTGCAGCTACAAAATTTGCCTCGTGTTTCCCGTCATGATATCTAGTCTCAATCATAAAAGATGTAATTTGATTCTAAAACTTCCTTTGGGATAGGTTGAATGTAGCATGTGTGACGTCCCTCTCCAACATGTGCTCCGCAGTGCTTACACTTTCTCTCTGCACATTCATGGTCCGGTATATCGCTACCGTCAGCAGGCTTTTTTGGCACAATATATAATCTGCCGCAGAGGTTGCAATATTTTGAGCGTTTACACGGCACATATCCATGTGTTTGTGAAAAATGACGATGCGTGTTATAACAAGGCTCTGATCTGCATATACGATTACACTGTTACAATCACACAGGTCAAACGATAAAATGTGATCAGACTGTTAGGCATACGTTACAGTGGTATTTACATTTGTGATCCTGTATTGTATAGCACGGTTTGTAACAGTATTCGCAGAGATAGGATGCCCCGAAAAATCGTGTCTTATTTACAATGAGGTGATAGTGCTCATCGTGCAGATACAACCATATTGTGTCAGGGTGGATTGTATCGCTCGTTTGATACAACTCCAACTTTTTGCTAGATTGGACGTGATGAAATATTAGGATTTTCACATTCAGATGCCTCTCAAATTTAGAGACATCGGAAAAGCCTATCTTTCGATCAGGTGTGTACCCCAACTCTCTGTGTATTTTCTCAGCCTGAGCCAACTCCTCACGAACATCTGTGCTAGCTACAAAGCCAAGCGTCTCATACATTATTTCTGTAATAATATCGTTTGTTTGTATCGCCCGCATACTATTTAGATAGCGAACAATACACATAGAGAAGCATAAGTTGGTGTCTATGTTTCGAGGGTTGTAAAGACACGGGCCTTTTCTTACGAATTATCTCATCATAAGGAATTGATCCTAATTTTAAATGGCAGTCCTCCACCGCTTTTATTCTGGGCGACTGAAACAACATATTCTAATTCATCATCTGTCATAGACGTGTCATTACTTTGCATCACCTGGGCTATCTGTTCTAAAAACAAGTCTGGATTATAGTCATCATCAGAGTTTAAAACTGTTTGAACGTTGCTAGCGAGAGAGGGGCCACGCAAAACTACATTTAACAGACTGCCTGCAGGGTGCATTCTCTGTACAATGGGTTATCACTTCCGTCAGCTTCTGTCTCATCAGATTTGGCACTTCTTCTAAATTATCAAAAGATATGCTTCTCAAATCTATCGGATGTCTAACTACCACTGCATTAAACCGAGGTATGTTTTGTGTTTGAAAAGAACCACTCCCACCCGCCATCTCTTGAGTCACAACTGGTGTTTGGTCGCACAAGTCATTATTCCCCAAAAACAAGCCCAGACTGGTTCTGTCTTTGTACTGTGGCCATGCTCTCAGCTGCTAACTGCTCATCCATCTCCTCTTTCTCATTATCAAAAGTAAGTCCTGTGCCATGGTCTGTGTTGTAAAGACAATGTAAATCAGACATCTCCCTATATTTTTTATACCGAGACTGTGACAATTTTATCAGCAGTTTATATTGCGTGGGTGTGTCTAATTCATCAAAGTCTAACGGCAGGTCATCACCGTGTACAGCAGCATCCTCAGCCCGATTTCTAGCATAAATACTACAGTCTTGCACCACCACATCCTCCTCCTCCTCATCATTATCACTAGCGGAAAAGTCATACCGGGGTCTCTCTGTATTTCTACGACCGTTCACTGATTTGTACGTTCTTTTCATAATTTACAACAACACCAACACAGCTCCAATCATAGTTCACAACAACACAGCAAAAATCACAGTTTACAACAACACCAACGCTGCAAAAATTATATTCAGCACAGCAACCAAAATCACATGTAGCAGCTCTTTAACAAAACAACACAAAATCCCATAAAACACCAATAACATCGGAATATACACAACTAAAATCTCATAGTTTGTCGAGATCCTCTTAACTCAGCAGGGGGTTCTGGGTGTGAACTGTGTATTGCACGGAGCTGGGTTTCGTGTATCCAGCGTATCAGGGCTTCTTGTTTCTTAAGGGTTTGCTCTTGTCTATCAGCAGTATTCTTAATTTTAAAAGCATAATCAGTTAATACAGCTACGTTGGCTTCTAGTTTCTTAATGGTTTGCTCTTGTCTATCACTAGTATTCTTAATTTTAAAAGCATAATCAGCTAATACAGCTATGTTTTGAATCATGGATTTGAACAGCGTAGCATAATCTCGATCGCTCACCCTTGCAGATTCCTCCGGTGTCGGTATGGCATTGTTCAGGGTCTTGGGCTGAGTTTTCTTTGTCGCACATTTGTGTCAATCCAAAATCGACACTATCCCAGAGAGCAACGTCTTCATCTGTCCAACCGTCCGTCAGAAGATTTAAAACTGTCTCTGCGGGCGTCTCCTCACCGTTTATTAAAAAAAAAAAAACACATTTTATAGTCCATTAATCAATGCTTAATATAAAAGGGACCATGTAGTTTTAAACATGAGATGTTACAGCTATACCATACCGTTTTCAGTTCTTGCACGTTTGGCCTCTGGTTCCAGGGTCTCAGATTCTCTCACAATAGTCGGACTTGGTATGTTATTCACACATTGTTCAAGCTTCTTCAAAGAGTCACCTTGATGATAGGTAAAAGCAATAGAAAACACATTATGAGATTTGACGTTTCTATCTTCTTTCATTTTAATTTATATCAAATACTTACTGGTGATTTGAAGATTTCGTTCTTTAAGAAGCTCACAGATTATCCCTAGAAGATTATTAGAAAGTTCAACTCATTAGAAAGTTCAGTTCGTTAGAAAGTACAACTCATTTGAAAAAAACAAAACATGGTTTTAAAAATATGCACACAAATGTAGAATAAAACCTACTTTGGTTGCGGTGCTCATTCTCTTTGTCCGTGTCGCCGGTACGCTCGCGTCTATCAGAATTTCTGGGACAGGTCCGCTCTAATATATTTCGTGATTCTAGAAATACATATACACAAAAAAAACAAAAAACAATCATGTATAGGGGATATATAGTTTTAAATATGAGGTATTACAACTCAGACTAATAATAACTACTAATTACCGTGACTTGTAGAGGCCTCTGTGAGATCCTCAACAGTGTTGTTACCCCCTAATCTTCATCAAATTAAAAAAGAAAGACAAAACATAATGTATTAGTTTTATCCATCTAGGGTTAGCGGTTGAATAGAATATGACGTTGTTAAATAGAATACTTACAGTAAACAACCATCTTGTCTAGAATATTGTCGATTCCCCTGTGTTGAAATCTGTCTTGCGTTGATGCGTCTTACAGCGTCTATTCAGCACGGCCACTCGTCGAATGGTCACCAAGCGTTGATTTGGTATGCCTTATACCACCAAAGACGCCTTTCACAATTCAAAGTTTAACCTTTTTAGGTATTCTGGTCGAAAATACGTGTCTGAACAATAGGATCATCAAACAAAAACAATTTCCCATCGTCCCACCTGTTGTGTCACAGCCCCACTATCAGGCAGCTGGTCAATAGATTTTTCTTCAGGAACTCTCACTCGGATGATTCCCGACACCTTCACGTTTCAAAGTTCAGCGCGCGAAATGACACGTGTGATCTAAGCAATAAAACATCAATTACTAACGTACAACCAAAGGCTTGTCACCCTTCCGCCTCCACCGTGTTGCCCATATTCAGATTTAAACGCATCAAGCATTGCAAAACTGTTTTAGGACAGACACATTTCATTTATCACTCAGATATAACTAATGTTATATCTTTAACTTTAATGTCATGACTCCACAACCCGTGGACATCTCTCACACCCCCGCCAACAAACTCTGTCACTCCCTCATGCATTTGTACACATCCCATATGATCTAGTGGTTATGATGCCTGGAGTCCAGCCAGGAGACCTGGGTTCAATTCCTGGTATGGGCAATGATCTTTTTGTTGTTTGTCAGATGTGTCTAACTGAAAAATAGTAGGGACACACTCAAGATTTAAGATTGTTTAATGCTAAACCAGGGTCATAAACCCTCTTGTGACCCCACACCCATCTATGCACGTGCCTGGTCAATAGAGCTCCTTCAGGACGCCCGCACCCCTCCCTGGGTAATTTTAACACCCCCCATGCCTGGTCAAAAGACTTCCTCCAGAATCTCCCCCTCCTCCCTGGGTAATTTCACCATCCTTTGCATCATCAAAAGACTTCCTTAAGGAATATAAAACACCCAGTCTCATAGCACCATGATACTTCCACACTGGGAGCTTCCCCCCCAACCCCCCTATCCTTGCACACACCCTATGGTCCATTCCTTTATCAATAGACTTCCTTAAGGTTATAAAGCTGAATACAGTCTCATAGCATCCCAGACACTTCCACACTGAGAGTTGCCACAAACCCCCATCCCATGCACACCATATGGTCAAGTCACTTGATCAGGATCACATGATCAATGGATGTTGCTTCCCCCCACACTTTCAAACTGTCAGGTCTGACAACTGTCATGGCTGCCGAACCATCGGTCACAAGGAGGGCAGCAGCAGCCCCTCATAAAACCCCCATTGCCATGCTCTCTTCCACTGACAGCATGGCTGTCATGCTCTCTTCCACTGACAGGTCTGACATGCTGTCAATCACTAGGAGGTCAAAGGACAACCATCAATCACATTTTGACAGCTGCCCATCAATGTCAAACTGACAGGTCATCAATCAAATTATGACAGGTGGGTCATAAATCATGTAATAAATAGTTTAGTGACAGAAGGTGCCCTGTATAACTACTCGTGGTGACCTATACCAAGGATATGTACCACAGTCACTTTGTTCAGTCGTCCTGCATGCGTACCATGATAATCCTTTGAGTGGTCATTTTGGACGATATAAGACCCAGCAAAGGATTCGTGAAGTCGCATACTGGCCGAAAATATGGACCAATGTTGCAGAATATGTCAAATTGTGTACCATTTGTCAGAAATACAAACCTGAGTCTAAGAAACCTGCTGGCTTCCTCCAGCAGACCAAGATAACTGAGCCATGGGAAATGCTAGGTTTGGACCTCATGGGTCCTCTGCCTCGGAGTTCCCTGGGAAACACCCAATTGCTTGTTGTGGTAGACTATTACAGTCGGTGGGTAGAGCTGTTTCCTTTACGTAATGCTACTGCTTCCACAATCAGCAAGTATCTGCGGAAGGACATTTTTACACGTTGGGGTATCCCTAAGCATGTCTTGTCAGACCGGGGACCTCAGTTCACGTCTGAGGTTTTCAAAGAGCTGTGTGATAGCTGGGGAGTTGTCCATAAGCTCACAAGTAAGCTCCAAGTACATTTTTTTTTATTTCTTATGGGGTCGGAAACTGGTTCTCGGGCTTCTTCACGATGAGCTGGAGTCTGGGGAATCAGTACCGCCACACATGTATGTCTTTATAGCTGTAGTGTGTATAGCTGAAAGCACACTACAGCATGTGGTCCTGCCAGGGCACTCTTCAGATGAAGAAAGCACATAACTTCTCTCTTACATCATATGCCTCCCTGCATCCTCTGTTTCCACCCATGTTTGTCACATCCTGTAGCCGTTCCCCATGTTCTTCCGCCTCCTCCAACCACCTCTGATTCTGTGCCGGGTTCAGAAGGTAGTTGTGCAGAATGCACACGGCCATAACTACAGAGTCCACATTCTCTGGCTTCATATTGATATGGGTGTACAACACCCTCCATCTTGCTGCCAGAATCCCAAAGGCACACTCCACCACCATTCTGGCCCTGGACAGTCTATAATTGTAGACCTTCCTCCATCTTGGAAGGTGTTGTCCTGGGAATGGCCTCAGAAATGTTTTTAGTGGGAAAGCAGCATCTCCCACCATAGTATATGGCATCTCGCCTTGTTGGCCAGACCCTGGCAGAGGACAGTCTGCAGGAACCTGCAGAGTTTTTGCTGCCATTCCTCTGCCAATATCAGAGCCAGTGTAGACACCTCCATCACTAGTCCTTCCATAGTCCCCCACCTGGACGGTAATGAATCGGTAGTCCGCATCTACCAGCGCTAGCAGCACTATAGAAAAAGCCTTCTTATAGTTGAAGTATAAACTGCCTGATTTATGTGGTGCATTTATGGTCACATGTTTTCCATCAATGGCCCCCTAGGCAGTTAGGGAAATTCCATTTCTTCCAGAAATTTGATGCGATGTCTCTCCACATCTCCTCAGTTGGCCTGGGAAACTGCACAGCCATCATCCGCCTCTCTATAGCCCGGCAGGTCATGTGTACCGACTGGGCCATGGTGGTGTTCCCAAGTCTATATTGAAATGCCAGGCTGGCAAAGGTTTCTCCTGTGCCTAGGAATCTGGGGAAATAACAATTGGAATCTAATCCTCGCCCGAACATCATCCAACTTGTTTTCCAGAAACTGGACGTTAGCAAGAAGGATGCTGGGCAGAGGTGGACGGAGGGCTTGAACTCTCAGTCTGTTCCGAATTCCGCCTCGTTTTCCCCGCTTTCTTCGTCTCCCCGTAGATGCGTCTCCACTGTTGTGGCTCGCTCGGACTATCTCTGCCGGCCACGCTGGGTCGATGGAAAAAGTGGACAAAAACCTTTGTTCTGCGCAAATGTTTAGGTCCAGAAGTGTACTGCGTTTATATGTTGTTAGTGCCGATGTGTTTGGTGTTTGGGTCCGTTCCTGTGTATCCGCCCCCTTGGTTAATTATGCATGGCTTAAGATGGGTATTTTTGAGTTATTTGGGGTTAGATTCATATTTTATAATAGTTTCTTAGTTAGGTTTTTCTAGAAGTATGGTAAGGTTGTTGTTAGTTGTTTTAGCTAGATGTTTTTTCAATTTTGGCCTAAAAAAGGAAAGTAGCACCATAAGTCATAGGTCTTATTGTTTTTGAGTGCCCCGTGGTGAGGATCCCTTCACTCGTCTGCTGTGAATCTCTCTGTGAAGAGAGTACAGCCCCCTGCAAATGTCTAAGATTACTGTTGTAAAAATCAAAAAGTTTATTTTTATGATTTATTCTACAGGTTGTGTTGGAGTCTTTATATAATTTGGGAGTTGGTTAAATTGAGGAGTGAGGAAAGAGAGAGGTTAAGGTAAGGGATAAGATGCAGGGAGAGGTTAAAGTAGAGGATGAAGAGCAGAAAGTGGTTAAGGTGAGGTATAAGATGAAGGGAAAGGTTAAGGTAAGGGATAAGATATAGGAAGAGGTTAAAAACAGAGTTTGGACTAAGGCCTAGGTTATTTTCCAGTTTTAGGGGGCTGGGATATGCAATTATCAGTAACTGGTATATGTAATTAGTTTTATTCCTAAATGAAAAATACGAGATTTAAGATAATGTCAAGACAGATAATAATAATTAAGTTATGTTTTAGAGTTTATTTTCCTTTTTTATAAAAGGCTTAAATCATTAATTAATTATTTTTTGTTTTGATGGATTCCTGAGAAACCAATGTTTATTTAGTAAAGTTTAAGTTTGATCTGGTAAGGTTTGGTTTGGTGCTAGTTTAAATCTAAGTGTTTTGAAAACAAGATTTAAAGAGTGTCAACAAAAGACAAAGCGATTTGAGGAATAAGTATTTTTAATATACACCGTATTTAAGTAATAAGCTTTGATTTGGTTAAATGTAAGTCTTGTGAAAAAAAAATTTCTGGAAAAATTTCTAACCAGAATTAAAAAGTTTGAGGAAAAATTATTTTAATATACATAATATTCAAGCAATAAAGTATGGTTTGGTGCAAGTTAAGTCTAAGTGTTTTGAAAAAAATTCTAACAACTGTCTAATGGGGATGAAAAAGTTTTAAGGATTAAGTATTTTAATATAAACCATATTCAAGCAATAAAGTTTGATTTGGTGCAAGTTTTGAAAAAAATACCTAAAAATGTCCAACAAAAATGCAGAAGTTTAAGGATGAAATATTTTAATATACACACTATGCAAGTAATAAAGTTAGGTGCAAGTCAAGTCAAGTCAAAAAAAAAATTTCCCCCCAGGTTAGGGGCAGGGGTAGAGGGAGGGAGCGAGGGGTGAGAACGAAACTCCCTGACCTGGGCTTTTCATTCTCCTGCGTGGCTTGGCAGTTACCTACCTACCTGTAGGTAGCTGAGATTATTTTGTAGTTTTCCAGTAGGTTCTCCTTTTCCGTGAGTTTTTGTAGATTTTATTTGCATTTCTGGTTGATAGCTGTGCTTAGTTTGGAGTAGGTGGTGATCAGAGGGATCAGGTTCTCCTTTTCCTCCTCCGGTATGGTGTCCTGTGTTTTTTTGAGTGCTGGTTTGAAGAAGTCCTTGTGTGCTGTGCGTAGGAAGCTCCTGGAGTATCCTTGTCTTTTGAGTGCTGAGAACAGGGTTGCAATTGTTTCGTCGCGATCCTTTTCTTGTGTGCATATCCTGTGGAAGCGGAGTAATTGTGATTTGATGAGTCCTTTTGAAAGTGTGTTTTGGGTGGAAGTTGTCCTTGAACAGAAGGGCATGTGTGTCTGTTTTTTTGAAAAATACTTTGACACAACAGGGATCCTGGACATCAAAGTGCGGGCCTTTTGTAGGTTGTTGTGTCCAGAAAATCGATGCTGTCGTTGTGGGTTTCTGCTTTGACCTGGATTGATGCATGGTGTGCGTTCAAGATTTCTATGAATTTTTGGAATCCTTGCATGCCATGTTGCCATACTCCCCAGATGTCATCAAGGTATCTGAAGTAATGGGTGGGTTTTTCCTTGCATTTTGGGAGTACCGTCTCCTCCCAGTCTGCCAAGTATATGTTGGCATAGGCCGGGGCAAACTTCTTCCCCATCGCTGTGCCTTTGATCTGTAGGAAGTGTTGATTGTTGAATTCAAAGTCGTTTTTGTGAGGCTGATTTCAAGTAGAGTTAATAGGGCGTCATCTGGTCTTTAGTGTTGTGGGTATTTCAGGAACCACTTTCTTACTGCTTTTAATCCCGCTTCTGTTTCGATGTTTGTGTAGAGGCTGTTGACATCAAGAGAGAAAAGAAAGGTGGATCCTGAGAGGGTTATGTTGGCGATTTTGTCCACAAAATCGTATGTGTCTTTTATGTAGCTCTTGTGGTAGGTTGAGATGGGGTTCAAGAAATGGTCAATATATTCTGCAATTCTGTAGCTTTCACTTCCACAATCGGATACCATGGGTCGTCCTGGTGGTAGTCGGTGTGGGATTGTCCACGTCTCTGGAGGTTTGTGGATTTTGGGTAGGAGGTAGAAATACCTGGGTCTGGGGTTGTCTTCTCCCTTCAAGTAGAATGCTTGTTTTTTCTTCAGGTAACCTTCCGCGGTGAGGTGGTCCAGTGTATTGTGGATGGTTCCAATTGAGTTCATGTAAATCGGTTGTAGTTTTTGGTATTAGTTTGTGTCATTGAGTTGTCGTTCTGCTTCCTGTATGTAGTGGTTTCTGTCCATGATTACAATCGCACTCCCCTTGTCTGCCGGTTTGATTACTATGTCCTTGTTGTTTTTCAGGGCTTGTATTGCCTCCCATTGTGTCCTTGTCAGGTTGGGTTTGTCTGTATAACACCTTGGGTTTGTGTGTTCCAGTGTGTTCCAGTTATTTACCAGTAGTTGTGTGATTGCTGGAGGTATCTGTTCGGTGCTTGGTTCCCATCCTGATGACGGCATGAATGGTTGTTGGTCTCTAGTGCTGTCAGAGTTGAAGTATGCACTGAGTTTGATCCTCCTGTGGAATGTTTGGGTTTGTTCCCTTAGTGTGTCTTTCCTGTTTTTGTTGGTGCCCATAGTGGGGACAAAGGAGAGTCCTTTCCATAGAACTTGGAATTTGTTCCGGTGTTGGTCGAAATTGTTCAGAGAGGTTGATTATTTGTTTTTTCCAGCCTTCGGGTATATCCGGGTTTGAGTCCTTGCCTAGTCACAGGATCTTATGCCATTGCTGCCAGATGCGTTCCCCTGTCCGGAGTGTCCAGTGGATGCGGTCTGGCTGGGTTTGGAACAGTTCCTGTCGGATGGGGTCCACGTGTACCGTCTTCCTCCTGATTTGTCTGTTCAGGTTCATCAGTTGTTCCCTTTCTGATCTGGGGAGATCCTGGGAAAAGTTGATGAGGGGGACAAAGATCTCCGCCCTGGGGAATGTGGCCTGGGCCAGAGTGATCATCTGCTGTAACTGTTTCACGGCTGTTTCACACTGTTTCCCGCCCCTGTCGTTTGGACTTAACGACAGGATGACCTTCTGGGTGGTTTCACTGGTCGGTGTGTTGTATTTGATGATGTGTGCCGCATGGTACAGTTTCGCTCCGGGTAACTGTCAACCTGGATCCTGTTGTCGTAAATGCGTGGGAGGTTTTTCAGGTTGGAGTCTCCCATGATTATGATTGGTCTTGATGGCGTGAGTCTCCAGTTGGCGGTTTTGTTGCCTCTGTGTTCGTGTCGGGTGAACGCTGGTACTTGATCCTCGTCTTCGGATGTTGAATGCAGCGTCAAGTTGAGGTCATCTTGTGTGATTGATTGGTCGTCAAGTACGTCTCTTATGCGTCGTTGTGAAGGAGTTACTATCGGGATGGAGATTGAACGTTCAGAGCTGCTTTCTCTGTCTCTGGTGTAAGCGTTCTGTGTTCCGAGTTGGCATCGTGTAGTCATCAGTGGTCATTGTGTGGGTTTCTTCCCTGTTGGGTGGCTGATGTTGCTCTCCCTGGTTCACCAGTTGTTGTAGCTCCGCCCTCGCTTGCCGTACTGCTACCTCCCAGGCTTCCTCCCATCTGACTGTGTTTGTCTCGGTTATTTTGAGCCGGAGGTCCTGGATGGAATTGGAGTGGTGGTCATCCATGATCTGGAGTCCCATCTGAAGCCATCTGTCTGCGTTTCTTTGTAGCAGGAAGCGTGTATTTTCTGATGGGTTTGCTGGTCGGATAGAGGCTCCAAGAGTTTTTGATGTTTTCTGGAGTTGTCTGGGATCTGCTAGGTTGGTCTGTCTGTTCTTCAAGTGGTGGGTGCACTTCAAGAAGTTTCGTAGGGTCTTGGCGAGGATTTTGAAGTCATCCTCGGGTCTGCCTTGTTGGTTCGCCATTGTAGAGAGGATTTTCAAGAAAGGATCTGTTGGTCTTCAAGAGGTAGTTCAAGGTGCTGGAGCAATTAAAATTGCTTTTGGTAGGAATGTGCTCAGTGTGATAGCAATGAAAATTGCTGTTTGTTCAGGAAAGTTATTTTCCTCAGTGGTCCTTGCAGGGTTTTCCTCAGCTTGTGTCTTCAATTCGGCCTTCTCAGGGTCAGGTCGGTGTTGGTCGGTGTTGGTGGAATTCTGTTTTCTGTTACCCACAAAACACAGCGGTCTGACTATCTAGGAAAATAGGACAAAAGGTTTTGTGTTACTCATTTATACTACTTTGTACTACTGGCAGAGAAAGAGCATGGTCAGAAGAATGCCCTGTCCTGGGTGTTCAACTGTACGCCTGTCCTGGCGTATGCTCCTCCTCACACCACTTCACAGCAGCTTTAGGCCCACTGTAGAATGGGGGGAAGAGGGCCCACCATGGGGCTAGGTAGGAGCTTTCTAGGAGGTTGAGTAGGTGTAGTAAGTGGTCCGGGCCCCTCTACTGGACCCCGGCCACCACTGGTTTAAAACCCTGTGTGGAAGAAGGCCCCCCCTCAAGAGCGATGTTAATGTGGCGATGGAGGAACCGGTCAGCTTATTCTTGTACCTGGCTTTGCCATAAGAAATGGCTTTCTCCATCGCCACTTGCTCGAAGGGAGGGAGGCCCTCCAAACCCACAGCCAACACTGTCGTAGTGGCTCCTGAGGATCTCCATATTTGTCCTCATCCACCCATCAGTGTTAGCCTTCACCAACTCCGCAGTTTCGGGGTTTGGTGAGGAGGGTTTAATCAATCAATCAATCAATCAATCTTTATTTCAGACTCGAATCGGTCCATATAAAAACAAGGAACAGACACACACAGCAAAAGAAAAAAAAAACAGGCATAAAATATCCATGTCTAAAAGACATACAAACACTCTCTCCAGTGCCTCCAAAAACAGGAGAAGTACATGGTACTGCTCTTCTTAGGCATGGCTAGAGTCATAATAATTTCATTTTTAGAGTTCTTCAGCCGGGCCATAAAACGATACATAAAATTTCTAAGAAGAGCATCTAAGGTGGGAACACCACTATGTACAAACAGCATGCTGGCACTTGTCTACCTAGGGAGTTTCATCAAAATTCTGAGTGCATCGTTGTAAGCCACCCGTAGTTTGTTAAACTTAGACTTACTGTAGCTACACCACAAGTGGGCAGTATACAGTGGGCTACAATAGGCTTTGAAAAGGGCAATTTTCACACTATCAGAACACATATAAAATTTGGGTGCCAACATATTCGTTTGTGCATACAATTTACATTACTGTCGCTGATTGTCATCATCATCACTCAGGTCATCCCTGATGATGTGACCTAGATATTTAACCTTCTCCACAACAGTTAACACGTTGTCTAACAGAAGGAAAGGGGGAAATTTTCTCTTCTGATCCTCCTTAGTCTTTACAATCATTACTACACTCTTCCTAGAGTTGAACTTTATATCAAAGTGTTCTCCATAATCTGAGCAGACTCTAAGAAGTTGCTGCAAACCACCAGAATAGGGAGACATGATGGCTAGGTCATCAGCATACATTAAATGACTGATTAGCCTTTCTCCCACCATGCAGCCAGTCCTACACTCATTGAGCCTTTTAGAGAGCTCACACATGTACAAATTAAAAAGCATAGGTGACAGAATTCCACCCTGTCTAACACCATTTGTCACTAAAAAGGGTTCAGATATAATATCCCCCCATCTCACCTGCATTGTTTGATGCGAGTACCAGAAATGTAAAACCCGTATTAAATAAGGAGGGGCTCCTCTCTCCTGTAATTTCACAAACAGTTTCCCATGATTAATGCAGTCGAAGGCTTTAGAAGCATCTAGAAAGCACAAGAACATGGTAGAGGTCTGTGTTCTGTACCTACTGACAGCCTCCTTCAAGGCATAAATACACAGGTCAGTGCTATGTTTATGAATTAATTTAATGAATAAGGTCAACTTATTAACCTGTCTCCACATCCCCCCCAGGGAATTTCCCCGACCTCTCACTCACGCTCAGGACTTCTGCATGATGGATGGCTTGCAGAAGTTTAAAATACCTTTTTTCCCCCACTCCCAATCCAAACCCCCCTTCCCCTTCCCTACCTTTCTTAAAACATGTTTTTAATGGATGTTCAACTAGAAAGTGCTAGTGTTGAGAAATAAAAACAAAAAATACACACAAAGTGCTAGTGCCTACTAACTATTTTCCTAACCCTAACTGAGAACTGATCTTCCTCAGCAGGCCGCCTTAGAGGAGGATGTATAGTGTTCGAAGGCTGAAACATCCCGTGAATCTATGGTACACTACTGATGTGTTCTAAAATTTAGCTCCAAATTTGAAACAAAACTTTACAAATGAATAATTTAATTATGAATTATTTATTTATTTACATTATTATTATGAGGCTTGAATTGTTTTCTTGTTTGTTTTAATATTTCATTCAAGGGTTAAAACAAATACAGAAATAACTTAATAGATAATAGGATTACTAAAATTTTAATATGTCAGAAGAACAGTGGTACAAACCAACGGTGGTCGGCCAGTGCATCCACCCATATACCCCTGCGCAACAAAGCTCTAAAGTCGTCGGTGGCCGAAAGAGTCAGGGGATTGGGTAAGTCTTGCCCCAACCTAACCCTTTCCTCCAAAGCTTCAGGGTGGGCTGCGGCATGCACCTCCGCAAGGAGTGTTATTGTCCTTCTCCCAGGCTTCGGATCTCCCGATTCCAGGCCCAGGCTGCGATCAGGGTTAAGATTGGGAGCTCCAATATCCATCAGTATGGGTCAGGATAGGGGAATTAGAACATCTGCTTGCTATCTACAGGCAGGATGCACGGGCACACTAAAACAATGTTATTCTGCTCTTCTTTTTTTCTTTCAGGTATCGAGGCGGTTCAGGTTCCATCCACCATCCACAATCCAAGGATCTCCGGTTTCAGGTAAGTTACTTAAAAATAAGTAAGGCAAGGCCAGGTCTCTGGTTCAACAGACAGGTTAAATACAGGTAAGTAAAAACAAGCATCATCTGGAAGACTCCACTCTGGGAGAATAGAAAAGGAATCCAAGGAGGGAACAGATCTTAAGTGCTGTAATATTAAGTGCTTTAAATCAATCATGCATAAAAGATATATATATACATGTATATATAAATATATATATACACGTACACACACACAAAATAACACCAATAAAAAGAATTCATACAAAGAATAAATAAAAGGATCTGTCCCCTTCCCCAATGGACCCCTCCACCCCCCTAGGTAAGTATTTAGACTTCATTAAGGCCATTAGGATGAATTGTGTTTAATTTCATAATCCAATTATGTTCTCTCCACAGCCTCTGTCTCCCAGACCAGCTCGTCCCCGTCTCCAGACCAGAAATACGGAGGTTCTCCCAGCCGTGATCCCTAAAGTGCACATACAGTACATTGGTTTTCACTGTACGTTTGATACAATATAAGTGTTGTTTTAAACGTTCTCTTAATTTGTTCTTTGTTTGTCCAATGTACCATTTGTGACAAGTACTGCACTCTATCCCATATATTAGGTTTGTGGAATCCAGCTGGAAGGAACCTCCCACTGCCGCACTCTGGCCCGTATACTGGTTTGTAATGTATTTAGTTTGTTTATAAAAACTTTTAAAATTGTCATGTCGCTCTTTACTAATAGATGCCCTAACCAGAAGATCTTTAATGTTTTTGTTCCTTCTATATGCTGCAATCACTCTATAATCCTGAAGCGGATCTACACTCCGTTGAGTTGCCCTGAAGTTGGCTTTCATAAAGACGTTCGCCTGTATGGAGGCCGGTGAGTATGTTGACACGAAGGGTATCAGTTTCTTATTCCCC
This sequence comes from Hoplostethus mediterraneus, assembly GCA_034670385.1. Lineage (NCBI taxonomy): Eukaryota > Metazoa > Chordata > Actinopteri > Trachichthyiformes > Trachichthyidae > Hoplostethus > Hoplostethus mediterraneus. The sequence continues at coordinate 393,928 of JAXDDW010000146.1, forward strand.
CTTGTATCTGCAGATAAAAAGCCCCCCTCCCGGAACATCTCGCCGACTTCGGTTTTGATGCTCCGGAGGAAGGACCTGCTATACCCCCTCGGCCCTAGGGCCCGGAAGAGGGTCCGGGTCGCCGACTGGACATCCCCCTCCGCCACACAGATCCGGCGAAACCTAATCAGTTGGGACTTTATGATCCCCTTATAGGTATGCCTAGGGTGGTATGAGGACCTGTGCAGCAGAGCATGGGTGTCCGTCGGCTTAAAATAAACCCTCGTTCCGAGCCCCAGTTTGCCATCTGTCCCATCTAAAACAAACACCTCTGTGTCTAAAAAATTGATTTTTTTCAGGGTGTATCTCATATTTAAAAGAGATGGCCTCATGATGGGCGTTCAGGGTGGAGATAAACTCCTTAAAATCCGGCTCTGTATAGGGCCAGATACCAAAGATATCATCGAGATATCTCAGGTAGAGTGTAGGTCGCATGCGGCATTTGGGGAAGACAGTCCGCTCGAAGTCCGCCATATAGATGTTAGCATATGCGGGAGCGAACTTCTTCCCCATTGCCGTACCATGGACCTGGAGGTAAAATTTAGAGTTGAACTCGAAATCGTTTCTTAAAAGGCCCAACTCCAATAGTCTCAGGAGGGCTTCATCCGGTCTGTTTGGGTCCGGATAGCGCTGGAAGACCCCTCTGACTGCCTTCAGGCCCAGGTGAGTGTTGATGTTGGTGTACAGGGCATCTACGTCGATGGAAAATAAAAATGCACCCTGGGGGAACTCCGTTCGTCTGATTCTGTCTACAAAGGTGTAGGTGTCCTTAATGTAACTGGCATGCTTTTGTGACAAGGGGTTAAGATAAAAGTCTAAAAACTCCGCTACTCTATAGGACTCGCTCCCGCAGTCCGAAATTATCGGCCTCCCCGGAGGCACTTGATGGGGGATCGTCCACTTCTCGGGATCCTTGTGGATCTTCGGTAGAAGATAGAACTTCCTCGGACGAGGTGGATCCTCCCCATACAAGTTATTCCTCTGTTTGCAACTTAAAACTTTCTCCTCCCTCAGGTCGTCCAGGATCTTACGGAGCAGACTCTGAGTTTCCCCCTGAATGGAGTTTTCAAGAGGTAAGTAGTGTTTTTTATTGTTAAGTTGGCGGTGAGCCTCTAATAAGTAATGTGTTTTATCTTGGATTACAATTTTCGACCCCTTGTCCGCAGGTTTAATAACAATATCGATATTGTTTTTTAATTTAATTAAGGCCCTCCTTTCCTCCCCAGACAAATTGCTGGCTGGACGCACCCGGCAAGACACCCTCCCGAGCCCCTCCACATCCTCCCTAATGAGGTCCCTGATGGGGTCCGATATCGTTCCCTCACCAGGTTCCCAAAGAGAGGGCTGCGTGAAGGGTTCTCGGGGGGAGTCAGAATGGTACCCGAAGTGGTCCAGCAGCTTCAGACGACGGTGGTATAGGTGGAGATCCCTCCTCAGGCCCTGCCTATCCACTGCCAACGGCGTTGGAATAAAAAGAAGCCCCTTTTCCAGGAGCATCCTCTCCGCCTCCGAAAGACTAAAAGTAAGTGCTAGATTTAAAATGTTTGATGTCTCAGGGGTGAGGGTTTTCAGTACCCCCGCCCTAAGTTTAACTGCTGCATCCATATGTTAAAAAGTCTGGAGGCCGTTTCCCCCGTCCAGTGAATCGGATCATCCGATTTCACCTTAAAAAACCTATCCTCAACCCCTTCTAGGGTCCTAAAAGTAGCGCGGAGGAAGCGGTTCGTCTCCTCCATAAGCGCCTGCACAGACGAAGGGTATTTCCGGGAGATCTGCATTAAAGGTATAAAAACCTCCGCCTGAGGGAAGGTTTTCTTTGCAGTGAAAATCAACTGGCGGAACTGTTTTTGAATGGTATCTATTTGATTACCTCTCCAACAGTTATTAATACCCACCGACAAGATGACCTTTTGGGTCTGCCGGCAGGGGGTCAGCGCTCCCAGGAGACCCTTCAGATGGTGAATTTGGGCTCCCGGGAAGCTGTCGACCTGTACTAGTGGAAAGTTGTACTCAGGGATTCGGGCCAGATTAGAATCCCCCACCACCAGCACAGGCCGCCCCACTGCCAGCGACCACTGGGCCAACTTTTGGTAAGTATTCCGATGCCTAGTCGGTTTTTGTAGGGAGGGCTGAGCGGCAACATTAACTGCCATCTCCTCCCCTCCAGATATATCCTCCTCCTATCTCTGTATCCCCCCACTCAGGTACTCCCCGGCCATCAGACTGCTCCTGTCTTTGGGCCCCCCCTGTAATCACAGGGTGGTGACCCATTTCTGATTCAGATTGTGACTGAGGGTCAATGGATTCCGGGACAGATACCCCCATGTTTGTATTCCCTGACATTTCCCCCTCCCTTTCCCCAGGCACCCCCCCAGGTGTTTCCAGGCCACCAGACTGCCCCTGTCGTTGGGCCCCCCCTGTGGTTACAGGGTAAAGGCCCATTTCTGAGTCAGATTGTGACAGGGGGTCAATGGACTCTGGAACACAGACCGCCACGTTGGACCTCAAGCCACCAGGGACTGCCATCGCCGGGGCCTGGCCATTCTCCCCCCGGAGAGGAGCTTCCTCCCCAGAGCTGGAGTCCAGCTCCAAATCAAAATTGGACTGGAAGTCCAAACCCTCCTCCGATGGTGTGGGAGCACAGGCTAAGTGTACCTGTGCCACGAGGGTCTGGACCTTCCCCCCAGCGGTGAGTCCCTGTTCCGCCCCACAGATTGCTGTCCCCCCTGTGATGGGACTCGGGTGGGAGGCAATATTGCGGGTTGGGCGATTCGAGGGAGGGCTATGGTCAGGGCAGAGGTCAGGGTTAAGCTGAGGGCAGGGGTAGGGGTCAGGGTTAAGGTGAGGGTGGGGGTGGGGATCAAGGTCAGGGTCGGGGTTGAGGTTAAGGTTAGAGTAAGGATCAGGGTGTAGGTTAGGGTCAGGGCTGGGGTCAGGGCTAAGGTTAGGGTTTGATTCGGGGACCGGGTTTGGTCTTAGGCAGGAAGTGGGCTCGACGAGCGGACGGGAGTTAACCCAGCAGGGAGGGGCAGGGCCAGGACTGGACTGAGATGGAAGAGTAGGCCATTCGCCTAGATCAGTCTCCGGCCTCAGCTCCCGAATAGGGGGCCGGGTCTCCTCCCCCACGAGCGATGTTAGAGCGGCGATGGAGGTGCCAGTCAGCCTTTTCTTATATCTGGCTCGGCCATAAGCAATGGCCTTCTCCAACGCTACCTGCTCAAATGGGGGGAGGGCCTCGAGTCCCGAGGCCAACACTGCATCATAATGTTTAAGGATGGATAAATTATTACCCATCCATTGGTCAGTGTTGGCCTTCACCCTTCCTGTCGTATCCAGGTTCGGGGATGACGGTTTAATAAACAGAGTCAGTTTATTGACCTGCTTCATCATCCCCGCTGGAAAGAACCCCGTGCGTTCTGAGCGCTCTATCACTTCGGCGTGATGGATAGCCTGTAGCAGCTTGAAATACCGCTTTTCAAGCCTGCCGCCCCCTTGTGGGGTGGTATCAGGGACCTCTCTGTCCGTATTATTTCCCCTATGCTCGGGGGTCTGGACACCCCTTGCCCCGCCACCCCTCCTTTTTCCCTGTTTCATCATTCTAAAGATTTCTAATATGGACGCAATAGCAACTAAACAAATTCATAAAAGAGAGAAAAAAGAAAAAAGACAAAAAGGAACAATAAGAAAAAGAGAAATAAAACCCCAAACTACTGTATTTCATAAAATTTTCCCCTAGCACAAAGAAAATATTAGTAAAAAGATACTAATATCCTTTAAGGAGGGCTACTATTGAAGTAAACCCTCCCTTCTAGGCACTCCGCACTCCAAGAGGCTCCACACCCCCTCATAGGGAGGCTCCACTTGTAAGAGCACACTGTGCAAATAAGCAAACGTTCAAGAAAAGCATCAAACGTGCATAAAGAGTGTTTTCGTGCAAAGTCACACACACCACACACAGGAAGTGGAACTACCCAGGGCCCTAGAATTGGGTCTGGGGCATTTAAAGTGCAAAGTGCTTTTGAAAAAACCAAGTTTTTTCCAAATATTTGTGCCAAGGTTCATAGAAGGGGAAATCAATAAGCTAAAAGGTATAAGGGATCCAATGATCCAATGTTTAAAAGGTAGTAGTGAGAGAGATCACATAGTTTAAAAGTATAAAAGAGCTCCTAACGGTTTCGGCACCATGTGCCTTCTTCAGAGGATTGAGGACTGGGACATGTTCCAATCCAGTTCCAGGGACGTCAGCGAGTTTACGGAAGTAGTAACAAGCTTCATAGCAATGCTAGTGGACACCATCGTCCCCACAGTAAAAGTTAGGTCCTTTCCTAACCAAAAACCGTGGGTTTGATAGATCCATCCGCGACGCTTTGAACGCCCGCACTGCTGCCTATAGCTCTGGTCTTGTATCCGGTAACATGGACAAGCACAAGGCAGCGTCCTATGGACTGAGAAGGGCGGTGACGGAGGCCAAGAGGAGGTACAGAGACAGAGTGGAGTCACAGATGGAGCTGCGTGACACCAGACGCCTATGACAGGGGCTACGGACTATAACAGACTACCAGGGCAGACCCCCCGCAATTGTGAGTGCCGACGCATCACTAGCGGATGACCTGAACGCATTATACGCATGGTTTGAGGCTAGCAACAACAGCGCTAGCTCGCTGGCTAACAACAACACTGTTAGCGTAGCCGAAGTGAGTTCTACCACTGGGGATGAACGCACGCTCTCTGTGACCGAGCACAGTGTGAGGAGGGCTCTGACGAGGGTGAACACCAGGAAAGCTGCTGGTCTAGATGGCATATCTGGGCGAGTACTGAAGACCTGTGCTAATCAGCTAGCTCCAGTGTTCACCACTATATTCAACATCTCCCTGGCTGAGTCTGTGGTCCCCGCCTGCTTCAAGAGATCCATAAATGATGCCGTTATTACAAAGGGTCTGGGTTTGATTGGCCAATTTTGGAACCTCCAGACCCAACTCATCTCTCTCAATCACTGAAGTGGCCAGCGAGGCTGACTCCGCCTCCCTCCACGCTTTCAGGAGGTTGACGTGATACGTTTGTGTCATTCCACGCCTGTCGGTACGCTCAACCTCACCCACCTGCCGTGTGACCACAAAGGGCCCTTGCCACCTGGCGAGCAATTTGGAGCTGGATGAAGGGAGCAATAGAAGCACTTTATCTCCCGGTGCGAATTGTCTGTTGGGAGAAAAGGAATGGACAGCAGCTGTGAGGAATGACATTGTGGCGGCAGTGGCTCAGGAGGTAGAGTGGCCACCTGGAAGGTTCCTGGTTCAAAGGTCCCAGGTCCCTCCTGGCTTTGTGTCGAAGTGTCCTTGAGCAAGACACTTCCCCTAACTGCTCCCAACAAGCAGTTTGGCACTTTGCATGGTTGCTGCCACCATTGGTGTATGAATGTGTGTGTGAATGGGTGAATGTAACGCATACATTTTAAAGAGCTTTGGATAAAAAGCACTATAGAAATGTATACCACAAGGACATTGTATGGGTGTTTTATTAATGCCATTACTATATCTACAGCTGTTGTATAATTTATTAAACAAGTAAGGTTAATTGTAAAACACCAAGTATTCTGCTGACACTTACCTTTGATTGTGAACACTTCTTCCAGTGATGTGGGGGTTGCTGTAGGTCCCTCTGGTCCTAATCATAAATTCAGCCACATCTATGTTTTCCCCACCTTTGTCGGATTGTACCCTTGATGGCAACCCATACTCCCCCACAGCAGCAAGACAGCTGTTGAGGACAGTGTTTGCCTGGTTATTGTCGGCGACTGTGAGGTAGACCACCATTCAACTGAATCTGTCTACCCCACCATGGATCACTAATCTCCATCTGTATCAGAGAAATAATAATTATTGTGAACATATAGGAATGAGTCACATTATAATATATTATTAATAATAAAAATAATAATAATAATAATAATAATTACCACACTAAAATTACAGAAAACTATGACAAAGAGAGATCTGTACATAAATATTCATCTGCCAATATTGCTATATTGTACCTTATGAGCTTATGGTTCCCATCAATGTGCCACAAACAGTTTGGGCCAGGCACAGAATACTGTCGTCGCCTTAATGAGTTCTCATGGCAGTCCCCTCAGAGTCGACTCTACGCAAAGAGTCTCGCACCCTTGAGACTAAGAGAAACAGACATCACAGAGGCTGATCAAAACTTAAATTTAATACGTTTTATAGAAGCTTTGTGACTGTGCATGTTTTGGTATCTGAGTGAGTCAGGCTAGATGGTCAGTATGTGTTTGAGAGTGTAGGCCACACTTACTTGGAACTCGAACACCTCTTGCTTTCAGATGACCATGCATCAGCTTGTAGTCAGTATTGGGGTGACCTCTGTGGACATCAGCTACAATGCAGTCCAACTCCTCATCACTTGCAGATGAATAGAGGTCTGTCAATCTTGGGGGGAGGGGGGGTCTAGTTAGTAGAGTTTTTTTCTGATTATTGTGGCCCAAAATGATTGAATTTGCAATACTTTTCGTGTTATCTTGTGGTAAAAGAGCAGGAATTGATGAAAAATTTGAGCACCCCATCCTCCCCAAAACATTGTAAACTGCCTAGTCTGTTTTTTAAAGTTGTTTTTGTAAGTAGTAGAGTAATCGTCACACATTAATACCTCCTGGGGCCACCGGCTGAAAACTAGTTTTACTACACATGATCTCTGTCTAGTGCCTTTCTTTGTCTTTCATTCCTTTTAAATCCTCGTTTTATTTACATTATTTTTGTTTGTTTGTTTTCCCTTTAGGCTGCAATGCAGCATATCTACAGTTTGCCATTGTAGCACCTGTAAAAAGATATACATTTTAATACCTGCCCAATCCCTTCAATGTTTTGTTTAATAATATACTATGGCATACTTATTTGGTCAGTTCCAGGCACCTGCCGGTAGGTGGCGGAGTGAGCAGTTTGTAGTTCATTTTACTGGAAGACATAGAAGAAGGCGAGTAGGAGTGGTTGGTCTGTGCCGATAGTGGGGAATGGTGTGTGTCCGGTGCTAATTTATAGCCAACTTGCATGCTTTGCAAAATATTGCCACAAAGTAATAAAATAAACGTTTTCTTCACCACTAATGCAGTCGCTGTGTAAATGGTGTAACAACATCACATCATGAGTTGACCTGTCACGTTCCCGTCTCGCTCTAATCTGTCAGGTCTGTCAGTGCTGCCAGTTTAACAGAGAAAAGGAGAGAGAGGTCCGGAGCGGAGAACGCACATCTAACTAGTCACGGCCTGTTAGCAGCAAATCAACTTGAACAGTTTATAAAATGATTAGGCTACACTGCGGCGCGGCCCGTCCAACCAGCCCAAAGACCCACCGGGATTCGTCCCGATTGTCCGTAACCATATCAAAGGCTCAGGATAACAAGAAAGCAAATGGTGCAAATTGAATATTAAAATAAAAAAACAACCTCCCGAACATGTAGGAGTGTTAACGTGGAAGCACTGTGCCAATTTGACAGTTTTATGCGGGAATATTGCGGGGTTTTGGCAAAATTGCAAGCTCTTGCAAGTATTGCGGCAGTTACTTGAATTTGCGTTAATTCTTGGGATAGCAAGATCGCAACATCCTGGAGGGACTGATTTGATTTCAGACCAGATGAAGCTGGAATATCAAAACACGGACGTCCAGGTCCTTGAACTCCAACTGATTGTTGCGACCCAAATCGCTGTAGTACTTCCTCTAAATTTGCAACCACCCTGTGCTCAATGTCTCTGTCAGAGAGTGCAGAGATAATCCCAACAACCTCAAGAAATTGCTCTATCTGACTCATTACTGAATCAGGGTTTGCAAAATTAGAGTCTATGTTCTCTGCTAATGCTAGCATATCTCGAACTAACTCACGAGAGATCTCTTGGGTAGGATCCGCCATTTTGTTGTAATAAAAACAAAGCAACAAGGAAGGATGCAGGCAAAAGCAATTGATTTAACTTGACCAACCAATCAGATGCAAGGCCCGTCCACAGGCTTTGATGGATGAGTTGACAGATTTACATTTCAAAAAGCACACACAGACCAGCAACCATGAAATAAATAAATCATTAAATAAATCATGAAATGTGGAAATAATTAAATAAATCATTAAATAAATCATTAAATATGGATATAATTAAATACATGTAGAAATGAACAATTAAATATATTACATTTCCCATTTTAATTAATTGTTCATATATTTCCCCTTTTATTAATGATTTATTTATTTAATATTGTCGCATTTAACCCTCCATAATTGGGAACAAGTAGTCACATTTTGACAAATGTAGTCCCTTATATTAATCAGTGATGCAATTGCAATGGATCTCACAATTTTCCGATGTAATGTACTTATATGTTTGCAGTTATTGCATATATTTGCATATCTATTTTAACAAAGCCACACAGTAACCCATTAGTTTATAATTTTAATAAATGAAAATTAATTTATTAGTTTGAATACACGGTCTGCATGTCAACAATCTCTTAAGGTCATCGAGTGCCTCTTTCATGTCACTGCCAATCTACTGAATTTGGGGAGTAGGATTTATATTCTAAATTACTATACGGCTGGTGTGATCCTCTTTGGGGGAAGAGAAGAGGTTTATCTAAGGTAAGCTGTTTTTCTGTCAGGGAGAGGTTCGGAGGTTAACACTTTGATAAGTGTTTACATGTTAACTGATGAAACATGTTTGTTTGACTGTGTCTAGTATGATGAAGCAAATGCAATGTAATAGAGAAAGGTGTTTTAACTATAGGCTTTTTGCAAAAACTGTCTTTTGTTTTCATCAAGTTGTTCATTTTTGGATATGTTGCAGATAAACTTTGACAACTATGAAGCCGTCGTGTCGTTTGTCAATGTACAAAATGTGCACTGGAAGTTTCTGGTTAGTAGTGCCTACATTTATATTCATCATGATTGTCTTTGATTTTTTTCTGGATGTTGTGAATAATTGATTAGTATTTCTTGTGTTTCCTGTGTGTTTCCACAGAGCTGGCAGAGTCAGATAATGCTGCCCAAAGGTTACGGTACTTGCAATTGCAATGCAATTTCAGCTTTTCAGCCAAACTAAAAAAATTCCATTCCGTCATATATCTATTTATGTGGGCACAGCTGGATCAGCTACACATTCCATGTAATAACACTGCCAGCACTTTTTTTTTTAAATTTATGTCCTCCCTCATCAAAAATCAGAATGTGATATATTGGTGTTTGCATGTTACCCTTAAAATGAACTGTTTGACAAGCATCCACACATGCATTACCGTTAAACCACAGTTTGTAAGTGGACTGCTCAGAGACTGAGTGACAAGGAGACATTTCTATTAGCAGCAAGTTCTCAATTTCCTTACTAAGACACTTAATGTTGTTGTTCTTATATTGTGTGTGGATTGTATGTGTATAAACATATAAATAAGTGAATGCATTATTCTCACACAGTGAAAAGGAGGACCTGCCACAGCAAAACTGACTGGATAGACATAAAATGGAAAGGAGGCATTATGCAACACCCAGTTCAGCAGGATGGCAGTAGCTGTGGGGTACTGGTCATCATGGTAAGTGGAATATGTCTTAAAATACCTGCTTTTTTCAAAATGATCTTCAATTCAGCATTTAGGATTTAAGTCTGTTTTACTGCATTTCCAATCCCCATATTTAGGGGAGTTGGCTAGCCAAAGTTGGTTAGCCAAAGTACATCACATATTGTGTCACTGTTTAGATGGCAAAGGCAGTCATGGAGGCCTTTCCACAAACACCCAAAATGGCCTTTACCAGAGATGTTTCGGTTAACCCCTCAGCCACTGGGGCGCCCCTGGTTTACTCTTCTAAATGCAGACATGATAGTGTACATTATGTTGAGATTTCAGGCAGTATGTAATGTGGATCTGGGGAGTGATCAATGGAGGAAAACATTCACCAAAAGGTAGGTGAAATAGAAAAGGCCACTATTGTGATGACAGTAAAACATTACCTTATCATTCCCCTGGAGATTGCAAAAACAGTTGACTAGGACAGCCTTGTATTTATTGGAATTCGGATTTTAAATGTACTGTTATACAGTATGTGCATGCATTTAAACACACACAAAACCACATTCATCACCACTTTGAGTGTAAAGATGTGTGAAGGTGATAAATGATAGCCATACTGTAAGTATTTGAAAAAACACACATTATATATTTCCTAATAGTGTCACGGCACAGGTAATGTTTTGCTATTATTTCAGGCTTTACCTGAACTCTGGTATGCATCCTCTTGTGTGGGCACTAAGCTCACTCTGCTTTCAGTTCATATAGGTTAACAAATAGACACAGACAGAAACTAAACCAGAATATTTTAGGGAGGAGGGTTATCCTTCATTTTGCATCACGGTACCTATGAAACGTTGTTCTTTGCAATTATCTGCAGCACACCACTCTCATAAGTCTCTACTTCTACTTTTACAGATTCGGTGTGACAAATGTTGCTGGTGGTTCCACAGTGTGTGCCTGCAGACGGACACAGCACAGCTTCAAAATGCAAAGGCTAGTGACTGGTATTGCAGTCTGTGTAAAAAGTAATTTTACATACTGTATTTTTTTGTATGCTCCACTGTTTTCTTTGTCTGTGTGTGTGAAGCAGGTGGTGGCATAAGACATATCTTTTGCCTTTCATAATGTGTTATTTTGACTTCCTTTTTTCTCTCTCTCATTGTAAGTAGTTACAATGCATATACTGTGACTGATCCAGAATCCTGCTGAGAGATTGTTGTTGATCAGTGCACGAAAAAAAGGAGATTTGGCTTTATTACAGAAAGTACTTTTTTTTACAACTTATTTTCCGAAATGACAGTCATTAAAGTACAAATACAAAGGTAGTCTGTCACTCTGTAATAAAAGAAATGGAAAAGAAGTCCCTTCGGCAACAAGATGGGGGTTTTATATGGGTGTAGCTGGCAGGGATTGGGTAGGACAGCTACAGATTCTAAACAGGTGGACCAGTCACAGGACTGGGTTGAAAGGTGTGCCAGGGGAATGAACACATGAAACATTCAGGGGTGTGGGTGAAGCTGAGGCTGGATCTAATGCATGGACCGGTCATGGAAGTGAACCTGTGTTTGAGAGGATAACAGACAGAAGACAACAAAGAGGGTCAGAAACAGAGGAACATACACAAAAGCATGACACGTAACAACCTAGTGTGAAGTACTGACAAAATGTTCTCCAGTATGAATCAGGAAAATGCTGAATTGAGTGTGTGCATGTAGAATTATTACTACAAAATCTTAATGTATTACTTAGATTACTTATATTCCCTCAATCTTCACCAACAAAGCTAAAATAATATCCAAAATGTGAGACTTTACATTGGAAATTTCTCAAAATTGACACAGTAAGAAACCCTAGTTTTGTCTTTGCAAATTGGCAGTAGTTCTCAATTGTCATATATTATTCATTGTCAGAACTTATGGAGCAATGTATTTTTGTATCACCTCCACTTTCAGAAAGGAAGCCATTTCATTTTGAAATTCTGTAAAATTATACAGTAAAAATGCTAGATTTTGGGTTAGTATATAGTCAGGGTTATCCTGAACTCAGATATATGAGTCATTGTCAGAACTTGTGGAGCAATGTGTTTTTACAGCATCCCACGTTTTAGAAAGGATGCTATTTCAAGGTTAAATTGTGGGATTTTCACTTTGAAATTCACTAAAATGGTACAGTAAAAGTGTTTCATATATCATATAGGTATATATGTGGATGCCCTGAGTAGGGATACAGTCGAACTGTAAAGAATTGATGGCAAATTATGATTTTATTAAAGGTTACATATTGGAAATATTACCGACAGAATGCACCACAATGAGCCTAAAGGTGACTTTAAGTCGACATTTCTCACAAATGGTACAGTAAAATGTTTTTGTTTGAAAGTAATTCAGAGATTTAAATGGTTTCATTTTTTTGCAGGCACGTTCTTGGTCACATTTTCGTGTTTTTCAGACAAACACACCTATGAGTACCTTTTATTATATTAAGTACAATAATAAATAGTTTTAGATTACTCTGGCTGTATTTTACCGCTAGACTGCGTCGCTTCACCGTCTTTGTGCCGACATGACGTCTTTACCGTAATTACACATAGTAGACGCGCAACACAATGGTTCGGCTCACGGGCGGCTGATTTGACCACGGAGTTGCGAGTGACGGCTAGCTTGACCGCAGTGAAATAAATGCGGGTGCGTGATGATAAAGTGTTTTTCAGCATCTGCACGGGTCAAGCTTCATTATGATTAAAGTATTTTAATAACTGATGGTGCATATTAGGTGAGAAGATTTGATAAGTCAAGTGTGAGTGATTGTGAGTAGTTTGTGATTGTTTTGAATAGCACAGCAAACTACTTATTTCAAATTCTGTACTGTTTTATTAAAGTTTTCCTTGGTATTTTTTCTAACTCTTAATGCTTTTAATGCGTAATAAAGATGCCATTCATTTTGAAGTATTAAACATTGGTTGAGGGTGAAGAAATGAGTGAGGAAATATTTAACTGCATTAACTGTAATTGTTACATAGGAGTCAACTAGTAGCCTAGAAATATTGTTGGCTTTGAGTTGTGTTGAAGTTAGCCAATATACAAGATAAGTGCAGCAGGTAAGTAAGTATGAAGTAAGTATTACTGAAGTTTAGACATTTAATTAGTTAAATAAGTAAGTAATTTTCAATAAAGCTGGTTAGTTTTATGTTTTGAGGGATAGTTTGAGTGGTTGTTAGGGCCCAAATGCATTTCAGACATGCGCAATTCAACGAGGGTGAAATAAAAAGTCTACAGACCGTTAGTGACTTCAGTAGATCAGAGAGAAGTTTGCCCTGCTGGCAAGCATAAAAATCAAAACGAAAGTACAGGCTCCTGTCTGCTAGATGTCACTATTGCGCCTCTGTAAAGCTATTGCTTCGTTTCCTTGTTTCTCCTCCTAGCTAACAGCTGTCCATAAACCAGAATTAGACTGGAAGTACGACCATTTTGCTTTCAAAATAGAAGCCACACTATTAATGTTCGCCAATAGGTATTTTATTTTTGAAGTTTTGACCAGAAGCTGAATTTTATTTGGGCTCGCTTGACACTGGTACCAGAGCGTGGGATGAGCTTGTCTTGTTTTGGTCCAGTCGATCTGAGTCCCGAAAATGACAGCAAGGAAGTCTGGCTCACGACTGGAGACCGAGATAGAGCGATGCCGCTCAGAGGCGCAATGGGACAAGATACCAGAGTTAGTACGACAGCTCTCGGCCAAACTAATATCCAACGGTAAGAAATATACGCCCGGTTCCCCTGCTGTTCGTTCATTTAGCCCTACGCGGCCTCCACCTTGGTCTGAATCCTCGCTGCTTCCTGGTCGTGTTGAGCCGAGTTGACAGATTCCTTTGCAATGTTCCCCACAAAACCGTTTGGCTAACAAAGGTCAAGAAAAAATAACTGGCTCATCTCGCAAGGATTGTAGCCTATCTTTGATGGCGTAGTGTGTATACTCTGATTATTGAGACGTCTGGGACTCCCTTACTACGAAGTAGTTCCTGATATGAATTACTTACCGCTCTCTTGTATAGGGAGTAAAGTCAACTCAAAAATCAGTCAGTTAAATGTTGCCTAGTTTATGGTCTGTTGTACACACCTCGTACAACATGACATATGACGTTTCATAAATTATTGGGAGCCACTGTTGTAATCGGCTTGCACCTACTACCCAAATAAGCTAAATTTCCCAATAAAATATCACCTTTTAGAATTGGTTCCTATTCCCACAACCTACCTCCACCAAAATGAATCGTGAAGGGCGGTAGCGAGCAGTATAAATGGATCATAAAAGTTGAGATTTTATTGAAATAGAGTGCTGCTTGGGCGGTGGTATATATGCCGAATTCACAAGAAGATCCTCACAATTAGTGTAGAAGTTTGAAGAAAGACAAGGCAACATTAAATTGACTTGGAGTTTGGTGCGAAGTTCTCCATCTACGAGAGAACGGTATCTATCGGGGCTAAGGGCTAGGTAGCTTAACTACCTTAGCCAAGTGGCAAAGCTACATGCTACATGATAGCTGTCAAACCGGTCATCATGATGCTGAATGATAAAGCGATGATAATGACAATGGCACACCATTAATAGTCATTTACAACGTGCAACGTGAATCGTTTATTAACTGTTTAGCATTTATTACCTTTTTATTATTTTTATTTTTACCTTTTATTATTACCTTACATTTTAAATCTGAATGTGATGTTACTGAGTTAATATCCTCTTGTATACATGTGACGTTATCATCAACATCAACATCATGTTGTATTCGCATTGGTATGGATTTTACGCTTGCCTTTTGACATATGTATACTGTAATATCCTTTCTGATGTGAATTGGAGCTGCGTGAAACACATACATAGGTTACATCTGGTGGTGCCTCATGTGTATGTTACTCTATCCAGCCATCACTGCAGATAGCCTAGGAACAAAACATGGAGCATGGCGTTATATGCACTTCAACATTCCCATAAACGCCTGTTTGATCATAATCTCTTGAATCCAATCTCTATAATTTTCTTACTAAGATGTGCGCATTGCAATATAAAACAGTGTTAGTAATAATTGGACCCAAACGTCAGATGCTGAAATATTAGTGATTTGGTGTCCCAAATTTAAAGTTTGTTTTATTTGTCATATGCACAGAACACAGAGTAAACAGCACAATAAAATGCTTGTATGCTGGCAGCCTCCCACTAGAAGGAAAGAAAGAGAGAATAGTGCAGAGTAGGTTGCAGTGCAGAAAAGCTCATAGCTTATATTTAAGAAAACAGTGTGATAGTGCCGCAAAGTGACAATATTGTCTATAGGTATGTAAAGATATTATGGGATTCAACAGTTCAGAAGTCTCATGGCGTGTGGGCCTGCAGGTCCGAGACTTGATTCTTCAAAGCCACTTTGTGGACGATAAGCTGGTAGTCAGATTCTGTAAATTACATTAGGAAAAAAAGAAAATACTGTAGGCTTGTACCTTCATAATCTAAAGGTACAAGCCTAGATAATCTATATTATTCTTCACAATAGCCCCCAAAATTATCCTGAAGGGTCCCCTGAGAGAAAGTAAAAAAAAAAAAACTTGGCCTTGGTCGCCAAATATAACAAACATCTGATGCCCGTGGACTTGCAGTCAGATGATTTCAAATGGTCATGACATTATGTCCAAGTTCATCTTTGTCTTCGTCTTGGTGAGAAAGGCTCGTTCTAAGCTCTGGTCAGTAGAGTCCAGTGGTTCTTCTGTATGCAATCAGCAGTGTTGTGCCACTCGTGCCATTAGTATTATTAGTAGTAGTATTATTAATCAGAAGCATAAAACACAATCAAGTAATCCTAATGTTTAGAATAATCACAATCATAACAATTTTATTACATGATGCACTCCGACGTCCACTCAAATAATAAACTAGGACCAAAACAAGGATGAATGTGGAACCAAAACCAAAATTACCTGCCATGTTTACTTCTGGAGGAACTAAATAACGCTGTCCAGTCTGAAAGCTTGCAAAGTGCTGCCGTTATGAAATAGTATGGCTATTTTGGGATTGCACATTTGGCACAAGTGAGTCATGAGCCCTACAGGTGACTCACCTTGATCAGTTTAAAGAGTTTAGTAGCAGGATTACTGGCCGGTTCACCTTTTTGAATCCCCACACACACACACACACACACGATTTAGGGGCTTGGTATGGCTATAACTAATCCTGCCTGGTATGCATGTATGTGTAGCAGTGTTTCCCATACGTATATTTATTTGCAGCAGCTCTATTAGACAGGTCCACCACCAACAGCACTTTACTTTTGTTGCACATACACAGTACACTTCCTGCTACTTGATTTTGTATTTTGTCTGCACTGGTCAGCCACTAACGCAAATAAAATAAAACCTACAGTAAGTAACTTGATTGACCTTAGATTGCCCATACCTTATTGTGTGTGTCTGTGTGTGTCTGTGTGTGTCTGTGTGTGTCTGTGTGTCTGTGTCTAGATGACCTAGGGGAGCTGCTGTTGGGGGAGTGTAAGCTCCAGACGTACCTGAAGGAGAATCCCATCAAACAGGGAGCCAGTCCCAGGGGGCCGCGGCCCAAACTGGTGGAGGTCAGGAAACACCTCATCGCTGCCCTGGACAGAGGAAACCTTAAGGTAACGATGGATGGATAAATCGACTGACCGATGAACGTAGTTAGTTACTTAGTTGGTTGGTTGGTCCGTCTCTATTTATCGTATCATTTCTTTATCGGCAAAACAATTTCCACCTCAAATGATTGTTAAAAACTTTTGTGCCATTTCCATTCAACTCTGCTAATTTGGTACATCATAATTAGCCAAAGAATCCTTGGATGGAAACCCAGCTAGAGACAGTTTTTCTTTGTATCCTCTCTATTATAATGGAGGTAAATGTTCTGCGGTCCTCCTCTCCTCTGTGTCCCCCAGGCCGACTACCTCCAGGAGGCCAGTATACTGATGGCTAAACTCTGCTACGTGGAGGGAGACTACAGGGACGCCTTAGGTAGCCCACACACTGCTTTGGTTTAGCTGTATACTCATAGCTAAGCCATTAATACTGCTAATGACAATATCCTAGTGGTGAGCACTTCAAAGCACTCTACACATCAAAGGCTTTGTGCTCTTTTTAAAAATGTTGCATTTTATTTGTTGAAAACTAATGTATTTATAATAACTGACAGATAACTACAGCAGGGTGAATCTGGATGACTTACAGCTTGTTGGAGCTCCTGTCTATAGGCTGTCAATGATAGCAGAGGCCTATGCTACTAAAGGTACACACACACACACACACACACACACACACACACACACACACACACACACACACACACACTCCTGTCTATAGGCTGTCAATCATAGTGGAGGTGTATGCTGCTAAAGGTCCTCCAGATGGTGCGTACTTAGAAATCAGTTGAACTCTATACTTAAGTAGATACAGATGGCTCCTTGGTCTAAATTGTAACATGGAACTCACACACATTCACATGCACACACACACACACACTCACACATGCACACGCACACACACTCTATCAGTCTGCATCTCTGCAGCACGGTTTCTCCACACGGTGGCAGTACAGGACCACCGTCAATCAGCAACTGTGGGGATGATCATGAGCACACACACACACACACACACAGCATGCATGTGTTTGCCCCATAATAGTGTATATTTAATTAATATTTTTTATATTTTTATTTTCTGCTGTAGTTCCATTATTCTATGATTTAGGGTTTGTGTAACAATATGATTTTCCTGGGCTATTGTGTGAACTCCAGAGACCATGGCCCATCAATTATCAATGAGTTATGGATATACTGATTATCAATTATTTATCATGGCTTGAATGAACCTAGTAGACCAAATGATCTCACCAACCCATTATGTTGGAAAAGAGCAGGGTGCGAGGTTAAAGGTTTGACTAGCTGGCTAGAAAACCAACCACAGCAATGAGAGACAAAGAGAGAGAGGTGATGAGAGGAAGATGAAACCTAAATGATCCCGGTGGGGAAAGGTGGGTCATTGCAGCAGCAAAATACACTACAGCAAAGATAATGGAATATAAATAAGAGTAGCCAATGGGAGTTATAGAAACATTATGCAGCTGACAATTACAGCACTCGAACATGAATATGGTTTTATGGAACGTCTTGGTGGCTTGAAGGCTGCTTTCCCCTTTATCACTCCCATATGCCTCCCATATCTCACTTCTTTTCTCTCTCTCTCTCTCTGTCTTCCTGCCTCTCTTCTTCCCCAGGACTGTGTCTAGAGAAGGTCCCGGGCGCCTCTCCCTCTCTGTCCAATAAGAATCTGGGCTCTCCGTTGTCTAATAGGAGCGTCGGAGAGCGGGACCAGGAAATCATCACCTGCTATGAGAAGTCTGGAGACATCGCTTTGCTCTACCTGCAGGAGGTCGAGAAGGTGTGTGTTAATGTGTTATATCTTTTGCCTTTAGTTAATGTTATAGCAATATAATATAATATATAGGGATAATATATGGTATTAGTCGAAGTTACCCAGGTAGGACAGTCAATGTATTCTGCTACAAACCACGTGATCATTTTGCCAATGGAAAACCATAGGGTGCTGATACTGTACCACAGCCATAGTAGGTTGAGTATAGGTGCAGCAGTATTTGTTCAATGGAAAACTGTATGACGAACTGTGTTGCCCCCCCCCGCCCCCTCTCTCTTTCCTCCTCTCTGTGTTTGTCCTGTCTGTTTCTCCAGGCCTTGTCAACAGGGATGCAGAACCGCAGCCCGAAGCCCGGCCCGGCGGCCCAGGACCAGGAACTGGGCTACTTCCTGGAGACCGGGCCTGCAGAGAGCCCACGTCATCCACTTCAAAAATGGGTGAGCGCGGGACAGAGAGAATTGGTGTTGGATGGATGCAGGGAGAGAGAAGAGAGAGAGAGGTGGTCGGTAGGGAGGGGAAAGAAAGGTGAAAGGCGAAGTGGAGAGACCGGAGAGTTGCATGTCAGTCACTTCAGAAGGTGAGAGATTAGAGAGGATGTGGATCATGTGGTGTGTTAACACTGTTCTGCTATTTTGTGTAGAAAAAGCGCTATCTCAACTGTATTTTGTGCTGATAATGAAAAGCAGATTCCCTTAATCAACTCCCTTTACAAGCTAGAACCTCATGAGGAGACTTGAGAAAACATACTTTATCTCATTGTGTGAGTTGTCTGTCTGATGACCTTTAACGCTGTCACTCTTTGCCCTGCAACTAACCATGCTCCGCAAGGTTCTGCATGTGGGAGGACAGATAGTACGTACCAGAATGGACCTAGATGCTAGCATTGTGGTAGTAAATAGAAGATTTGGTAAAGTAGTGCTGGCTAGGACCTAAAAGGCGGGAATAATCTCTCCCTAGGTGCTTGGTGTAGTTCTGTAGTGCTGCCTGAGACATTTAAGAAATCTCCCTGTTCACTAGATACGGTAGAGTAGCCCCGCCTCAAACATTATAAGCCAAAATACACCAGTTATAGATATAACAGAGCAGTCCTGTAGTCCTGTAACGTCCTTACAGACGAGGTGTGGCTGATTAGCCCTGCATGACCCGTCGTAATCCTAAATATGCCCCATGGCCAGGAGGGATAATCCTGGGCCAGTCAGTGATGACAAAGCAATGTTACTTACTGTATCCATGTATGTCAATATTGTAAAATTCAAAATGGCAAATAAAAATCATTATATACTTTAAAATTTTAAGCTACACCATGCACATTTTTGTGTGTGTGTGTGTGTGTGTGTGTGTGTGCAAAATTACATTTGTCTTATCAGCCCTAAATCACAAACTGGGGCTGAAATAGAGAAGAGTCGGGTATGTGCATCTTCTCTGCCCACAGGAAATGATGAATTGAAACTCAAGAGTGAAGAGAAATACAAACTGCGAGCCACTAAGAAGAAGAAATCTAGTTATCTAAATTGCAAGGCCACCCCAAATAATAATTTGCAGTGTGAGACATCTGGTGAGACATTGCCTATGTACACACACACTGACACACACAGTCAGAAGCTAAAGACCGTTTTGTCGTTTGTGTGTGTCTATACATTTGTGTATTCACTGCAACACTGGAGATCTTATCTTTAGTGAGATCTTGTGTTTGCACACACACACTCGCACGCATGCATATTCCAGGCTCTGACAAGTGTTCTTCTTGCTGTTTCCCGGTCTGTGGTTGCCATAGTAACCTGACCCGGGGCGTGGGCCGATTCCGGGAGATTCTCCGGGCCGTCGAGACCAGAACCACCCAGAACCTACGCATGGTGAGAGACGGGTGGGAATGGGATTACCTAAAAACTGTAGTCGCATGACAGAGACGTCTGGAAAAAATACACAATTACCTGCAACTGATCGATTACTGCTACAAACATCATTGTATGATTGAGTGAGCACGTTTTAAAATGTGATTCCATACATGAAAGTAGGATGACATATTTCTATGAAAAGTGTTTATTATTATATATATTATTATTTTTCTGTCCAGTAAAAATGATTCTTGACGGGTACATTTCTTTTTTCATGAAAAAAAAGAAACGTAATGTAATGCAAGTGTGTGTGTGTGTGTGTGTGTGTGTGTGTGTGTGTGTGTGTGTGTGTGTGTGTGTGTGTGTGTGTGTGTGTGTGTGTGTGTGTGTGTGTGTGTGTGTGTGTATGTATGTATGTATGTGTGTGTGTATAGACCATAGCCAGGCAGCTGGCAGAGATCTTGCTCAGAGGGATGTGTGAACAAAGTTACTGGTCTCCTTTGGAAGATCCTCCAACTGTGTCCCCATTGGACGATCACACACGGCAAGGACACACCCCCACCAAGAACTACAACCTAAGCCGCCGCCCACGAGTCTATTCTGGAGAGAAGTAAGTGTTGATGTGTGTATTGGTGCCAACCGTAGTGGCTAATGGCCAGTATGGTCCCAAAACAAGCTAAAAACTTTTTTGTTTTAACAGTATCTCTTTGCGCTTTCTCTTTCCTGCCTCTCTCATCTCTTTCTCTCTCTTCTCTCATCAATCTATCTATCTCATTATCTTTCTGTCTCTCTCTCTCTCCATTTCTCTTTCTCAGTCTGTTTTGTCCTCAGGAGAACACAGAGGAAGCTTTGCTGCTACTACTCATCAGTGAGTCCATGGTGAGACACAAACACACACACACACGAAAAAGTTTGCGCCGTCCTCTAAAGCTGTGGTTCCCAAACCTCTAGGGTTCCAGCTAAAAGAGGAAAAGTTTAATTTCAATATCATTTAAATCACTAGAAATTGCCCAAATTGGAGAATGTGTAAGAATGACTATCCTGTTCATAGGTTTCACTCTCACCACTGTTATCTCTACACACAGTGTAGACAGTTTTAAAATGAAGGATTTCACCAGGATTTAAAGATCACAAGATCATGAGCCTCTGTGATGTCTAATTTTGACCAATGTCATGTCTTACCCCAATTTTGAGTGCTTGAATTTCACCAAACAAGTCCTTTGAAAATGATTGAACAGTATGAATTTGATGTTCAAGTGAGTGTGGGAACCCTGTGTATATTAGTAGCTTTTAATAGTGTGTGTGTGTGTGTGTGTGTGTGTGTGTGTGTGTGTGTGTGTGTGTGTGTGTGTGTGTGTGTGTGTGTCTGTGTTCCAGGCTAACCGTGATGCCGTGCTGAGCAGGATTCCTGAACACAACAATGATCGTATCATCAGTCTGCAGTCCGCCTCTGTGGTATACGACCTACTGACTATAGCTCTGGGCAGGAGGGGGCAGTACGAGATGCTGTCAGAGGTGGGTAGTAAACAGAACACACACACACACACACACACGCAGTCAGCCTCTGCGGGGTACTACTGTCAGGTTTTGATGTCAGCCCCTCAAAATGAAAGAGCAAGAGCTTCTTTCTAGACTCACCATTTTGCACCAACGTTCAGCACTGATACAGGGAGAAATCCATCGTAGATGAAGAGAGAGAGAGATACCGATTTCTCCACGAATGCATTTTCTAGGAAATGTAGGACATCACTAACTGAAGTAGATGTGGACGATTCGATCTAACTGGCATTGAAAAGGTCTTAAAAAGTCTTGATGAAACCTACAGAAAACGCTCATGTTTTCTGTCGATCTTCCGTTGTCTCCAGTGTTTGGAGAGGGCTATGAAGTTTGCCTTTGAAGAGTTCCACTTATGGTACCAGCTCGCTCTGTCGCTGATGGCGGCTGGGAAATCGGCTCGGGCCGTCAAAGTTCTCAAGGAGTGTATTCGCCTGAAACCCGACGACCCCACCATCCCGCTGCTGGCTGTCAAGCTCTGTATCGGACCGCTGCACTGGGTAAGGGCCGCCAAACAAACGCCACACCCAAACACCATCTTACCCGTTATCTGCATGGCCTGGAAAAAGTCTTCAAATGTCTTGAATCATATTATCTAATCTCATGGTAAAGGTCTTTAAAGCTCTTAAATGCAGTCGCCACCCCCCCTAATATCTCTTTCTACCCACAACACCCCCATGCCTCTCTTCACCGACCCAGTTGGATGACGGGGAGTGTTTTGCTAAGATGGTGGTTGACATGGGGGAGAAGGCTTCAGAGTTCAGAGCCAAAGGATACCTGGCCATAGGCCTGGTGTACAGCCTCAAGGCGACCGACGGTAAGTGCGTGTGTGTGTGCGTATACTTTTTACTTGTTGAGTGATGAGAACATCGACACCAAAATCAAAGTAGGCCCCTAGCATTATCTCAAACATGGGACAGTGACTGGAAGTTTTAGGAAATTGGTAAAAGGTACATGATATATGATACCAAAATAGCATACTGTTTTGAACTAGCAGGGACTACTTTCCCTGTTTCCAGTTGGAAGTGAAGGTGATGGCCGACGGATGGCCTTTTCACAGCTAAAAATCACTGCACAGCGGGAGAATACACATGAAGTAGTTCCAAAAATAATCCTGGCTACATCAGATATATTGAGTTAATGACATTCCTCCTTTCTTTTTTTTTAGTCAGTTTTTAAAGTCAGTTACTGTCACTCAACATGGTTTATGCTAAAGTGTTAGCATGGTGCACCAGCGCCGATGATCTACTGGGGACACATGGATGATTTTTGCATCTATGTTCTCATCACTGAACAGGCAAGTGGACCAACGGGCTGAAAACAAAAACATGGTGTACTCCTTTTTAGATTTTGGAAATTAGGGATTAGAAATGGAGAATGAATGCGTTAATGCCATGTTCCTACCTATATAAATATGGCTCCGTGTGTCTTTTCTCTTTCTGTCCCTCGGCCTTCCTGTAGCGTCATTGCGAGGCACACAAGAGGAGTACCAGAGGAAAGCTTTAGGGGCCTTCCAGAGGTCGGCTGCTCTTCTCTTTTCTCTTTTTACACCCATATTTCACACAGGAATATTTTTTCGCAACACAAACACTGCAATTTCCCCATGGGGAGCATTCAAGTTTCATCTACGTTATTCTGCCATATCTTTTATTCAGCCTGTCTGAACATATCAAATCTCTCTCTCTCTTAGAGCTCAGAGTTTGTCTCCTACTGATCACCTAGCAGCGTTCTATCTAGCACTGCAGCTGGCTGTGTCCAGACAGGTAACATATATATATATATATATATATTTATCAGGGAAATTTGAGAGCTGTATTCCAGACGGGCAAGTCAGGGCATTTGATGCATTCTCTGGGGAAGTCAGCGAATATCAGGTTTTTTACAAACGGGTCACTTTACAGGAATACACCAGAACGTATTTTACAGTGTGTTGCATTAGATGGTCATTTTCAGCCCAACTGGAGTGGAAACCAAACTGTTCACCCCTTTAGAAAAACAACATTAACAAACCAGGGAGGAAGAACATTTTTAGCTCTGACTTGTTGTTTCTTGATCTCTACTTTTCTTTTGCCTTGGAAAGAATAGTGTGTATAGCAGTGAAACTGTTTTGTGTGTGTGTGTGTGTAGATTCCCGAAGCGCTGGGCTACGTCCGTCAGGCGTTGCAGCTTCAAGGAGACGACGTCCATTCCCTCCATCTGCTGGCGCTGCTGCTCTCTGCTCAGAAGCACTACCACGATGGTCTCAATATTATAGAGATGGCCTTGTCCGAGTACCCTGAGAACTTCAAGTAAGAGAGACACACACACACACACACACACACAGAAACACTACTACAACGCTGTGTGTTATACGGACAACCTTGTCAGAGTCAGACAACCTTATTAAAGCGCAAACAAACTGTGTGTGCGTGTGTGCGTGTGTGCGTGTGTGTGTGTGTGTGTTCCCCAGTCTACTATATACCAAGGTGAAGTTGGAGACGCTGTGTAGGGGACCAGAAGAGGCTCTACTCACCTGTAAACACATGCTGCAGATCTGGAAGAGTTTTTACAATCTTACAAACCCCAGGTACACACACACACAACCCAGTAGCAATACACACCCAAATGCGTGCACAGATTGATATAGAGTTTTGGGTTGTTGTTTTTTTAGTGATCATCATTCTATTGGCCACAATAACTGCATAAATACAGCCAGTTAGTAAGAGATTTACTGGAATTAATAACTTTTTTAGAAATATTATAGCTTGTGTGTGTGTGTGTGTGTCTGTGTGTGTGTGTTACAGTGACTCGGGGCGTGGCAGCAGTCTGTTGGACAGAGCCATAGCAGACAGACGACAGCTCAACGCCATGACCCTGCCTGACTTCAGTGACCCTGACACCGGTAGCTACACACACACACACACACACTACACACATACTCTCAATGTCCTCACTCTGTCTGCCCTCAGCGAACCTAAAGCCCTCTTCAAACTGGATTAGTTTTACTGGGGTAAGTCCTGTAATTATAACTCTTACCAGCAGAGTCCGTAGTTTTAATCTTACTTTTAAACTCAGAAAGTTCAAAAAAAACTCCAGAGGGAATTATCTGCTCAGGTCATCCAGAAGGGAAACTCATTATTATTTTTTATTGAATCTCTGTGGTCATTTTGTTTTCCATTATTTCAATCATTTAGATCAGTGGTTCTCTACCTAAACCTAGTAAGTTAGTCCTGGTAACATAATAATTGTTGGTTAATGTAATCCAGGGGAAAAAAATTACAATATCAGTCTGGGGAGAGTTGTTGTTGTTGTTATTATTATTATTATTATTATTATTATTATTATTATTATTATCATCACAGTATCACCATTTAAAGGGACATTTTATTAAGTTAGTACATTAAACAGCAGTTATTACATTATCACTGGTTACAAGGCAATGTCACAGAAATAATGAACCATACAACCTGAATGCATTTTAGAAATCTTAAAATCTTGGGTTGAGTCTAAAGCCATTTGACTTGTGATTTCTTTCTTTGTTTATTCTGTCATTTATTTCACTCATTTCTGTTTGTAGCCTCAGGTTCCTCCTCTTCTCACTCCGGTTCTGAACCGGTCTCCCCCACCTCCTCCATCCTCTCCTTCTCTTCCTACCCTGTCTTCCCCCTCCTCCCCCCTCCTCCCCCTCGCCCCAAACCGCCCTCCTTTGCCCCTCCTCCACCTCCCTGCCCTCTGCCTCCTCCCTCCAAGACCAGGAGTCACCCCTTTTGCGACCACGCCGCTCTCCGCCAGCTCTCCACCGATTGTAATCCGCCTCCACGTCCAGCCGGCCTGTAGCATGGTGTGGAGAATGACTTAAAGGAATAACATCAAGTTTTTGGGAGATTGATCCATCGGTTAACTAACCTGTTAAGTGATGAGAGCATAGACACCAAAATCATCCACGTGTCCCCGGTAGATCGTGGAGCTCCGCTGCTCCATGCTAACACTTTCGCATGCACTATGTTGAGTGATAGTAGGCCACTAGCTTATCCAAAGTGGGAATACTTGGATGATGTAGCCAGGTTTATATTTTTTGCAGCCACGTGTTCATCCGCTGTGCAGTGATTTTCAGGTGTAAACAGTCTCCCATCATCCACCGCCTTCACTTCATATGGAAACAGGGAAAGTAGTCCCTGGAAGTTATTTTTATATCACATTGAGTGTCAATTTCACCAATCTCCTACACACAGCTGTCATAACATCACTCACACGTTCTCACATTTGTATCACTCAACATAGCGCTGAAGTGCACGGGGCGCCAAAGCCAACGATCTACCGGGGACACTTGGATGACATTCTCATCACTTAACGGCTCTGCTGACCAATAGGTGTCAGTGTATTCCTTTAATGAATCAATCACAGAGCTTACTGTGTGTTTGACCTCACAAATACGGTGGACTAGGTCAATCCTGAAGCTGATTGGTGCTTTAGAGCTCATCAGCTGAAACCGACTAACCTTCAAGGGAGTATAGTATGTGCTTCAAAGTCACTCGTTTTTTCTGACACCGACAGTAGATCGTATAGGTCTCTAACTCGATGCATGTGTGTGTATAGTTAACGCATGGGTGTGAGATCAGAGTATGGTTGTGCCTAACATGGTTTTGTGACTTGGCTCATTGGCACTTTGGCCCCCGGGATTCCCCCCCCCCCCCCCCGGCTTTGACGTTAGCAGGGTTTTAGCAACTTTAGCAGTTCCTCAACAGTGATACAACCGCTGCCAGAGTGTGTCGTTATCAATCATGCTCGACACAACAGAGACTTAGAAATGAATGGGGTCCTTTTTCAGTTCTTCCAAATGCACAGGAACAGTATTTTGCTGGTCACTGCATCTCTTTGTCCTTACCTCACTCTTTTTTCCCTTTTTCTTTTTGTTGCCTTTTAGCGTCCTCTTTCTCTCCCTCGACGTGTATTTCCTACCATCTTCCTCATTATGTGTTTCCTTGCTGCCATTTCTCCCATGAACTTCCAGTATTCATGTTTTGGGCTGTGTTGCTTTATTATATCATCCAGAGCGAAAAGTGGTTGGGACATCAACTGTGAGGGAAGGACTGTATTACAACGGCGTTACCGGTGATATTAACAGTGTGATCCAAATATGAACATATTCAGTCCAGTCACAAAAAAACCCTGTTTTTATACAGCTCCCATCTTTAACTGTTTTGTGGATGCCATTTTGCATCCGTCCTGGTGAACATTCAGTTTAATAGATTGAGGGGCGTGAAGACGTTGTAGTGGAAAAACTAGTAGGCTAATGTGCTCTGTAATCTCCCTTATTTTCTGTCATAACGATTTAGATATTTTCTCTTTACTCTCCTATTTTTTTCTGTCTCTCTTACTTTTTTTTTACGATCATTAACAATCATGTCTTTCTGTTTTTTCCCACCCGTCCGTTTTTCAAGGCGGCCTTCAGGACGCTAACACTCTTGGTTTTTCCTCCATGTTTTCTGTTTGTAAGTAGCCATGTAACCTCCATCGCTCCTTCCTTCCATCCTTCCATCCATCCATCCATCCATCCATCGTTCCACCCCTAGTCGACCCTCCCCCTCCTCTTGCGGTTCAGATATATGTACTATATCTGTGTGAAAAACAATATGCACATATATCCTCTGCTTTAACTTGATGTCACAGCCTCCCTCTGCAGTTGGTTTGCAGCCTAAAGGAATACATCGGCTTAAAGGCGCACGTATACGTATAGTTTACACACGATCTCATTCAAAAGTTCTGTGTCAGCTTTAAAGCGTAGAGGTTAGAATATCCACCGTGGCGTCATTGTCTTGTGTTACAGCCATTAGTTGATCAAAGATCAGTGTAATCCTTTAAATCAATGTATTTCTGTGCAAAATCTAAATATTTTAGAGACACTAGAAACCGCTGGAGTCTTCAGCAATCTATTAGCAAGTTTGTAAATGTAATTTGGGGAAAACATGTTCTCCAGTCAGGACAGGAAGTTTTCCAAAATAAATTGCAGGAGACAGGTTGCGTTTTCTTGGGGGTATAAAATGGCACAAGTGAAAGCAATTCATGTGAAAATAAACAGTCCCACATTTGTACCTGTTTCTCCAGGTAACTGACTGACTGACTGACTCATAGATTGACTGAATAGCTGTGCAGATACACTCTTTTCTCTTTCACTGTCAATCCCTTGATCCCTGTATTTTTGTGAGTGAGAGTTTGGCAGGTTGCAGTAGGGAAGGGGAAAAACAAGTGGAAGGAGATAAAAAGGAGTCCTCAAATTAGCAGGGATTCCTCTTAGATCCGTCAGGAAGCTGGCAGAGAGAGAGGAGCGGTCCATCCTGTCAACACAGCTTTAAGAAAAGTCATTTTCCAACACAGTTGGAACACAGTTTAGTGTAGGGAACGCTGCTGTGCTTTTCCAGCACACCTTTTCTGAATGTGCTGCTGCATGCTGGCTCCTAATATTCACCTCCGTACAAAGTGCCCCTCAAACAACGCCAGTTAACTTTAGTGTGTGTGTGTGTGTGAGAGAGGGAGACAGGGAGAGAGAGACAGACAGACAGACATCGCCCTTTTGTCATTTTCCTAAATCCACTTAGCAGCAGCACTCCAGCTCTCTCTCTCTCTCTCTCTCTCTCTCTCTCTGTCTCTCTGTGTGTCTCTCTCTCTCTCTCTGTCTCTCTCTCTCTCTCTCTCTGTCTCTCGCTCACATTCAGCTTCAACATTCAAATCTCCTCGGTTCATCTTTATCTCACTTATCTCTCACTCACCGAGAGTCTCTCCTTAAACACACACACACACACACACACACACACACACAGATCAATGTGCCAGTGTAGTGAAAGGGAAGAGAGTATTTTGTGGTTAAGACTAAGCCATGGGAGATCGTAATAATAAAAGAAGTCTTAGAGCAAAGGAGAGGAAAGCTTTTCTTATTGGTTTAAAGTAGAGCTTTTACTCCAGCTAGCTGCGACTCCCATTTATTTTTAGATTTAGGTCCCATGTTAAAGCACAATAGGTTTATTTTTCCTTTTAAGTTGTATTTAACCGGACACATCTATTGAAACACAAGCCTAGAGTAAACATATTGTCTGCTATATGAGCTCAGCACTGCACTGCACTGCAGTCATGGACAGTTAAACGTATTATTTATTAATCAGTTTCCACATCCTTTTAAGAACCTTGTCTCTCACGCTATGATGCATATATATATATATATATATATATATATATACACAAGATTTCTCAATGGCAGCTCAAACAAGCCGGGAAATATGCTTGCTCAATTTTTTTTGGGCCGACCAGCGTTACTTTTCTTTATTGATTAATCCAGGTTTCGGCAAAATCGGACGGGTAGTTTCTGAGCTACCACACACAGACTAAAGGAGACAAGTCGATTGTCCGTAGTTCTTCCTCTGTAGGCCTGGTAATGTAACCTAAGATCAAGTGAAACTTTAGCGATCCCTGTGGGGAAACTGTGATGTTGCAGTACAAAAATATAACTATATAGGAAATTTCAGCACTAGAATGTATCACGTAGAAATGAAAAATGACACTATGGGGGAAGAAATGAATACACACTATGAACATTATAATAGCAGTAGAACATACTGAGGCAAAGAAAATATGAGGTAAAAAGTGCATGAAATGTGAATTTACAGCATTTATCACAATCTTTGCTTTCACGGAGAGAGACTCTAGTACTAATCGGTACAGTGCTGTGTGATGCAGTGTTCATGCGTGATTGAAAATACATCAGAAATGACTGGTTGAACCTGGTACAAACCTGGGCCGTAATGTTGCGCGTCACGTGTAACCATTTGAAACCCTCCCCCAGGTTCGGTCCACGCTACGTCGATAGCGGCCAGTCGTGTGGAGCAGGCTCTGTCTGAAGTGGCCTCCTCCCTGCAGAGCAGCGCCCCCAAACATGGACCGATGCACCCCTGGATGACCCTGGCTCAGATCTGGCTGCACGCAGGTACACGCGTGCGTACGAGAAATGTGTATCACACGCAGGCTGATGTTGACGTCGATTGGAAAGCCGATGCCGTCTACCTGACCACAGCGATAAAAACAGTCTGGGGGGAAAAAAAAAAACATGATGGTCTAAATGCTGTTTCAGAGGCTTTTCCACCCGGACAAGATATTGAATCACAAAACATCAGCACATACACACAAGCAAGCACACACACACACACACACACACACACACACACACACACACACACACACACATTTCCGCATGACCTGCAGACATGCAGACACAAGAGTATAGTGCAGTGTACACACACACACACGTACAGAGGTTGTTTCTGCTCCTGTTTATCTCTTTAGCTGCTTCCTGTCAAAGGTGGCCATTTCCTGTCTGCTGACGTCGCTAATACTGTATAATCATCCAATCGTGCGACAGACGGTTCAAACTCCCTTCCTCTCATTCTCATTCTCTTATTTGTGTCATTCTCTCACACGTATGTGTGACGTTGACCATGATATTGAAAATGTGTTTCTTATTGAAGCCATTTGAGGGTGAAACTCTTTTTGCACTCTCTTTTCATTATTTTGTTCTCTCTGTTAATCTCTCTCTCTCTCTCTCACCAGCTGAGGTGTACATCGGCATGTCGAAGCCAGCCGAGGCCACGGCCTGCACGCAGGAGGCCGCCAACCTCTTCCCCACGTCCCATAACGTGTTGTACATGAGGGGGCAGATAGCCGAGCTGAGGGGCAACATAGACGAGGCCAAACGCTGGTATGAAGAAGCCCTGTCCATCAGCCCCACGCACGTCAAGACCATGCAGAGACTGGTAAGACACGCACACGTACACACACACCCTCCTCTTCTTGTGTATGGTGTTGATGTCCAATGTCCAATGTTCTTTCTCTCCCTCCAGGGTCTGATCCTCCACCAGCTCCAGCGCTACAGTCTGTCAGAGAAAGTGCTACGGGATGCCGTGCAGGTCAACAGGTGTGTGCATGTGCTTTTTTTAAAAATAGTCCCTACCACCTAAATGTATCTGCACCACTCTGCTTCCATCTGCCCTACCCTCACCTCTTACTCTTGACTCTCCTCTCTCTCCCCAGTACGGCCCACGATGTGTGGAACAGTCTTGGCGAGGTGTTGCAGGCTCAGGGCAACGCTGCCGCCGCCACCGAGTGTTTCCTCACCGCCCTGGAGCTGGAGGCCAGCAGCCCCATCCTGCCCTTCACCATCATACCGAGAGCGCTATGAGACACACACACACACACACACACACCTCCACTATTACACCCACAGCACTCTGAAACAGAGCACAACTGATTTATCTGTAAGCTACACATACACTTAACTGTATCACACACACACAGTGTGCCTGCATGCTACTTCTACCCACACACATACTTTAACTGCCATTCCCTCAGAAATACACACACACACACACAAATGCAAACACTGTATATAACACCCCTTTTGCCATGGGACTGTTGCCATACCCACACCGTTGCCCTCCCACAATGCCTTGCTGTGGCCATGACCCCGCCCCCCCTTCCCTCATGATGACGCTGCAGCTGATGAAGCGGTGGTCGTCATGGAGATTAACCCTCAGCATGCCTGTTATCGCTACCGTGTGTGTGTGTGTGTGTGTGTGTGTGTGTGTGTGTGTGTGTGTGTGTGTGTGTGTGTGTGTATTTGGATACACTTGTATCCGCTGTGTGTGTGTGCGAGTGCCTGTTTCTGTGCATGTACAGTCTGTGTATGTGTGGTAACGTTTTGCCTGTGCATATTTGTACACACTTGTTTGTGATTTGTATATACTGTATGTATGTGTGTGTGAGTGAGTGTGCGTGCGCCCATATGTTTGTGTGTTATTTTGTCCTAAACAAACATGAATATGAGTTCCTACGCTGTTCGTCGTTACTATTCAAACGTTTACATTTTGTTGACCTCGTCAAAGATCCACACACACACACACACACACACCATCTATTTCTGTGTCTTTATTTCTCACACACACACACACACTTGCTGTCTATATAGAGAGGACCAGAGTTTTAGTTACTGTAGGGATGGATGGGGCAAACCGACCTCTGTGACGTCAAAATGCCAAAACACAGGTTGCATTTACACAGGCACAAAAGATTGGATTTTTAGCTCCTAGTGTCGAGGGGATGGCTGTCATTGTCATTTCTTTTTTTTTGCATTAGAGTAAGTGAAAATATTTCATTATGTGAAAGAAAAAACTTACGCAATACATTTCCGTCAAAGATTATCGGGAAAAAGCCCTACTTCTAGTCTAGACAGGAAGAAAGAAAAAGATGAGTGACTTTCTGCCCTGTGTAAATGCAACCACAGTGATAGTGTTATGTCACATTTATGTTTAAAACAACCAGATGAATATAGTTGTTTTTTTTCCCAACACAAGTTTTTGATTATAAATAGAGGAATATTGTTGTATAGTCGATTGTTCCATGTGAATCATTATTATTTTAGAAAGTAAATTATAATTCTATTTTCTGGAGAATGACGTTAACTGAGAGAGTGAGGGGACGCACTGATTCGATTGGTTGATATCAGCTCAGTGGGCGTGTCCTTCTGTGCTGTAACCGAGCGACTGAGGTTAGGAGGACTGTCATGACGAAGCTAAATAAAAGCAGTTGAAATAAGTGCGACTGTGACTTTTTGTTTTATTGAACGTGTTGAAATATTTATTCTATTTTAGGTTTAACATTTGAGTGCGCCATTAAATATTAAGTCACTGAAATGTCCTCGCAGTACTAATCCGTGTGCATGTGTGTTTCCACTGGCTATGACCTCGGGGCCAGTGGGACAGTGGGAGTGTGTATCACTTTCTCAGGTGTGTGTCATGGATAGGTGTGTTATTGTAAAGTGTGTGTTATATTGTGTCTGTGTGCCATCAATAGGTATGTGTTACAGTCGTGTGTGTGTGTTTGTGTGTGTGTGTCATGGATAGGCATGTCTTATTGTGTGTGTGTTTGTCATCAGAGGATTAGCGCGCCTGACGAGCTTTGTCCCGAAGTGTCAGGAGGCTGCCAGCCGCAGATCACACACACACACACACACACACACACACACACACACAGCTCCCTGGCGGATTCTCTGGTATCAGTAACTGAGTCTCTCCGAGAGGTCACGACCTCAGACAGGCCTCAGGTCAGTATCGCTCCAGTGTATCAGTACAGCTCTGGTCCAGATTTGGGTCCAATAAGTATCATCCACCGCCAGTATGATGATATGAAGCAGTTTGATTACATATTTATTGTAGAATTGATCAAGACTGCACTGGTAGTCTTAATCTGAATGGATCTAATGTGACAACTATATTATTATTATTATTATCCTGGGTTTCGATGTGTTCAGTGTCCCATGGTGTAAATACTGTTTTAGGGGCTGAATGTAATATATTTTAACATGGCTCCATATTTGTGTTCGTTATTAGCTGTCGGGCGGCCTGAAGAGTTTGGATGTCTGACGTTCAAGAAGACATTTTTCAAATGTGTACGGTCTGTAAACGCCGGAGTGAATAACAGTTGACTTTCTTTAAACTCGCTTCCTGCCGAGGTCAAATAAGGTTGAAACCTTTTGTGGCTGCGCAGATGCCATTCATTAATCCTGTACTTCACACCAATCACATTTTAGAGGTTGTTCTCCCCCAGCCTAATTGGCTGATTTCCCCTGAGACCCGGAATCCCATTGGACGCCCATAATCCCTATCGTCAGTGATTACAATTCAAGTTCAAGTTTAATACTCAAAAAGGCTCTTTTGCCTAGACTGACCTGCTGAGAGCACACAGGAAGTGGATCTGTCGTCCTCGGAACTCCAAGTCAATCTGGAAGCAAGTCTTTTTTTTTTTTTTTGGTTACACTAGTCAAGAAACAAAAAAACCTGAAAGCCGTACAGACTAGACATCAGGTCATGGTTATGAGAAAGGTAACGGGGAGCAGAGACCATATTAGTACTCAGTGAAAGTCTCCTCTAGAGATTGAGGCTTTGGGAGGCGTTCAGGTGCCTTCAAAATAATGTTTCTCTCTGTGCCTGAGTGCGCACAATACACACACACACACACACAAGTCAAACTCCAGGCTCCAGTTTTCACCCACATAAATATTTCAGTATTCACCTGACAGCCAGTGGACTGGAGTGGGGAGAGTGTGTGTGTGTGTTAGAGAGGGAGGCATGTGCAGCATAGAGAGAAAAATAAGCTAAAATTGTGAGAGAGACAGACAGACAGGCAGACAGACAGACAGACAGAGAGCTGGTGTAGAAACCAACCCAAGGCTTTCTAAGCTCAACGGATACATCCTCCACTTCTCATCTCTCTCGTCTCTCTCTCTCTCTCTCTGACCATCTACCTTTGCGTTACATGCACTAACTGGCCTGGCTGAGATGCTAGTGCAAATAATGCAAACATGAACAGCAAGGTGTGATAGCATTCAGTGATACAGTAACATACATTTTCATAGAAGTAAATGTTTTGCTACTCTTTGTCACTGAAGCACCATCATCTTACATCATTTCCAATAAAAGTGTGGCACATTACTGGGTACACGTCAAATAACGTAGTTTGCTTCCTAGAGAGGATACACCACTGTGTGTGTCCTCTGCAGAAGGAAGCTTCAGGCCGTGTTTTAAGCAGCTTCAACCAGTATGGGGGTTTGGAAGGATGATTCTCATGTGAAGCTGCCAAAAGCTGCTATTTTGGGCCGATAGCTTCAGTCCTAATCTTTCAATTTGATCACTGAACTGACCACTGAAACCCAGGATAACGTCCGGGTCACAGAGGAAAGAGGGAGGTAGGAAATGGAGAACAGATTTCTTGAGTTTTGAGATGCGGCCTCAATTTTTTCTACTCTCTTCATCTCTTCCTGTCATCCCTCACTCTCCCACTCTGGGTTTCTATTATTGTCTTTCATCTGTCCCCTCCTCCTCTCCCATCTCTTCCCTCGCTCCCTCTCTCAAACTGCCACCTTTTTTTTCAGCTCTCTCTCCTCCATCCAGCCATCCCGTGCCTGGTTCTGTTGCCTAGCAACTCCTCGTCTGAAGACAGACCTCAACGACGGTCTGGAGAAGTCCTTGTGAAACCCGTCACACACACACACACGCACACACACACACACACACACACACACACATCCTGTCCTTGTTTTGTTCTAGTAGTGAGGACATTTCGTTGACCTTCTGGCTCCGTCGTGGCTCCATCCGGTGCCTTCTGGGAGAACTCCGGCAGCTCCAACCTGAGGACACAATCCTTAAAGGAATACACAAGTTTTTGGGAGATTGGCCTGTTGGTCAACTCTGGGGGCCACATTGATCCATCAGACGGATAGGTTTCTGTCCACTGGGTTTTGGAATCCCAACATTACATTACGCTTTTCTGTTGTATCTTTGTTTTTGTAATCCGTTGATGATGGGATAGTGTACACTGCATTAATTATAGCCTAATTTTCTCACTTTTGAGACCATGCTAGTGGCCTGCTGTCACTCAACATAGTGTATGCTGAAGTGTTAGCAGGAAGCACTGGAGCCGATGATCTGCTCTGTCTACTCGTGATGCTGCATACTGGACACACCTGCTACACTTCCAAAATACTGAGTTGCAACCCCTTTTGAGCAATGTCTCAAGGCTTAGAAATCCTCCTTCAATTTGACTCCTCCCCTTCATGAATTAAATGAATTCAGTGATCAAGGCGGCATCACAGCTTTAAACATGTCAGTGGATTTCATGGACAGAGCTGGTATTTAGTCGATCACAGACATGGACTAGGGTTGGCACTTCAATTGGGATCAGTGTTGCCCTGGTGATGTGAAGACCAGGAGCCTGGGTCTATCACCCCTCTTCCCCATCCTTCCACGATCATGCATGATACTGTATGAGCACTTCTCATATACTAATATCACACTGAAATGAGTTATAACCTCTTCTAATGTTCTCTTCCAGTCCAACATTCTTGTGGGAAACCAGACTAGTAGTCTCCTCCTGACTGTTGCTCCTCTAAAATATTGGACGAACAAATGTAAACACTAAAGTGACCTACCATATCCCTTCCACAATTGTTTGTTTAGGTTGGCTTTAGTTTCTGTGCATCAACTCAGACATCACAGAGACACCACATCTGACATCAGGATCTGACAGGGATGAAACATATTAAATTGTAGATCAGGGCAACAAACTATTGGGATGGTGATGTTTTGGGGAACACACACACACACTAAAGACCAAACAAGAGCTCTTAGTTCATGGTGTTTTATTGGAAAAACAAAATGTAAAGACTAGCATGTACAACTTGGAATGCAGATCAACTGAACTGAACAGTCAGACTGGGCCGGGCCTCGCCGCACCCACACATACACACACACATACACCCAAACACACCCACAAACACAAGATAGAAACGCCGCAAAGCACCGACCCGGTCTCCACTACATTGAAATTAACACCCCCTGAAATCATGATACACAAATACATTTTTGAGACAATATACCTGGCATATGTCTTAACCATTAGGAATACCCATGAATCTTTTCATTTTTGTTGTTTGTAGTCCACTGAACTTTATTTATACGCAATTTGCCAATCACCTGATAAAAGCAATACTGACCCCTTACATTGCCTCAAAAACAGCTTTTGTATCATCAACTTTAAAGTCCATCCAATCCCCTCCAAGTCTAGAAGACACCTGCCGCCCAAGGGGCTCAAATCTACCCCCTGCCACCACTTCACCCCCCAAAAAAGGTAAACACACAGAGAATAGAGCGAGTATCCTGACATGCCAGAAACATAGAATCTAAAATGAGTTCTTTTTTTATTATTTCCTTGTAATGTTTTTCTTAAAAATATCTCTGTCGTTGCTTAGTTCATTTAGATAAGCGAACTGCAAAGGTTCTGCTGGTCCATTCACTCCCATCCATCTGTCAACCAACCCCTCCCTCCTCTCTCTGGATCCCAGGCCCTCCTGACGCCCAACAACAGCCTTCTGCCGCTGGGGTCTCCACAACAACCCGTCTAAAGCTGCATGCATGAAGAACAAAAAAAAGAAAATAGGAAGTAATAGAAGAAAGGCGATTGGCCAGCCCAAATAATCATCATGACATCGCGCAGATGGAACCAGGAAGCAGTGGCCAAACGAGTTGGCTGCAGATAGGCTGCTTGGCTAACAAGTTGTGATCTGATTGGGCAGCTCAGCGCTGGGGGGAGGGGGGGGGGGATACGAGCCAGTACATGCAGATTAATTTAGGTTTTTTTTGTTTTGTTTTTTTTACAACCTTTTTTTAAACTTGTTATATGGACAGATTTTCAGTTTTCCAACATTCAGTTAAGTTTTCTATACAGAAACAGTATGAATAAATGTAGATTTTTGCGAGAAGAGGTAAGTGAAACATTTGACTGATTCTTTGTCTGAATGAGGGTCCACTTCATTTGGCGGTCATCATCTGGACAAACTCTGTAAAGACACACACAAAAAGATGTCAGGAACAGTGTGAAACTGATACTGAGACCTGCACTGGGGAAGCTGATAACGCTGAAACTATTAATGATTAACTAACTCATCTTTTTTTAAACTATTTTTTTATAGCCAAAATCTTCAATGTTAACAGTACTCAGACTGATATTCACTATAAGCAAGCACTCAAAATCCAACGCTCATAGTTTGTGAGCAAAAGACAGAGTGAGATACCTTCTAGTTAGTAACATCATTATTGTTCATTAGGAAGACTGACAGGAACCAGGCATCAGCCATTATCTCGCTCTCACACACACACACAAACAATTACCATGGAGCCCTAGTCTGTCATGGATTACATAATAGTGTCCTGTTACACACAAACAGGAAGTCATTATATAATACTGGTGATTTAGGAAAGGAGGTGTGTGTGTGCATGCAGCAGTGTCCCGCTCATGTGTTATGCTGTTATGCTCGTCTGTCCCAACTAGGACTGTTAGTGTTCATTTGCGTTGTAAGATTATTTCAAATGTCCAGACACACTTTGCTCTCTCGTACCTTCGTAGTTGACCTGTCCGTCTCCATCGATGTCGGCTTCTCTGATCATCTCGTCCACTTCTTCATCTGTCAGCTTCTCTCCCAGGTTGGTCATCACATGACGCAACTCCGCTGCGCTGATGTAACCGTTACCGTCCTAGTCCAGAGACAGGTCGTCAGACACACACAAACACACATATTGTATATATATATATATGTCAAGTATGTCAGGTTTTGCCCAGGGTGGTTATAATGTGACCCAACTACTAGGTCCCTTGTCTTTTTTAAATTTTATTTTATTATGCACATTTCTTTACGTAGCAGAGTAATTGACAGAGATCTGTGATCTCTCACAGATATACACACACACACACACACACACACCTTATCAAAGACCCTGAAGGCCTCCCTGATCTCCTCCTCACTGTCAGTATCTTTCATTTTCCTTGCCATCATTGTGAGGAACTCTGGGAAGTCAATGGTCCCATTGCCTAGGAGACAAAAGGTCAGTGATGAATACAAAGCGTAACACCATGTGCATGTAAACTACTGCCTCAATGTTTCAGTAAAAATAGCCTATAAACTCAGATGTAACAGTGAAAGCCTTCCCATCGTACCATCGGCGTCCACCTCGTTAATCATGTCCTGGAGTTCGGCTTCAGTTGGGTTTTGACCCAGCGACCTCATGACTGTGCCCAGCTCCTTAGTGGTGATGGTCCCATCCCCATCCTTATCAAACAGGGAGAAGGCCTCCTTGAATTCTGGACAGAGGCAGGGAGAGACGGTGAGAAGAGACAGGCAGAGGGGCATGAAAGTAGCAGAATAGCACAGGCCCAAACAAATAAACTCTATACGTCAGCTGATGATGCATGGATCTTTACAGGAAACAATGTTTGTGTGTGGTGCCAATGTTGTTCAAGCTCACACGCAAACACATTTAAATAGATCAATACAAAACAATGTTCTCTAGGTGTCACCTTACCAGCAATCTGTTCTTCTGTTAGTTGGTCAGCCTAGAAAGAGAGGGAGAAGGAAGGAAGAGGAATGGAGAAATTAATATTTTTTTTATAAAGTCTGAATGTCATTTATAGTTCCTTCAAAAAGAGGTCAGGACCCAAATGACCAGACTAGCACAGGTTTTAATAAACCTGCATCCCAGGGTGAGCGATGACATTTCTCATTCACATTCCAGCTTGATGTTAAAGCCAAATAGGCAAATAGGCAATAGCCATCACACTTCTGCTGCAACAACCTATCAGAGGCACCTAGTGCACCATTGGGCCCACTCCTATATGCTGGAGGCAGGTTGGATGGACAGTCTACACACAAAATTGTCATTACAGCATTACAACAGTGAACAGCAGGTAGCCACCTGAAATGCAGACATCAACCACATGGTATCATCACACCAACAACCAAGTCACAGCAGGGTGACACATTCTGATGCCAATCCACATGGCAAACATAAGCACCAATACACATCACCTCCTAAAAGCTCTAGTTTAAGGGAAAGTCCACTGGTATTTTTTTTATTTCCACTACTATTTTAACACTGTTAAACAGCTACTGGCGATGCACCTAGCATTTCTTTGGTGGCGGCTTTTTCTTATTCCTCTGGTTAATTGGCCAAACGGAGACAACATGAAATTTCCTTAAGATATTTCCTCACTCAAAACACAGTGAGTGAGGGGCGCGACTCACTTTTTAATCAACTGGAAAAACTCTCGCTCCACCTACACATATGACCCGCAGCTGAATGCAACAAGATCATGTAGGCGTTGTTGAAATTTAGGAAATCATTAACTGAAGCAGAAGTTGACGACAGGTTAAGTGGATACAGCAAACAGGTAAATTACAGCATTATAAATAACTCCTGGAATGCATCACAGATTGAGGATACATAACAGTGTAATTTTCCTTTAACACCATAAATGTGTGTCGACAACTTTCCACCTGAAACTCCTCAAAGTGGATATCTGTCAGATCTGCCAGCAGCTTCATTGCTTTCGGCTCCAGTGCTTTTACACCTCCTCTTCCTCCTCCCCCATCCAGCCTCAACCCCCCACCTCCTCCTTTGCGGTGCATAGGATCCAGCCCACCTCCTCCCCTTCCAGCTCCCCCCATCACTGCAGTTTTGATGCTGAGGCCGTCCAGGGCCCCCCGCACCATCACCAAGCCTTCAGCTAGGCACTCGGCACGCTTGCTGTTCTGGGCTCCCTGCTTTTTGACCTCGGCCAGCTCAGCCTTGTTGCTCTGCAGGCAGTTCTTTAGGTCCTGCACCTCCTTGACCAGGCTGTCTATGCGGCTGGACGACGAATCCACCAGCATCTGGAGGAAGGTTTTGTAGTTCCTCTCCTGCTGCTGGATGAGCTCCTTGTAGAAGTACTGCTGTTCATCCAGGAGGTCATAGACGGAGGACAGGCTGACCAAGTCGTCCTCCGCTGGGTACAGAGCCACTTTCTTAGGCAGCATGCTGAGGTAGAGATGGTGGCGAGGGGAGGCGGGGATAGATGATGTGCTAAGATGGAAATATTAGATGGATAAATGACGGCTAGATGGAGGGAGATGGATGTCTATCAGCCCCACTTGATTGGTAATAGTGATGGATGGAGGGATTGATGGGCAGTACTTTTTGCTGTCTCTCTGAATAGGCAGGTAAATGGATGCAAAAAAAGACTCAGTCACACTTAAGAAAAGGCTAAATTGATGGATGGATGTCTCTTTTAGTCCTCCTGGATGGATATAGTTGGATGGATGAATGGGTAGACAGGTCGATGGATAAAGGTAGAATTGTCTTTCAATCCTTCTGGAGTGAGTGGATGGAAAAATGGATGAAAGACATCTTCACAATCCCTCTGGAGCGGTAAAGGCCAGTGGATGGGCGATGACCTCCCTTTATCCCAGGGGCAGTGGAGGGATGGATGATGTCTTTCTTCTGGATGACTGAAGTCGTCCTTCTGTTGATATGTTTGTCTGGATAGCTGTCCGTCCGTCTGTCTTTCTGTCCTTGTGTCTTGCAGCACTGTGAGTGTACGTGACCAGACTCTGCTTCCCTGGTTGCGTCTGACTCCGACTGGGGGAGACTTCAGAGAGCCTCACTCGCTGTGCCTCCATATGTGTGTGTGTGTGTCTAAGACTGACAATGAAAGGCATAGCTATCTGTCCACCTCTTTGACAGATAGACAGTCAGGACCGATGGACAGAGGGGGAGAGAAAGAGGAGGATGGATGCAA
Source organism: Hoplostethus mediterraneus (assembly GCA_034670385.1). Classification (NCBI taxonomy): domain Eukaryota; kingdom Metazoa; phylum Chordata; class Actinopteri; order Trachichthyiformes; family Trachichthyidae; genus Hoplostethus; species Hoplostethus mediterraneus. The sequence continues at coordinate 434,524 of JAXDDW010000146.1, forward strand.
TGTTCACCTCCTGCAGTAGTACGGTATTAGGTATCAAAAGAGGAAGAGCCTCCAACACACTGGATAGTGTGTGTGTGTGTGTGTGTGTGTGTGTGTGTGTGTGTGTCAGAGAGAGGGTGGCCGGAGGAGGTCATACAAGTGCATTTGGGTATCAGGAGAATTGATTTAAAGCATGTGTGTGGGAAATACTGTCCAGACCAGGGGATGTCTCAAGGGCTGTGTGTGCTAATCTGTGGCCTGTCAACTCATCGCTACAGTTGCAGCTCCCAGGGAGGATCAGTTGGCTGGTCATCTGACCTCCCAGAGAGCATCATGGGTCACAATCACCCAATGGCCTTCTCTGGTTTGGCCACTCTCTCCACACAGGCCTTATATCAGTTCCTGTCACTCTCACTCAGACACAAAATCTCACTGAGTCTGCCTTACTGAGTGTTGACAGGATTTGGAACAGGTTTCTATGGGATAAATGAATCATAATGGGAAAATCACCTTTTTTCCAAAACTCAGAGCTACAGACTGTCTTGCTCTCCTAGGTCTTGGTTAAGCAACATTCCCACATACAAGACTGTCCACAGCAGCCAAACGTGTACTCTGCATCCCCTCCACTTCTACACCATATTCTCAAAGGCCGGCTTCATCGTTAACAAGATCTGAAGTTCACTTCTCCCAAGTAATGTGGACAAACTAGTTTTCCTCTCCCACACTTAAGATTTATTTATTTTATGTTTAAAGAGAAATACAGTAGCCATAAGCCTGAAGACGAGAAGCTATTATTTCAAAGCACCGTGAATTTATTTAAAACGGTTTAGGTTTCATTTGTTTATTCATTTACACGTTGTTTTTCATGTTTAAACTGAAGTGAAATTAAATAAAATTCGGCTATAAGAGCATTTAAACAGAAACACATGTGTGCTGTCTGTCTCAATATTCCGACAAATCCATATGGTAGCGTGACATTACGCCTATGTCGGCAATTCAAATAGACCGCCATTCAAATCTTGCATCATATGCAGCCGTCTTTTATTGATATTTAAATGCTCAAAAATATGTTCCCATGACTCTGTTGCATTTGACTATGTTAATGTGCTCGAAATCATCACTGAAACGTATGCCAATGGATTTGCTGATTGCCAGATAGTCTATTATTATATCTATATTTAAAAAAAGAAAAAAAGAAAAAAGGAACGAATAGTCAAATCGGTGTATTGAACAGCTGAATCCGATTTGACTGACAAAATTCTGAGTCGGGTACAGCCCTAGTGTCCTCCATAACATGCTGCTGCCAACAGTAGCTGACACTGAACAGTAAAACACATTTTAGGAGGTTCTAAACTATGAAAATAATCATTTGTTGAAGCCCTTCTGAATTGCAAGTCAGTAATTTGAGTATAAAGCTAATTAGTCACTTAATCGCTGTAATAATGGTTCTATTAATCGTTTATCAAAATAATGGTTTGTTGCAGCCCTATTTTATTAATATGGTTAATGGTAAGTGTGTCTGTCTCACGAAAGAAGAGACAGCGTTCGCGCATGTGTGTGCTCTCTCTAGGGATGGTAACAAGTTGCTAACCTACTCTAATATCCAGGCCAAATTCCTCGCAAGGTGCTGCAGTGCCTGGCAATCCAGACCACATTGCAGTGTGTGTGTGCCTATAAGGCACACGGTTTTACAGGATAGAATCAAGGAGTTTGGGATTAATTCAGCCAGACAGAGTTTGATTGTACTAATAATCTCTTGACAGAAACACCTATTGGCCACATACAATACATCTGTGATGCTTTTTTTATTTAGGTAAAGGATATCCATCTAGGGTTAATTCATTCATAATAAATATTGGACTAATTGAATTATAAATAGGATATCAATGATACACTTTGCTTACCTACAAAACGTCAACAGCTTAGAAGAGAGCAAATGATTGATAAGGGTTGAAAGCTGCCTTTTTTGCCGTACAATGTTTTTCTGTAGTTATTGCATTTAGCCTATATTTAGAGTGTAGAGCTAAGCCATACTCAAGAGTGCTTGTTTGTCAGTACACAGCCAACCATAGATCCTTCTACGTTTGTAAATGGAGCAGTGTGGACCATAGCCATGACATCACTTGCCACACAATGAAACAAAAATAAAAAATCCTAGGCTATATAGGTACTTGTTGCTACTCAAAGCAGCCTTACAATGGACACGTTTGAATTATTGGTAAGCAGAATCAAAAGCCATGTGTTTCTCTCGAAAATCCAACCCACTGTTGTAAGAGATTTGTGAAAACTGGGTGGCGGCACAGAACCGTCTTAAACTCCAGTGATTTAGTTACTACTTCCTGGAACCAAATTTGTCACTAAAAGATACTGGCTGGAATTGCATTATGTTGCCAGGCAACAAGTCTAATTGAATATTCTACCAGGAGGCTTTGGGCTCTAATGAAGTCTCCAGTGATGCAACAGCAACTGGGTGGATACAATCAGGTAGCTCCAGCGACCACAAAACAACCATGGTAGCTATGGTTACTAATCCGCCAGGTAAGCAGCTATAGAAACCAATACAACAGGGGCCTATAAAGCGAAAGACAGAATGTCCGGGGGCAAAGTTTTAAAATCCATATGCAGTAGGGGGGGGGCATTCAAACAGTCAATATTTTAATAATCAGCTCCTTACTAGTCATGAACAGAAACGCGAGTCATTTTAACTGAGTTCCACATCAAATGTAATTTAAATTCAACATATCGAGTTGCCAAGTATATAGCACTAAATATCCAAGATGTATCACTACAAATAAAAAGGTTCAATACACATTTTGTGTTTATCAAACTTCAATAAAAAGGGATAAAATGAAGTCTTCATCCATTACTCATTTTCTGAGCCTACAAAAAACCTGGGTTTGCTCTGTGTGTTTGTCTTGTCATTAAAAAGTAAAGCTTGGCAATGTTTCCATTTGCTAAAAGATTGGAAAATTAGATCATTCGGAGACTGCTGAGCCAAAGTGGCATTCAACCAAGACAGACTCGCACTCACTTCTGTAGCAGGTGCAATAGAAAACCCAATGAAACTCAGACTTGTTAGCAAATGTGTGTTTGGTAGGGGATGTGTCAAGGAAAACTAGGAAACTAATGAGTATTTTATATTTTATGACAGTTCACCAAAGATGTGATCCTGACCACATTCCAAAAATAAAACTTCCTACAAACATGAACTTGAGTGACATGCTGCTGCAAGCTTTGTTGAGGGTCAGGCATTTTACACAACTGACAAAAATTGCTGAACCAGAGTTCAACATTCCCTGCATGATGGAAAAGGCTGTACACTACAATTTGTTCAACGGATTATGTCTGACAATTGGAGTTTGTGTCTATGGAAGAGGTTGTCTAAAGCAAAAGACCACTCTACAGAATAATCGACAAATTATTTACATGACCACAGAGCACTCAATGTATTAATGAATGTAAGAAACTCCCCCCAAAGCTAAAAACTAGAGAACAAGAATGATCTGTGATGCAATCACTTTCTGGGGCTGCTCTACAGGACAGCAAACAGGAGGTTGACATTCTGCTAGTCAGTTTGCTTTTAAACCAAACAAGATCTCATAGTTGTGCTAGCAGTTATGAGGCAGAACTGGGAGAGAGCCTTTATGCTCAAAGGTTGATTCTGGTTTATTGCTCAAAACAGAACTAACACCTGCGTTTTCTGTTGTGGTGGATTTACCCTATAATCTTAGGCTTATAATAGTCAGACAGACAGATGAAATAGAACAGACTGTAGCGAGGGCATTTTGGTTAGCTTTTTTTGCTGCCCACCGCCCCCCCCCCCCTTTCATTTCTTTCCTCATTAACCTCATCACCCGACAAAACGGATCACAGATTCAAAGAAACATCATTAACACCATGTTCAAATTCTGGTCTCAGCTGTAACATCACGTTTGCGCGGTATACTAAGACAATGTGAACAACTAAAAAAAATTGTGTGTGTATATATATATATATATATCCTCTGGGTGTATTTAGTACTAGCTAATCGCGCTTTGTAATTATGATGCTTTCTAGCTAATTCCAGACCACAGACAATTTCTACTCTATAAACTCTAACAGTGCACGGGTAGGCATATTGTTATGTCAGATAAAGGCATACCGTTATTTGTCTTTGGAGCTGTAACATTAGCTGTGAGGCTAACATTAGCTGACAACCGGCCCGCCATAAGCAATGACAATTATGTGGCCATCTGTAACGAGCATTGCAGACATAGGTGTGGATTACCATCAACTATAAATTCACTAGCGGACACTATGCGATGTGTATATGGTATTAAGCCACTCGCAGGCAGCGACAAGCCGAACTTATGTCACTTGCCGCCTATGTTAACCGCTAGCTAGCTAACGGAACGGTGCAACGAGTCCACAGTCTCTGCAATGGAGGCGTCAACATATTTCGCCAACACGAATATCCCGGCGAGTTTGAAGCATCCCCGTCTTACATGCAATCAACTCAATACATTTAAAAGTCGTGCATAGTCCAAACATGGGTGATATAATACTCACCATGTCTGTTCTGTTTGGCGTTGGTAACGCTGGTTTGCTAACGCTAAGGGGAGAGGAAATGGACGGTTGCCACTGAGCAGCACGGCTGGTTGGAGGAGGGCAGGGAGCGAGGGCGAACTACCGCTTTACGGCTCACTGTATTCCTCCGCACTAAGGGAAAACTGCCCCGAGTCACTCACTTCCGCATCCCTATCCCTATCTCTCTCTCTCTCTCTCTCTCTCTCTCTCTCTCTCTCTCTCTCTCTCTCTCTCTCTCTCTCTCTCTCTCTCTCTCTCTCTCTCTCTCTCTCTCTCTCTCTCTCTCTCTCTCTCTCTCTCTCTCTCTCTCTCTCTCTCTCTCTCTCTCTCTCTCTCTCTCTCTCTCTCTCTCTCTCTCTCTCTCTCTCTCTCTCTCTGTTGCTTGCATGTTTCAGGCAGTGAAGTCACAAACATTTTGCCTTTTCAGAGGTTTCTATGTAAGCTCAGGGAATTGTAGGGGTATGAAAAGGGATGGCATCCTGATTATTAGTAGAAATTATTAAATGGATGGGAAAGTCCATTTCTGTGTAACATCAACAAGTGAACCCCAACCCATAATCACAATATATGCATTTATGAGACTTGGACAGACAATGAACTATGGACAATATAGGGATGAACCTTAGCCAGCTAATGTTAATGTTATTGCTAAAGTCTACATAGTCTGATCAATATTTATGAAAATGAACAGCTCTTTCCCAAAGTCAAAAACCACAGAATTAAGGCATAAACCTTTGATATCATCATAAATAAATGCGCCCATTTGTGTATTAGTAGGATTAATAGGAGACAGATTTTCATAGATATTGATTGGACTGTCCTAGACTATTTTGTTCATATTGGTGGGTGTTTGCCACATGATCACCTACTGGAGGTCATAGTTTACCCATTATTTTATTTAACGCTACATCAACATTTAGGTCAGATTCAAAAGGCGAGTAAACTCAATTTAGGTGAGTTTACTGGTGTGTTTCCATTTGTGCTTGAATGTGGGTATTATGTCCTACATACTGACATCTATGCTTTGCAGCGCGGCCATACAGGAACACTGGCGGACTATTTTGTGCTACACAGACTTTTATACAGGCGGAAGGATACGTCCTAATCATCGGGGCTGGCGGTGCTAGGGAAGATGCGGTTTTACTTTTGAGAGCCGGTTTCTGATTGCACAGGCCAGACCTGCAATATGCTTCACACTGTACAGAGGCCGATGATTGGCCAGGTCGGATCTGCAATGCGTCAAACCACGGCGCGCTGCTACTGATGGAGGAAGCGAGTGTACTGATACGTCGCAATCAGATTTATGTGATCGCCTTACCGTTGTGAGTAATGCACCGACAGGCAGGTCTTTCTCGGGTGATTGACAGACGTATCGCCAAAATACAGAATATGAACCAAACTTTATTTATGGACCAGAGAGACAAAGCAATAAAGTAGTTACTTCCTGAACAATGTGCTTTATGCAGCTTTATGCAGAAAATATAATCCTTTAGATAGAGGTGAGGATTTAAACAAGAATAAAACATTTTAACCCAGTGTTACTCAATGTGACATTTTCAAATATAAACTAACACTGTCCGAGTTTCACACCAACTCAAAAGTGACAATTTCATGAACTTAATTTAACAATAAAAGTCTGGTCTATCCTGTTCTGTCATATCTGGGTGAGGGTTGTTTTGCTATCCTATTTTTGGGCCCAAAGTGTTTATTCTGATTTGTATTTTTTAAAAAGGCATCCTCATTATTTGTGTTTATTGATCTTTTCCCCCCACTGAAGTTAACATTGATTACCTACGTCTAATAACATTTAATAAAAGCTTCAAAGTTCTTTTAGGTGATGTTTCACCTGTTGAAAACAAACCTCTTCAACCTGATGCAGTGCAAATCTGTAGGTTAACTCTGAGTGTGAGAGTGTGTAAAAACAAAGCTACAGTACAAGATGAGAATCACATTTTAATTGACAATGTCGAGTACTACCACTTTAGTGTGAAAATAAAGCATTTTCAGACATTATGTGGAGACGATGGCTCCTTGCCTATTTTGACACAAGCCCACTGCAACATCGCTGTTCAGTACAACAGCTGTGTGTGTATGAGTGTGTGTGTGTGTGTGTGTGTGTGTGTGTGTGTGTGTGTGTGTGTGTGTGTGTGTGTGTGTTACAGGTATCATTTGTGCTGGCAAGGACTACCGCACTGACACACTAAGACTGACACACTCGAGTCCTGTCCTTGCCATCAGATGGTAGGCGGGTGTGTAACCAAGCAAGCCAACACAAAAGCTCTTGAATGAGATGAGATGTGTGTTCAGTCCTCCAGTAGTATATCCAGCTCTTCTAAAGGCAGTCTGAGCCTGAGTTCCTTCTCTGTCATCAGATCTACAAACTCCTGCAAATGTTCAGGGAACAGCTGCACTGCGTCCATGTACAAACCCTGACACCACACACACACACACACACACACACACACAAGAGAGAGAGAGAGAGCGAGCATTAATTTACTCTATAATTAAAACACCATATAATAGCAAAACTCTCTGTAAAGGCTGGTTTCTCACCTTGGTCCAGGGAATGTTCTGTAAAGCCTTGTAGAAGATCCCTCTAGCCTTATCCACCTTCCCTTCTGACACCTGCATACACACACACACACACACACACACATATTCACGGATAGTTCATCGACAGCCAATACTGGCTTACCCAAATGTGCATATTTTACAAAGTAACAGGGTGTCTGCAAGTTTTATCACGTGAAATGTAAGAGGTTTAAAGAGCTTTCAAATTCCAATTTTGAGACCAATTTTGCAACTGAAATAAACATGATAATGAAACCAACCCAACCTTTCTAAGCTTGCTAAAAGTGAATTTAAGAGTTAAAATGCTTTATTTAACTGTATTCAAAAACTTTTATGTCTCACCAGGAAGTGCATGAACATCCTCCAAAGTAATGGACAGTGAGCACCCATCTCTGTTGCTATGGCACTTTCAAACAGGCCCCGGATACGGTTGCTAAGGCCATTCTCCGGCAGGATGGGCAGGGCAGCGTAATGGAAACCAGACCTACAGAGAGTCAATAGGAAGGAACAGCATGCTTGTAATAATACTACTAATAATAGCACTATTCAAAACAGTGATAGGAAGTGCTTTTCAACGTAGCGAGTTTTTCAACACTACACTAGATTGATGTTAACAGTTGGTCGGATCCACAAGTGATAATTAACTCCAATATCATAATATAATTTACTACAAAATACGACTTCAAAACTTTTAATAATCAAATAACAAATAAAGACACTATAGTAATTACAAACTCACAATTGAACAGTTTTTTGAATTATTTTGATTGTTTTTAACCAGCACTATTCATTTTTTATCAATTTTTAATACATGTAATGACTTTTAATACAAACTGATATTTCGTAAATTAAGTTCTCAGGGGTCATAACGTGGTTGTCAACAGAGCATTTGGAATCACTTCCTGGTTTTACCAACCCAGCTTCATGTTTGATGCTGCATTCATGTTATATGAGAAAGACGAGAAGATACAAGCTTCCTACTAGAAAATACTGTTCACCTCAGCGACAACAAAACGATTTTCATACAACTCATCTTGTGATCGTAACTCTTAAAATGCCATAATAATGACAGGACATAACTACATAACTACTTTTTTTGTTTGTGTTTGGTTTGCATGAACCCCAATGTATGTGTGAAAAATCTGATCAAGAGCAACCAAAGTCTACAGAACTTAAATCATAGTTCAAGCTCACTTTTCAAGTTGTTGCGATAGTTGTTCCCATACAACGTAAATGCAGCATAACCCTGCCGCCACCCAGCACCCAGCACCCATCACCCTACCTCTGAGCAGCGTCCACCAGCTGCTTCCTCTGTTGTTCGCCGACAATGGCGAAGAGGCGTGGCACCACACTGTTGTTGCCCCTGGTTACGGAATGAAAGAAGCGTCGCGCCCGGCCAGCACTGTGGTAGCGGTTCTCCACCTGAAACACAGGTGGCATACGGGAAGTCTCACCAAAATGAACAAGTACAGATTCTGTGCAGCATAGATAGAGATGGAGAGGAAAGACGCGAGCAGAAAGAAAGGGAAGGATGACACTGTATGAGGAGATTCCCCATTAATGTCAATATTAAACTGACCTTTTCTGTCCTACAACACATTTGTTTCATCCTGTCACATATTGTGTTGTTGGTCTTGAGAAACAAATGCATGCCCATTTAAATCCACTTATCTTTAACCACTAAAATGTTGCTTCCCTTCGCTTTTATTGGAACTTCACTCCGGTGATATGTGGTGATGATTCTTAAGAAAACATTATTTGTAGAAAGTTATTTTTACCACAACGCAATGAAGTTATAGTGCCCAAGGAGTGAAGTGACGGACCTCTTCATGGTAAAATAAACTGACTGGCAGACTTCAGTCTTACCTGTATGTAAATGCTCCAGAGGGGGGCGCTGCTGGGCCAGGAAGAGAGGGCAGAGGTCAGCGTCTGTCTCAGTGTTGCCAAGGGAAAGACGCTGATGCTGGTATGGTATCTTAGCAACGCTGTCTGCTGCACTGCTAGAGCCTCACACTCACCAGCTAGCCTGTTAGCATAGCGTCTGCTAGCATGGCTGGAGTCACTTGTGTGGCTGTTAGCATCATCAACGCTAGCAAGGTTGGCTTCCTCGCTAATATCAGGCTGCTTAGCATGGTTTAGCGTGTGGTGCAGCCCCTCCATTCTGTCTCTAGCCTCGCTGTAGACAGCGATAGCGGCCTGGACGCCCACGGTGAGGTACTGGAACAGAGCGTAGCAGCCCACCAGGCCTCTTAGCCTCAGCTGCTCTTCTAGCAAGTCTTCTTGCCCTGATGGTGAAGTGATAACATGAAAAATCTGATTAAATAATACTTGAATAGCAAGTTAATCTGGATCTTGCATTCCAAACAGACATCAAAAAGGTATTGGAATCCCAAAAAAAAGAAAGACAAATACAACAAAAATGGAAATTTAATTAATCACAGTACCTCCATTTTCTATCTTGAAACATCAGACCATTGGAGGCAAACACAGTAACAGTTTACAACAGTAAACATGTTGTCTCCCACAAATGATGAATCTTACACCACTGGTATTGTTAGTGCTAGTGTTCCTCAAAATTAAGACCACATTTCCCATAAACCCTGTTGCTTCCTGTAGCAAAGAGGATGTTGCTACTTGTACCCCCTCCGTTTAATTTCTCCTTGGCTTTGGAAGAGGATAAACATGTTGGAAGTGATTTTTCCCATCGGCCTTTCATGTCTTCTGCCATTGTGAAAAAGATTTATCTCTGTTTATCAGCGGTTTTGGGCCATAAAGTAATCCAGCAGATTTTCTATGAAATCCAATCTGGTAGCACACAATGTAAAATTCAGTCTAGAGGCTTCCGATCTTCTCGCCGATGGTCACATTTGTTTACGGTAATTATCCTCGTGTCTCAAAATGAATGTGGTGATGATTTATTGGTGCTACACGTAGCACCTTTAATCACACCCCTGACAGAAGCAAGTTTTTGAGAAATGTACCTTTTCTGTTGGCCTGAGAGTTGTGGAGGTCTTGGTCCAGGGCAGACAGGCTGGCTGTCAGAGCCTGTTCATATGACCTCCTGGCTTTTAGGATGGCGACTGGGGAGAGGGACTGGGAAGAGGAGGATGAGGAGGTTCCCTCCACTAGTCTGGTTAGCACACACACAGCGGGGGAGGCAGTCACTTCGGTTTGTCCTCCTCTTCCTCCCTCCTTCCCTTCGTCTTCCACCTCTAGCTGGGCCCACAGCAGACAGAGCTCACAGAGGGCGGGGCTACTCAGTCCTTTGGCTCCTCCCATCCCCGTTGCCGTGGCGAACACCTTGCGAGCGTCGTCGAGGTTACCCAGCATCCACTCCAGGTGGGCGTACTCCCGCCACAGCCCTAGCGACGAGCGGTTGTCGGGCTCTTTGAGCAGCCGCTTGGCAACCCGCTTGCTGCTCTTGCCCTGAGAGCGGAGGCGCTTCTTGCTGCTGCCGTGCAAGCAGCGCAGGACCTGACACACACACGCACACACACACACACACACACAACATAAAGGAGGTTCTCACCCTGACCTTCCATAACTAAGACAGGGCTCTTCCATGACCTAAAAACAGTCTCAACCACTGTCTAATGCAACAAATGCATCATACAAGTTGGAAAATACATCCTGCTATACTCCTGATTTCACCTGAGAAATGTATGAAATTCCTGAAATACACCTCACAAACTTCCATGAAATTCTAGCAATTCCATGGCCATTGGGAACCCTGAATCTATAAGTCCTATCTTCTTGTAGTCTCTCAGTCAGGTAGACAATAATTCAACTCCTACCTTCAGTTTCTCGTACTGCATCCAGCTGAGTGACAGGACGGCTCGGTGGTGGGCGGGGAGGAGTGGGTGGACCATACTGAACATGTTGGTGACAAACCCCTCGCCCTGCTTCCCAAGCCCTACCCATTTCCTGGTTCGCTGGAGGGTGGTCATGTGACCCACAGAGTTGACCCCGGTCTCAGGTAGCTCGTGAGAGGTCAGAGGTCGCTGGGGGTCATTACCTAGCAATTGACAAGGGAAATGGGACTGGTGACTTCCTGGGAACATTTTCATTCTGATATATCTATTGAATATATCTATTTAATATATTTATTGAATGCCAGTTTTGCATTATTCTTAGTATTTCTCCGATTCATACCCTGAGTGAGCAGAGAGAGGTCCTCCAGCAGCAGGCCCGGCTGACAGGGGGCAGCAGCCTCCACAGGCAGACCCAGGAATGACAAGAAGTGCAGAAGAAGAAGGAGACGGAGGTCTGGCGAAGACAGACAAATCAGAGATGGACCAATGTCATCAAACAACACCTAGAGACGGAAGGACAGAGAGAGAGAGAGAGAGAGAGAGAAACAAAGACAGAGGGAGGTCAAACAAAGTTGTCACAAAGAAAGGAGGGAAGTCATCCATTCATCTAGTTTATCCAGGGTTTCTGCAGGTTTTAGAAAGCTTAGAAGACTTTAGAAGACTTTTTATGACTTGCTAATGCTACCTGGAATTTAAGTCAGGACCAATTTAACAACCAAAATAAAAAACAAGAAACCAGGAAATGAAATGTTTAAGGACCGGATGTCCAACATGTTCAGCATATTGCATTAACTCTGTTCTGTATTAACCTTGTGCATGTGGATCAAACCTATTGTGACGAAGTGCAGGTGCAGTGATGTAAAATTAAGAAAATAAAACCAACACTACCGTCGGTCCCATTCACATCGGTCCCATTCATCTCCTGGCATTTGCCATATTTTGTTTGTCTTGTGCCTCAACTAAATATTGCTGAATGTAAAGAATCGGTCAATGCCGCTAGCTAATTTTATACTTATAGTATCAAAATGAAACTTAATTAACAAATAAACCATTGCATGTATAAAATATAAGACCTCAAATGACTGCATTTAGAACATGTAATACAGTTTAAGGCCTTAAATTTAGATTATTTCAGCCTTTTCCGGCCCCACAGTAGTACTCCATCCACTACCTGTCTGTCTGGGTCCTCGCAGTCCTCTACTGATTGGCCCTTGGCTTTGTCGGGCCTCCAAGGCAGCCATTGAGCTGCTTCGCGGGACGACTCCACATCCAGCCAGATTGTCCATCTGGGCTGACTCGGGTCCTTCACGTCCTCATCCTCCTCTTCCTCCTCGTCATCCTCCTCTGAAGACACGCACACAGGTGCAACACACAGACGTACAAACTTCAGCTCAATTGCCTGATGGGTAACCTGTCTTGCACACAACTTCAGTGTGTGTGTGTGTGTGTCTGTGTGTTACCTGCACTAGGCTGTAACCACCCTCCTCTCTCCTGCTGGAGCATCCAGGCTTTCCACCCTCTGGCCCCCGGCTCCCCAACCCTCGCCTCCCCACTGTCCCAGAACGGCTCGAAGAACTCCACCTGTTGTCACACACACACACAAAATTGTAAAACCTTTTTGTACTTTTTGTACTTGTTACTGCTGGTGTGTGTGTGTGTGTGTGTGTGTGTGTCTTTGTAGAAACGAGTGTCAGGGAACATCTGTGTATATATGTGTATGTGTTTTTTATGAGGGCCAATGAAAATCCTGACTTCTTTAAGAGGATAATTTAGGATTAATGTTTGGGTTCATGGTAAAGATTAGAGTTAGGTTAGGGTTTAGGCAAAAGGTTAGCACTGTAGTGGACTGGGTTAGGGTTTAGCCAGTGGGGGTCAGTAGAAGGTACTCACAAGTACAGTAATACATGTGTGTGTATGTACCTGCTGCCTGGTGGACAGGTTTCGTACGCTGTCAGGTTTGTAGAACGTGAAGTCGACCAGAGCCTGAAACAGAGACACCGCCTTCTCTGACTGACCACATTGACGCAGGAAATGACACTGCTGGTTGAAGATATCTGGACAGAGAGAGAGAGAGAGAGAGAGAGAGAGAGAGAGAGAGAGAGAGAGAGAGAGAGAGAAGAGACCCACAATGAGGAGAAAACTATAATACATTTTTAAGATTCCCCGACTTCTACTGAGAGTTTATCAAATTCCCTGACCTCTCAAAATGTTATGACTAGTAGAAACCCTGTGTAACTACTAGTCTACTACTTCAACAACTACTGCCGTGGTGCCCATGAGCAAGATATAGATGTAACATTGTTAATACGGTTGTCCTCGGCAGCCTGCATCAGTAGAGGTTATGAAGTTAGGAATGTGAAGCAGGTTATTACTGTCCTGTGTGCTCACCAAAACACTGGAAAAATAAATGTTGTTGTTTTTTTAAAATCTATTATAAATTCTTTAATTACCCAGCATGTCCTCCTCGGTCCCTGGCAGGACAGGGTGGGAGACCATGCTGCCATCCCGCACGGCACTGAGCGTGCTCAGACACTTCCCATAGGCAGAGTTGACCTTCGACACAGTGAAGGTGCTGAAGTAGCTCTGGGTGAACAACAGGTACTCCCTCCACAAGGGGGCACTGTTTGGGTGGAGGAACACCTGAGATGAAAACGGATGAAATACAATGACGTGTACATTAAGACTTGGTGGATAAACCTCAACATTGATCATATATAGGTTTCCATGTGAGACAGTGGAAAGAGAATTGTGTTTTCAAGGCTCAGAAACATTCTAGAAAATAATAAAGATACACAACGTCTTTGAAATGCCGTGGAAATTTGTTGATAATATTTGGTTTTCATTTGATCGAACTACAGGACTCTTCATGTGTTTTTAACTGGTATGAACACCAGAGGAGGTAGAAGGTACATTACAGAGAGCGAGTCCACCATGCTTAGCAAAACCGACCAGTTTCTTCCACTCTTTGGCCAGGGCTGAGGGCTCCCAGAGCTCCTGGCAGATCCTGAGTCTCTCTAGCAGCAGAGCGATGCAGCTGGGGTTGGCGGCCACAGCGCGCTCCGCGATGCTCAGCTTCTTCTCCAGGACCGCCCGGTAAGAGGACTTGCGACGCTCTGCCGAATCGCCCTGCTGCTCCTCCTCGCCTCCGAACACCGCCGCACTCTGCTCGTCCTGGAGAGCGAGGTAGGGGGAGGGGAGGAGAGGGGGACGTTTTGATCGTGTGGGAATAACTATCGGAGCGACTTCACAGTTGAGATACAGCGACTTTGAAGTGTTATTATTTAAAGTGCAACTATTATTTAAAGACAGACAACAGCGTCTGAATTCATAGCTAAACGTTAGTAAAGGAGACCTGAGTAGAATAAAGCAGACCTGAACATAGTGGGGGGGAAAAAATTGAATCTCCCTACTTGGTATCGTATGAATTCCATCCATAGTTCAGGGTCTGCTGGCTGTTCTCTGAGCCGCCTGTTAAACTCTTCAGTCCTCCCAGTCAGAGGGACGGTGCTCTGCCCCATCTGCATCTCCTGCTTGGGGCCGCCTGTCTGATGCTGTTGTCCCTTCCCCTGCAGCCAGAGGGCGGTAGAGGCGTCGTACACACCGAGGGGATTTACCAACGACGTCTGTAGTCTCTCGCCTGGGTTGACAAGAGGAAGGTTTGAAGTTAGGTATGAGGATTCCTAGAGATCATGTTACGGCAGAGAAAAACTGCACACAAATCCTGTCTGAACACACTTGGAAGTATCATCATCATTTTCCATGATACCCATTCAAGGGATAGTTGACCTGTTTGTCCATTGGCACTAAGTCTCTCACCCGTCTCTCCCCTGCCCTCCCCGTCTTCACCACCCAGGGGGAGGAAGGAAGTTGGGCCGATGATATCAGCGCAATCTGGAATCCTGGGTAATGTAGGCACGGTGGGCTCGGACCTCAGTAGCTGGTGACTGGCTGAGGAGAAGTATCGGCCCTCTGCTCTCTTCTTGTTCCCGCCTTTCTGTTTCTTGTTTGGCTCGGTCTCCTCCCAGCTCACTTGCTGGATGCGAAGGTCCAGGCCCAACGATGAGGTGCCTTTCCTCCTGTACCTGGAACACGACACACACACACACACACACACACACACACACACACACACACACACACACACACACACACACACACACACACACACACACACACACACACACACACACACACAGTTACTGTTGTGTGTAAATGTGTTTCAAACAGTTTATTATATTATTACTATTATTAGTAGTAGCAGTAGCAGTAGTAGTAGTAGTAGTAGTAGTAGTAGTCAATGTGTGTGTTACCTTGCTATGTCTCCCCTGTACAAGGACTTGTAAGTCCAGTTGGCCAGGTCTGGTTTACGGTCCACACAGAATGGCAGCTCTGTGGGAGACTGGAGATCATCTAACCAGGAGAAGCAACTGGCTAACGGAGCAGCCTGATGACTGGTGGCATAGACACACACACAAGCAAAGAGAGCGCAATTAACTCAGTATTATAGTGTGTATCACGGTGTGCATGATGTAAATATGTATGTATAAATTGTGTGTGTGGTGTACCTGTCCCTCTCCTTTCTGAGGTCACTGGGGTAGACGGTTTCAGAGTCTGACCCACTGCTGTCTGAAGACCTCGCGCTCCTCTTTTTTTGCTTCTTCTTCTTTTTCCTCTTCTTCTCTCGCTTCTTTTTCTTCTTTTTTGGTGGCACATCACCCCCGTCCTCTTTCTCCTCTTCTTCAGAGCTCGCCTCTCTGCCTAGACTGAGGATTAAAAGGTTGAGCCAATGTTTGAGGACGTTAGGAAGACGTTGTAACTGATAATCCCTCCCATAAGCATGCATTATATAGATATACGCAATGTAAAGGTCTTTGGCACATTGTAGTCCGCTGAAGATTTATTTTCTCCATTTTGGAGTCAGGGTCACCAATTCTAAACTAAACCCTAATGTATGTTAAGGCCCTACATCTGTTATCATATACCACCATAAAACCTTCCAAACCCACTTATATATATACACAGTAAATAGCCTGAATTTCTCACTGGTGACCATCAAAATAGTATTACATGGTCTATGTGATAATTAGATGTAGGCCACCAAACTATCAGTTTAGACCATTTGATCTTCCCTCTCCATTATAATAATAATAATATAATAAAAATAAAACTACAAGATCAAATGTGGACTCACTAACCTACATAATAATCATCAGTTTGATGATTATTCAGCATAATATCTGGAAGTAAAAATATAAAATATAATTTTGTTACATTTTATACCTTGATTCTGGTTCGTTCTGCTTCTCGCTGGTCTTCTCTAAAACCCGGCGGTGAAGAGAGAAGGCATCATCAGACCGAAAACTCTTGTTGGTCAGCCAGTCTAATTCTAACAGGAGAGGGTGCAGACAAGGGGGAATGGTCAGACAGATAGAGAGTGAGTGCGTGAATCAATAATCACGAAGATGGTTTATGGTACATGTTATACGTAACTGTCTGATGTGATAAAACAGCGATAACTGGAAGACAACACGAAATTATTTTCTGTCAAAACTAAATATCCACCAACTGCAGAAGCGATATCTGTGGGGAGAGAGGCAAATAAGCAGCAGCACGCCAGGAAATGTGTATCTGTGTGTCACTGATACACAACACTAAACCCACTTTTTCTACTATAGAGAGAACACGCCAAACTCTATTACAAAAATGTGGCACTTCGACACGACTGAAGACCTTTTACAAAATGTTAGTGTCTTCTGGTAAATTCGGCATACAAGCGACCCACCAAGCAGCTACATATTTCAATAAAAATCACAAGTTTTAACTTTTTCACACTGCTGACTTCCAAGTCCTCAAGGTTAGGTTGAAATTGTATTGACATAAGCGCCGCTTGGTGTGTTGGGTGTAAGCCGAGCTAAAGTTAGCTAGCTTGTGTTTTGGCAATGTTTGTCGACAAAATAACATTTCAAGTTATGAGACTAAAGGCGATATTAAAACGTCATATAAAAGTATGATCACCTTTACTCGAATCATCGACTTTGTTACTCGCTACTGCTGCAAAAGCTGGAAACAGGGACATGTTGGTATGTTGGATGTAAACAGTCGCAGGGATATGACGTCAATTGACAGCTACTGCCGCGCCGTAACGCTGCGTCCGTTATGTTATTTATTCATTATGGGAAGAGTATTATTATGCAAAGCGGAGGGCTTGTCATGGCTAGTATACCCTGCCTCATTTCTTTTTTAGATAGTACATGCAAGGATATCAACAGATATACACAGATATATACAGACCTAGATGTACTAAACTTTAAAATCAATTGGTTTAAGAGATGCCTCCTATACTCTCCATCTGGTATTTTTTACCCTGTCATATTTTCAAAAAGCTGATTCAAAAAAAAAAAAACGGATTCAAACTCAAGTGAAATCAGTTTGATCCTGGATCCAACTGAGCTGTTGTTTGCTGTGATGCCTCACATCAGATCTGGATGTCCCACCCAAATAAACTATTACATCTCTTCTGTATACTCTACTTGACCTAACTCGGCATGTATTGCACCCCCGACTGTCCTGGTAGGTGGGGTTCCTCTCTGAGTAGCCCCCTCACAAGGTTTCTTTCATTTTGTTCCTGAAAGATTTTGTGGGTGTTTTTCCTCGTCCTCTGCGAGGGTCAAAGGTCGGGGGTGTCGTGTACCAACCATTTATTGCTTTCACACTTTGCATTGTGCATTACATTGGCATTGTGAAGCCCTTTGAGACTGTAACCGTGATTAAGGGCTATACAAATAAATATGATGTGATTTTGATTTGCTTGCACAAAGAGATTAATTAGAAAATCTGTATAATTCTGATCCAGATTTTTAAAAAGTAACTATGTTTCCAATTAGGGAAAGACATTAAAGAGTTTGTCCCATCATGCAAAGCAATATAAAATCTAATAAATGTTTTATTTTATTTTATATCGTCACCCTCTTAAAATAATGGCCTAAGTCATTTTTGAGGATTTTTTTTTTTTTTGCATAAGTCATCTCTTCATGATGCTGGCCACCTCTGGTAAAATTGCCTACATCCTTAATTGAAAAGATCAGCTGTTCCTACCCCGGTAGTATAATGGCCTACGTCAAGAGTGTGATTTAAGCAATTTTAAT
This sequence comes from Hoplostethus mediterraneus, assembly GCA_034670385.1. NCBI lineage: Eukaryota > Metazoa > Chordata > Actinopteri > Trachichthyiformes > Trachichthyidae > Hoplostethus > Hoplostethus mediterraneus. The sequence continues at coordinate 452,597 of JAXDDW010000146.1, forward strand.
CCTGATTTAGGCCAAATTACTTCTGGAGTAATTGATTTAGGCAAACAGTTATTTCCATGATTTTAGTTATTTCCATTATTCAGGGCTCGTCCCCTATTGGTAAGTGATCAGGTTTACTATAATATAAGCTAGGCTATAAATGTTGCGTAGTTATTTAGTCTTTTACTTTCACAATTTATAGTTTAATTACGAAGCCTCCCAGTGGGTTACAGACACAAAATAGCTAGCTCTGTGAAGCTGGTGTACTGGTTACTACTACAGTTGCTGTTTACTGATTAAAGTTACTGCTGGTGACTAGTAGTTACTAGTTACTGGTAGTAACTAGTTATTACTACAGTTACTGGTAATCTAATCCTCTCATGTTACATACTTGACAGACAGCGTTATTTGTATGTCAATAGTCATATATTGTCATAACCTTTTTGTGTGAAATGATTAAGAAATATCATATAGTCTATATTTGGTTCAGTTTATTCTGTTTTTTGAAAAACTTGAAAATATGACTAATATGCCATTATTTTAAGAGGGTGACGATATTAAAGTATTGTTGACACTAGTTGTTTAGCAAGAAGATATGCATTTTGACATTTTTCAGTTCTTTTTAGGACCCTCTAATACCAGTTTGTCTGTAGCACATCCACACAAATCCACACACACACAAACAAACACACACGCCCACCATTAGAACGTTACCAAGGGCTTTACAACCAAGACAAACTGAACAAATGACCTAATGGTTCCAGCCATAGGGATGAAACAAATGGAATGAGATATTAATGTGTTAATTAATTAATTCCAAGAGGGTGGAGAAGGTCAACTGGCACCTGGATCCACTAGAGTTCCCCAACATGGTGACCCAGATCCACAACAGCCTCCACATTCTATTTGGCACCAAACTCAATTTGAAGATGGCCCTTTCTCACAGGGTCCACATGATGACCAGAGCCATCACTCACCATGTAGTCCAGCAGATCCTCACACTGAGGGACACACTCTGTTGTGAGGACACAGTTGAGCAATATGATAATGAATGTTATGAAGAATCCTGTGACTCCTCTGACCAGGTGGGGAGACCAACAGCTGAGCTCTGGTCTGGTAAGTTATCTATCGGCTACACAGTGTCTCGTCAACAATTTAGAAGCCTGTTGTTTCATACAGGACATTTACATGATGATGTGGATTTCCTCTGTTTGGTTTCCAGCCCAGAAGAACAAGCCCAAGAAAAGTGGCATTGCTGGTTTCTTCCGCAGACTGTTCAGGTGCTGCTGCTGCTGCACCTCTCATCTTTTAGCTGAGCAAAATGTACTTCATTTGTTTGGGGGGATTGGGAGTGTCTTGGTGAGATTGTGGTATTGATCAACACCCCAATCAACCCTTATCATCCCTATAGGGATGTTATAGTGCTTTTTTATTAGGAAAGTTCTGAAAATGTGATTCATATAGACTTTTTTTTATTATATATGCCAGGACGCACTTATACTGTAAATGATCATTGTTGTTTTATGAAAAACAAAACATTTTGATGTCAAATCAAATGTTGAATAAATCAATTAATTGACATTTGTATGTTATCGTATTTTCTTGATATGTTGCACTGCAATTTCACCCCTAGGTGGCGTTGAGCGAGCTGCAATAAACCTGTCGTTAACATTTTCAAAATAAAACCTGTATTGACGAACATACGTCAACATACATTTCGTAAGTAATAATAATAAAAAAGTACCAAAGTGAATGTAAGGACTGTATTTAAGGAGGAATGTTGGTGCTATTTGATTTTACTTTTTTAGAAATAAAGACATTATATTCAAATATTCCCAACGTGACACTTTTTGTGCAGAATCGCTTAATTTCGGGTCTTATTCTGCCTGACACTGGCAGCTTGACGCGGCTCACTGACAGAAATATTTCCCGTTTAAACAGCGTGGGTTTGTTGTGAAGGTTAATACAAATGTGTCTTAAGCTCGTAAATCACTACTTTACAGCGTTAACATTCAATCCGTGAGGACAGTCCATTACGGTCAGGTATGGATGGATGGTGGAGGGATGATGGAGGGAGGTAGTGGAAGGTATAGGTACAGAGTATACCCACCTCCTTCTTAGGTGGATATACTGTAATTTCCAGTCAGCCCAGTGGCTACTGAAAAATATAGCAGACTATACCTTCACTGAGTAATGCATGAAAATGTCTTACTTTAAACTCATACATTGTCATTTCTCCAATCTTTGTGAAATTAAATAGACGTGTTTATTAGGAAATAAATGCAACATTTTTTATTTATTTATTATTATATTTATTTTTTATTTATTTATTACACACATTACCACCTTTTCAAAAACGCTTCAGTTTTCAGGGCTCTTTCCATTTTGTCCTTAAAAATGGCAAGCCTTTCAGTAGCCTTCTACTTAACTTCTTGGTCATGTAAATGCTGGACAGTTCCAATTGACTGTCAAAATAAAATAAAACAGAGTCGATACATAGTGTATTAGACATTGCATTGAGACAGTGTGTTAGCTAGCAGCCAATGTAACTAGACCCAAAGGTTATCTTAGGAAGTTAATTTTATCTGTAACAAACAACTTTGCGCTCATTAACGATAGCCAAATTAAAAAATGTGTTCTTCGCAAAACATATGCTAAGTTGTGAAATAAGTCACGAAAAACACGTTACCATTGCACACTTGCGTTTCGCTTTCTCGAATTTCCGTTATTAATCTTCCGTCGGGCATAATAATAATACTTCCTACTTCCATCACGCCAGGGGCCTTTTCTCCGGGGCTGCAGCTGGACCCTACTGCTACAAGGGACAGGTTTTACTCAACACCATAATCATATCCCACTCAGTAGACGTGGTTACCTTTACTTGACTTAAGTAGAAGTGAAATTATTGCTTATTTTTACCCTTTATTCTGTGGTGCCTTGTTTTTACTTGTTTTGTCTTAGTTGATGATTATTATTTCATTTTATTTGATTGTTGATCCTTTTATAAACTGTTACAGATGTGATCCCTAGATAGCTTTGCAACTGTTGCTGTAGTTTAAGTTACAACAGTCCCGGGATAATCATGATAACCACATCATTCACTTAATTTATTATCCACACTCCTATATTGCTACGCTAGCAGTCTTTCAATATGATAACAAATACTCCCTCATTATTATGAAAGAAAAAAAATGGAAGAAACCTTGGAGAAGTTCGAAGAGGGTTCTCAAAATTATGTTAAATGTTCACAATAATTGAGCTATTAATTTAATCCTAATGAGATACTCAAACAAAAAAACCCTCCCAAAACCGTATTTTCTCAAGTACAGTGAATCTGATGACTGATGACATGGTGCAATAAAGTGCAATAAAAACAATCATTAATCATTACCCAATCATTAATACTCTTTCAGCATTGAAGCTGCTACTACTGTGACCATAAACTGCCTGTCCAGCCACTTTCATTTCACTGTTGACTTCTCACTTTTATGTCCAGCCTGAATATGTAGAATCTTGAACTAGAGAATGAAATGCAGCATTGTTAATCAATATACATATTTCCACTGGGGGTCCACTGTTTCGATTCCAAATTCCAAATAAACAATGAATCCTTGAATGCCAACTGTACTTTTAATTTAAGTTATTCTTCAAAGTAAACAAAAATCAGCAACAATAACATCTTCAGCCATCCCTGACCAATAAAAGTAGGAACGATATGCTTTGCTCATGTAGGCATCAGATCAAAACAGACTAATCCAACACAAATTGTGGGTCCAATCAGAATGCTTGCCTCAAGGTAAGCACACACAACCAGACCAACGAATCATGGGCCTTTCAAAAGTGGAACGCAAGGTTAAAAAATAAAAAATATAAAAATATGGGTGAAAACAAGTGATTAATTTGGCTGTATCCAGGCTAGCAGCGAGGCACAACACACCTCTACATAGAACAAATCAGGTTGCCAGTAAAATAGATGAATAGTGACTAACGTTTCAGCCCGGAGCCTGAATTGAGGTCAATTTAATCGCATCCTGAGACCCAGGGATATTAAAACATAGTATAGTGTCATACAGTATGGGAACCACCAGAAATAAGGTGGCAACCCATTCCAGGTCCTGAAGCAAACGGTATAAAATCAATGAACCTCATGTGTCAACCAATATACACACCAGGCACAAATGCTGACAATCTTTGACTTAAAACCATGTAATGGAAAATTATGATGTTTTAAAACATTTGGCAAGCACGTGCTATGTTTGAAATCAGCTTCAGCCAAGTGTTTTCATGTATTTCTGTTCGTCAATCTGTCATTCCTTGATGTAGGCATAGAGCTTTTATAACAACTACACATTAAGTAAATCCACAATCCCAAAAATGGCCATTGTGGGCACAAGATGTAGAGACAACCTTTCACATAAGATCTGCAGAATGGATCAGAAACACTGCATGTGGAGTTAAAAATGTGCACACATACTCCAGACAAATAAACAATCATATAGCGCTGAAAATGTCATGTAACTGAGGAAATAACAGATAACCCATGCTAGACCATTCTGCAGTTCAAATTATTCTGTCCAATACTTTACTAACAGACCATAAAAGAAGGAGGTTGAGGAAAATGTGTGCGGTTGTGGACAGCAGCAACCCTGCTGTCTTTTTGTCTCCAGGCTGAGGGTAGACGTTAACGTCTCATGTCAGGAAATCAGGAGGCTGTGGAGAGAAAAACTCCTCTTCAAAAGTCAGTCACATTCAAATGAAAACGGCCTTCAATTTCACTAAATTTCAAATGGAGCATTGTTATGAGTCTGATTTCAATAACATTAAAATCATTGGTCAATCATGCTCATGCACACACAAACACAAAACTGCAGTGCTGCAGATGTGCTATGAACAGTGCCTTTAACTTTTTGATGTTGCTATTCTAAGTTCATTGTATAAATGGAATTATTATTTCTATTATTGTTATTATTTATAAAGCTCACCTTGTGTTTCCAGTTCAGGAGCCGACCTATAGATCAGTCTGGTGTGGTAAAGCTCAAAGCATGGGACAAAACAGAGGCTGGGCTCTCCTGGACATGTCCTACAGTAATACAACGTCTGCCTCCTCTCTGTCCCATTCTCCTGTTCACAACCCTTCTGCATTACACAGTTCTCCCCTTCTGAGTTCATCCCCTTCATCTCCTCTTCTTCCGTTGTCTTATTTTGCTCCTCCTCCTCCTCCTCCACCTTTCCCCTCTTCCTCTCCTCCTTCTCTATTCTCTTTCTCTTGTGTTTTGCGCAGACCTTGCAGTCAGAGTTGCCAGTCTCCCTCTTGCCAGGGAAATGGCGTCCGGTTAGGCGTGCCGGTATGTTGTCACATGGTTGGATATCTCCCTGAGGTTTTGGTGATGGTGCTGGAGACGTGGATGCTTCGGTAGACGGCGGGGCAGGCTGCGACGGGCTAGCTGAAGCTGGGGCTAATGCTGAAACAGCTGGTCATGAGCAATGAATGAATGAATGAAAGGAAAGCTGTTGTGGAGGGTTGTGACAAAACTCTACAATAGATAGGCTGGACACTGCCTGGAGGAGCCTGGCTAGCTCCTGCAGTGCAACTAAAGCTAGTAAGTATTTTGATAATATTGTTGTGGGAATGAGCATCGGTTGATGCATGGACTAGGGTTACACAGATATGGAGTTTAGAACATCATATCGATATTCTTTGGACTGAAGCGGCTGATAATAATTCAGTACCTTTGATCTTTAAAAAAATAATAATTACAAGGATTCAATGTTTCCCCCAGAATGACCATCCTATCCATTCAAATTATGTGGTTTGTGATTGGTATCATAAGGGTAAGTAAGTGTAATAATATAATATATAATAATAATCACATGTTTTTGGTTGTTACCTGCTGATTCAGAAGCCGGTGTGAGCAGCTGGCACAGGCTTTCCTGGTCCATAGTGAAGGGGCGACACAGAACCGACTTGTTCTTCATTTGACATTGACTGGACACAGGCACACGCGTGGCATCGGTCTGGGTACTAGCCTGGAGATACATTCAAACATGATGTATAGTACTACAACAAAGAACAAATACACTCTTGAATTTATATGATCTTAATCCAAAGCCTGTAGAAATACACATAACCATACGTATGTTGCAGTGGAGGGATTCTTACTTTTCACCAGACAAATCAAGAGGACTTAAAAGCTAGACGGGACGTGAAAGAGTCATGCTTGACAGCTTGGGAACAAGTTTGTGAAACTTGGTGAAGTGGTAGTAATCACTGGAGTTCAACCATGACTCGGTCAACATAAGGAGATCAAGGCTATTGGAAGAGATAAATCATTACAGCTGAAACACTTGTTCAATGATCTAGCATTGAGAAGACCAAATCTGATATCAAGAGTAGAATCAGGAACTGAATTTAGCTGCACCGTTGGAGCCCGAACCACTCACAGATTGCACATGTTCCCAAGTACTCAACTGACATTGTGTTTCACGCACGCCTTACATTTCTTAGGTTCTTGCCATGGGTGTTGGCGGGTGGAACTGCACCTACAAAAGAGGGACAAAAAAATGACTCAGAAATGATCAGAAATCCATGTCATAATATCTATTTAGTTATTAATTCAATGGGTTTGTTTGCCTATACAGTTATGAGAAAAAGGTTTGCAAACCCTTTTGTGGCATTTCTGTTAGCTTCGACAAGTCTGCCCATTCTCCTCTGACCTCTCTCATTGACAAGGGGTTTTTAGCCACAGAACTGCCACTCACTAGATGGTTTTTGTTGTTTATCGCACCGTGCTCTGTCAACTCTAGAGACTGTAGTGCATGAAAATCCCAGGAGGGCAGCTGTTTCTGTCATGCATGCATGTGTATTAAATAGCTTTCCAACCAGCTTTGGTTCTGTTGCAGGCTGCAGTGCAACTGATCTTATTTGGATACTTACTAAGGTAAAAGCACTAAGTCTATATAATTAACAACAATAAATTGATACACATTCATTTTGAGACATTAGTATGAATACCTGTATACAAATGAGACCACAGCCAAGAGTGGCAACATCTACTGACCTCTACACTGCAATTTACATTGTATGCCACTATGACCAAACCAGAAGGGGATGCCATTCTTTCAGCACAAACTTTAAACCTTGTAGTTTCTTCACTCTTCAGTGAAGTGAAAGAGATAACAAAAACATGCAGAGCAACACAGGGGGAGGGGAGGGGGGACAAGCAGCAACATCCTCTTAGTGACAGGAAGCAACGGAAATGTAATCTTAATTTTGAACAACACTGCTGTTGTGAGACGGAGGCTACCAATCGTCTCCACCGTGGTCTCATTTGTTTAGGGTAATGTTACTGTAATGTAATGTAAAATGTTACTTCACATTTTATGTTACGTTGTTTATGCTTTTATTTTGAAAAGGTTGAATTTTGAGGGGATATTTTAATGTTAACCATAATGGTATATTGCATTTTGTTAAAGTGAAAGGACATTCTACACTTTGAGTAATACAGTGTAGCCAGTAGTATGAAGGTAAATATGTTGCAAAATGTGAGCGCTTGTAGACTTGATGTGTGAACTCGTATGTTTAAATTTTCACTTGCATAAAATAAAATATACACAAATGTGTTTTTTTTTTTACTTGAGTCCATTTTCCAGTACAACCACAACTCGGTGATACTATAAATTACAGGTATATGGGAATATGTGAGGACTTAGAATTTTTGCAGTTAATATTACTGTTTTGTTTAGCTGTGCACTAATAGAAACTAGGACTAACTGTAGACTAAGTAATACACTGAACTCAGTATTAGTCTAATAGGTAAAATATGTCTCTATTTCAAGATAAAAGATTGTGACTGTATTTTTGTTTTTAATATGTATATTTATCTTGAGGAATATATGAGTACAGAAAACATACAAAAACATGGGGGGGGGGGGATAATATTTTACATATTGTCAATAAATTCTGAGCGAGGCGACAAGAAAGATAAGCACTTGTCGCCTGTCTCATTCTTTCTCCTGTTCTAACAGGACTCTTATCTGTTTATGGGTCTCACAGCGTGAGATTAGATTTAGCAACATATTAGCAAAATAATCAAAATAATAATTTCTGCCATAACCATGCAGCCCCAATACCAAGTTATCAGAATTAATTTGACAACGATATATATTTTACTTGTTTCAAAATTCTATGCATAGTACCTTTAACAAGATTTTTGTTTTAGGAGGGAAATCATGTATTTGTTCAAATGTATCTTTCTTCAGCAGTCAATTTATTGGCAATTTTCTTGCTGCGATAGGACATCCCTTCTGAAGAAATATAGTAGAAACACAAGCCAAGCATGTGGTATATGAGGATATACCAGTGTTATTAGGGTGTGTCCTACCAGTGAGCATGTGTCTGGGTGCTTGGCTCTGTTCCACACAGACAGATGAACAGTACAGCTGAACTTTGCCCTTCTGGTCCCGCTTCACGATAGTGGAGGAGACTGTAACCACCTTCTGACAGTTGGCACACTCGGTCATCTGTGTGCAGGACTGTAAGAGAAGCAGAGCAGTACAATGAAAACAGAATAGAGGATTATGCTTTGAAAATGTATTTTAATACTGTTCACGTATGATATATTCATATATATCACATATGACTGAAATGTACAGAGAACTGACGCAAACAATACATTGCATCGCATTTGTATTCTGAAAGAAGACTGGTGAATTGGTTTAACAGGCAAACTCAAAAGCTGTTTTACTGTAACAGCTCCGTTTCTGTTTCTTACCCAGTTCACTCTGCAGACAATGCTGAAGGGTTTATCAGGTTGTTTCTCAACCTGTTGCCAATTCTGTTTCTCCAGGCGTTTCATCTTGAGTTTGAAGGCAGACAGACAGAACTGGCTGCAGAAGCCCATGTGACTTGTGCCGTCTTGTGTAATTACGATCATGTCATTAAGCTGAGTGATCTTCCTGCAGAGAATGACACAGAGCAAAAACAACAGCTGCAAAAACACAAAACAAAAAAGGGGCGGGGAGCAGGAATCTCTATGACCAGTGAATGTTACAAGGAGAACATTTTACATTTTGGAAACATTGTGTTTGTATATGTGTGTCTTTATGTGCATAGGCCCTCAGTGGAGGTGGGCTGACTGATAAACACAAAATGGGGAGACAGACAGAAGACAGACCCCTTTTCCACCTGGCATCAAAATGCAGCTTTGTTGATCGCACTGTAATCAGATCAAAATGCATTAATTCCAGGTGTAAATCCACCCATAATGCAAACCACTTCCAGATGTGGTTTGAGATGTAATTGGCCCTATGAACAATAAAGTGTAAATGAGTCTCCAATCCACATAAGGGGTTTTATTCGTGATGGCAGATGGCAGGGCTTTTGTCAGGTGCACACAGGTTTGTTTGTTTTTTTGACTGCGGCCGTTTGGTATTTTGGTGTTTCAGTTCCCCACCCTGAACTGTAATACCAAAATGGACAGGTATTTTTGCCTTAAGGATTTCACCAGAATATGGAGACGGGTTGTGTAGCGGGTTGATCGGCAAGTTTATCTACAGACTTAGCGGTTATATTTGTGTCAGAGAGTAAGGGTCATGGTGCATGGTTGCTTGTTGTATAGTTGTTGTATGTTTAGGTGTAAATGTAATCCAGCTAAATGATTTCTAGATACAATCTGGATACAAGAAGCATGTTAGTGCCAGGGGGAAAGGGGGCCACAGACATACTTGTTGCATTGGAAGCAGAATCGGTTCCTCCGGGGTGGTGGTGCATAGCTAGTTATGCAGATTGTCGAACAGAAGACCAGTGTCGAATCTTTTTCCTGGAACGCCGTCTGGCCTTTCAGCAGAACCTAGATCCATTTAGGTCCATTTAGGTTAGGAGTCATAGATTTAATGTTTAATTGATTAGTTGAATTCATTTAAATAACTAAAATTCATCTTTTAAAATTAATTAACACCACTTTTGGATTGCATTTTTACATTTTTACATGGTTAAGCCCCAACACGTATGAGAGGCCATGTTTATTCTATCAAGGAGCAACAACAAAAAAGATCCAAATTGGAAAGACAAAAGGTTCTGCAAAACACATGATATACAAAAAAAAAAAAAAACATAAAAATAATCAAATAATAGGGAGAGAGTAAAGCAAAGAACTACATCTATACAATTTCTATAAAGCCTTGTAATACCTTTAAGACTCCAGTGATGCATTTATAATTTCTGGGGCTATATTTTGTACTCGTCTGCTAAAATTGTATTTGTTGCTGTGGCAGACTGGGGTGTGTGGTTGGGCCGTTGTCTGGGTGCGGGGGGCGGAGTCGGGCTGGCAGGCGGATTCGCTCTGCCCCAACATCAGCTGCGACGGATCAGGACGTGAGTGGGCTAACGTGTTGGTCTATGTCTATATGTTTTGCAGTGAGCAGGAACAGGGGAAAAGAGAGCACACAGGACCGAGGAGAGCCGCAGTGAGCGGACCAGGGCGAGGAAGCCCGATTTGATTGTTTGTGTGATTGAGCTTATGTTAAGGGCTGTAATAAACCCTGGTGTCCCGCCCAACTCTGAACCCTTTGTCTCTGCCTGATCTCTGTCTGTCCGCTCCCAGTATCGTGGACCTGGGTGCTGTGCCCTCATGCTTCGTATACTGCTGCCTACCTGGATGATGTTAACATCCTCAGTGACAGCTGGGAGCGGCACATGCATCAGGCGGGAGCGGTGCTCGCGTCACTGAGGCAGGCGGGGCTCACGGCCAACTCGGTTGGACGGAGAGAGATACGTATCTGGGGTACCACTTGGGGGGGAGGGCTGGTGTGGCCCCAGATAGATAAAACCGCAGCAGTTGTGGCCTGCCCAAGACCCAAGACGAGAAAAGAGGTGAAGCAGTTCCTGGGGTTGGCCGGCTATCACCGGAGGTTCATCCTCGGCTTCTCAAAGCTGATCAGCCCCATGACCGACTTAACCCAAAAGGGTGCGCCAGATCCAGTCCAGTGGATGGAGTGGTGTGAACAGGTGTTTGACTTCTCTCTCCCCTTTTGCCTCGCATCGGGCAGAGGGCAGAGGGCCGTTTTTGTCCCAGCAGATGGAGGGGGTTGACCACCCGGTGCTGTACTGGAAGCTTGTGGACCGCGAGACTAGGTACAGCAGCGTGGAGGAGTGCCTGGCCATCAAATGGGCGGTCAGCACCCTCCGGTACTACCTCCTAGGGCGCCCTTTCACCCTCTGGTCGAACCATGCCCCGCTGCAGTGGCTCCACCTCATGAAAGATACCAACGCGCGGATCACTAGGGCCCCTAGGATTCCGTTTTCACAGAAACGTGGAATTGGCCTTAGATCACGGAATTTCCATTTTTTTTCTCTGAACCAACGAATTTGTGTTTTTTTCCCCCTACATTGGTCCGCTCACTAAATTCCAGCAGTTTACAACCGTTTAAACCAATGAAAAGGGGGAGAGGGAGGGAGGTAGGCCTATACATTTTGTCTGACATTTATTGACACGACTCAGGCGCATGATACATTTTTCTGACGCATATGCGCCCATGACGAGACACGCTAGAGGAGAGAATCCCTCAGTGACATTTCTACCTATTTCTAACAGCTAGCCATCCTGCATTTCAATGGTGAAAATGAAAGAGTGGAACTTGAGCTTGATCTGAACTCAACCTGGTTAAATGAGTTTAAAATAAGAAAGGTTAAAAAAAGAAAATAACTGCACTTAATGGGTTAAATTAGTTAAAAATAATGAAGAGGTTAAAAAAGGAAATATATGAATGAGTTTTAAAAAGAAAAATGTTAGAAATGAAAAGTGATATTGTTTGAAAATCATTATTTGAAAGCAATAAATATTTATGATATGATATATGATATGATATAATATGTACTTGTTTTTTTTAAGTGCATTTATTACATTGTGGATTTATTAAATGTATCAAGAGTTGCAAAAGTATTAGCAAAAGTAAGAAAAAAACCCCAAAATGTGTCTGAAAAAACTAGCAAAATTAGGTAAAAACAGAAAAAAACGGAATTGGCCATTTGGCAAAACAAAATTGGCCTTTTTTAAAAACGGAATCCTAGGGGCCCAAGATCACCCGTTGGTACCTGGTCCTCCAGCCATTTAAGTTCAAGGTGAAAGTCTGGTGAAAATGTGATTTAATGAAGACAGACTGCAGATTATTGGCACCCTAGCATTTTACGCACATACAATAGCTTCTGAAATAATTGGAAATTTAAACAACTTTCAGTCTTTACACGTTCATCTGCTTTAATTAACAGCACATGATGATGGTTTCATTAGTCCACAGAACATATTTAGGTTTGTCCAGGTGGGTCTTGGCAAATCAATCGGTTCATCTTGTGTTTCTCTTTCAGCAGTGGGGTCTTCCATGGCCTTCGACTGTAAAGCCCTTCTTGGTTCAGTGTCCAGCGTAAGGTACAGGCTGAAACCATTACACCAGACCTCACCAGGTCAGCCTTGAGATCTTTGGATGTCATGTGAGGTGTTTTTTCAAGGGCTCACACCAACCTTTAACGACATCTGAGGTCAATGGTCCTCTTACCACCGTGTCCTGGGAGATTCTTAACAATCCCATGAGCAGCAAACATCTTAATAAAATTGTAAACTGTGGAAACAGGAATACCAAGGTCTCTAGAGATGCCTCATAGCCATGTGAACACTTAAGTTGTAATAGTTTTTCTAATATGCTCAGACATTTCTTTTCTCTTCACCAGAGACGTTCTGATTTAAAATAGATTAGTTAATTTATACCGCGTGGGAAACAGCAACCTGTAACAGGTGTAAAATGTTTTAGTTGTTATTCTTATGATTTGATCATGTGTCATTTAAAATTGATAGATGAATGTGTGAAGACTGAAAGTTTTTCCTAATAATCTTGGCCACAACTGTAAGTGCATGCAGACAAGCATAGGTGTGTTGTTGGTGATCATATTTGGTTGTCTGTGTGACTACTTCTGTCGTCATGTGGGGACCCATCAAAGGCAGGCACTAAAGCCAATTTTGGGTTCTGCCCTACTGTTTAAAAAGCGCTCAATATGCCTAGAGATAGTGATCAAGTCCCCTGGCTCTGGAATTACATGTATACTCCCCAAAGGCCTAGGATTGAATCCTGCTAGAGCTTTCTCTCCTGAGTCTCCCCGACACGCCCTTTACTATCCCACTGTACAAATTACCAAATTAAGAAAAAGAGGCATAGAATTATAACAGTACCTTGGAGCAGCCATTGCAGCGGACACTGCCAGGGACAGGGGGCTGAGGTGGGAGTGAGGGCCCTGGAGCCAGAGATTGAAGTGAGGCTGGAGCTGAAGGTCTGAAAGGGAGGGGAGCCACAGCTGCAGCCTGCAGGACAGCACCTCTACCTGGGATGAAATTTAAGGTAACTGATTGATAAACATCTGTATTGTTTGAATCATTTTTAGCAACTGTTTTGTGCATTGCCTTATAGGGTGGTATAAAAATGTACCTCACATTATGATGACCGTGACGACATCCTCTAGAAACCTCATTCATTAGCGGTGAAAAGTAGCTAGTATAAGTAACTGTCGGTCAGCGTTTGGCAATGTGTCTGTCTTAAATAATCAAGTAATAGCTGTGCCTACATTTTCCCCTGTATGCATTCTTATGTATTAGAAATAAAAATGAAGCAACCCTTTTGGCTGTGTTATTTCTATTCCAAATATAAAGTTGTTGTTTTTTTTAAAATTTCCTTTGTACATCAGGCTGTTACTGCTGTAGATGCAGACGGCTGTTATGCTGTTCGGTCTATTGGCATCTTTGCTTGGCTGAAGGGTATTCAAGGTCTGGCCTTTCTGCTGTGTGCATGCACAAACTGTTTGTTTGCGTTTAGCAACACTGTTTTCCCTCGGTCAAATGTTAACAGCTGCCACCAGCAGCTAGTGCAAGTACAGAAAACCCCCAACACTGTGCATATAGAGCCGTAGGATACAGAGATACAATACCTAAGGATCAGTGGATTCGATTTTGGTGATGATGCAGGTCTGGGATTTTAGACATTAGATGATTAGCGTTTTTTAGCCATAACTATTATGCTGTGTTCAAGTGCTTGTGGGAATGTCCAACAAAAACTTAACAACTCACCGGTAGGGGAGGTGAAGGTGTTCCCTCCTATAGAGTAGACAGAGCTGATCCTCAGCTCCTCCTGGAGCAAAGACATATAAACAATAAATAAAATGTACCCAAGTAGGTAGGAGGAGTTAATGGATAGCTATGCCTTATTGTATTTTTCCACTCTGTGTAGAATGTTTCTCAACCTGCTGCCCATCCTGCTGAACACCCTGCTGCCCATCCTGCTGAACACCCTGCTGCCCATCCTGCTGCCCATCCTGCTGCCCATCCTGCTGCCCATCCTGCTGCCCATCCTGCTTCTCCGGCTTCTCCAGCCGTTTCATCTTGAGTGTGAAGGCAGACAGACAGAACTTGTCGCAGAAGCCCATGTGAGTGTTGCCATCTTGTGTAATTATGATCATGTCATTAAGCTGAGTGATCTTCCTGCAGAGAATGACACACAGAGCAAAAACAACACAGTTGCAAAAACACAAAACAAAAAAGGGGCAGGGAATCTCTATGACAAATGAATGTTACAAGGAGAACATTTACATTTTGAAAACATTGGGCCTCATTCACGAAACGTACACAAGATCAGATTTGATTGTAAAGCGTTCATACGAACGTTTCTACTAAGATAGTCTGATTATTATTTTGTTCGTATCTGAATTTGTTCATTGGTACGATCAAAACCTATGTGTGATTGTAAATGTGGGAATTTGTTTGTGTATTTGGAAACATGGGGAAGGCTCTTAGAACGGCTTATTCTTTATGAAAAATCCATTACAGTAGTGCCAAACCTCAACAAGATGTTTTAGTGGCCTTGTAGAAAAAAAAAAAAAGACCTAATAGACTGCAATGGCGTATTTGCCGAACTGTCCTCATTCATAACAACACCAGATCATCCAACTTGTAATGTGTTGATCACATGGACTGGAGCCTTACAAATACAACAACATCTGATGAAGATGCAGCCTGGATCTGATCTGTGTCCAACTCCAATGCTGACTGGACACCCGACAGTGAGGTCTCTCCTATTATTCATGTCGGATAGCGCCACAGTGCGCTGCCGTCCTCCTCCTCCCGTCTACTTCTCCTTATACTTTTTTGCAATCTAGTTTCATGTCAAACTGTTTCTTTTTTTTACCATAGCAACGCTGTGTTTCTGCTGAAACAGTATTGACAGTGTTAATAACTTCTTGCCATGTTTTACTTTTATCAGTTCTTGTGACTCCGCAGCTGATGCTCTGTTGTTTTTTTCTTATGCTCGCATGTGCGCAACACTTCCATTTCGGACTCCGCCATGTTCCTCTTTTTTTTTATGGTGTTGAACGGGGCGCTTACCTATGCAAATCGGTTTCAATGGGCACGCGCATCAGATTTACCAACGATTGGCATTCATCAAATATACAACTGTTCACCACGTTGGTGTTTTCTTACGCACATAAATATGACTAATTTAAGAAAGGTTTTGTGAATGTGTAAATGTAATCCAGCGAAATGATTTCTAGATACAATCTGGATACAAGAAGCATGTTAGTGCCAGGGGAAAAGGGGGCCACAGAGACTGTTGTGAATTTTATTATTTGTCATGATTTAAGTTTAATGTTGATTTGGGAAGCAAATGGGCCAATGGTCTGAATATTTCATTTGAATATTAATAAGGGTCAAATAACAATATGTGAAAGGGAAGTATACATTTGTTATATAGAGACTACGTTACTCATAAGGCTTAGAGAAAATAAAACTTATGTGTCAAGTTCAAGAGTCAAGTTGATGTGTGCGCAAGCGGCGCTGTTGTTGTACCACACTTGCTAATTATTTCAGTAAAAAACAAGTTTGGCTTAAAGAACGTTTCCTCATCGTCATTTTGAAGGTAGTTATTCTACAGAGACGTACTTGTTGCATTGGAAGCAGAATCGGTTCCTCCGGGGTGGTGGTACATAGCTAGTTATGCAGCCTGTCGAACAGAAGACCAGTGTTGAATCTTTTTTCCGGAACGCCGCCTGGCCTTTCAGCAGAACCTAGATCCATTTACACAGTCATAGATTTAATGTTTAATTGATTAGTTGAAAATTAATTAACACCACTTTTGGATTGCATTTTTACTTGCTTTACTTGGTAATTTTTAAAGAAAACAGAGTGAGGAGAGAGTAAAGCAAAGACTTACATCTGTAAAACATGCCACATTGTGCAACCTGGTAATACCTTTAAGACTCCAGTGATGCATTTCTACTTTCTGGGGATATATTTTTGTTGGGACTAGTTGTTCATTTTAATCGTTGATCTTTTTCTAGATGGTTGACCCTGAATGATGAGGCCATCAATACCAGGACTCACATTAAACATCCAAGTCTGGTGAAAATGTGATTTAATGAAGACAGACTGCAGATTATTGGCACCCTAGCATTTTACGCACATACAATAGCTTCTGAAATAATTGGAAATTTAAACAACTTTCAGTCTTTACACGTTCATCTGCTTTAATTAACAGCACATGATGATGGTTTCATTAGTCCACAGAACATTTTCCCAGAAAGATTTAGGTTTGTCCAGGTGGGTCTTGGCAAATCAATCGGTTCATCTTGTGTTTCTCTTTCAGCAGTGGGGTCTTCCATGGCCTTCGACTGTAAAGCCCTTCTTGGTTCAGTGTCCAGCGTAAGGTACGGCTGAAACCATTACACCAGACCTCACCAGGTCAGCTTTGAGATCTTTGGATGTCATGTGGTGTTTTTTCAAGGGCTCAAACCAACCTTTAACGACATCTGAGGTCAATGGTCCTCTTACCACCGTGTCCTGGGAGATTCTTAACAATCCCATGAGCAGCAAACATCTTAATAACATTGTAAACTGTGGAAACAGGAATACCAAGGTCTCTAGAGATGCCTCATAGCCATGTGAACACTTAAGTTGTAATAGTTTTTCTAATATTCTCAGACATCTCTTTTCTCTTCACCAGAGACGTTCTGATTTAAAATAGATGATTAGTTCATTTATACCGCGTGGGAAGCAGCAACCTGTAACAGGTGTAAAATGTTTTAGTTGTTATTCTTATGATTTGATCATGTGTCATTTAAAATGTGTGAAGACTGAAAGTTTCCAATTTTCTCAGAAGATATTGTACATTATCTGCATAAAAGGGTGCCAATAATCTTGGCCACAACTGCAAGTGCATGCAGACAAGCATAGGTGTGTTGTTGGTGATCATATTTGGTTGTCTGTGTGACTACTTCTGTCGTCATGTGGGGACCCATCAAAGGCAGGCACTAAAGCCAATTTTGGGTTCTGCCCTACTGTTTAAAAAGCGCTCAATATGCCAAGAGATAGTGATCAAGTCCCCTGGCTCTGGAATTACATGTATGCTCCCCAAAGGCCTAGGATTGAATCCTGCTAGAGCTTTCTCTCCTGAGTCTCAGGTACCTTGGAGCAGCCATTGCAGCGGACACTGCCAGGGACAGGGGGCTGAGGTGGGAGTGAGGGCCCTGGAGCCAGAGATTGAAGTGAGGCTGGAGCTGAAGGTCTGAAAGGGAGGGGAGCCACAGCTGCAGCCTGCAGGACAGCACCTTTACCTGGGATGAAATTTAAGGTAACCGATTGATAAACATCTGTATTGTTTGAATCATTTTTAGCAACTGTTTTGTGCATTGCCTTATAGGGGGATATAAAAATGTACCTCACATTATGATGACCGTGACGACATCCTCTAGAAACCTCATTCAAATGTTAACATGTTAAGTACAGAAAACCCCCAACACTGTGCATATAGAGCCGTAGGATACAGAGATACAATACCTAAGGATCAGTGGATTCGATTTTGGTGATGATACAGGTCTGGGATTTTAGACATTAGATGATTAGCGTTTTTTAGCCATAACTATTATGCTGTGTTCAAGTGCTTGTGGGAATGTCCAACAAAAACTTAACAACTCACCGGTAGGGGAGGTGAAGGTGTTCCCTCCTATAGAGTAGACAGAGCTGATCCTCACCTCCTCCTGGAGCAAAGACATATAAATAATAACAATAAACAATAATAACAATAAATAAAATATACCCAAGTAGGTAGGAAGAGTTAATGGATAGCTATGCCTTATTGTATTTTTCCACTCTGTGTAGAATGTTTCTCAACCTGTTGCCCATCCTGCTGCCCATCCTGTACCCATCTGAGAAGATTTCCGTCCTGCTGGAGCTATGTAGTCAGATGTCCTTCTCTAGTGTGTGTGTGTGTGTATCCATGTTTGTGAACGTGTGTGTGTGTGTTATGCTTACCTCCTGATGCTCCAGCTCCTCTTTTAATTGTCTGATGGAGCTCTGACGCAGCAGAGCAGCATCGTACAGCTCATCAGTGGGCTCATGTTTAATGTTGATGCTGGGACAAATGGGGGGATTACTGTCCTCCACTGGAGCTGGCTCTGACTTCTGAAATAGCAGTAAACAGAAGCAGAAATCAGAAACCAAAAATTTAATTAATAAATAAATAAATAAATAATCACAAAATCACAAAAATTCACCGGTATAGTTCAGTAAGTCGAATTGAAACCAATCTTCATCGAGATCATCCTTAAACTACCCTCATTAAACGTATGGGGCGAATGTTACCCCCTGAATTTCGTCCATGAAATAAATTTTCGTCACACAAAATCCCAAAACACCTTGATTCTGTGCTTTTAATTAAAGCGCACACAGAAGTGGAGATATTTTCATGCCAAGTGTCTAAGATTGACAAATGCAGAAGGATAGACACTTCAGTTGCATGGAATACATGTACCTGTTTGCTGGTATCGGGCAGACTAGACTGTGATTGACATGCTTGTGATTGATGTTGAGTGGCTTCGGCTCTCTCCAAGAGCCGTTTGCTTTGCCGTTCGCTCCTTTGTCTCAATGACATCTGAAAAATAAATAATAACCATGTCCATAACATTTCCAAAAAGTCCAAAGCATTTCCCCCCCAAAATCCATAGGTAAAACGCAACACTTTTCCTCGTGGGAGGAGATCCCATCTAAACTCTAAACCACAAACCTCACAGCGGCTGCCGGCCACCATAATGGCCGCTTGCAGTTTTATTTACACTTGACATTGTATCTCATCCTAAATGGTTGTTAGCCTTACAATGCATACTGTGTGTTCTGACACTAGGGCTGAACGATTAATCGAATTTAAACCGACATCGCAATGTAATAGAATGCAATTTTCAAATCGCAAAGGCTGCGATTAAAAAAAAAAGTTTTTTTTAGTTTTTTTTAAAGTTTCTTTTTTTAATGTTACACAATCTAACCAATCAGAGGGTCGGAAACACCTGGCCACGTGTGGTTCACGTACACACGCGCTACCCTACGCGCACGTGACATGCCAGTAAGAGCAGTAGATGAAGAGAACAAAGTTGCGCTACGCTTTGATATCTTGTGAAAATGGCCTCGGCAGAACCAAACACCGAAGAGGTGACTTTAGTGTCAAAGAGGAGCAGTACGTCGGTTGTCTGGACCTATTTTGGATTTAGGAAAGAAGACGCTGCACAGAGTAAGGTATTGTGCAGAACGTGCCTTGCTAGCGTAGCTACAACACGGGCAACACTACAAACCTGTTCCAGCATTTAAGAAAGCATCACAAGGCCATGTATGACAATTGCATGGCTAAAAAACCCGACCACCAGTGTGTCAAGTAGGCCAAATACCACCCGGCAGGGATCACTGACCGAAATGTTCGAGAGTATATCTCCATATGAACGAGATTCAAAACGGCACCGCGAAATTACTCAGGCGATAGCGGAGTTCATAGGGAAAGATATGATGCCCCTCAACACGGTGACCAAGGCTGGGTTTACGGCATTGGTAAAGACACTGGATAAGCGTTACAGCATGCCATCCCGTACATATTTGAGCCAGGTTGCCATACCGGAGCTATACAGAACATGCAGGCAGAGAGTGGCAGCGGAGCTAAAAACAACGGAGTTTTTCCCGGACGACCACACTGGGGAGAACATTGCAGCCGGCCTGAGAGAGGGGCTAGCCGGCTGGGACCTCGGTGAAGAAAACCATGTCTGCATAACAACGGACGATGCATCGAACATGGTGAAGGCAGCGCAGTTTAACGAGTGGACCAGGCTCCAGTGTTTCGGCCACCGATTACATCTTGCCATTGGTACGTTTTTTTCAGTATTTTTATAATGTGTGTGTGTGTGAGAAAGACAATAAGAAGAGAACGTAAAAGATTAAGAACAGAATGGTTGAATGAATGATAGTTTGTTTTCTAATGTAGCTGTGTGTGCGTGCGTGTGTGCTTGTGATAGCCTAGTAACACACAAATTGTATGAATTGTACACTAATTAAAAATGTTTTTTTAAATTTCTTTCAGAAAATGCAATGAAAGATGACTGTCAAGAGCAACAGGGCTGTGCAAGAAGCTGGTGGGGCACTTCTCCCACAGTTGGAAGAAGAAGGCAGCAATGACTGAGGCACTGGTCTGGTTGTTCTGCAGTGTGTTGTTTTTATTAAATTTGTTGTTAGATTTTATTAAAAAGTTAAGTCAGGATAATTATATTACATGTTTACAAGGCTTGAAGTTAAATCAATCAGTCAATATTCTACTGTAATTGAAGATTTTTCTTTTTACAATTCAATAGTTAAATAAAGATGTTATTCATATCAATTCATGCATCAATTCATCTCATTTCATCATAACACGTAGGCCTGGCCTACAGGAAAGAGACTGTATCCAATGTTGTGTTGGTCATACTATAGAATGATGTATTGCTTGTGTTTAGTGAATAATACAGACGATAAGGAACTTCCAAAAAAAAAAATCGCATACTAAATCGCAATCGCAATATTGGTCTAAAAAAATCGCAATTCAATTATTTTCCCAAATCGTTCAGCCCTATCTGACACCTTTCTATCATAGCCAGGATTAACTTTTTCAGCAATTTGTGCTACAGTAGCTCTTCTGTGGGATCGGACCAGACGGGCTAGCCTTCGCTCCTGCGTAACAATGAGCCTTGGGTGACCATGACCCTGTCTCCAGTTCACCAGTTGTCCTTCCTTGGACCACTTTTTGTTCATGGTCTTTTTATTGAAGTTTCAATAGATTTTGCATACATTCAGAAGCAATATATCTCCTTTCCTACAACATATGCAACCCCACAATCCCATTGCATCTCAGAGCCACATAACATTCAAACTACACAACATACAAAAACTCAATAAACAAATCGACAATAGCAAAAAAAAGAAAAGAAAATTTAGAAAACCATAATGATGATAACGAGAAGAAAAACATAATAATAATCATCATTTTACAAGAAAAGAAAAAAACTATAGAATTAAAATGCTGTCAGTGTCCATCTTTTCTACATGAGCTAAGATAGGCTGCCATATAGTGTAGAAATTCCCTGCACTACACTTGTGGCATATCTGATAGATTTGGGAACCATAGAGTGAAGGTTGGGGGGTATGTTTCTTTCCATTTTAATAAAATGAGACGTCTTGCTAAAAGTGTCGCAAAAGATATTATACTCTTGAGAGAGTCGTTCGGACAGAGACAGGACAGAATGTCTGGTTTAAATGTAGCTGATTTGACTTTGGACCACCTATGTGTAACCTATGCACTACTTTAAATTGTATAACTGAATGTCGTAGACAGACCGATGATGAATGTATTCTGTCTAAAATATTCTGCCATATTCTATAGATGAGTGTTACATTGAGATCATCTTCCCATCGAGTTCTTAGGGCATTGCATTGAGAGTTTCCGTGTTGTGCGAGTTAAGTAGAGAATATACAGTTCCAATGTTTTCTTTGTGGTAAGCATTCAGTTCAAGGATAGAGTCTAGGAGAGTTGCAGGTGGTAATGATGGGAAGTCGGTGGATAAAGTTGATACCAAGCTGCGCAACTGTAGGAATTTTATCAATATCAAACCTCACTGCAAGCTGTTCAAATGACATGAAAGTACTACCTTCATAGAGATCCTTTAATGTACAAATTCCATTTCTATTCCAGATATTAAATGCTCCATCATCTAGAGAAGGAAGAAACATATTGTTCCTTATTATGGGGGAATGAATTGACCAACTATCGAGTGGGAAGTAACGTCTAAATTGTGCCCAAATGTTTGACAATTGGGTTTGTGGAAAATCTAGATACAGAGCCAGATAATAGAAATTTTGAGCATTAATATTAATAATAATATTAATCCAGAACAACATAATACTAATGTTTACTGCCCAATAATAATACCACAAATTAGGCGATCCTAGCCCACCCTGCTGACGATGCTTTTGTAGTATACACTTACGAATTCTAGGATTTTTGTTATTCCATATAATGGAGGAAATTACTTTATCCACATTGTAGGAAAAAAAGTATTTGTTAGAAAGACAGGCAAACACTGAAATAAATATAAAAATCGAGGCAAAATGTTTATTTTAATAGAACTGATTCTGCCTCCTCGCGATAATGGAAGTAGATTCCAACGCTCTAGACTTTCCTTACTGAAAAAAGTGGCACTATATAGGTCTTTGAATTTGTGCGTAATTCAAATACCTAAATATTTAAATTTATATTTGCTTATTTTGAGGGGAAGTAGAGTGGGATCAATCTCTTGAGCTGCATGGTTTATCACCATAAGTTCACTCTTCAGGAGGTTTACCCTAAATCCTACCAAAATCATACAGCACATTAAGCAGTTTTGGTATGCTAGTTAGAAGATCAGACAGAAACAATGTCATCAGCATAGAGTGAAACTTTATGCTCACAGTCTCTCTGTATGCCCTTAATGGTTTCTTCACCATGACGTTTTATGGCTAAGGGTTCTACAGCTACAGCAAATAATAGAGGGGATAACGGACAGCCTTGCCTGGTGAAGCGATGCTGTGGGAAAAACGATTGGTGTTGTTGGTTTGAAGTGCGGCTACAGGTGAATTATAAAGAATCTTAATCCAGGATATGAATTTGGTACCAAATCCAAATAAAGTATAAAAAAGATAATCCCACTCCACCCTGTCAAATGCTTTTTCTGCATCAAGCAATATTAACACTTCTGGAAGAGGTGGAGTGGGACTATAAAGAATATTGTAAACATGTCTGATATTAAAAAAAAATGAATGACGGTTTTTAATAAATCCGGTTTGGTCGTCACTTATAATAGAAGGAAGTATATTTTCTAGCCGACGGGCTAGCATTTTAGCTAGTATCTTACTATCAACATTCAAGAGAGATATTCAGCAGGGTCTTTATCTTTTTTTTTAAATCAAGGTTATCACTGCCCGTCTCATGGTCTCAGGGAATAAGCCAGAGTTAAAGGATTCATTAAAAACTAATAATAACATAGGAGCCAACTCAACAGTGAAATTTGTATGTATGCTGAAAAAAACTTTCCTGAACACCACCTAACCTGAGCTTGCGCTCTCTCTCTCTCTCTCTTAAATTGATTTTCCATCTAATACATTTTCAATTACTGAATTTATCACAAATTTATATCAATTTGTTTCAGAGGTTACTGCTGAAACACTGATGGTGTACCAGAGAAAGAATGTACATTTGAGTTTTTCATGTTGATAAAAAAGGTGACCATTCTAAGTAAGTACCCATCTGAGAAGATTTACGTCCTGCTGGAGCTATGTGGTCAGATGTCCTACTCTAGTGTGTGTGTGTGTATGCATGTTTGTGAACGTGTGTGTGTGTGAGGGTATGTTATGCTTACCTCCTGATGCTCTCGCTTCTGTCTTTTTTGTCTGGTGGAGCTCCGATACTTGGAGCTCTGACGCAGCTCAGCTGCGTAGCTGTAGCTTTTTGCTCGTATGGCATCGGGCAGACGAGACTGTGACTGACATGCTTGTGATTGACATCGACGTCGAATTGCTTCGGCTCTCTCCAAGTATTTCCTTTGTCTCAATGTCAGCTGAAAAATAAATAATAACCATGTCCATAACATTTCCAAAAAGTCCAAAGCATTTTTCCCCAAAATCCATGGGTAAAACGCAACATTTTTCCCCGTGGCAGGTGTTTTGTGGCTTTTGTCTCGGTCCCATCTAAACTCTAAACCACAAACCTCACAGCGGCTGCCGACCACCATAATGCTTGCAGCTTTATTTACACTTGACATTGTATCTCATCCTAAATGGTTGTTAGCCTTACAATGCATATTGTAAACAAATATGTTTTTACCTTTTGACAAAAGGATAAATGTGTATGTGGTTTGGTTTTCACTTTGGGACACTTCTACCCAGTTCTTCAGTGCTTATTGCATTAATGTCATGACAGCAAAGGTGTGTGTGTGAGGAGCGCATCTGCTGTGCATGTCAACTGTGTCCACTGGAAAACTGTGTGTGCTTTTAATGAGAGTACACACACAAGTGGAGATATATTTTTATTTCAAATGTCTAAGATTGACAAACGCAGGAGGATAGACACTTGAACTGCATGGAATACATGTACCTGTTTTCTGGAATTGGGTCGACGAGACAGTAATAGTTGACATGCTTCGGCATTCCTCAAGTATTGCCTTTGGCTCTTTGACATCTGAAAAATAAATAATAACCTTGTCCATAACATTTCCAAAAAGTCCAAAGCATTTTTCCCCCAAAACCCATTAGTAAAACGCAACACTTTTCCTCGTGGTAGGTGTTCCGTGGTTTTCGTCTGCTGATGAGTCCTATCTAAACTCTAAACTACAAACCTCACAGAGGGTGCTGCCACCACAGCTTTATTTACACTAGGATAAATGTCTATGCTGTTCTGGTTTTAGTTCCATTTTCCTCATAATGATAACTGATATTGAAATGTGTAGTGCAATATGGATTACAGCCAAGTCCATTTTCTAGATCTTAATGGGATCTTAGGGTGTAGAGTGGACTGTCCATCAGAATACTGCAAGACAGTATGGGATATATTGTTCATTTATGGATGACATTACAGTCCATGTCAAATGTACAGACATTTTTTTATTCCAAGTGTCTAAGATTGACTGTAATGTACCCCTCTGTAGACTTCAGGCACAGGAGGTGGTTTGGATATCCTCCCATGGCGGTATAGTAGATTCAGGGATCTCCTGTTTCTCACTGGCATCTGAAAAATAGATAATGGTTACTGTAATGATGCTAGATTCTGTCTATGGTAGCCTTGTACGTCACACGCATGCGCAGATGCGTGCCAGACATTGTTAGCTACAGAACCGCAGCAGTGAGTTACCTGCCTGTACCTCGTCACGTAATTAATAAACCAATAAATAATAATCTGCTCGCACTCTCACTCATCATGGCATGGTGTCAGAAATAAAGACCACGTGCCGATTCCGCGACGACCAGAGCCGTTCAATTTCTACCAGCCAGCAGCGTGTCCAGTTTGGAGACGCTTGTTTTTCCCGATTTCAGATCGCATCGAAACTGGATAAGGAGGGTGGTGAAGTATTTGTAATGATTTGTCTTGCAAATTGTTACTCTATGCAATAGGGAGAGATGCAGAGCCAATTTATAACTCTTTTGTGTATGATGAGGATCAAGATGCAGATTCTGACTATGATACAGTCATTGGAAAGTTCTTTGTCCACGTCAAATCACCACTCAGGTGTCAGAGACTGCTTATACACCTCATGCACTTTAGTGTGACAGCAGAGCACATTCCAGGAAAGCAGTTTGTGGCTGACACACTCAAGGAGCCCCCTGAAAGAAGAGAACACATCAGACACAGAGGGGTGTGTCAAAGCATTTGTGGAAGCGGTGGTAACAAGCAGACCAATCTCCTTATACAGGCTTGAGGACATACATGAGGAGACACAGAGTGATGCAGACCTCCAGGTGGTTATCAGCTTCATCAGGAAGGGCTGGCCACCGAAAATGGCTACGCTGTCATCACTCATGGGATATTACAGAGCGAGAGCACATTTATCTGAGATGGATGGCCTTGTGCTGTATCAGGACAGGATTGTTATCCCAGTAACACAAAGAGCAGACGCATTGCATCAGATACATGAGGGTCACCAAGGGCTGACTAAATGCAGAGAAAGAGCCAAAATGTCAGTCTGGTGGCCCGGCATCAGTGCCAGCATCACCAAGAAGGCAATGTCATCAGAGACCTACACAGAGACGCAAACCACTTGTGACAACTCCCATACCTAAAGGTCTATGGCAGAAGGTTGCAGCGGACCTGTGTGAATTAGAGGGCAGAAAATACCTCATTGTCATAAACTACTATTCCAGAGACATTGAAATAGCTCACCTACAGACAATCACAAGCCAACAAATCATCACTAGACTTAAGAGCATGTTCGTGAGGTGGGAAATCCCGCTGGAGCTGGTCAGTGATAACGCAATGCAGTTTACATCATCCGAGTTCCAAGACTTCAGACAGAGGTACGGTTTCACCCATACAACCTCTAGTCCTCATTATCCACAGGTGAATGGAGCCGCGGAGCGGGCTGTTGAAACAGCTAAGTGCATTCTCAAGCCACCAGAGTCCCACCATGCTCGCACGCAATTTATGACTGGACAGCAGATTAGGACCACCGTCGCAGCAGAAGTACTCTAGAGCTAAGGAGGCTTACCAGTTCTTCTACAACTGCAGACATTCAGTTCATCCACTCCCTGTACTACATCCAGGGCAGAATGTCAGAGTGAAGCTGGATGGAGAGAACGGTTGGAAAACACCTGCCAAGGTCATCAGCAAGTCAGATGAGCCAAGGTCTTACATGGTAAGAATGGCCAATGGTATGGTCACATGGCACAACAGGAGACACCTTCAGGCTGTCCCAGAGGCAGTCGTCCCGGAAGAGCCACAGCAGCACAACAGTGATCTCCAGCCTACTGAAAAGGACCCAACATCGGCCCAGTTGTCCTCGCCCCCCACCCTTGGGTCTCCTCCGCAGCCTCCCCAAAGAGCTGTGAGGGTGACCTTCTGAGGCTGTGAGGTCAAAACGCCTCTCAGATGTAAGGATACTTAAAATAATTAAGAAAATAAATTAAACATAGGTTTCTGAAGTTGGAACAGAAAATGTTAATGTTTAGTGGTAACCTTATACTGAAGGTAAAGGGAAAAAGTTAAGTTTGTTTGTTAATAGGAACAGCAACTATTCAAGGGCAGAATAATCCCTAGGTTGCTGCGGACAGAGGGCAGTCTACCCCAATGTCCTAGTTTACAATGTTAAGATAAAGTTGGTGTTAAGATGTTACAGCGAGTCATGATGATTCCAGAGAACTAATGTTGGGACATGTATGTTTATTGTTCAAGAGTCTACAGACAAATGCTTAGTAAGAAAGGCTACAATTAAATGCAATTGCTTTCTCTCAGAAAGGGGGAGATGCAATGTTGCTAGATTCAATCTATGGTAGGCTTGTGGGGCGGCTGTGACTCAGTGGTAGCGCAGGTTGTTCACTGATCACAAGGTTGGCGGTTCGATCCCCAGCTCCTCCTGTCCACATGTCAAAGTGTCCTTGGGCAAGACACTGAACCCCAAATTGCTCCCGATGGTCAGGCCAGCACATTGCATGGTAGCTCACTGCCATCGGTGTGAGAGCGTGAATGGGTGAATGAGAGCGTAAAGCGCTATATAAATGCAGTCATTTACCGTTTGTACGTCACACGCATTCGCAGATATGTGCCGGAAGTTGCTAAAGAACCTGCCTGTACCTTGTCACGTCATTAATAAACCACTATACAAAAAAACCCTGCTCGCACTCTCATTCATCATGACAGTAGCCCTGTCCAAAACATTTCCAAAAAATCCGTGGGTAAAGCTTTTTGTTTTTAGTTTTAGTGGAAACGTGATGATCAATAGTGTTGTCTGTTTTTCCTTTTCCTGTCTGTGTCTGTCATCACCGACAAATGTAGAAGTCGATTTTCTTTATTGTTATTTGTTGTGTTCGGGCTGGAGCCAGAAGTCAAAAAGACGCTAAAATATCTAATGTAACGTTAGCAGAGTAAGCTAGCGGATCGGGGCTAGCAATACCTGAGAAAGGTTTCCCGAGCGAATTTCCCAAAACGTCACCTGCTTTCCGAAATACGTCAACCCTTTCGTGATAGCTAAAGGCTTTTACAGAACACGTGGTTTTACAAAGCAAATGCCAAATAGGTAATATTACCTTTGTATGACTTGTCCCAGTCTATGTATCACTACCTCAAACTTTACAGCGCACTCTTCTTCGTGACTTTTAACGGCGGTTGGCAACCAGCATTAAGTGCATTACCGCCACCATCTGTTCCGGAGTGTGGACCAGAGTATCTCTATTCTAAACATCAATGCTGTAGGAGGCTACAAGGCTTGCCATTTTTAAGGACAAAATGGAAAGAGCCCTGAAAACTGAAGCGTTTTTGAAGAGGTTGTAATGTGTGTATGTGTGTAATAAACATGTCAATTTCAGAAAGAAATTGCTTTTATTTCCTAATAAACACGGCTATTTCATTTCACACAGATTGGACAAATTGGTGAGAAATTACAATGTATGAGTTTAAAGTAAGACATTTTCATGCATTACACATTGAAGGTATAGTCTGCTATATTTTTCAGTAGCCACTGGGCTGACTGGGAATTACAGTATATCCACCTAAGAAAGAGGTGGGTATACTCCATGTACCTTTATGCCTTCCACTACCTCCCTCCATCATCCCTCCATCATCCCTCCATCATCCATCCATACCTGACAGTAATGGACTGTCCTCACGGATTGAATGTTGATTTACGTGATTTACGAGCTTAAGACACATTTGTATTAACCTTCACAACACACCCACGCTGTTTAAACGGGAAATATTTCTGTCTTTTCTGTCAGTGAGCCGCATCAAGCTGCCAGGGTCAGGCAGAATAAGATCCGAAATGAAGCGATTCTGCACAAAAAGTGTCATGTTGGGAATATTTGAATATAGTGTCTTTATTTCTAAAAAGTAAAATCAAATAGCACCAACATTCCTCCTTAAATGCAGTCCTTACATTCACTTTGGTACTTTTGTATTACTTACGAAACGTATGTTGACGTATGTTCGTCAATACAGGTTTTATTTTGAAAATGTTAACGACAGGTTTATTGCAGCTCGCTCAACGCCACCTAGGGGTGAATTGCAGTGCAACATATCAAGAAAACGATAACATACAAATGTCAATTAATTGATTTATTCAACATTTGATTTGACATTTTCATAAAACAACAATGATCATTTACAGTATAAGTGCTTCCTGGCATATATAATAAAAAAAAGTCTATATGAATCACATTTTCATAACGTTCCAAATAAAAAAGCACTATAACATCCCTATAGGGATGATAAGGTTTGATTGGGGTGTTGATCAATACCACAATCTCACCAAACAAATGAAGTACATTTTGCTCAGCTAAAAGATGAGAGGTGCAGCAGCACCTGAACAGTCTGCGGAAGAAACCAGCAATGCCACTTTTCTTGGGCTTGTTCTTCTGGGCTGGAAACCAAACAGAGGAAATCCACATCATCATCATGTAAATGTCCTGTATGAAACAACAGGCTTCTAAATTGTTGACAAGACACTGTGTAGCCGATAGATAACTTACCAGACCAGAGCTCAGCTGTTGGTCTCCCCGCCTGGTCAGAGGAGTCACAGGATTCTTCATAACATTCATTATCGTATTGCTCAACTGTGTCCTCACAACAGAGTGTGTCCCTCAGTGTGAGGATCTGCTGGACTACATGGTGAGTGATGGCTCTGGTCATCATGTGGACCCTGTGAGAAAGGGCCATCTTCAAATTGAGTTTGGTGCCAAATAGAATGTGGAGGCTGTTGTGGATCTGGGTCACCATGCTGGGGAACTCTAGTGGATCCAGGTGCCAGTTGACCTTCTCCACCCTCTTGGAATTAATTAATTAACAAATTAATATCTTATTCCATTTGTTTCATCCCTAT
This sequence comes from Hoplostethus mediterraneus, assembly GCA_034670385.1. Taxonomy (NCBI): domain Eukaryota; kingdom Metazoa; phylum Chordata; class Actinopteri; order Trachichthyiformes; family Trachichthyidae; genus Hoplostethus; species Hoplostethus mediterraneus. The sequence continues at coordinate 482,499 of JAXDDW010000146.1, forward strand.
GGCTGGAACCATTAGGTCATTTGTTCAGTTTGTCTTGGTTGTAAAGCACTTGGTAACTTTCTAATGGTGGACGTGTGTGTTTGTTTGTGTGTGTGTGTGTGTGTGTGTGTGTGTGTGTGTGTGTGTGTGTGTGTGTGTGTGTGTGTGTGTGTGGACTTGTGTGGATGTGCTACAGACAAACTGGTATTAGAGGGTCCTAAAAAGAACTGAAAAATGTCAAAATGCATACCTTCTTGCTAAACAACTAGTGTCAGCAATACCTTAATATAAAATAAAATAAAACATTTATTAGATTTTATATTGCTTTGCATGATGGTACAAACTCTTTAATGTCTTTCCCTAATTGGAAACATAGTTACTTTTTTAAAATCTGGATCAGAATTATACAGATTTTCTAATTAATCTCTTTGTGCAAGCAAATCAAAATCACATCACATTTATTTGTATAGCCCTTAATCACGGTTACAGTCTCAAAGGCTTCACAATGCCAATGTAATGCACAATGCAAAGTGTGAAAGCAATAAATGGTTGGTACACGACACCCCTGACCTTTGACCCTCGAGAGGACGAGGAAAAACACCCACAAAACCTTTCAGGAACAAAATGAAAGAAACCTTGTGAGGGGGCTACTCAGAGAGGAACCCCACCTACCAGGACAGTCGGGGGTGCAATACATGCTGAGTTAGGTCAAGTAGAGTATACAGAATAGATGTAATAGTTTATTTGGGTGATTTGATTGACTGATTTTCAGTCTGATTGACTGAAACTGATTTTGAATCAGTTTTTTCAAAATAAATCGTCAGGCCAAATAATATCACGTCAATTTGTTATGTTACTTTTCTGCACAAGTACACAATGCACAAGAATGTAAAGACAAAATAGCTCCAATCTAATGATAGCCAGGCATGTGAAGTCAACATTGTGGGATTCTCAGTTCTTTCATCAAGACTGCTGTCAATTCATTTCAGAAAGAAAAATGTCATCGGCAATCTAGTAAATTCCACTGAAGCTGCCAATATCTGAGGTTCTGAAGTGATTTGTGACTAGTTGACAACATGTGAAAAACACCACAAAGATAGTTGTGTAAAAGGGTTTCATATTTATTGAGTTTTCAGAACACACATTTTACCAATACACAGCTCTGATGTAACCATCTTTTGCATTATTGGTGACAGTCAATTTGTTTTTGCACCAATGCTGTACATTCACAGAATACAGACGGGTGACAAATTAAAGGAAAAACCAACATAAAGTGTCTTAGTAAGGTGCTGGACCACCCAGAGCCACCAGAACAGCTTCAATGCACCTTGGCATCGATTCTACAAATCTCTGGAGCTCTACTGGAGGGATGGGACACCATTCTTCCAAAAGATATTCCCTCATTTGGTGTTTTGATGATGTCGGTCCTAAATCTCCCATAGGTGTTGAATTGGGTTGAGATCTGCATGTGATTCACATCATTGTCATACTCATCAAACCATTCAGTGACTCCTGTGGATGGGGGCATTGTCATCCTGGAAGAGGCCACTCCCATCGGATAGAAATGTTTCATCATAGGATTAAGGTGATCACTAGTTTCCCTACCAGGCTAACATTGGTGTAGAGGACGCCATCGTCTACCTGCTTCATCGAGTCTACTCCCATCTGGACAGGGTGGGCAGCACTGTGAGAATCATGTTTTTTTATTTCTCCAGTGCTTTTAACACCATTCAGCCCACACTCCTGGGAGATAAGCTTTGAACAATGCAGGTGGATGGCCCCTTGGTGACCTGGATTATAGACTACCTGACTGGCAGACCACATATGTGATCAACTCCAAGAATATCCAACTGCATGAACCTGGAAATTAAAAATCTTGTTCACCAGCTTCTCTCAGTTCTGGTTTTATTACTTCTCTTTCCCTTTTCATATTTCTTTCCACCTGGCACTGGTCACATAAATATGTGGGGTGTTTCCCAATAAGTTTTAATGTTTTATTGCTTCTTGTATCTTTTTCCCAGTATACTGAATATTTCTTCCTCTTTTCCATAAAGCACCGTCATCTGCAAAAAGAGATCTTCCTATATCTTACTGCACTCAGGAAAATACATCAATCATAATGGAGAACCATAAAGGACTGATCACTTGTGTTGTTCCCTCCTCTGCTATGTGTTTGTTTGAAAGTTCTGCTCCAATTCTCACTAGTATGGCTCTGCCAAACAAAAAGTCTTTAATTCAGTTAAATACTCCCATCATGTCGGATTTGATCAAGTCCTTCTTTCCACATATCATAGGCTTTTTCTACATAAAAATACTAGATTAATTATTGACTTCCGCACTGCTGCTTTCACTATAATTTCTATTCTCTCAGTTTGGATTTGACCTTGGCAGGTGCATTTATCGCCCCTGCAATGAAGATCACCAGCCTCTTTTTATCCACCCACATCATCTTTCTTCCTTGCCCAGGTCACTTCCATCCCACTTCCTACTACTTCAATCAGTGATTAAAAAATTATCACAAAATGCCAATTCCCATTATTCAATAACATTGCCACATTGAACTAGCTAGACAACAACCAGGCAAATTAACAATTGGCCAGTTTTTGATGTGATGCTTATGGACATTTGTACTCATTTGTACTCAATTTCCAGAACAGGAAAAGGGTCCAGCGGTGATGATGCCTCGTGAAACAGAGATCATAAACTAGAAGACCTGAAAATACTTTGGGCATTTGCTCAAAAAATACCACTGAAATATCATGGACAGAACAAGGCTGTGGACTTGGAAGCCTTTTATATATGATAAAAAGCTATGATATTTATGTTTTTTTATTTCCTTGTTTTTTTCAAAAACTGCAGAAACAATTGTGTTATTTAAGGAACTGCCCCACAAACAGAAAAATGCCCCATGAAAATCAGTCTGAAGGAATGTCATCAGGACAACACAAAAAAATGTATTTTGGATGGGGACAAGGCAGGAATGATCAGCAATGTATGGGAGCTGCAGATTTTAAAAAAAAAAAAGGAATCTCTGGAACAAAAAGAAATAATGAAAGAGATAATCACATCCCTGAAGGAAAAATGAGAACTTTCCTGCCCCGATGGTGCGTGAAAACCCACTGAAACACTACAACCATGGCAAAGCTTCAGCAGCGCTCAAACACATAAACTCTCACACACTAAAAAAACTCACACACAAAGGAAACTAACATTTTGTGAATAAATCAGCATTTCAAAACTGCATGAACTTGGATATATTTTCATCATGTTTTCATCATATATTCTTTACCTTACAAACAAGGCAAGGAAGGAATCAGATTAATTGTTAACACTTAATGGTGGTAAAGCATTTTGTGCATGATTATACAAAATCTGTCTGTCTGTCTCAGGGTTGAACAATCTCTCATCTTCCAGTGAGAGCTTTAAGACAACATTCAGAACATTTGTAATATTAACATTCCTTTGGCACCAACAGCCCTGACAGTGTGTTACAGCATGTGGTATCTGTCAGGGATATACAGCCCAAAGCATAAAGTATGACTGAGCTCAAAGGAATACACCAAGTTTTGGGGGAGAGGGGGGGTTGGCTCGTTGGTCAATTTATTTGGCAAGTAATGAGAACAGCCACCAAAATCATCCATGTGTCCCCAGTAGATCATTGGCTCCAGTGCTGTATGCTATTGGGGTGGTCACACTGATCCATCAGAAAATTGACTGAATTTCTGACGGAAATATTTCCATCCATTGGGAAGTTTTGAAAAGTGAACGTGGTGTGTAACAGAAGTACAGTAAGAAGAAAACATGGATGCCAAGAAGGCCATGCTCATAGCCGTGCTACTAGATTTGTTCTCATGAGTAGGTTTATGGCATTAACTTGCTGAGACCCCAGTACAGGAATTATGATTCCCTGGTCCATGGAGTGCATCTGGACAGTGGGAGGTTCAATACATGGTGTCCATGTTCTTATCACTTAAACTTGATGTATTCCTTTAAGGTCTTGCTGATGACTCATGGATTTCACACCAAACATGATTAAATGGGTCTATATTTGCCTCCGTGTCAAAATTTGACAATAACCAAACTTAACTTATATCTTAAGCTCACTGTCACAATACTTGTGGTGTTGATTGTACATACAGCCAAATGAAGACGTAAACCATATGAGACACTAAGCCTAAAAGAAGATGGGTTTTATGGTCACTGAGTTGTCTTCAACTGGATGCTGTAGATCCAAAATATCCCTTCTCCACTTCCTCACTTTGCTTCAGATTAGGGAACAAGGGCATATGCAAGACAAAAAGACACGAGGGGGAATAAATGTCACAAAGAACAAACGCTGGCATACACAAGGGGAGAAAGACATAGGAGCCAATGAGGGAATAAATATCAACTGGAATAAGATTGGAGAGAATCAGGGCACAAGAAGAGAGAGGGGGGATACAATAATAAAGAAAGGCATATAGGGAGTGGAGGTCCATGTCTCTACTAGACTAGCAGTCCAATTTACAATGGTAATGTTTTTCTACAAGTTCCAAAATCAACTTAGAGTTTGTTCATGAAGCTGAGCCTCATGGTGTTGAATTTAGAAGACCATTTTTTGCATTGCCATATTCCGGACATGACTAACAAGAAATTAATGAAAGGAGGGCACTTTGGAGGGAACAAGGGCAAACATGAGGGATCAAGGGAGCATTGTTCGGAAGGGATTAAGGCCACATAGGAGGGCTCAAGAATATATGAGGGAATAACAATATAGGATAACAAAAAAAATATAGGCTATAACAAAAGAGTCTCCATCATTCCAAACTGGATTACACCGGTATATTGGTTTGACAATATATTGAATCCGATTTTGGCTTTTTATCAAAAATCGGATGGCATCCAGTCAGCTTCATCAACCTCCGATATGATGGATATGATGGATATGATGCAACTTGTTTGTTTTCACATTTATTATATAATGAATCAATACTACAGTGGTTGTTTATGGGAAGCCCTTAACCTATATTGATTCTAATGTGACATTTTGATCAAATCATATTGATCACACAAGTATGCATGAATATGTCACTCTGCCAAAAATAACATTGGGGAAACTAAAAAAAACAAAACACTGATAATAATAATAACTATATTTGTATAGCACTTTTGAATCAGTTACAGAGGATCCACCACCATAGGTAAACAGCATCCTATTTTCACTCCCTGATGAACAAATCTGACAGTGTTGGATGGGTGTAAACTGGAAGTCTGGATACGTAAAGCAGTAGACACCTGACAGGGTAAGCGAGGACCATCACTGATTGAAAATAAACCCTACACAAATTGGATCACGTGGTTGATGGGCATAAACATCTCTGGTATGTATTACAGCATGTTTCTTAGCACTGTCCATCAGAAGAGAAGATTGGTTAACAATGTACTGTTTTCACAACCCCTTTTACAGATTTGACAGCTGGATTGTAAACTTATTGTCTATCTTTGAGAGGAGGGGATGGCTACTGAGGTAACTGCTTACAACGATCCCACACTTTGAACCTCTGTGTAAAAAAATGTCCTCTCTTTTACTCTCACTCTTTTCTGTCTTTGAAAGTCTGCTGTGGCCAGCGTCCTCCCATCCACTTGCCATTTAAAAGATCTGACGGCAGTGGATGGGAATAAACACCAATCCAATATGACTGGATGGGCGTAAATACAGCTTCATATCACTGTGAACTGAAAAGGTCGCTGTTGCAGAACAGATTGGTTAATAATGTGCTGTTTCTCCTTCACTCTTTGACAGATCTGGTAGTGATGATTGTTTCACAGCAAAGCTCCATGTCACTGTAAGCAGTCCCCATCTGTAGGAGCCATGGATGTGGAGATCTGCTGCTGCTGGGCTGCTTTCAGTTCCGGGTGAATCTCTCTGACAGCCAGGATGCGTGTAAGCATGCTTTGTAAGGGTGTTGCCTTCTAGTGGCTGGGAAGTAAACCAGCGGCGACTGTAGGGGTCAGAAAAGGACATTTAAAAAAAAACAACTTTTCAACATCCACTTCAAGTTGCACTAGGCAACTCCATACATTGGCCCCAAATAGCAGCAAAAGGTAACTGTTTTTTAATTTTGAAGAATACCAAGAGATCATGGAACGTGACGTCAATAAACTAATGTCTTTTCTTAGTCTTTATCTGTTTAGCAGACACTTTACAGCTTCAATTTGCCACCAGTGTCCATAACCAACACCAGAATTCAAGGTTGGCACATTGGGTGAATGAAGAAACCCACCAATTGACATAAATGTTATTCTAGTGGATGAACCACGTGCTTACATACCTACATCAACATTAACCAAGTGATGCAGCTTTCTCAAATTAGATTTCTCATATTACAGATAAAACAATTACTGGGTAACATGCGGCAATGCCAAACCATCTCAAGGGTTCCCAGGTAGCTTTGGCTTAAACGATTCTAAGGGAAACCCTGGCATTCATCCAGAAGTGATATTCTCAACAAAGACAAATCTGGATTTGGGATTTAACATCATTGAGTTCAAGGTTACAGATTCTGACCTGTTTGTGTGGACCGTCTGTTCGGGCTGCAGGTAAAACACATCGGTTCTCTTCTTCACCGTCTCTGGGCTGGAGGAGAAGGAAAGGAAACGTGTTTCTTTACATCTTTATAAAATATTTTGGTTACATAAGGTAACTGGAATCTGTCTTTCTGCAAATCCCCTCACCATCTAGAGAGGTAGAACTCATAGAGTCGGACAGGACAATGTAGAGGGTTGGTGATGTTTTCTGGCATCTCCATGTCTCCCTCTTCCTCTGCCTGCTTCTTCTTGAGCCGCTCTAGAAACATCAGTAAGTACCCAGAGTCAATTCATCACCCGGATAGTCCCAAACACATTTTGTTATTTAGGGACAGCACCTACGTAGAAAACTGCCTTGGCTGTTAGGAGAAAATGGAGATATCAAGTGGGCAGCTTCCATCAGAAACTACACTTTAAACTAGGGTTAAACCAAGATGGGTTTTTGAAGGCTGATACTTGCATTTACAGCTACCGATATATATATTCAATATCAATGAATTTGACAATTTTCATGCCCTGTCATGGAGGACTTTGACTGTCTAATGTACAATTTTTCAGGTCAACTGATATATCGGTCTAATCCTACCACACCTACCTTTCTCTTCCCGTTCGGGCGGGCCAGTGCCGGTTCTCTGGTATCGGAGGTAGTGGGTCTTGCCAGTTCGGCTGCAGGGTTTGGAGCGCCGGGTGAAGTTGGCGAAGGAGAGGCGTTGCTGCTGAGCCAGCGTGGTGAAGCCAAAGGTCTTGGTGCAGAAAAAGAGCAGCGTGTTGAGCAGCACTATGGGGGAGTAGGCGCCTAGCTGCTTACACTCCCACAGGTAGGCCTCCTCAACGCGGGAGGAAACAACGCCGCCTGGGGGAAGAACTATTTCAGGTGAGCAACCATGTATTCATCCGCTGCGCAGTGATTTTTTAGCTGTAAACAGTCTGCTATTGCCAACCACATTCACTTCCTATGGAAACATGGAAAGTTGTCGCTGGTATTTCAGTATAATATAGCATCCATGGTAACTAACAAGCAAGTGCCAGGATGCAAAAAAAAACACAACAGATAACTACAAGAAAAAATCAGGGAAGAGAAATGATGAGATATATCTGATGAATAAAGTAGGGAGTCTGCAGGTATTGAAAAAATCTTAAAATGCCTTAAATCATACTAATCTAAACATGTAAACCCAAGGAATTAAAAGCTCTTGAATATAGTTAAAGATAACATTTCAAGTCTTTGGTGGAGAGATTCGCATAGCTTGTCACTTGAAGAAACGTGAAGACACCCTGCTAAATGAATACCAGTGACCATACCGCTGGGTAGTAGTTTTGGCTTCCAATGTTGCAGCATCCTGGTGATCTCCGTGGCAAACGGACTGTACAGCTCATCGGTAAAGATGTTCTCTATGCGGCCCTTCTCAAACAGGAACTGCCAAAGAGAGAGAGAGACAATAATAAAGGGGGGGGGAGAGGTAAAATGCAAGACAAGAGGAGAAATAAGTCAAAACAAGAAAGATGGAAGTAGAAAATCAAAAACAGGAAGTAAAAGGTGATTCTGTGATGCTATGTTCCATTTGTGTGTCCTTCTGTAGAAGATGGTAGAACATGCTGTCTAGTGTTTGTGTGTGTGTGTGTACCTGCTGTATCCCCAGACAGAGGTAGAAGATGCTGTCCGGTGTGTAAGCCTCTCCGTTTGGCCGTCGCACTTCTCTGATGAAGCGACACAGAGCAAAGCTCAGCTCTGCAGAGTCACACTGAAGGACGTCCTCCTTAACAGCCACTGGATGGGAGGGAGGAAACCAGAGAATTACACTATTGAACAGAACAGAACAGAACAGAATAGAACAGAACAGAATAGAACCACTGGATAGGTTAGGAGGGGGAGACCAAGGAATACTAGCATAAAATAGAATAGAGCAGAGCCTCACAGTCCTGTGGTTGCTTGTTGCGTTGTTGGACCCAGCTCCTCCAGGCTTTCACCCCATACAGGTGGTTCAGTTTAGGGAGGGCCGGAGAAACCATCGCACTGCGGTCCAACGAGCCAGTACGTCTTCGACCCTAGATGGACATAGAACACACACACACTCACATTCATTATTCTAGCGGTGGTGATTTTACAGAAGAAGACTGCTGCTATCTCAGAGTGTTCATACCCGTTTCCGGCCAGGGAAACCTTCTCTGGGTCTCTTCACCCCTCGCTGTGGAACAGACGACTTCTGATCCAACAGCTCTGTATCAATACACACAACACCTGTGAGTGAGTTAGACTGTTTGAATATGTGAGTGTTGTATTTAAAAAAAAAAAAAGAAACTTAGAAATTAAAGTGAAACAAGGCAACAGTAAACATCCCCCACCAATGATGCAATATGTCTTGATTTGATCTGAAATTGTGATTCCCCCTTGGTCTAATTTTTAAAATGTCACCAGGACCTCGCAGATTGGGACCGGCACCTATTTTGGTCAATCCAGCAACTCCTTCACACACAAAAAACATAAATCTAATAATAGTAATAATAAATATTGTCTATTAACTCTTTTGTATAACCATGGTATCATATTGCATTACGCAATCAGAAAAAAATAAGTTGTAAGTTGCATTGTTTGAAAAAACATGTCGAAAAGTGAATAAAATGGACATTTTTGACATTTTTTAAACCAGTTGGCCGGTCAGAACCTAAGCAGGCCAGGGTGGTTTTGGAGAAACAGCCAACTGATGGCAGTGAAAACGTTAGCTATAAAAGCACCCATCAAGTGCTGGAAGACAGAGAACATTTAAAGCTAAGAAACTATCACTACTACTTGGCTTATTATGGACAAATCACATCTGGGCTGTGGCCCTGGTTCTTTAGGTCCAGAAAAAAACCCTGTTATTTTGGGCTGTTAAAGGTGCATTTAGATACATTTGTGCTGTATCTACATTATATAGGGTAAGTTTGGCTAACGTAAATACAGACGAATGTGTGAGCCGAACAGTTGCCAAAATGTCAACAATGAGAAAATGTGGGTTAAGTTACCTGGGCGTGCTGCTACCAAAAATAAAGCTGCCCTCTACTTGCAGCGATACCACTGGTAACTGTCCCCATCATGGTCTCATTTGTTTACGGTGATTAGACTAAGGTATCACAATTAATTTGAAAAAGATATATTAATGTTTAAAATGCTACAAATACCACATTTAACCATGCTTTAATTTATCAAAAATGAAAAGTTGGAGTTACTGGGTTTTTACAATGCCTAGTTTTTTTTGAAAGCTATTGTATCTCACCTGACGGGAAGTCAGTCTCCAAGTCCATCATGGGAGAGGATGGGGTTTGATTCTCCGCACTGGTGCTAGGCGGGTCGCTTGTCCCCATGCTCCCCTCTGTCTGGGTGGTCATTACAGGTTCAGTTGACCCTGTGCTTCCCTCTGACTGGGCGATAGTTTGGGGTTTAGTTGATTCCATGCTCTCCTCAGTCTGTGTGGTCAATAGGGGTTGATTTGACCCTGTGCTCCCCTGTGTCTGGGTGGTCATTAAGGGTTCAGTTGACCCCATGCTCCCCTCTGTCTTTGTGGCCGTTAGGGGTTCAGTTGACCCTGTGTTCTCCTGTGTCTTGGTAGCCATTAGAGGTTCAGTTAACCCCGTGCTACACTCTGTCTTGGTGGCCGTTAGGGGTTCAGTTGACCCCGTACTCCCCTCTGTCTTGGTGGCCATTAGGGGTTCAGTTGACCCCGTAGTCCCCTCTGTTTTGGTGGCCGTGAGGGGTTCCGTTGACACCGTGCTCCCCTCTGTCTTGGTGTCGACTACGGGTACCGTTGACCCCATGCTCCCCTCTGTCTTTGTGGCCGTTATGGGTTCAGTTGCCCCTGTGCTCCCCTCTGTCTTGGTGACCATTAGGGGTGCAGTTGCCCCCGTGCTCCCCTCTGTATTGGTAGCCATGAGCGGTTCAGTTGACCCTATGCTCCCCTCTGTCTTGGTAGCCATGAACGGTTGAGTTGACCCTGTGCTCGCCTCTGTCTTGATAGCCATGAGGGGTGCAATTGACCCCGTGCTCCCCTCTGTCTTGGTAGCCATGAGGGGTGCAGTTGACCCCGTGCTCCCCTCTGTCTTGGTAGCCATGAGGGGTGCAGTTGACCCCGTGCTCCCCTCTGTCTTGGAAGCCATGAGGGGTGCAGTTGACCCCGTGCTCCCCTCTGTCTTGGTAGCCATGAGGGGTGCAGTTGACCCCGTGCTCCCCTCTGTCTTGGTAGCCATGAGGGGTGCAGTTGACCCCGTGCTCTCCTCTTTACATACAGTACCTGGCAGGCCGGTTTGCATTGCGCAGCCTTTTCTCCGAGTCTCCTCATCCTCCCAGCTTATAGGGGTCTCTGTCTCCATGTCGCCACTGACCATGTCCTGGTCTGTCACACACACACACACACACACACACACACACACACACACACACACACACACACACACACACACACACACACACACACACACACACACACACACACATATAAAATGAATGGGAACACTGTTTTGTGTTGCAACTGGTGCATCATGACCCCAAAGTTGCAAGATATCTAAAAAGGGACACAGACAAAGGAAAACCTAGATAGAGGAAAAATACTTTCTCAAGTGAAATAGGTTGGAACATCTTGGATGGGGTGAAATGTGGGTGCTGATGCAGAACCAGAGGAGAACCAACAGTCAAACCCTGAAATATGCACAGGGATAGGTAAAACATTCCAGGATTGTGTCGCTCTTGCAAATTTTTCCTTGATGCTTTTTCTTGACCTTGACCTAGGTCTAGGAGTCCCATCTTTTTCAAACCTCACCTGCATGGGAGATCAGCTTGTCCTTCCATACTACTTCTTCCCCCTCAGCGAAGTGCTCTGATTGGACAGCAGCATCTTTAACTTCCTTGTTCTGCGACGGTATCACCATGGGTACTGGAACCTGGGAAAAATAGAACAGAAGAATAGAAGAATAGGTGGAATGTCATTTTAGCCTGGGAGATTCATTTTCTTTGTCTGAGACTGTTCTACTGCATACTGTCGTAAATGCTGGAATTGATATAGTTTCATACTTTTCATTCATATATTTCTACTTATTATGTTTTAGTGTTGTATTTGTTGGTTGTGTTGTTGTCGTGTTTGATACCACCCCATTTGCGTTATTCTTATCTATCTATTGTTGTATCCTCCTATCCTATTAAAATGTCATCAAATGTTATATAATGTAATATAATATAATTTAATGGGACATACAGGCATGGGCATAGCCACCGGAACAGGTGTGTGCTGGGAGTACATGTTCATCGGCACTGGAATGAAGACTGGTACTGGGACTGGCACCATCACCATCTTCACCTTCTCCTCTCCTACCGAGGAGGTGAACGACAGCAGAGACAGACCTGGAGGAGGGAGAGGGAGGGGAGAAGGATAGAAAGAACGAAGTAGAGCACAACAAGAGGAATAGGGTGGGAAGAGTGAATAAGTGAGGCAGGAGAAACAAGGGAGAAATGAGAGGAAAGAGAAGAGAGAGGAAAAAATATTTTAAATTAACTCTGGATTTAAAAGATCATTAGTAGAAATACTCACCTTTCAGACAGAAATGTCACAACAGTTGCCATACTACCCTTTCCCAAACTACCAAAACGCATGTTACCATTTTGTTATATCCACCTATCTTTATTATTGCCAAAACTATTGGCAAATTAGAAGGAAAGTATCTACTGGACAGAGAATACAGAGAATGACATCAAAGGGAAAATGGAGTATGGAAGTGATATGGAAGGTGTTTGTTCAAACTGAAAGAGAGCAGGAGGGAGTGAGACAATGTGTGTGTTGTGTTACGGAGGGAAAACGTCAAGCAGTTTGGTTCATCAGTCATAAGTGTTGATGCATATTTAAAAAGTTGTAAAAATACCCATTTGATATGCGTTTATGTTGAAGATGGACAATATATTCCTGATGAAAGAGTGAATGTTCACCTGGCTGCTGAACGTGGCTAGCCCAACAAATCTCAAATTGTGATTTTGTTAATGATTTTGTTGAAATTAAATAAATTGTGATGCTTTGGTTGAATTACCATAAACAAATGAGACCATGGTGAAGACAATTACCAGTGGTATTAAAAAATTAAGACCACATTTGCCATAAACCCTGTTGCTTCAAGTTGTGAAGATGCTGTTGCCCTCCCACAGCCTTATTTGCTTCTTTGTTCAAAGATTTTCACTTCACTGAAGAGGATAAACCTTCATTCCCATCTTCCATTGCAAAAAAAAAGCTTTAACTCCATTGGCGCTAGAAGAACAGTGCCCTATTCCTGTTTTGTGCTGTAAAGCAATCCAGCAGGTTTCACTTGTTTATGGTTGCATATACTTTTCCCAGTGAATTTTACCATTACCAAGACACATGATTTGATGTTATAATCCTTTGAGCCATAATGCAGAGTTAGCATTCACAACAAAAAAATGATGCACTAACCCTCAAATGGAGACTATAGAGGACATCAGGCTATGCCATCATAGATCTACGGGGCCATCACACAGGCAGCACCACTCACTAGCCACCTAATCTGAATGCTGTGGGTGAGTGTATGAGTATGTCACAGGAGTTATTAAGTGGTCACCTATCAGCACAGATGTTTTGCTGATTTAGGACTACAACACCTCCAGAAGTATAGTGATCTGGTGAGTGATGCTGACCCTTCAGTAAACCATGTTTCCAAGACAGCCACAACTGAGAATTCACGAGTGGGTATATGCTTCACCTACAAGGAAACTTGTGTATGTAAGCAGGTGTGTGTCCAGTCATAATGAACCTGAATGTTTCATTCACCTCTTTTTATGTAAACTGCAGGCTAGAGGTTAGGTCTTGCAGCTCTTGCCATATTTATAATTACCTGTGCAAATTCTAGTAACTGTTCTGCTGTAGCTGATTTAACTCCTTATAGAACATTTTTGGCTAATCATGTAACTAATGTACCTACAGCAAGTTAACTTAACAATGATACACAATAAGGATGGGATGTAAATCTGCACCTATTGAAAATTGCTTCAGTCACTGGGAGGTTTTTCCACCCCAGTGGGCACCAGTGGTCCGAGCCAGTCTCGTGGTCAGCTTTGTGAGGACATATCTTTTATTTGTCATATCCCATCTACAATGTGTGGATAAACTCTTTTTATATTACCAAATAATGAGGATGAGACATGTAAACACCTTGTCCTGATTACTGTTGGATTGTACAATGCAACTCCATTTGTTTACATAATTGAAGAAAAAGACAATTTACAAATTTAATTTATTTACATCTTTTTGCATTTGACAAATCAACATCAACCTATCTTTTTCAGAAGGTGGTAACAGTATTCAGACCAGTAAAAAAAAAAATCCTCATACAGAAACCCAACATCAATTCATAACCCAACCCATATCAATTGTAATGGTTATATAACCTGAGGAATTAGGAAAAAAATGGAAAACTTTACAACCACTTCTGCAGATGAATAATAGAAAACCCTACATTTACAACATTGTGTTACAAATCGGGTCATTGAAAAAAAAGAAAGAAGTAAACTTGCATGACAACCTGCCATTTTTTCAGTAGTAAAATGTGAGCAGAAAATCCACTTGGGTAGTGAGGTACAGGTTATCATCACGAGGAAAGAAATTCATTTTATTTTAAGTTTTTAACAGATTAAACTAACATTCAATTTATAATGTTATCTAAACATGAAACTATCAGTTTGAGCGAATAAACTCAACATCCAAATGAATTAGGTTGCCTCAAAGTCTTAGATCAGTGCCTTGGTTGTATGGCTCAGACATTCAGAGGGAAGAGAAGTGATTGCAAACTATGGTAATATAATAATATATAATATAATAATGATTAGCTGGAAACTAGGTGATTCTTAACAATGTATCAACAATTCCAGCTCAGTTTGCTAAGCCTCTGCATTGTAACTTCTTTCCTTGGATGCCTTCAACCAACCAAGCTCTCTTTGTCATCAGGTCGCAGCCACTTTTTCCACCATAAACCGCTCGCATTTCCTGCAAACACGTCAAGCTTTCCCTTCCTGCTACTGTTGCTGGGATTCCAAATCCTTGTGCTCTTGTAATAACAACAGGAAAGTTCAGTGTCTGGGGGAAATACTGACAGAGCTCAGGGTCTATTTGCTTAACCTCTACTTGGGCACTTTGGGCAAGAAAGGGCACTATGGCAAAGCTACCGTCGGGACTGTTAAACCTCAAACCTCAGCCCTTATCTTCTATACCTCACTGTTAGCTATTGCTAGCTATTGCCAAGATATCCGAATGTGCCTCAAGTGTCTGCTGCTTCCGCAAATAACCCCCCACCCAAATTTTGGTTTCTCAAAGGGTTTTCACTGACCCTGTCCTCCCAAACACCCACTGCTTAGAGGACATGCGCTTATGGTCTTTGTTTTTGGCACAGTAGGACAAGATCACATCCTTCTATGATGATCTTGCCTCCCAACCCAAGGACATCCACCTATTTATAGACGTTTACAAAGCCCTCACGTTTGGATGCTTTTATTAGGGGATAGTGTTTACCTCAACGTGACGCATTTTATTAATTCTTTTGGTTTGCTCCGTGCTCCGAGTTTATGACTCACCAGCTATCAGTTTTAATATTTTCAATTTATCATTGTATATAGTTTTTTTTTTTCCATCCACTCCCTTCCTTGCAGACCTCGGTCAACATGCCTCTTCAATGGTTTCAGTCCCAGACTAATGGCATCCAGCACAAATTGCAGGTCCAATCAAAGTGCTTGCCTCCAAATCAGAGGGACAAAGCAGATGATGTGATGATGTGAATTTCAAAATGAAATACTTGGTTAACAAGCTAATACGAGTGAAAATAAAACAGAGTGATTCAGTAAGCTGCATTCAGGCAAGCAGCAAGGCACAAGTGACCTTGACATAAATCAACTTTTCAGCCTGGAACCTAAATTGAGGTCAATTTAATCACATCCTGAGCAACCCATTCCAGGTCCTGAAGCAAACTGTATGAATTAAATTAATCTATTTGTCAATATACACACCATGCACAAATGCTGACAATGTTTGACTTAAAACCATTGAATGGAAAATTATAAAGTGATGAGTTCTAAAACATTTGGCAAGCACGTTGAAATCAGCTTGTTTTCATGTATTTCAACACGTAGATCAATGAGGTCTGCTTACTTTTCATATTGTCTATTACAGTATAGTTTGTGCAGGTCAAAGGCAGCCTCTGAGGAAGCATCTCAACCATGACTATACCGTTTGTCTGTCCACCAGTCTGAAACGGTAACGTCATGGTTGAGATGCCTCCTCAGAGGCTGACTAGACCCTTCCATCTGTCAGTCCTTGATGTAGGCATAGAGCTTTTATAACAACTACACATTAAGTAAATCCACAATCCCAAAAATGGCCATTGTGGGCACAAGATGTAGAGACAACCTTTAACATAAGATCTGCAGAATGGATCAGAAACACTGCATGTGTAGTTAAAAATGTGCACACATACTCCAGACAAATAAACAATCATATAGTGCTGAAAATTTCATGTAATGGAGGAAATAACATTCTGCAGTTCAAATTATTCTGTCCAATACTTTAGTAACAGACCATAAAAGAAGGAGGTTGAGGAAAAGATGTGTGCGGTTGTGGACAGCAGCAACCCTGCTGTCTTTTTGTCTCCAGGCTGAGGGTAGACGTTAACGTCTCATGTCAGGAAATCAGGAGGCTGTGGAGAGAAAAACTCCTCTTCAAAAGTCAGTCACATTCAAATGAAAACTGCCTTCAATTTCACTAAATTTCAAATGGAACATTGTTATGATTCTGATTTCAATAACATTAAAATCATCGGTCAATCATGCTCATGCACACACAAACACAAAACTGCAGTGCTGCAGATGTGCTATGAACAGTGCCTTTTTGATGTTGCTCTTCTAAGTTCAGAGCAGCGCTGCACAATTAACTGTAGGTAATTGTATATCCGGATTTGACATTTCTACAATTAATAAATCATATAATTTGGCAATATTTTCAATTCCCCTGAAAGTCCAGGTGCGGTATGTGAAGGGCTTCCATTATTCATGTCTAATCAAAACATTGAACTTCAGCTCCGGTGGGAAAGAAATACACCACCATACACCATATTTGGAAAACATAGCAACAAGCTAAGTGGAAAAGAATGGAAAAGCCCAACGTTAAATAGGAAAATCCATCCCAATTCTCCAGAGTCTGAACGCAAAAACAGTGTTTTAGCTCCTAAAAGTGGCCTTAGGGTTGCAGCTGCACCACGTTTTAACTACAGGCAAGAGACAAAATAATGGAAACACTTTATTGTACTACAAAGTTAGCTGTATGTGCATGTGGGGTGCCACATATATATGCCTTGCAACTCATGGGGACATGAGCTTCCTCTTGGGAGAGGCTTTTGTGACGCAGCCAGTCTGAGCACTATTCATCTATTATAAAACTGTCAGTGCACTGTGGTGGTGAGTGCACTGCTTTCAAAGGGAATGAGAGGACAATAATACAATACAACAATATTTAGCAAAATAACCAGGATTATCATTTTTGCCATAATCGTGCAGCCCTAGTTCAGAGTATAAATGGAATTATTTCTATTATTGTTATTATTTAGAAAGCTCACCTTGTGTTTCCAGTTCAGGAGCCGACCTGTAGATCAGTCTGGTGTGGTAAAGCTCAAAGCATGGAACAGGACAGAGGCTGGGCTCTCCTGGACATGTCCTACAGTAATACAACGTCTGCCTCCTCTCTGTCCCATTCTCCTGTTCACAACCCTTCTGCATTACACAGTTCTCCCCTTCTGAGTTCATCCCCTTCATCTCCTCCTCTTCTTCCATTGTCTTCTCTTGCTCCTCCTCTACCTTTCCCCTCTTCCTCTCCCTCTCCTCCTCCTCCTCCTCCTCTACTCTCTTTCTCTTGTGTTTTGCGCAGACCTTGCAGTCAGAGTTGCCATTCTCCCTCTTGCCAGGGAAATGGCGTCCGGTTAGGCGTGCCGGTATGTTGTCACATGGTTGGATATCTCCCTGAGGTTTTGGTGATGGTGCTGGAGACGTGGATGCTTCAGAAGATCCTTCAGTAGACGACGGGGCAGGCTGCGACGGGCTAGCTAGCTGAGCTGGGGCTATCGCTGAAACAGCTGGTCATGAGCAATGAATGAATGAATGAAAGGAAAGCTGTTGTGGAGGGTTGTGACAAAACTCTACAATAGATAGGCTGGACACTGCCTGGAGGAGCCTGGCTAGCTCCTGCAGTGCAACTAAACCTAGTAAGTATTTTGACAATATTGTTGTGGGAATGAGCATTGATTGATGCATGGACTAGGGCAGAGTTCCTCAAATCCGGGCCTCAGGGTCCAGAGTGCTGCTGGTTTTCTCTCCTACCAGGAAGTTAATTGCATTCACCTGGCATCCCAGGTTTTAACCAATCCCTGATTAGACAGCTAGAATGGAAACTACATGGCAGATTAGAAAACCAGCAGTACTCTGGGCACAGAGGTCCAGATTTGCAGACCACTGGACTAGGGTTACACAGATATGGAGTTTAGAACATCATATCGATATTCTTTGGACTGAAGCAGCTGATAATAATTCAGTACCTTTGATCTTTAAAAAAAATAATAATTACAAGGATTCAATGTTTCCCCCAGAATTGTATCCTTGTCAGGATAGAAAAGCCTCTGAAACAGCATTAAGACCATCACATGACATTAAAACTCCAAATACAAATAAAATTGTTTGAGTTGGGTTAATATTTTCTAAAGGCAGGGTGAGGCACTTTTCTTTTCAGGTTTTAAAGACTGAAATCCCAAAGCTACTCAATACTGGTCGGGGGGAGAGCAAGGTGGAACATACATCATATCGGTAGTGGACGACATTGGCTGAGATTTCATTTTTAATAAAAAGCCAATATATCAGTTTAACCCTACTGCACAGTGGAAATCAGAAAGTTGGTATGTTCAACACATCAACCTCCAGATTCTCAGGCACTGAACCAATTCTTATTTCCATCACAGTCAAAGGTTTTGTGACAGCTGACATGACTATCCCATTCAAATTCTGTGCTTTGCGATTGGGACCATTTATCAACCCCCTACATTTCACACAAACAAGGACTACTGTTCCACTGCTGCTCCTCCCCCGGGTGGAAATGTCTAAATTTTGTTACTGCTCACACGAATTACAAGTCAGGCTAACAGCAGTTTGGGAGAGACACATCATGTCTTACAATATGCCTATTCAGTTCCACTGCTGAATGTGAGACAGAATAGACTGATGGAGATGGAGGACTTCTAACAAGTGCCCCAGCTTGTTCAAATGTTTTTGGTTGTTACCTGCTGATTCAGAAGCCGGTGTGAGCAGCTGGCACAGGCTTTCCTGGTCCATAGTGAAGGGGCGACACAGAACCGACTTGTTCTTCATTTGACGTCGACGGGACACAGGCACACGCGTGGCATCGGTCTGGGTACTAGCCTGGAGATACATTCAAACATGATGTATAGTACTACAACAAAGAACAAATACACTCTTGAATTTATATGATCTTAATCCAAAGCCTGGAGAAATACACATAACCATACGTATGTTGCAGTGCAGGGATTCTTATGACCCTAATCAGATAGTTAGTCTCATGCTTGGCTCACTAAAGCATGATGGTAAATTACTCCTTTGTCATGTGGGGGCCATAGTCTGTGAACAATGTACTGTAACTGTAACACTGTAACTGCATCAGATTCAGTTAAGCACACGTCTTTGTTCATACACACACACACCCACCCACCCACCACTTACATTGCCTAGGTTCTTGCCATGGGTGTTGGAGGTTGGAAGTGCACCTACAAAAGAGGGACAGAATATTACAGCTAGCATTCAACCCCATTGAGAGAATTCCATATAATCATTTCTATATAGTCATTTATTTTATTGATTTGTTTAATTATAGAATCTATACATTTTCTCATCATCCTCTTTATTACAGCTACGGTTTGTATTTTTTAGTCTGGGCTAGTGTATAGTCGCCCTGACCAATGCATAGCAGACGAATATGTGCCTTCGTCGGGATATGGCATTTATATGGAATGATCAGTAACCAGTGTCTGTCATATACCTGTACACACGGAGATAGTCTAACGCAGCTTTGTTGAGGTTGTGTTCATTAGTGGTGTGTTATTTTGATGCTCCATGGATGACTCCAGGGAACCAGCATTTGCACTGGTTTGATCTTTAATCGTGGTGAATGCATATAAAAAAACAAGCAAAAAAATCCGGTCATGCTGGAATGTTCCTTTAGCTTAGAAAACGTTGGTATTTAGCGCCGTTAGCAAGTAGTACCTTCATGCCATTGCAAATCATGAATTTGCACTGCTTTCCTTCCTGTACTTAGTGGTATTTTTCGTTAGCCTACACACAAGCGGATACCAATTCAATTCAAATGCAACACAAGCTAATTTAAGTTTGTTTCCCCTTGCAAACTAAAACAAATGTCAGAGAGAATACACACCGAGCGTGTGCATTATTTATTTAGGTAACTCAGCTACTACCACATTGATTAAAACATTTCCTGTGGGGAATGCTGTATTATCCATATATACTAACATAAAACTTAGGCTCCTAGTCTCAGTTTATGAACTAACCAGTCAGAGCAGTGTCTGCAGTCACATGGGGCTGAGTGGCAGAGCCGCTGGCCAGTGAGACAACATCAGCAATGACAGGGTTCATCTTTGAAGAGTGGTGGGGCTGAATTGGAGCTGGGGGGGTGAGAAAGAGGGGATCAAAGACAACCCAATCCAGATTTTAAGTAGGGTGCCACCTGAGGCACAAAGATTACCCCACAACTGGCTTAATTTAAATGGATTTAAAAACCGTTCACTCTCAAAGCGACTGAGCTCTTGACAATAAGAACATCAACAGAGGGATAGACCTCAAAGACGCTGCTCGGTGATTTCTTATAAAGCTCCACCGATTCAACCACAGACGTGAAGAATGGAGGGGAGAGGAGCAGTAGGTCCGTGGCCAGGCTGGCAGGGATGATGTTTTTCCCAGTTGCGGAAATCAATGTATAAAAATGTCAGGTCAATGGAGAGCACTTCGGAGTCAGACACATCCAATGCCTGACAGAAGACATCAGTTTACATCTTTAAATAGAGAATCATGAATAAACATCGCAGTGATAACGGGACACTACTGTACTCTGCATTTACCATATGGTGTAAGCGGTGCCGAGCCTGTGCCGTTGCTGCTGATCCGTTGGTTGGTCTCAAAATGCAGGTGGCAGTATTGTAGCAGGCAGGGCAGGGTGCAGAAGTTACGGACCGAACCCAAACACTGCAGCTTCTCAGTCATGTAGCCCTGCTTCCTGCAACTGTCACACCGAGCCATCTGGAGAGGTTATGATAAGACCAAAAGAGAGGAGAGAACAGCAAGAGAGACACAATGGGAGAGGATAAACCAGAGATGCAGAACACAGTTTGTGTGTGTGTGCCGATGTAAGCTTTATGTATGGGTGTATGTGATGTGTGGCGTCCCACTCAAAGTGCATCTCAGTGGGACATACACACACTTTTACACACACTTCTAGCTTTATTGTATAGGACTTAAAAAAATAAAAAAAATAAAAAAGTTTACAAAGTGCTTCAAAATAATGACAAATAAAAGATGCAGAAACAAGATTACACAAGCAAAAAAAGAGGACAGCAAAATCAAAAAGACGTGTGAGGTGTGGGAGAGTGCACCTACTCCATAGTACAACACAGTGCTTTGCAACATGCTTGCCTGTGTTTGTGTGTATTAATATAGTGTATCTCCCTACCCAATACAACCATGGTCAGAACTGTGCGTTCACACAGTATGTGTGCATCAGAAATTAGGGGTTAACAGTATTGTGTAACGATAGGTGGGTTGGGACCTGCGTTCCAACGCTATGGAATATTGGCACAAAATATCAGCTCTTGGCTATTTCTATCCAATCTCTAATCACACTCAGCTGCTGCGTGGAAACACACCGCACGCACAAGCCTTTTTCCTACACCTGCTTGTGTGAGACAGACACGGGACATACAACTACATACCCCATAGTAGAGTACAGTGTACTGGGACATGCAGTGGGGCCTGCAGAACTCCTCCATCCTACCGCCATAGTGGCTGTGCAGCATCTTCTGCCCAATGCAGGCGCAGTAGCTGCAGGGGCGCCATGGTTGATCCTTGTTACGAGACGTCAGGTCGTGTTTGAAGAGTAGCTTACAGCCTGGGGGAGAGACGAACAGGATGGT
Source organism: Hoplostethus mediterraneus (assembly GCA_034670385.1). Lineage (NCBI taxonomy): Eukaryota > Metazoa > Chordata > Actinopteri > Trachichthyiformes > Trachichthyidae > Hoplostethus > Hoplostethus mediterraneus. Next base: position 504,309 of record JAXDDW010000146.1, read on the forward strand.
TGGGATTGGTATTTGTACTTTAACATAGGATAAGCCTTCCATTTCAACCCATGTACCCTATAAATTATTAAATTGGGGGTTTTAAAAGGTTATTATAGACTGTTCTCATGGATAATGTGTATAGTCGATACCACTGTACACATTAACTAGAAAATTAAAAGATTTCTAGGTTTTATTGTTTGGATGCCTGAAATGCAATCCCGTTCGAATCAGACTTTTAACTTTCATTCGGATATAGTAACAAGTAAAATCAAGGTAATGACCCATCGGGATACCTCAGGTCGGTGTGGCGATACTCACTCTCACTGCAGAACACCATGTCCTGTTGGTTGTAGGTGATGATGTCAAAGAGGACTTTCTCCAGTTTACAGCACTCACACACAGCCAGGATATTCTTCTGGGTTTTATACTGCTCACAGCATGCCTTATTGCAGAACATGTATATACGACCCTGCAGGCAAAAAATGATCATCGTCATAATCATTATCGTTGTTGTTATCATCAGGGTTAAGGTGAAGTGAGTAGCACAAAGCTAGGTTGACTCTGTGTGTTTGAGCTCTGCTTCTTACCTGGTAACTGAATAGCAGTGGCTTGGCACTGAACTGTTTGCTGCACTGATTGCAGGTCAGTTTGGAGGGATCACTCGCCCCACCCTCCCCTGGCTTCGGGTGTTGCCCGGGAGGGACTCTAGCCTGGACTTGGCCTGGGACTGAGGGAGAGGACAGGTTGGGGTAGGGAGGCAGCAGGGAGGGCACTGAGGTATGGCTGGGATGGTGGCCAGGGGAGGGGACAGGAGTCGAGAACTCCTGAGAGATGGGAGCAACTGAGCTCGCACCGGCTGAGGGCACCGGTCTGGGGGTGTCGCGGAGGGAGGGGTCCCTGAGAGAGGAGGTTCCATTGGTCAGTTCTGGGGGAGAGGTGTGTCCCATTTTCTGCAAGACGCACAGGAAAAATAACAGCATGGTTTACCCAACAGACAGATGCTCCATGCTCACAGCTGAAAAGATCACGTGGTACCACCGTGGCCCGGATTAAACTAAGTCAGAGTGCTTCTAGGACCTGAAGATTGTATTCCTTCCTGGTTTGTTAATGTTGTTTTTCAGCACAAAAAAAAGTTCTAAAAGGGGCATACAGTCTGGTTTGTACTGCAGCTGGACTGTAGAGGCTGAAATACACCATCTAATAAGATGAATGTAAGAAACATACATAAATACATTCTGGTATATTCCTGTAAAGTGACCCATTTGTAAAACTTTTCCAAACTAGATTTTTCTGTTATAGGAATTTTGTACTTTCACATACATTTCCTACTCCATTTTGGTATAAAAAGAGTGCTTTGCTTGTGCCATAAATGTATACCAAACTCATTTTGTAGCACGATAATATTTTTCATAGCCACTATAGTATATTTTTCAACTGGCTTTTTTGGTGGAAAAACCTGTTAGTGCTTTTACCCTATATACGGAGACACAGTCGTAGGAGCAGAAGTTACGAATTGTGCCGTCCACCATGGCCAGATGATACTGAGGAACAGCACTGACTTTGCACAAGCAGCAGGGGAATGCAGTGCCTGTGGAGGAGAACAGAACAGAAGGGTTAAATAAAATCTGTGTTTGTGTGGGCAGATCTGTGTCGCATGCGCATGCATTACCTGCCTACAAGTGTGTGAGCATGCATGGATGTGTATTAAATAGCTTTTTAAACCAGCTTTGGTTCTGGTGCAGGTTACAGTGCAACTGCACTCAATATTGGTGCTTGGAGGTGCTACGTGTAGCCTTTTAAATTATTACCACATTCATTTTGAAACGTGTACAATTATTGTAAATGAAACCGTCACCAAGAATACTGGCAGCCTCTACACTATACTACACTTTAGGTTGTTTGCCACTGAGTCGGATTTTGCGGGAAGTCTGGATTGCTTCATGGCACAATAGAGAAAGAGAGCACTTCCAGTTCTCCCACAGCAAACAAAGCTTTCAGGAGTTCTCGTAATTGAAGATGGTGGAACGAGTGAAAGGCCACTGCTAAAATCACTTCCAACATGTTGATTCTCTTCAGTAAAGCAAAAGAGAAACATTGTTGTTGTGACAGGATGTAACAGGGTTTATGGGAAATGTGGTCTTAATTTTCAGAAACACTAACACTAACCTAATACCACTAGCATGAGGTTGAGGCTACCCATCATCTTGACCATTGTTGCATTTCTTTATCGTAATTATTCCAAGGTATCAAAATTAATTTGACAATATATTGATGTTTTTGTTTTAGGAGGGAAATCGTGTACATTTCTAAAATTCATCTTCCTTCAGCAGTCAATTTCTTGGCAATTTTCTTGCTGCCCTTCTGAAGAAATATAGTGGAAATACTAGAGTATAACAAACAAGTGTTATTAGGGTGTGTCCTACCAGTGAGCATGTGTCTGGGTGGTCGGCTCTGTTCCACACAGACAGATGAACAGTACAGCTGAACTTTGCCCTTCTGGTCCCGCTCCACGATAGTGGAGGAGACTGTAACCACCTTACGACAGTTGGCACACTCGGTCATCTTTGTGCAGGACTGTAAGAGAAGCAGAGCAGTACAATAAATAATACATAAGAATAGAGGATTATGCTTTGAAAATGTACGCATTTATGTTTTGACCTGTCAGTAGGATTGCAACCTGATAGTAGCGACCAATTACTAAGGCAAATATCTAACAACTACAAAGCCAAGTACTCTTTGGATGGACCGATAGGACGTCACATACATGATAAATCAAAAAGGCTTCTATAAAAACTCCATGTAATCCCAACATAAAAAGAAAAACGAAATGTTTTTCTTTTTATGTTGGTCGAAGCAGGTCTACAAAATGGTCCAATTTTGATGACTCTTCTGGAGTTTCTATTCTTGTGGAGATATTTAGTTTCCATTACATAACAAAAACAATAGATCACACACAAACCTACCATCTAATGTACCCCGACCAAGTTTTGAATGGACATTTTAACCCACAAGACAGTAAAAGACAAAACACACCTACACCCCTACCTGTTTGTAAGTACAGATGCAGGTAGGACTACAGAAGTTGAGCTGGGATCTGTCAATGGTGAGCGTCTGACAGGAGCCGGAGTTGCTATTACAGTAAAGACCACAGCCTTCACAGCAGTTCATGGCTAGCTGCCGCGTCTTACGCCACGTTAGGAAACAACCATCGCTGCAGAGCCTGTGCAGACGACCCTGATGGGTGACCTCATGCTCAATCTGATGGGAGAGACAGAAATATTTTCCATTTAGCAACACGTTTATCCAGAGCAATTTACAATGAGTGCAACAGCAGAATGACCTTCCAGATCACCAAAAAATATAAGCAACCAAGGAGTGTAAATGTAAGAGCCACAGTGGAAATATTTCTGCAACCACAGAGCAATCACACAGGAGCGAGTACGAGGAAAACAAAAAACAAAAATTGCTACGGAGAGAGAAGGAATTTTAGTTGTAGACAGAGTAGTAGTAGAGTAGTAGAGGGAAATCATGACATGTATAATTGCAGGGTATTGGCAAGAACCTCACAACACCAGTCGATTTCCATGGCTTAATGTCACCACTGTACACATATTGATATAGATCACATCATATGACTGAAATTTACAGAGAATTGACAGAACATCACCACTGTATTCAGTTGTATTGATTTAACTCTACAGTCATTGCTGTAATGGCTCCATTTCTGTCCCTTACCCTGTTGGTGACTCTGCAGACACCGCAGAAGGGTTTTTCGGGCTGTTTCTCAGCCTGCTTCTCAGGCTGCTTCTCCGGCTTCTTCTCCAGCCGTTTCTCGGACCGTTTCTCCGGTCGCTTTTCGGGTTGCTTGTCGGCTTGTTTCTTCTTGTGTCTGAAGACAGACAGACAGAACTGGCCACAGAAGTGCATGTAGGTACTGGCGTCTAGAGGAATCATGATCATATCCTTAGGCTGAGTGATCTCCCTGCACAGAGAACACAAAGAGCAAAAAAACACAGTCGTAAAAACCCAAAACAAAGAAAAGAGGAATCACTATTACAAATACAAGCCGGTTCATTGTTCTTATTACTTTCAAACGGTTTCGCAATTTCCCGTGACATGGTACATGATAGAGATATGCCATTTGACAAAATAATAGATATAGGTGGTGGCTTGTTACTCAAGAAAGGTGAGCCTGGTAGGCCAGATGGTGGCATTGAAAGAACAATAATCACAGTCTGACAAATTAGAAGGTATCAAGTTACTTCTGAGTGACAGTTCAACCCTGGAATTGTCTTCACCTGACTAACTGAAACCCAAACGAGTCAATCAACTTTTCTGGGCTTTCGTGCATGCGTAAATGTAAGGGCCCAGGAAAGGCGTTAAACTGCTAATATCTAAACACAATCCAGATCAAGCAGCACGTTAATGCCAGGGGGAAAGGGGGCCACAGAGACGTACTTGTTGCATTGGAAGCAGAATCGTGCCTTGCAGGCTGGAGGCAGATGACCGGTCAGACAGACTGTCGAACAGAAGAGCTGTGTCGAACCTTTTCTCTGGAACGCCGTCTGGCCTTTCAGCAGAACCTAGATCCATTTACACGTTCACAGATTGCATGTTTAATTGATTGGTTGAATTCATATATCTTGAAACATGTATGTTAAAGAATCTAATGTGTTAGTTATTGTGAGTTATGATGAAAGAACAACAAACAAAAAGTACAAATTGGAGACAAAGGTTCTGCAAGACAAAGCATTGAAAAAAGCAATGTTCAAATCAAAGCAAGGCATCATCCATCATGATCAGAGTGACGTGGCCAATGTCCGCAGCCGTCATAACGCTCATCTGGTGTTGGTTGTGAGGCTCTTGGGGTGTAGCATTTCTTCTCAGACATGGGTGGTGGTGAGCAGGATGAGGGTCGGCCAACTCTGGGTCGAGGCTTGTTGACTGTCAAACCTTTTTAGAGGCTTTGGTTCCTCATTCAGTAGGCCACAGTATCTCTTGTACACCAGCCAGGAGTCTGAGATGAACAGGTCAAGGATGTATCCAAAGAGGGGGGTAGTACCATTGCCATGACCTGGCTGGGGTCTTGTGCAAGTGTACCAGCATGTCAGAAAGATCAATGGTTCCCGTATGTTCATTGTAGGCAGGGATGAGTGAGGGGCATGGGATGTTTATCTTAGCGTGGTCCTCCTTGCTCCAACATTTCACAGTTGAAAGAGGCTCGACCCCACAGGCATTACTCAGGAGGTTCACACACTTGTTGTCAGACCATTTCACTGCGATCACCCCGTCAGCAGAACTGTAATCAAAAGCTCCACGTCCTTTCTTCATCAGCTGTTTATCTGTCATCAAAGGAGCTACACCAGTGCGGTTTGGCCAGACAGTGTCAATGCACTTGATACCCAAGTTTGAGTGTAGGTTCTGTATCAAGTGGAAACTGGTGAAGTAGTTGTCACAGCAGACAAGATTCCACTTATCAGGAGTGATTTTTTTTTTATGATAACTTTCTGAAAGAATGCCACCTGAAAAGGACTGGTCATTAAAAACACAGTGCCCCCTAGTGTTTTTTTTGTGCATTACATACTTCAACCGAGTGGTAGAAATGGCTCAATCAGGTTGAGTTAAGTACAACAAATTCTTCAACAAGATATTGTGAGTCAAAATGTGCTCTACCAACTTTCTACCTTTATACAACTGCTCTACTTTCCCAGTCAAAAATTTTTTAAAATACTGAATACTAAAAAAAAAGTCTCCTTAAAAAAAACCCACATAACAAGCACAGAACTACAACAGTACCTTGGAGCAGCCACTGCAGCGGACACTGCCAGGGACAGGGGGCTGAGGTGGGAGTGAGGGCCCTGGAGCCAGAGATTGAAGTGAGGCTGGAACTGAAGGTCTGAAAGGGAGGGGAGCCATAGCTGCAGCCTGCAGGACAGCACCTCTACCTGGGATGAAGATGGCCGCTGGCTGGGGAGCCGGGCCTGGAGCTGGTAATTGAGTGTGTACGATAAGAGCTAATGAAGGTGAGGTAGTATGTTCATGGATCACTGTAATACATGACATTTATGGAAAGTGATTGGTAAACATCTGTGTGGTTTGAATAATCTTCAGAAAGTAACTTTGTCTTGCATTCCTAGCAAATCCATTTCCTATCAAAATGGGAATCCGAATAGACACTTGATAAATAAGCAGTAGTTGATTCATATGGTTCTACTAGACATTCTCCATAATCACACTTCCGATGGTTGGGATAGATTACACATCCGGCAGACCCCCGATGGAGAATGGTTGCTTAAATGTTTGGCTGCTGATGCTGTCCAGTGGTTTTATTTCCCAAGTTGTGATACAGAGATTAACTCTATGGCTTGAGTGTGGTGACACCACACAGATGGCTTTGGCAGGCAGTAAAAGTAAGAAAAGGGGGAGTGGTAAAACAATGGTAACATCTTTAACTAGCCACGGTAGTAATGCAGCTAATGTTGGTCTTGCTGGCTAGCGTGGACCTAAATACACATCACCCCGCTTGCAGAGCCAGCACAGAAGGAACAGCACAGAAGATAGCATGGCAATGGATATTGCCAAGACATACAACCTTCTTCAAAAGATGTCTAATGAACATGACAACAAGCTTAACCAGATAGGAATGACTACTGCTTCCGTGGAAGGCAAAATCACCATGTTGGCCAGGCAATTGACTAATGTGGGTAGCTGTATTTGCTTCTTGGAAGACACAGACAAGGCACTAAAAGTTGACCTTCCTGCAACCCAAGCTGAAGTTTAGGTTCTACAACAGAGGGTCAACAACTTGGACAATTAAGGCAACAGAAATAATCGACACATAGTGGGTTTCTCTGAAGCACGTGAAGGCACAGATACACTGGCTTTTCCTAAGAAGGTGCTTCCAGAAATCCTGGGCATACAGTTCGATGGGGGACTTGAGACTCAACAGGCACACAGATCTCTTGGCCAGCCAAGACCGGATTGTCAAAAACAATGACAGCAAAACATGTTATAATGAGTGACTACAAAAACGTAACAACTCACCGGTAGGGGAGCTGAAGGTGTTCCCTCCTACAGAGTAGACAGAGCTGATCCTCAGCTCCTCCTGGAGCGAAAACATATAAACAATAAATAAAATGTACCCAAGTAGGCAGGAGGAGTTAACGGATTAAGAAGCTACAAAGCAAAAGTCTCCAACTAAGAATAAACTGCCAGATATCCAGAAATAATGATGGATTGTATGCCACTAGAATTCCTTCTCTGCATGTTACGCTCCACATCAAATATGTTCTACAGGACCTGGGATCGATACTGGGATGATTAATTATGTTGACCCTACATTAGCAGATGAGTGGTAATACATGCTGTTGCCAACTTTGAAACATGGGACCACTGTTGTTTTTCTTTTTGAACCCTACAATTTCAGCCTAACCTTTACATGTCTGACATGTCTGTTCAATTGATTAGACTGCAAATGTGTATATCTAACAGGTGCCATGTTAAACTTTACTTTTTTACCTGCCTTCTTTGTCCCTCTCTCACTTGAGGGTATGTTTTGCTTACCTCCTGATGCTCCAGCTCCTCTTTGATCTGCCTGATGGAGCTCTGAGGCAGCAGAGCAGCATCGTACCCCTCATCAATGGGCTCGTCTTTAATGTTGATACTGGGACAGATGGGGGGGTTACTATCCTCCACTGGAGCTGTGACCTCTGACCTCTGAAATTACCAAAGTAATGAATGGGCATTGGGCACAAAAATTATTAAAATTGACTTTTACATGCAGTAGCGTTTTTAATTAGAATGAATTTAACATCCTCTTGAAATAATCGTAAAACAGCAGTGTGTCCACAGACGGTGGGTGAATGAATCCAGATCCTCACCTCTCCCTGCTGGCTGTCTTCAGTCTCCCCTGTCTGGTTCAGGACAGCTCCATCTGTTAGAGAAAAGAAAAGGTGTTCAATTAAATCATTCAGCACTTCTACCAACACTTTGGAGGGAAATTATGCAGGGTGGGAAGAGTGTTGCCGACAATCTTAGGGTGCATTTTAAATGTGTTTTCAAAGCATTTCACACTGCTTTTCATTGTTTTCCCAAAGAGAAACCAAACCATTTTGTCATTGCATGTATGTTGTGATAGGGTTAGAAACCTGTGCAGTCTCCATTAGGGGTGCACCGACCAAACGGCCACCGATCATAATCAGCCAATTGACATTCTAAATTGGTCAAACTGCACTAGCTGTATCAGACAATGTGCACATATTGATTCTCTCTTGCAGAACGTCACCACACAAAGTTTCACCACTGATATTTGGACCACACACTTGAATCCTATGTCCTTTCAGTGGATAGATCCAGACTTTCAGCTTCATAAGTCAGTTTGAGCACAGAATATGAGCACAGAATATTAGTATGTTAAAAGTGGAAGTTTCCTCAGGAAAAGGTTCATGTTGAAGAAATAATGCATGTATTTGATGCTGAAGAGTCTGTCAGAGCACAAACATGTGTTGGGTGCCTATGCATTCCATACTAGTAGAGTTCATTTGAAGAGCTCACCAGAGAAATCCTCTGTAGGGTCCACAGTGGATGTAATTCCCACAATAATGGCACAAAAACGACTACTGGGGAAGAATGTCAATGAATAGGACCAGGGTGTTGAAAACCATGCTTGTTGGAGTCGGTGGACTCTATAAAATTGAGAACCCCTTTACTATGTGGCTACAATGCTTGACCCAAGGTAGGAAAACTACGGAGCCCCTTAAGGGTCATGGTGGGGATTCTTTTTTTTTTTAAAGCTACTTTTGCGTTCCCTCGCAATACTTTTGCATTACTTCGGAATAAGTTTTGCATTACCTCGCAAATACGTTTTGAGGGAACGCAAAACTTATTTTGCGAGGTAATGCAAAACATATTGCGCAATACGTTTTGCATTACCTCGCAATACATTTTGCATTCCCTCGCAAATTCTAATGGGCTAACCAAAAGCCCACTGATTGACAGTACTTGCTTGTAAATTACTGTAATTAAAAGTTTAGATGCAGCAATAACGAAATAGCAGATGTCGTCACACAAGTGAACACACAGGACTGAGACAGCAGTCTAAAACTGGAAGGATTGGATAGATTACAAAACTCGGGAGTAGGCCGAGATAATTGGTTAGGGTTGTGGTACGGTTGGGGTCAGATTAAGCATCATAAAAGACAGCTGGTTGGGGATAGGAATGAGAATAATTCCAGGCTCAAGGGAAACACATAGCCTGCTGACAGGGAACAGACTCCACCACCTACTCTACTGTTTAACCCATTGGCTATTCCCCGCTCATCGTTTTATGCAGTTAAACTATATTATGTCACTGTGAACATCCATGCATTAGCGTTAGTTACGTGTAACTGTCGTGAATGTCAAACTTTGCGAGGTAACACAAAATGTATTGCGTGGGAACGCAAAACGTATTGCAAGGGAACGCAAAAGTAGCTAAAGAAAAAAAACAACCCACCATGACCCTTAAGGGGCTCCATAGAAAACAAATAGGCTATAGCCAGATTTTATTCAATCAGGCTGCAACACTTGATACTGTGATACAATCAGGGGTGGTAAAAAGTAGAAAGTAAAGCTTCAGAAAGTAGAAATCTTAACCACGTATTTGCACCAACCTGGCTCTTACCACGATGAAGAGTTGTGCTAATTAGAATCACCTGGTATATGGGATGGGTGGAGGAAAAACATGGTCAGTACTTCTATTTTTTACACCCCTGGATACAATGCAAGGGACAGGCTGTTGCGATATACCATTGTGGGTGTCCCTGGCCTTGTTAAAAACATATCTCATGTGTATGGAGCCTTACCTTGGCTGTTCTCGGGCGAGTGGTCCTGGGAGGAGTGGGAGGTGTTGGCAGACACGCTGCTCCCTTCTCCCTCTCCCTCCTCCTCTCTCTGCTCGCTAACAAAAGGGTCACCCTGAGTTTCTGCCTTCCCGTCTGGATGGCTGCTTCTCTTGTTGGTCTTGTCCATGTCAACGTCTTCCAGGGTTTCCATCGGCAGGGCGAAGTGCCAGTCTTCATCCTCTTCTTCTTCTTCTTCTTCTGCCCCATATGAAGGAAGGCCGTCTAGAGCATCATCAGACGCTGCCCCTCCACTTCCTCCTCCTCCTCCTCCTCCTCCTACTCCACTGGGTCCCATGGCAAAGGGAGAGTGTCGTTCAGAGGAAGGCGATGCAAGGTGGGGAGAGGATGACCTGGGTCCCGGTCCCTCATCCATCTTTTCTTCTCGCCTGCTGCCATTGCTATCTTCTTCCCCTGCCTGTTGCTGTTCCCCCTGTCCTGAGTTTTCCTCTACTCCCTTTGTCTCCTCCTGACTGCTGCTCCTGGAGGAGGTGGCAGAGCCTCTGGAGGAGTCAGCGAAATCTCCCAGCCCCATCACCTCGTCAAACACCCTGGACAGGCGCTCCTCGTGCTGGAGGGGAGACAGAAAGCTGATTAAAAGAGGCAAATTCAGGTCAGCAATCCAGGGACACACTTCACTCCTCTATACCTGTACGCTATCAAACTTCAGCATGGTTTACAGCACTTGAGAAAATCATGTTCTACAAATCAGGTCTGTAGTTTACTGGGCAATATCCACTTAAAGGTTTCAGATTAAAAGTTCTATTATTGTGAAAATGTAACCTTAACTATGAATCTACAAACCTGAGCTTCTATTTTTCAGACAAGTTAGTTATTTGCTTGTATTCAGAAAGAACTACACTCTTTGATTACTTCTTTGTCAAAATGACTTTGAAAAATGTCAATCATACAGGGAGAAATCAACTGTAGAGGAGAAGAAACACTAATTTCTCCATTTACTAGGTGCGAAGAAAACATTATCACGTTATCTAGGATGCGTTTAGTCAATAACTGTTAACTATAACTAACCAATAACTAACCAATATTTCTAACAAATCTGACAAAATCAGAGTTATTTAGCATATAGTGGAAAATTAATTAGATGAGCATTGAAAAATATCACACTCAACAGAAAAAGCCCTGAACCCCACCAGTTGAAATTAATTTGTCTAGTAGCTACAACAGTATCCCCGTTATCATCACAATGGAAAGGGAAAGCCTTTAATGAAAATGTTTAAGCCGTGACAGAATCAAGCTGTCGGTTTTGACTGGGATGCCCTGCCACCACAAATAAGCCTCTGAGGTAGGGGAGGCACTGGTATGGTTGGGTATTGCTTGAAATTATCCAGTGCCTTGAATTTGATACAGGTGCCAAAATGCTATTTTGTTCAATACCTATGTTGAACCTTATTATGGAATGCAATAGCCTAAATTTTGATTTTGAAAACAGTAACGGTAACAAAGCAGCATAAAACTTAAGTTGCGAGAAAGGTTTGTGAACACTTACGAATTACCTGCATTCCTACATAAACGGCTCCTAAATCACGGTCTGACCGTCATGTAAGTCATACCAATAGATAAACACAATGTGATTTAACAAATGACACACAAACAATGTGCTCTTACATGTTTTTATTGAACATATTGTTCAAAGATTAACAGCCTAATCTGTATGTGAACCACTAGGATAATGACTTGTGAAATAATCAGTCAGGTGATCAATCAATGAGATGACATTTAGGGGTGGGTTAGAGGTGTCCTGTCATAAAAAAAACACAGTCTGCTCTCCAAAAAAAGGATATCTGTTGAAGTGCAATATGCCCCGGTCAAAAGAAATTTCAGAAGACCTCCAGAGAAGAGTTGGTGAGGCTCATAAGGCTGGACAAGCTGATGGACATTCAGATTTATGTCAGAATCAGTTTAAAATTATAAATCAAATTATTTTCAATCACTGTCACATCTGCAGTTCGCTGATGATGCATAAAATGTTATCAGTTGACCAAAGTATCGGTCGTGCAACAATACAGATGTGTCAATGCAGGGTTCCAGTTCTCTTGCCTGTCTAAAGGGGTAGCTATGTGTATTCTTACTAGCAAACTGACTTGGTAGCAAATAAAGGTGTCTTTAGGCCACAGTGGAGTAGTGCACAGGTTATCTGCCTTGCATGACGGTCATACTAGAGAAAGAGCTGAAAGCATCAGGCAACAGACTACAAAAGCTGTTATGTGGTCAGTTGACACAGAGAGCTCCTTGGAATTCAGCTTTCAGCTTGGCCAATCCAGTGGCTTTGTCTGGGCATCTAAATCCAGTGATAACGTTTAAGGTATATGCTGGTCCTCCACTGGGTTTAGTTTAATAGATCCATTTATCAGCCAATTCAACAATGACTTGCACTGGGAAAACAGTGTACTCATCTCAAGTTATCACCGTCCTGCAAGCATAAACCCCAATAGCAGCAGATCTGGATGCAGTTTTTTTTCTGGAGTGGATAAAACGCCCTACCTAAAAAAATTCCAATCCTGGGAACTGAATGTGTCCTTGTTTTTCGGTAACTTACATCATATACGATAACTTGACAAAACTTACCTTATTGTCAGGGTCTTCTGGTAAATACGGCATACAAGTGATTCACCAAGCAGCACTTTACTTTAATAAAATCTTAGCTTTTAAAATTGGTTCGCACTGCTCGCAGCCCGCCCTGTGTGTTTTGGTGGAAAGGTATTATGCGAATAACAGCAGAACCAATTATAAAGTCGAGATTTAATTAAAATAACCGTTCCTTCATGTTGTCTGGTGCATGTCAAATTGAAGAATGGCTCCTTGTGATGTGTAAACCGTCGCAAGTCACAGTCTACTGGGTGTGTACGTTTGCCGATTAGCAAGAACACAATAAACAGCCAGATTTCCGAATGGTTTGGCGTAGAGAGCGGCGTGCATCTAGGCTAAATGGCAGCTAGCTATGTGGCTGTGTGCTAGCTCGAATGTGCACATCTCAGCCGGCAACCCACAACAAAAGACATTTAGATGATTATAAGCCTATCACATTGTCCTTCTGTCTGGTTTCAAGCATAGCATTTACCTACCAGTTGTAATTGTTTACCTTATTTCGTTTAAGTCGAAAGTCCTCCGACTCCGCCATGTTTTAATTATGTTGCAAACGCCGCGCTTCAGAACACCCACCCACCGCTATGGGATGTGGATGCAAGCTAGCTAACGTCGACAAGCTAACCGTGCAAAAATAAAGAACTATTAGCCTACTTCTACGACTAATACCAGGACTAACTGCCAAATCCGTTTGAGTGGATGCGTGAAAGGGCTTGTTATGATTACGGAGCAATGCGCTTATACGTATAGATAAACGACGTGCATAGGTTTTTTTGGGTTGTTTTTATGGCTATACTATGGTTTGGTCGGATGCATGCACCCCCGAACTCTCGTTTTTTCGACCAGAGTCAAGACAGCAGGATTAAAATTTAAACTTCCGATGAAAACATTCAAAGTAAAACTCCTATTGATGAATACAGACGTATTCCACAAATAAATGTCATATAAAGCAATACAAAAACATAAATCAGCATCAACTGATGTACATTATACCAGCAGAATTAAAATTGAAACCTCCAGTGAAAACATTCAAAAATAAAACGTTTAAGTTAAACCTTTTAAGTTAAAACCGCATAAATTAATGCTTTTTCAACAATGCCAAGAATTTGTTTATAGTGGTGAATCCTAATGCCTAATGATAATCACCAACTGATGGTAATAGTTTGTCAGCATTTTCATGTACTACTACACTGCTTCATATAACCCTATGCAAGAGGCCAAATATACAGGGCAGCCAAAAACAAACAACAATAAAATATATAGAATAAAAGTACCAGTTTGTAGGGTCAACTCAGTCAGAATAACCCACCACTGAAATGCCCTGTGCTTGGCTGAGGTGAGTGAATGAAGTTATTCTGTAGCTAACCAGTATAGAACAACAACAATCTGTGACAGGACTCCCAAACACGAAGACCAGTTTTGGCCCCTTAACAATTAATCAAATGAACAATAATGATTCCAGAGAATGTTTGATACGATGCGTTGCACACACAAATGCCTACTCATTCTTTTCTCCAAAGGTAACACATTTATGCTTTTATCTCGAAGGCCAAATATCCTTACTTCTGGTCATATTCTGGTTCCCTCTGGTTGGCTTGACGCAGCTCCCTCTCCGACACGCATGGCTGTGCCGTAAAACTACGTGTATTAGCGCAAACTATAATCGTCCAGCGGACACGAGATAGGTGCACTCTTTGTGATAAAAACGATCAATCTAGCACACAGATCAACCAACCACGTACAGTTTGACATAATGACAACGATCCCACTGACGAAAAAATGCTTCAAAAAGTTGCTCCACCACTATATCATCCATTTTGGTATGCTTTGCATTTCCGCATATAGAAATAGAGAGAATAGAACGTACGGTAGGCGGTCTCTTAATGAAACCCCGTTCTGTTTACAGCATCTCTAGCCGCAACGACCCGAACCTTTCACCGGGTCAAACAACCATCAAAACGTTTACAGGAAGCAGGAATCGACATTGTTGTTTTGCTGTCATTTGCACTAGATCTCCTCCCTTGTCTGACAGTATTTATTTATGGTGCTAATCGCGATCTCTTCGTAAGCGCATGAATGGCAATGACGGCAGTGAGAGCGGCGGGCCCGGCGTCTTTGTCCCGGTTCAGGGGAGCGCTGGTCGCGGCTGTGCTGGGCGACTGTGTCGGCGGAGAGTTTGAGGGAGCGGAGGAGGTTCCCATGGAAAACGTGCTGCGGCATCTCAGCAGCCTAGATGATGACACCAAAGGAGATGGTGAGGAATGGGGATGGATGAGATTTCATGCAGATACCGATAACAGTAGACCAGACTGCATGGCAAAAAAGACAACCTCTTCCCTCCATTCCTACACCGAGTCTTTGCCTAACTTTCATGCAAAACCTAATTTGAGGCCATAACACTCGTGCATTTAAGCTCCACAGCTCACCATTACGGTTAAAGGATTTCCTGTGTACTTGCTAAAGGCAGTATCAGCTATTTATAGTGTCAAAATATTGCTTGTTGCCAATGGGCCTTGCACTGTAGTCTGTATATGAGAGCAATATCTATTCAATAATAGGTGTTCTCCCTCTTGTTAAACAATGGATAACCAAAGATTGTTAATGGTGTACTCTTGATAGGCAATGCACTAACAGTGTTGATACGCTGGTATTTGTGACCTAGGTTTTTGTGCGTTTGTGTCTCAGGTATCCTCGAGTACAGCGATGACACGGCCATGGCGCGCTGTGTGGTCCAGTCTCTACTCACCCGGGCCGGCTTCGATGAGCAGGACATGGCTCGCAGGTTACACACACACACACACACACACACACACACACACATTGCTGAACACTGGCTTTCAGTACAACATGGTTTGCATGTCATTTCATTGGCCCAGAAAACATGCATTGCATACACACATGAACCGAAGCCCTCTTGCCCCTCTAGGTTTGCCAAGGAGTACAGCGTGTCTCCAGGCCGTGGTTACGGTCCTGGGGTGATCCAGGTGTTGAAGAAGCTGTCCTCCCCCCAGCTCGGTGATGTGTTCCAGCCGGCCAGGGACCAGTTTAATGGCAGGGGCTCCTTCGGGAACGGGGGAGCCATGAGAGCGGCCCCCTTCGCACTGGCCTTCCCCGACTTAGCTGATGTTAAGACGGTGAGCCAAGTTCACATTCCTGTTAGTGAGCACTTCTCCTTTGCTCCATCCACCTGACAGGTGTGGCATGTCAATATATTGATTAAACAGCATGATCATCACCCAATAAAAGACCACTCTAAAATCTGCACTTTTGTCACAGTGCCACATGTCTCAGGCTTTTTGAGGACTGCCAGAATGTCCTTTAGAGCTGTTGAGAACTGAATGTTTTTCTACCATAAGTCACCTCTGACGTCGCTTCATAGAATCTGGCAGTACATCACACGAGTTCATGGTCACAGAAGTGGTGTAACCGTGCAGGCCCAGGACCTTCACATCCAGCTACTACACCTGCGGATTCGTCAAAGACCAGCCACCCGGACAAGCTGAGGAAACTGTTGGTTTGCACAACAGAAGAATTACGGCAAAAACTGCCACCTGCATGTCCGTCTTCCTCACCACGGTCTTGACCTGACTCGTCATATCTGACTTGAGTGGGAAAATGCTGGAGACAGGTCCTCTTCACCAGTGAAACCCCATCTCAACTGATGGCAGACAGCATGAGTTGTTGCGTGGGTGAGCAGATTGCCCCATGGTGGTGGTGGGGTCATGGTATAGGCAGGCATAAGCTACAATTTGAACGCGGAGATACGGTGATGAGATCCTACAGCCCATTGTCATGCCGCTAATCCACCGCCATCACCTCATGTTTCAGCATGATGATGCTCGGCCCCTTGTCCCAAGGACCTGTACGCAATTCCTGGAAGCTGAGACCGTTACTCCATGGCCCGCATACTCACCAGACATGTCACCCGCTGAGCATGTTTGGGACGCTCTGGGTCGCCGTGTTCCAGTGGGACATCATTCCACGTTCAACAACTTGATGTGTTGTGCTGCGTGAGGCAAATGGTGGTCACACCAGATCCTGACTGGTTTACTGATCCAAAGCTCTACCTTTTTTTAATTTAAGGCATCTGTGACCCAACAGATGCCTTTATATCCACGTGAAATCCAAAGACTAGTACCATATGAATTTATTTGACTGATTTCCTTGTATGATCTGTAGTTCAGTGAAATCTTTGAAGCAGTTACCAGTTGTATTTATGTTTTCGTTCAGTGTAATTTGTGTGATCGCTAAATTTATGGTTCACAAAAGCACACACACAGTATGTTGTGAAATATGTGTAACGGCACAACCATGAAATGCTGGAATAGAGACAAACTGAGTGGTTTCTCTCTCTCTCTCTCTCTCTCTCTCTCTCTCTCTCTCCTCTACCAGTTTGCCCGTCTGGGAGCCATGCTGACCCACTCCTGTTCTCTGGGTTATAATGGGGCGGTGCTGCAGGCGTTGGCTGTGCACCTCTCCCTGCAGGGGGCGCTAGACCTACCCCAGCAGTTCATCAGCAGGCTGATCACAGAGATGGAGGAGGTGGAGGGCGACGAGGCGACTCGCAACGATGCCAGATTGTGAGTTCTGCATGCATAAAGTATCTAAGGCTGCACTGGTGCAGATCTGATCTGGAGCGTCATTTTTGTGCCACTTGAAAATTAGCGTCAATCCTCTTTCACCCACATTAACATTTTGTGTGTGTGTGTCTTTCCAGCCTGAAGGAGGCAGAGAAGCCTTTTTGTGAGCGCCTCCACAGAGTTAAAGACCTGATGGACAGGAGCAAGGTCAGCATAGAGGAGGTCATATCCGAACTGGGTCAGTATCTGTCTGTCTGTTTATTTATTTATGTCAATTCATCTTTCCACCTGTCAATCATTCCTTCCTTCAAGTCTTCTTTCCCTTCCTTTCATTGGCTCCCTTCAAAACTGTAACTGATTAAGCGCTATACAAATACACTTGACTTTCAGCCTGTATATTTTTATTTATATTCTATATTTAATGCTGCCGCCACGACCCAATTTCCCAGGGATCATTAAAACTGCACTAGGGTAACTTTGCACTTTGGCGGCCCCAAGTGGCAGTGGGAGATAACAGTTGTGGAAGTTTGAAGGACTTCATTGCCCAGAAATGGCAAGAAAATGTCAGTAATCTGCACACTCCTCAGACTAGATTTCTTCTTCTTGGTGTCTGGTAGCAAATCTAAGGGGTCTCAGTTAGTGGGAATGGGATGCTCTTTTCTGTTGTGACTTTGTGATAAAATGGGTGGATAAAGATCTTGCCAAGTGCAGTTTCAACCAACCTCCCAGCTTCATTGTCCATTGTTTTTTGTTTTGTCCCTCATCACTCAACATTTTCCTGTCTTTCCTTCCAGGTAACGGCATCGCAGCCCTCCACTCAGTCCCCACTGCCATCTTCTGCGTTCTCCACTGCCTGCAGCCCCGGGAGAGCCTTCCGAAGAACTACGGTGGTCTGGAGAGGACAATGGCATACAGCCTGGCCCTGGGAGGGGACACGGACACCATAGCCTGCATGGCCGGGGCCATCGCTGGGGCCCACTATGGCATCGAGGCCATTCCCCAGACCTGGATGAAGTGCTGCGAGGGGGCGGAGGACGCCAATGTGAACGCAGGGCGGCTTCACACGCGGTACCACCAGTCACCACAGGGGGGCGGCAGTGGGGCAGGGAAGCAGAGCTGTGAGGATGGATCTGAAAACCAGTCAAACACTTCAAACAGCACAGAGAAGAAGAGGGGAGCGGAGTGATTCTTGAACTAGAGGGACAAAGTGACACACTTAAAACACACACACTTAAAACACACACACACACACAAACACACGCACACACTAAACATACACTTACCTTGACATTTTCAATTTCAGACTTCATACTTGTGACATTGTGGGGGAAAATATTTCTACATCACATTTTTTTTGTACTTGAAATATGGCTGTATTCTACTGTTGCCATTCCTCAATGGATCCAATAGGGTACTGAGAAGCTCACCCATACAAAACTGGTTTCAAAGAAGAATGCTAGCAAGCTGAAGAATAAAGATGAACAAAAAAGAGCTTAGTAAAAAAACAAAAAAGAGACAGAACACTCTAAATGTCAAGTTCTCACATTAAATTTAACATTTTATTTCACACATACATAAATACACACCTCTCTCTCCTATTCATGCTCTTCCCTGTTTTCTGTTGAACAATCTTTTGTCATGTGAAAGTTGCACTATTAATTGACCATGACTTGTTTTTATCCTTTTTTGGTGGAAAAACAATTATTTAATAAACTTTTTTTTTAACTTTCTACTTTTCTATGAGTGTTTTGATTTAAACACGTTAGAATGGCTTAAGACAGGATGGGTCTTTTTTTTTAACCACATCAAGATGTCTTGTCAGTAAAGCTTGTAACCCAATAGAGCTTTGTAATTGTAGCGCATTCAGCGACAAAGTATATGGTGAATAAATGCTATGCAGAATGTCAATAATGCAAAAAAGACAGAGCAATTTTTCCTCTGTGTTGCAATTATTTCTCTCAAGTTGTAACATTCAACAATATAAATAAGCCTGTTGGTACCAGTGTTAACAGATTAATATTTTCTGGTTCATACTTCTTGGCACCATAAAGACGCAAAGCTCATTTGGATGTAAAACAGACTCCTGTCCAGGTTTTGTCTCTTGACAGATTGGAGTCTTTGTTCTCTTCTTTCTAGCTTCTTTTCATAAATATTGACTGAGCTATTGAAGGACGTGAATTCCATTTTGAATAGTTTTACTTTAATGATTTTTTTCTCCTTCAAAAATATTGACACTTCTACATTACATCCGATGAGGCCGTTCCTCTCTTCAGTACGCCGCTTCTGAATATTTTATTCGTTAAAACACCATTTCATTATAATCAAAAGTCACAAATCATATCTGTAAAACCATAACACATTGCATTTTTAACAATAATAGTTTTGTTTTGTTTTTAAAAAGGGTTGGCTTAGTAAACATGTTAAAACACTTGTGGCATTTAGAGCCCTGTTTTGTGTATGAGTAGGGTTGGGAAACACTGGCCAGTGTTTGTTTCCCACCCTGGCACCAGTGTAACTAAGAATAATCCATGATATTGTTAAGAGGGAGTGCATTAAAAACCTTCTCAGCAGACACCCTCGCCCTCTGCTCCACTGGACAGGCTGTTTACTTGTTTCACACCATAAGTTCTATAGTCTTTTTGTGTCACATAATTAGTTCAAAATACATTTAAGGAACATGTTTCTATCAAAGTGGAATGGAAATTAAAGACATTCGTGTTTAAATCTAAAACTCAAATAACAGATGCATACAAAGATTGGAAAGTATTGTGCCCATTTAGTCACCTGAGAAATTGTACCAAAAATACGATTCATATTTCATCTTTAGGTTATAGTTAGACATTTTGAATACATTAATTTCAATCATCTCAAAATTGTTCTAATTTTATGATTCCGGCTAAGAAATAGTTTGTGTTATACCAGGTCCGTTTAATACATCTCTTTATACAAGTGGATTTTAGCTTATAGGTGTAATCTGCTTCAGATGGCTGCAGCACATTGTGGATACCTGTGTAACTTACGGGTGGCATCTCATTCCAATTTGTGGTCTCCAATTTCACTATGAAAGTCAACTAAGAAAACAATACTGATAAGTGCACCTATGTAAACAACGATTACATATTAGATTGCCAAAAGTTAAAAAACAACTTGCCAGGATACCTGCAAAAACATGGAAGGAGACCTACTTATGGAAACAGGTGACCTTCAAACCAAAGTACAACCCCAACAATGGCTATAGATGTGATTATATTGTTTCATAACAGTCACAGATTGATTCACAGAAGATTTCTTTCTTTGCCCAGGTTTTAATCTGCCCAAATCATAGATTTTTGTCCGCTGGGGCGACCTCTAAGAAAAGCTGCAGGAACACTGTAAGCTTATTCAAAAGGCCGGGGCAGAGCTTGTAATGGATGAAGGGCACATAGAATAAAATTCCACTGAAGATGAATAAAGCCACATAGAGGAATTCTATCTGGGGATTGTCTATGATCGGTGCCAGCACGAGGAACACTGCTGCAATGACCACCAGTATGGGGATTATAATGGGGACCTGTGAAGAGAAGAAGAGAAAAAGTTTTGTTTAAGATCTTTTCTTTTTTTTTTTACCTCCAGCTAGTTTAGGGTTTGACATTTGTTTTTAAGTGGATACAAACAAGAACATTTAAAGATCATTTTGCTGAAACAATTTTGAATTTCCGTCTTGAAACCTTTTGACAGCTACTGTGAGTAATCAGCAGTTGAGGACAGGGATTACGTTGATCAGCGGGGTTTCTTGGTGAACGCGTGAACTGACCTTGTACGGCCTGGGCAGCTCTGGTTTCTTGATCTTGAGATAGATGAGTCCAGACAGCGTGATTCCATAGAAAAACCAGGCAGCGAAACTGACAATAGCAATTCAGATGAACGTCAGGCAAAGACAAACACATTGTATATTCTTTGTACAGGTAAGACAGAATGTAACAGGTCTGACAAACATATGACATCTGTTAGAAATAGAGAATGAATATTAAAGTAAAGTAACAAGATAGGGTTATGAAATGAAAAAATAATGTTATATCACTATATTTCCATCAAGTGTAAGAAATGAAAAGCTGTTGAAGCATCAGAATGCATACATATTTTCTCTTTTTTTCCACAAAAACAGGACATTATGAGGAATCTGAATTTATCTCACTTGAAATATCACTTAAAGGAGAATTCCGGGATTTTTAAACCTGGCCTCTATGTCAACAAAATCGCCTATTACACCGCAAAACAAAGCCCTGGATTACCAGTGACCTGAAGGCACTTCTAAACAAGAAGAAGATGGCTTTCAGGTCTGAAGACAGAGAGGAACAGAGGAGAGTGCAGCACGAACTCAGAGAGATGCTGAGGACATGCAAGGACAACTACAGGAGGAAGCTAGAGGCCAAACTCCAGCAGAACAGTGTGAGGGAGGTATGGACGGGAATGAAGCACATCACAGGGATGAAGGGGAAAGACAGGCAGACAGCAGGGAGCCTGGATAGAGCAAACCAGTTTAACCAGTTTTTTAACAGGTTTACAGATGAAGACATCTGCATCAACCCCCGCCCAACTGTGACTACAGGCCAGGTAAAGAGACAGCTGGAAAGACTACATCAGCGAAAGGCTGCAGGCCCTGATGGCATCACACCCAGGATCCTGAAGACCTGTGCCAGCCAGCTGTCTCCTGTACTGGGACATCTGTACAACCTGAGTCTGAGTCAGGAGAAAGTCCCGATGCTGTGGAAGACGTCCTGCCTGGTGCCAGTCCCCAAGAAGTCGAGGCCATCCGAGCCGGCAGACTACAGACCAGTCGCCCTCACATCTCATGTGATGAAGGTCCTGGAGAGACTGGTCTTAGCCCAGCTGAGGCCACAGGTGAGGACGTTTCTGGACCCTCTGCAATTTGCCTATCAGCCCCATTTAGGAGTCGATGATGCTGTCATCTACCTGCTGCAACGAGCCCATATGCATCTGGATGGTGGGGGAGGCACTGTGAGGATCACATTCTTTGATTTCTCCAGTGCTTTCAACACCATTCAACCTCTGCTACTGGGTGAGAAGCTGCGGGGGGTGGGTGTTGACGACACAATGATCTCCTGGATTACTGACTACTTGACAGGCAGGCCACAGTTTGTCCGTCTGGGCAGTGTCCTGTCTGATGTGGTGGTCAGTGATACAGGAGCTCCACAGGGAACTGTGCTTTCTCCCTTCCTCTTCACCTTATACACCACTGACTTTCAGTACAACTCTGAGTCATGTCACCTACAGAAGTTTTCTGATGACTCAGCTGTTGTAGGGTGTATAAGAGAGGGAGAGGAGGGTGAGTACAGGACACTGGTAGACAACTTTGTAGAGTGGTCCGACCAGAATCACCTGAGGCTGAATGTCAACAAGACCAGAGAGATGGTGATCGACTTCAGGAGGAAGAAGATGCCTTCACAGCCAATACGGATCAGGGGGGAGGTGGTGGAGGAGGTGGAGGACTACAGATACCTGGGAGTGGTGATCGACAACAGACTGGACTGGAAATCTAATACCGAGGCTGTGTACAAGAAGGGGATGAGCAGACTCTTTTTCCTGAGGAAGCTGAGATCCTTCAACGTGTGCAGCAAGATGTTGGAGATCTTCTACCAGTCTGTTGTTGCCAGCGCCTTTTTCTTTGCTGCCGTGTGTTGGGGCAGCAGCATCAGAGCCAGCGACACTAACAGACTTGATAAAATCATCAAGAAGGCTGGCTCTGTACTGGGTCTCAGGCTGGAGACTTTTGAGACCGTGGTGGAGAGGAGAACGCTGAACAAACTGTTATCCATCATGGACAATGATCAGCACCCTCTCCATCACACAGTAGACAGACAGCGGAGTACCTTCTCTCACAGGCTGCTCCAGCTCCGCTGTCGAAGGGACAGATACAGGAAATCTTTCCTGCCACATGCCATCACACTGTACAATAACAGCTAAAACTCTGGTCATAACATACAGTCACTATGCACTTTATATGTTCTTACACAACTCTGTTCACTGCACCTTATATTTTATTTTGCACTACAATAATAATGCTTATTTATACATTTTTATATTGCATTCTATATTGCCATTTTAATATGTCTAGGTTGTTCTTTTTTTTTTTATTCATTGTGTTGTTGTTATTGTCTCTGTGTGTAATGCTGCTGCTGCACTGCAATTTCCCAGCTTGGGATTAATAAAGTACATCTATCTATCTATCTATCTAAAATAGGTCCAAAAAGTTTCGTAATTGCTCCGCTAGATCGGCTCAGTCGGCAGTCGCTAAATGGGCTCAATGGCTGCAACATAATCTGTAGGGGCAAGTGCGCGCGGTCAAAGTACGTCCACTATAAGTGCTTGATTTTGCCACTGACAGGCTCAGATTGTTATTTGTGTGTCTGACAACATTACTGAAAGGATCGCTCGAGAAATACACCTTTTTTTTAACCAGAAAACTAAAGTCTAGCTCAAGGAGAAGTCCCGCTCTGAAATGGACGGTGGACAAAGGTAGTTTGTCCACCGAGAGGGTTAAGTTAAGCGAGAGGGTTAAGTTGTTGCAGGAAGAGGACGGTAGAAACCTGACAAGGCCCAACAGACTGACTGAAGATATCCAAAACTAAAAATGTTGATTCTTTAAAATGGAAAATTCGCATGATTTCACTGGAGTAAAATAACCTTTTGAGTGTTGTGATTTAAACTGGGATGAAATCGTAGCAAAAATGATTAAGAAGTAACACATTGCCCAAAAAAGAAGAAATAATTTCCAAGTTATTTTGAAATGTCTTAATAAGGAGGGCTATTATCAAGTGTTGATGTATCATTGAATCTTCCTTGAAAGAGTGCATATTACTTTTACCTGAAGAAGTTGACAATGCTCTGGAAATCTCCAGGGATCAGCACCACAAGGGAGATGGTGGTGGTGAAGATCAACGCTGGAGACGGTGTCAGCCTGTGAACATGAGCCATGGCCAGAATATCTGGCTAGAAAGACAAGGCAAAATGAAACACTTTATTACTACTTTTACTACTACTACTGCTGCTACTACTACTACTGCTGCTACTACTACGTCTCGGCCTAACTTGGGGGCATCTGCGCTGGTGAATGTCACCAATCAGGCTGAAACCTATTAGTAATGCTCCTATGAAAACAAATTTTTTTTTTTTTTTTTTAAAAAGAGTGAAAAGAGCCACTGTCCTAGTTTTCCCTTAGGATAAGAGTTCGACCTTGACACACATTTCCTTATTTTTGATATGGGCCTTTTATGACCTTTAATTACTTTGACATTTTTGTACAGGCATAACTAGGTCACAGAAGCTGCCAACACCTTGTAAACTCAAAGGAGGAGTGAATGACAACTTTGTTTTACACAATTTTGCAGTTATATTGCAGGTATATTTGTTAATGTAATATCTATTATATTAAGTCATATTTGTTTATTCATTCATTTATGTTCATCACAAATAAGTCTCACTTTCGTCAGGCTGATAGACAAAACCGAAATACACCACACAGTTTATGCAGAATGTACATGTAATGACAGCTGAACAAAATGCATAATGGTGAAATGTGAGGCTGACTTTTCAGCCCGGTAATGAGATTCTCACCATGTGTCCTTCCCTCGCTGCAACAAAGCACACTCGGCCACCGCTGAAGAATGATCCATTAAGTGAACCAAAAGCAGATAATGCTGCAGCCACAGACATGATCCACCCCCAGCTCCCTAGCACTTTATTCCTGTTGAAAAACGGCAAGTTTTGAATTCACACATTGTCCGGTACCCACAACATACTTTCCCCCCACATTTAGTCCAAATAGGCGTGAGAGGCAGATAGAGGTCAGTAAAGGTCATAGATTACTTAACGGCTCTTTAGTTTCAACCCGTTATTAACAACAGAAATAGCAAATCAAACCATCTGAATCTGATTCTGTTCGTTTCTTAACGAAACGTCTTAAGTTTTGAATTCACACATTGTCCGGTACCCACAACATACTTTCCCCCCACATTTAGTCCAAATAGGCGTGAGAGGCAGATAGAGGTCAGTAAAGGTCATAGATTACTTAACGGCTCTTTAGTTTCAACCCGTTATTAACAACAGAAATAGCAAATCAAACCATCTGAATCTGATTCTGTTCGTTTCTTAACGTCCCTGACAACTTCTCAGTGAAATCAGGCGCTGTCTTACCCCCAGGTTACAGCTACAGCGTTGGAGGACATCAGCTCTCTAGGTGTCATTACTGTGAGGTAGCTCACATTCACCAGGAGATACAACACAGTCACCATGGGAATGGCTATCAGAACAGCTCTGGGAAGGTTCACCTGAGAGATGACAGAAAAACAACACCAATAGTTTGTTGTAGTGAATACGTACAACCTCAACTGCAATGATGAATGTGGTATCTGGGTGAATCTGAATGACGGCTGTGATGGAAATTATTATGCTTGTAAGCTAAACAGCTACATTAAAGGTTGTTAATGTGCATTCCCCTTTGATGGTGCAGGTAGGCACAAAGATAAGATGCAAAAAGATAACTAAGGGGAGGGCGGGGGGCTGGTTCCTGGTTCCTGGTTCATCTTGTGACTGTTTATGCAAGATGAAAGCAACTAGAGACAAGACTATGCCCTGTAAGACTGTTGTATAAAATGCTGTAATACGCATAACATTGAACTCATATCGGACAGATATTGTGTAATGCTTTATCGGAAGAGGCACAGTCGGGGAATTTGAATGCCCTGGGTTTTATTAGCAATAAAATACTTTGCCATGAAGTTAGAGGTCATCAAACACGTCCAAGGTACACTGGTTTGAGAAAACAGACAATAAAAAACTGCCTCTCGTAAATCTATTTTAAGCTGTACTGATTGCTGACCACACATGCACACACACAAACAAAACAACAGTTGGACACACACACAATTTGTAAACTCTTAACAGCTCACCTCTGGTCTCTTTTTTTTTTTTTTTTTACCTTACAGTATAACTGGACACCTCTGATGCTAAATTCATTCACTTGCAAGTTTTGAGTGGTTGATTTAAGAATCAGAATCAAGGCTCATTTTGAAAATTAACATCGTTCAGTTATCTTCCCACATCAAGACACATTTGCATGTGCAGCCTATCTTGCATATGGCTTGACCTGTCATGTGATAGGACGGCAATGATTGTTTGTTTTTGTAATCAATTGAACACACACACACACACACACACACACACACACACACACACACACACACACACACACACCATCTGTAACTTCTTACGATCTCACCTCTGGTCTTTTTAGCTCCTCAGTCACATAGTTCAAGTTGTACCAGCCAGCATAGGACCAGAGGCCTTGATAAAAAGCCATTCCTAGAGTGCTCACAGAGTACTGAGTACCTACAAATGCATTTTCAGGTTTCAAATTTTCCACAGCTACATCGCTGTTCTGTATGACCGCCACAAGCCCTCCAATTACAATGACCATCAACGTCAGCACCTTGGCCACCAGGAAGATGATTTGGATTCGGATGGCAAGGCGCACATTCAAGATATTGGCCGTGGCTACGACTAGTATAACTGCAGCAGCAGCACACTTCACCATCAATCGGGGAGGAGGGCAGCCCGAGTAGAAGGGTGCTATAGCATATTCTGCAAAGCTGAGAGCTGCTGCTGCAATGCCTGATGGCCTCATAACCAGGACAAAGTGGAATGCCGCAAAGAAAGCAGGACATGGGCCACAGATCCGCAGTAGGTAGATGAATTCTCCGCCAGATTCAGGAATGATCGTCCCAAGCTCAACATACGACAGCGCTGCACATATAGATAAAAGACCTGCGGCAGCCCAGATCACCAAACTTGCTCCAGGGCTTCCAACATAGGCCAGTAAAAACTGCGGGTTCATGAATATACCAGTTCCGATCATGGTTCCTGCAACAAGTGATACTCCACCAATCAAACCCATTTCCCGCTTCATTTTCAAATTCCCAGGTTCTTTGCCAGCCATGGCGGATAGCACTCTTTGTTTCAACAGCAGAGAATGATGGTAGACAGTCCACTCTTGCAGAGCAAGTTGAAGATGGAATCATCTGATCTGTGGCCGATGGAGAAGACTGATATCTAAGTAAGCACTACTGTCCACATAGGAGGACTGGAATCATAAATTGTTAACTTCTTCCTGTGGACAGAGCTATGGCTACAGCAGGAGTTAGAGTCACCCTTGGACACTCAATAACTCAAATTACAATTCTAATGTCCAATCAAGTGTTGGTCCATCCTTGTTTACTGCAAATATGATTTGCGTGTGTGTCAGTGGTCGGCACAGCTTTACAGCAGGCGTTATAAAAACGAACAGCCCCAAGCAACCAAGTGGTGCTGGTTTTGCTCCAATCTAACCCACATCAAATGAGTAACTAAACTGTAAAACTATAATAGAACACCACCTGCAGTCATGTTTCAAGGTTTGTGAACCCGTTGTGAAATTATAGAAATATTTAACAATGCAATCCTTATTTAAGCCTTTTCTTAACTGAAATAAAGGATCTTTATGTTTGTAGTTTTGTTGTTTTATGTAGCAGGGGTTCTTAACCTTTTTGCAAGTGCGACGCCCTTTTGAGGGTTAAAATATTTCCTTTCGTCAAATTTCCTTCTCTTGGCTTTTTTCCTTTCCGATTTCAATATTTTTGATATTGATATTGATATATTGATATTTTTGATACCTCTACTACAATAAAGGTAGGTAGATAGATTATTTATTATTTGTTTCCAAAGGCTGTACACACACAGGGAAAAAAATTAAGTGGTCGAGTCTGTTCCCTGTTGGCAGGCTATTTTAGGCATTTTTTTTTATATATATATCGTCACCCTCTTAAATAATAAAATAAATAATAAAATAAAAGTCACTTTTTGAGGAAAATTATGTTTTTGCTTGAATAATCTCATCATGATGCTGGCCACTTCTGGTAAAATTGCCAACATCCTTAATTGAAAAGATCAGCTGTTCCTACCCCGGTAGTATAATGGCCTACATCAAGAGTGTGACTTAGGCAATTTTTATCCTGATTTAGGCCAAATTACTTCTGGAGTAAGTGATTTAGGCAAACATTTTACAAGCTTTCAAGATGGCGGCTGCTTCAAGAAGAAAGAAATACTACCAGATAAATGAAGTTATTTCCATTATTCAGGGCTCGTCCCCTATTGGTAAGTGATAAGGTTTACTATAATATAGGCTAGGCTATAAATGTTGTGTAGTTATTTAGTCTTTTACTTTCACAATTTATAGTTTAATTACGAAGCCTCCCAGTGGGTTACAGACACGAAATAGCTAGCTCTGTGAAGCTGGTGTACTGGTTACTACTACAGTTGCTGGTTACTGGTTAAAGTTACTGCTGGTGACTAGTAGTTACTAGTCACTGGTAGTAACTAGTTACTACTACAGTTACTACTACAGCCTAAGTAATCTAATCCTCTCGTTACATAATTGACAGACAGCATTATTTGTATGTCAATAGTCATATATTGTCATAACCTTTTTGTGTGAAATCATTAAGAAATATCATATAGTCTATATTTGGTTCAGTTTATTCTGTTTTTTGAAAAACTTGAAAATATGACATAGGCCATTATTTTAAGAGGGTGACGATATATTAAAAAATTATATTTATATATTTTTTTTAAATAATTTTTATATACAGTACCAGTCAAAAGTTTGGACACACGTACTCATAGAAAGGGTTTTTCTTTATTTTTACAATTTTCCACTATTTTAGAATAATAGTAAAGTCATCAAAACTGTGAAATAACACAAAAGGAATTATGCAGTGACCAAAAAAAATTAAAAAAAATCAAAACTATCTTATATTTTAGATTCTTCAAAGTAAAAACCCTTTGGCATTAACAAGCAAATAAATTCCACAAATTAACTTTTAAAGGCCACAATCACTATGTGAGTGTTTAAAATGATGATTTAATCATTGTGGTTCAACATTCTCCACCTCTAAAGTCTAAATGAAAACTACTTGTTGGGGGTGCATTTCAATTTAATTAAAATGTAAGTTTTGAAAATAAATTCATACACAGGCATCAACTTCTCTATTTGTCTAAGAACATTTTGAGCATTTAAGCATCAAGCCTTTATATCAAAATGTCATGAGAAGATCATGAGAAACAAAAACAGGTGTGTCCAAACTTTTGACTGGTACTGTATATATAAAAAAATGGCTAAAATAGCCTGCTGACAGGGAACAGACTCAACCACTTACTCCAGGCCTGTTTAACCCATTGGCTATCACCACTCATCGTTTCATGCAAACTTATTGCGAGGGAACGCAAAAGGGCTCTGTAGTTTGGGGATACCATGAAAAGAAAACCACCATGCTGACTTATATAACATCCATTTGTATGACTACTCTATAGTGAAATCTATCAATACTGGACATAAATATGTTGCACTGGACTGTCTGCTGCACTGCAGGCTCCACCCCCATCGGTGATGAAATGGCAAAGATTTTCCTTTTTGGTCGAAATCAGTAACTCCTCTTTCAGCACTTTGTTCCGAGGAAAGGCTTTTTCAAATGTATCGTACCTCTGGACGCTTCAACTCTTCTGTCACATAATTCAAATTGTTCCAGCCATCATAGGACCACAGTCCCTGGTAGAAAGCAATACCAATTGGACTGATGCCCAAGTTTGTATTTTCAAATGAGTCCTCAAAAACGTCAGTGTGCCCTTTGATGAGCATCACCACACCGCCTATAACGATTACAAGCAGCGCCAGGACCTTGGCTACCATAAAAAACACTTGGACTGACATTGAATTACGGACGTCAAGGCAGTTCACTGTGGCTAGCACCATAATTGCAGCTGCAGCCACGCACTTCACCACCGGCACTGGAGGGGTACAGTCTGCATAGAAGGGAGCCACGGCATATTCGGCAAAACTTAGTGCAACGCCAGCAATACCCGCAGGTCTCACAAATAAAACAGAATTGAAGATTAACATGAAGGCAACGACTGGGCCTGAAGTCCTCAGGATGTAGATGTACTCTCCCCCCGATTCTTGTATGACGGTGCCCAGTTCAGCGTAGCAGAGAGATCCCAGGACCGCCAGCAGACCACAGCATGCCCAGATCACCAAGCTGGCCCCGGGGCTGCCGATGTTGAAGAGCACAGACTGGGGGGACATGAAGATGCCAGATCCGATCATTGTCCCCGCGATGAGGGACACGGCTCCGGCCAGCCCTATTTCCCGCTTCAGGTTGAGCTTCGATGTCTTGTCGTCCATAGTCACAGTGGTTACAGACGCTTTGTTGTCTGACACCTTTTCCACACGCTCAACAGCAGAAATGCTTTAATGTGGAGTCCAAGGTCACTCTGACACTGCAACTGAGGAAGTTAATAATTACACAGGTGGGAATGGGTTTTAAATTTAATTTATTTGTTGTTGTTGGGGTTTTTTTTAAACTCTTTTTCTTTGTTGAGGGATCAAGGGCATGCCAAGTGTGGGATTGCATGAGTAGTGCTAGCACTACTTAAAATTCTTCAGGCTTAAAATTCCTAAAATGCTTCACACTAGGAAAATACCCTTGATTAGTTTGAAACATTTTCATATTGTGTAGGCAACTTATTATTTATTTTTCTTACAAATATAAACTTGTATTAAATGATGACAGCACATTTTTCATGAAAATCAATGAGAGAAAAACACGTGTAACTTCTCAAATGGATATTTCTGTGTTGAACATGTAAACCCACATCCAAAGTTTTTACAGCATTTTATGTCACTGATAACACCTATTACCTAAGTTTACAACTCAGGATAGTATCTTTCCTTCCAGCTACAACACTTTTATACTTTAAACCTATCAAATATTAATATGCTTCTTCTCCTGGATGTACAAATGTACATTCTAAGCCTCCTGTATAGATACCACTTGGTAACATCTTTCCTTTAACACCCAAGCAATGTTTCTACACGGGCACTCACAGTCTTTTAACAGTATGAGGTAAAGATCACATACTGGTAAATGCTGATGTGGTTTTATGTCCAGTAGTTATCTACCATGGTTTCAGTACAGTGGTCCCTCTTTTATCCGTCCTTGACGGTCAGGAGGTTTTACCCTCCCCTCCGGTAATGAAGAGGTGAACAGTCTTGTTGGAGTGCAACATCTGTCCGGCCCGTTGGGCCCCCGTGATGGCAGCCAGTTTCTGGGCGTCGTAGCGAGAGTAGAGGGCAGTGCAGGTCCAGCTGGCCTCCTCTCCTCGCCCCCCCGCCGCCAGCATGTTACACACTTCGCTGTAGAAGTGGGGGAAGGTGGGCAGCCCATAAAAGATCAGGTTCTGGATCCCTTTGATGGTGTATCTGAAAAAAAGGGAGCGAGAGATCAACATGACTGACAAAACATGGTGCAAATATGAGTCCAGGTGCCTCACTAGGTGTACGAGTTTGTAGAATAAATAAAGTTCTTTGTTTGGGATGCAGTTTTTGCAGTATCATTTTTGGGTGATGGAGTTTTACAGCAATCCATGATTTTAACTGTAATGGTAGTGATTCCAGTAATCAATTACCCATGCTACCAATGTGAATTAAGTTACACTCCAGTGATTTTACCCCAGTGGTTAGTGAGGTCGTTCCGCACCCAGAGGGCCTGAGTTTGATCCCCTGTGCAGCTATACCTCCCAAAGTAACCTTGAGCAAGATACTCAACCCCTACCTGCTCCAGGGGTGCTACACCAGCTACCAGTGGGTGAAAAGACAATCATCTAACAATCAAATTAGCCACAGGGACACCATGCAGACATTTCCAACACGCATTTTAACAATTTCTTCCAACAGCATTGTCATTGTCATTTACTTGAGTGTCATCTTGATGCTTTACGTTTGATCCAAGGCCGAGGGATTTGTAGAAGTGTGAATGGATGTGCATGCTGTGCGGTGCAATGTGCCAAACATAAATAATCTAATAAATAGGCTTTGTTGCATGCATCAAAATAAATGGAAGAACGTCAATATCACAGTATCACAAGAATAGAATTAAACAAATCAAAGGCTAAGGCAGTGAGCCTCAAAGATACGTGCGGAAGATCCACGGCTCCGTCCACTTGTTGCACCTGTTCTGGTTAAATTGAGGCACTGTGACTGTGTCATTACACGACTGCCTTTTTGACACTATGGTGCAGTATAAAATAATGAAAATAGCTCCTACACTGACTATTGAAATTGTCATGTAAATGCCTTTAGCTGATTATTTGAATCAACGTAAGATCATAATTGGAGTAAGCATGACACGGTTAACACACCTAGATTTCTGCTCAATCTTTTGATTTATTGGGGCATGTAAACACCGTCGTCAGATTTCTTTTTCAATGGATTACCGGATGCGGTAACCCGGAAGTGAAGCCATGTAGAGAAATCGCATTTAAACCTTGTAATCGAGATATTGCCTTAAGCTCATTACTCCCATTAATCAGAGGATTGGGGTGCATATAAATGTACTCAATGTCCTCCTCAAATCAAACAAAGAACCCAACACATGATGGGCTACCTGGTGGACTGTTAAAGACAAGGTGTTTGAAGAACTGACCTCTTGTAGAAGTGGAAGCGTTCAGTGAAGAGCAGGAACTGTTTATCTCCCTCCTGGAAGAAGTGCCTGGCTCGGGACACCTCCGATTTGCTGGAGTACTCGCAGAGGCTGACAAAATTGATCTCCTCTTTCTTCATGTAGTTGCGCAGCCGGACGTAGTCAAAGTAGGAGGGGACGTAGATCATGGTGTGGGACATGACCGAGTCCCTGTACTGAGGCAACACTTTGTCCACAAAGAACTCAAACCTGCAGGGACGGTGGAGAACCACAGAAATATAAATATAATATAAAAAAAACATTTAATCTCTAAAGAAAAAAAAAAGATTCAACTGAATAAAGAGGAAAGATGTGACAACAACAATAAAATACAACATTTTTAACACTTCTAAAACTGAATTTAGGATTTTATGTAGTGCTATATTTAACTGTATTTAAGCCCATTTCAGGCATTGAGGTTAGACATTTTAAGACTCTTCCAGGACCAGCAGACACCCTGCTATAAATTCTACATATGCCATTATCAGGCTATGGTAAATGCATAATGGTTAAAATGCAGGAGGTCCTTACCGAGCATCCTGGTCCATGAAGCTGTCAGAGGAGAGCATCTGAAACACATGAGGCAGCTGCACCAGAACCTGGCAGATCGAACCCGTTCTCGGCATGTTCTTAGTGGCAATCTGGGATAAAACGGGATTGATTATTTACTCCAAATGAACCTCCGTCAAACCCTAAATGTAAATCATATTCAGGAGAACCACAGGATGAGTAATGCCTAGATAGTTACAGATTTAGGTGGAACTAGCTAACCTAGATAACTTAGTATGGTTAGACCGCATTTTTTCAGTTAGTAGCAAGAGCGCTGGGCTTCATAATCTTAGCTACCTTCTCGCTTACCCCTTGCCCTTTTCACTGGGTTTCAGTCTGTTACTTAGCCCCCCCATTTGGCTGAGGTTTAACTCAATCAATGAGATTATTTCTGCCTCTGAGAAATGGTCGTTTCACTAAAACTCCAATCTGAGTTGAATTTAAACATTCCTGGAACAAGTGTCATGTTAAGCGTGAGTAGAGTACCTACCTGTCCGAGGTAGTTGGTGCAGTGCTTGGAGAGGATGTTGTTGATCTGAGGGTCCATGATGGAGCTGAACACCAGGGTTTGCCGGTAGTGTCTGGCCCAGTTGTTCAGGTTCCACATCCTCACCCTGGAGAAGTCAACGCCATGGGAGTCCAGCGGCTGCAGGTTCACATGCTTCATCACATGCTGTTGAGGTGACAATGTGACATTTCATAAGACATCAATGTATACAGACACGCTGCATCTACAACCAAACGTGAGCAATACGCAAAGAAGGAAGGATAAAATAAAAAGGAAAATGCAATGCAAGTAATATTTTTCAATTACCTAAAAAAGAAGATCCTGAATTATTTATGCACATCAAGTTTTTAAAATTCTATCAACATTTCTATTGGGTTTTTAGTGTGTCATTTTCATTTATAGTTTCATAATGTGGGTGTTGTGAAGCACTTTGAGACTGTGATTTGGACATAGAACTTAGAGACGGATTAAGGGCTACACAAATTTGTCTGTCTGGAAGCCCATGAATTGATTATGCAGCATTTTAATTGATTCCATTCAAGTATGTTGTTATTATTATTGGTTTTAGGGGTCTAATGGTCTAAATGCTGCTTCAGGGGCTTTTCCACGTTGCCAAGAATACATTCTGGGGGAAAACATTGAATTCTCTTGGAATGAAAATTGAAAAGATAGTTCACTATCAGCTTTTGTGGATTCAATCCAAAAATATCAGTGTCAGTCTCAAAAAAAACCCTGTGGTTCGAATCTGAATCTGGGATGCTCTGTCGAGGCTACTGCAGGGTTTCTCTAAAGGCTGAATTTTTTCTACTTGTCACTGATGGACAGCAGAGGGTGCCACTTCTACACTGCTAGTTAAACACCGAGCTGCAATAACGAGCAATGTTTAGCAGGTTAGTGTCCTTACCAACACGTGTTCCCAGTTCTGCATGAGGAAGACGTCGGCCTGGTCCACCACCAGCACCTCGATGGAGGAGAGGAAGTCAAAGTCTCTCTTGTTTTCTCCCTCAGCCCCCAGCACTGTGCGAAGGCCCAGCGGAGACCCGATGATGATGTCCGAGGAGTAGAAGGGGGCGTAGAGACGTATGCTGCTCCTCACGATGGAGACGCCTGGTGGAGAGAGGTGATGACAAGCGGGCTTCAGACAGAGACAATGACGGGGAACTGGAATACACCAGTTCACTCAGCTTTTTGAATGATCTTTGATGTTTTAAATCTCTCACCTCCTGTAAATATTCTCATTGCTAAATTCTGCTATTCTCTATGCTACTATGCTATCTATTGATTCATTAAGGTTCCATCATCCAAAGGCTGCAGGCTGTTTCAACAGATGTAGGGTTAACTATGAATGTGTCCTCTGAAAGCCATTTGTTTTCTTAATCCACGGCAAAATATTGTGGGCTCCAAGTTATTGTAAATGTGTTGTTTCTACTGTACCTGTTCCATGTACTCATTTAATAAAGAAGGCTTTACTTCAGTTTATAATACTGACCTTGCACTCTCCTACCTTCCTCTTCCCCTGACATCACAACTTCCTCTCTCATGTTATCTATCCTGCTCTACTAAAATGTCCTGTTTATTTATTTATTTCTCTCCTTTCATTCAGACACTACATATTACAGTTTTGTAGATAACTATGTAATTTGTATATTGTATATAGATTAGATTATTGATTATTACATTATTGTAATCTTGGCAATATAAGAATGTGAGTTTAGCACTCATTGTAAGTCACTCTGGATAAGAGTTCGGCTAGATAGATGTGAGGTAAATTGTAACGGAAAAGTGTTTTAGTTATGTGCACCTATCCTGAAATGATCGTCCACGTTGCCCGAGAAGACGGCGCGGTAGTCGTCTGGCCTCTGCAGATTGGGAGGCTTGTCCCCCGGCTCCTCTCCAAACTCATCCTTGAACCTCTTCTTGTTGCTGACGACAATCTTCTTGCCCTTGGTCTCCAGCAGGCCAATGAGCGTCTGGATGACTCGCAGCGCTCCGTCTCGAAACGGCACAAGGATCAGGACCTGGCACAGACCAAACAGTCATTGCAACAGAGTGGTTGGTCGGAAAAAAATAGATATTGTGTTTTGGAACATTGTGGCTAAGTGGAAGCATTTAGCTAAGTGAGGATGGACCACAGGATTGAAGTGTGATATCTATAACCATGAGGATGCCACAGTTTTAACACTATAATCAATAACTATGTCTTGATACATTTAAGACATGGGATCCCTGTGCAGTACCCTGCAGTTTGCAGCAGCACAAATGCATTATGGATTAGGTGTGATCCTGGCCTGAGAATGATCTGTCTAGTGTCTAGATCTGTCTGAAGTAGGTGGTGGTCTGAGGTACCTATCCAGTTCTTAAGGCAGCCTATTTAAAGTGGTGTGGTTTACTGCATGAATTCACTTAAATATAAAAAGATTAAAACTGAACAATCAGCAGAATTTGCGGTTAGAACAATGTTACTGAGCTGTCACAGTGTTGTGGTGGACTGAAATTTCTCAAAGGTGTTGTTTTGGCTCACAGAACAAATGCAGTTGATTTGACGCCACTGTAAAACTAGCTCCCGTCACTTTGTCAAAGATGTGTAACATGTCGTTAGCAACATCTTGTTTGCAACAGGAAGCGACAGGGTTTATGGGAAATGTTATTAATGTTGAGAAACACTAGCACTATAACAATACCACTGGTGTGAGGCTACCAGTCGTCTTGGTCGTTTACAGTAATAATACCGAGGTATCACAATTACTTTGACAGTGATATATATGTTTAAAATACTACATGTAGCATCTTTAACACACCCAAAATAATTCTGCCGGTGGTTTACCTTGGGCCGAGTCAGACCTTGGTCTCTGGGCTCATCCTGTGGCTCGGCTCCGGCTTTAACCTCAGCTTTCCGCTCTCTAAGCTGGGCATTGTGAGCCAGGACACGGGAATTAGCCTTCAGTACGTGGTTGAGCACATGGAGGCAGTAGGTGCTGCGAACCTGGGGACCCTGGCTCAGAGGCGAGCTCTCTGGGTAGTAAAGATCCTTGTAGGAGCCCATGAGGGCCAGCAGCTCTAGTTGGAGGGGGCTGATCTCCTCTGCCACCCCCTGAGGGTTGGATGCCTGGTTCAGAGACCTCCACTGGGCCTCCAGGACTTTGTGGAAGGCAGGGGGACTGGTGTCTTTCACCTGGCCGATGGGGCCAAACTTCTCTAGAGGACTGGTGCATAGCAGAGTGCCTAGTTTTGGCCACTGAGTGCACGGTGAACAAAGATAGAGAAGAATAACTGTAAAACTGGAAAGAAATATGTAGCCTATGCTCAAAATGTGATCAACATTTTCAGGGGAATTTATAGTAATAGTAAAGCAGTTAATACCGTGATCTGAGTCTTGGCTTTGGTGCCAGATGTAATCTTCTGCACATCGTCTTCACTAAGTTCGGTGTCCAAATGCTGCAAGAAAGTGTCTGAAAACACAGAAAAACATTTCCTTTGAGCTAAACATCTCAATCATATCATATTCACTGTGCATGATAACTTGACGAGTTGCTCCAAATATCCTCCACATCTTTGAGCATCTTTCATCAACAGCTTTTCACTCCTTCCTTACCTTTACTGTCCTCTTGCTTGGCAGTGCATTCAGCGTCCTCCTGTTCTCCCTCGTCCATGAAGTTGCTCTCCAGACAGAACTGAGTTTCGTGCTCCTTGTCTATGAACTCCTCATCTGCTGCTGCCTCATCATGCAGCCCTGCCTCCTTCTCTTCGTTCGCCTCCTCCCCCTCCTCCCCTTCTGGTGCTTCAGTCAGAGCTTCATCTGCATCCTCGAGTTCCTCCTCTCCCTCTTCATCTTCATCACCACCTCCATCACTGTCCCCTATGGTGGCAAGCAGCAATGATACTCATTTAATTGCAATAACAGCTACGTTGTTCTCTTATTAAAGTGTCCTTGCACAAAAAAAAAAATTGTTTCTTATGATTTGCCTTTACCAGGAAGCTCGTCTTCCTCCTCCTCCTCATCTGTGCTCTCCTCATCACTCTCGTCGTTGTCGTTGGCAGGTTGGCTGAGAGTTGAAAGGAGTTTCTGATAGGCAGTTTGCTGTTCTGCTTCCTCCTCCTCCTCTTCCTCCACGCTCTCACCATCAGACTGTTCTGGGCTTGCCGGCTGGAGAAGACGAGTACAGCTTTTACTTTGACCACAACAACCTTTGTTGATATGTTAATATAGTAATAAACGTAATGTACATAGCCACTTTCAAAAGTGTTACAATTCCACAATTAGAGACAATAAGATAAACAATAAAAATTAAAGAGAAATGAAGCGGGCAATGAAAAAAATATTGGTCAAACAAAAATATATGGGGTGACAAGCATCGGGATATGTTCAGTGGTACTCACCAAGTCGACTATTTGAGTTCTCTCGGGTCTTTCCTTGACACTGAAGAAACACAAAGGGTAACATAGCTACTGAGATAGAGGACCTTTGTGCCAAAAAGTCTGCAATAAGTAACGTTTCCCAAACATCCCGGACAGGGCACTCGCTGACATGCTGGAATTCAAATATTTATCATGTTCTATATTAGTTGGCTTTGGCTCCTATACCCTGTTTATCTTGTATGGAGAGATCCTCACGCCAAACCTCATTCAAAAATTAGGCAATTAAATCTCAATTTGCAGAATTGGTTCACGCTGCTCTCTAATGCACTCCACGGTGGTGGGAGATTGTGGAAGTACCAGGGGAGCAGTTTCTTAAAAGTTAAAATGTTATTGAAATAAGCACTGGTGCAGCGGTTCCCAAACCGGTCCTCAAGTACCCCATGTCCTGCAGGTTTTAGCTCCAGCTCTCCGCGGGCACACCTGAACCAATTAAGGTATCATGAAAACGTGAAGCCTCTAATTGGTTCAGGCGCTACTGATGCATATGAGTGAACAGGTTTGGCCATAATAACATGAAACTATATCTGTATCGCTAACTAGCTAAATTATAACTCATACATAATTTAGCTAATTTAGCTCGCCATACAGTTGGCTCGTTAACGTTAGCCGAACAGCTAATAAAATGGCAAAAACTGCTCAAAGCTAGGCCTAAGATGACTGTGGTGCTTACTTATCATGGAAGGGATGCTCCTCTCCAAATTCTTTCAAATGTTTCTTCTGCTTTTTGGACAAATTCGTGAAAGCTTGCTTGTTCTGTCTTCTTTTGCCCATGTTGACAGTGTGCTGCACGTGTTTCTCCTTCTTCGTTGGTGGTTATTGCTTAGCAGTAACAGTGTGATAGCACCATCTGTAGGACTGGAGTAGAATTGCAGGGCTGGAGATGTACTTCCGGCCTGTCGCGTGACGCTATTATGCTGCAGAGCCCAGTCTATACAGAGTTGGACAGTTACTTTACAATAGCTATTACAATAACATGAATCCGGAACTATGGTAAAGTCCCTGCATCTCAGACAATTTGCCACCAAAACTTCCAAAACCTGCTTATAGCGACTACATTTTCATCACCACCTCCATCACTGTCCCCTATGGTGGCAAGCAGCAATGATACTCATTTAATTGCAATAACAGCTACGTTGTTCTCTTATTAAAGTGTCCTTGCACAAAAAAAAAAATTGTTTCTTATGATTTGCCTTTACCAGGAAGCTCGTCTTCCTCCTCCTCCTCATCTGTGCTCTCCTCATCACTCTCGTCGTTGTCGTTGGCAGGTTGGCTGAGAGTTGAAAGGAGTTTCTGATAGGCAGTTTGCTGTTCTGCTTCCTCCTCCTCCTCTTCCTCCACGCTCTCACCATCAGACTGTTCTGGGCTTGCCGGCTGGAGAAGACGAGTACAGCTTTTACTTTGACCACAACAACCTTTGTTGATATGTTAATATAGTAATAAACGTAATGTACATAGCCACTTTCAAAAGTGTTACAATTCCACAATTAGAGACAATAAGATAAACAATAAAAATTAAAGAGAAATGAAGCGGGCAATGAAAAAAATATTGGTCAAACAAAAATATATGGGGTGACAAGCATCGGGATATGTTCAGTGGTACTCACCAAGTCGACTATTTGAGTTCTCTCGGGTCTTTCCTTGACACTGAAGAAACACAAAGGGTAACATAGCTACTGAGATAGAGGACCTTTGTGCCAAAAAGTCTGCAATAAGTAACGTTTCCCAAACATCCCGGACAGGCTGCTCAAAGCTAGGCCTAAGATGACTGTGGTGCTTACTTATCATGGAAGGGATGCTCCTCTCCAAATTCTTTCAAATGTTTCTTCTGCTTTTTGGACAAATTCGTGAAAGCTTGCTTGTTCTGTCTTCTTTTGCCCATGTTGACAGTGTGCTGCACGTGTTTCTCCTTCTTCGTTGGTGGTTATTGCTTAGCAGTAACAGTGTGATAGCACCATCTGTAGGACTGGAGTAGAATTGCAGGGCTGGAGATGTACTTCCGGCCTGTCGCGTGACGCTATTATGCTGCAGAGCCCAGTCTATACAGAGTTGGACAGTTACTTTACAATAGCTATTACAATAACATGAATCCGGAACTATGGTAAAGTCCCTGCATCTCAGACAATTTGCCACCAAAACTTCCAAAACCTGCTTATAGCGACTACATTTCTGAGGGATGACTGATATAATTTGGTCAGTGTGATAGCTCACCAAAGGTACACAGCAGGCAACATTGGTCCTGAATGCTCCTCGGATTTTTTCCAAATAGATTTCTGGCAATATTTCTTGATCTCTGCTCCCCATTCTTATGACAAAAACTTCCAAGATCAATATAGGACTCACTTAAGTTAAGGTATGGTGAGTGCCACACCTTCTCAATTGCCCCCCCCCTTTTTTTGGGGGGGATTACTTTGCCTCCAAATACAATAATAGGCTCGCAATTAAATCGAAAGGAAATTTTCAAGTTTACAGGATGCAACTTGAAAACTCTTGTTATCTCAATCTGAAACATCATCCTTCAGTGAAACGTCTTATTGAAACTTTGTCACTGAGTGTGAGAACATTCATTATAAATTATTGGAGATAAAGGAATTGTCAAACTGACACACAACTTGACACAATTTAATATATGAGAAGTGATATTGACAAGAAAGCTAAAATCTGAGAACTGCTTTTTGATAATGAGATTGTTTTATGGATTACATGCATTCATTTCTCATTTGACATTCACATTCTGTCACTCAGCAGGGTGCTTTCTGTGTCTCTAGCACACCATCAACAAGTGAGTGAATATAAATACAGCCTCTTCAAGGGTTCAAGGCTTATGGAGAGGGCAGCAAAGTGGCAGGTTTGCTGGGCCTTTAGTGCTTCAGTCATTACTGGTTTAAAAGCACATATCCTGAATGCCTCCCTTTTAAAGGCTAGACAACAGGTCTCTGCTGTTTGAAAAGTGACCTTGATCAATTATTGACCATGATATCAATTTACTGTTTGCCTGTTTTAGCTGTTACCATGGCAGAAGCTCATCTATTATTAACCGTTTTGGTGTCTAGTTTTCGTACTCGGG
This sequence comes from Hoplostethus mediterraneus, assembly GCA_034670385.1. Lineage (NCBI taxonomy): Eukaryota > Metazoa > Chordata > Actinopteri > Trachichthyiformes > Trachichthyidae > Hoplostethus > Hoplostethus mediterraneus. Next base: position 545,495 of record JAXDDW010000146.1, read on the forward strand.
GCATTTTCAGCTCAGTTTTGACACGTCAATGGGGATATTATTGTTTGATAATTGCGCACTGACATGGCTTAGGCTGAAAGAGCACGCCTGGCTTCGATGAATGGGGTGTAAAACATGTAAGACGTCTTTTCTTGTGTTTCAATGGAGCGGCCAAAATTGAAACAGGAGAAAGAAAAGGCTGGGAGAACAGTGAGGTTTCGGGTGGCCTCTGCGAACAGCGGCCGCGTCTTGACGGAGGTGTTCAAGGATGAAACGGCGTGGTGCGGGTCCGCGTCGGACTCGGTGGACTCGGACTGCACCAGCAACCCAGAGGCGGAGCGGGAGAGCTCGCCTCCCGCCAGTGAGGCCAACAGCCACCTGAGCGGTCTGGTGGTGGGGACCGCTCCGGACGAAAGTGGGTGCGAACCCGACGACCTGCTGTTGTACGCCAGTGCCAAGAGAGAGTTGCTCTTCAGTAACAAGCGGATCAATATCTGCAGCAAGAACGGGACCGTGCGGGGCGTGAGGAACAAAGTGAGCGCAGGCCAAGTGCTTTTCAACAACCTCTCCAACATGTATTCTGTAAGTAGCTCCGGAATCACAGAGCGGCACAAAAGGTTTCAATGCAATGTGGTATACAGTGTTTCAGCTTCAAACGCTGGATATCTGACCTGTGATTCTCTGTGCCAGAAAGCGGTTCATACGGGGGAATTAACCCAGATGAGTTGGTTGTTCAGTCATAACCAATACTTTCATCCCTTTCTCTTGAAGGGTACGCTTCGTGGCAACAAAAGTCATCCGAAAAAGAGACCCTGGGAAAAGGAGTAATCTGGCTGGAAGTAGAAGTGTTCACACAATATGGTCAACAGAACGTAAAAGGCACATAGTTGAAGATTGCTCCATTGTTTCCCAAGACTCCTCAATACACAGAGTATTTGTCCTGCAACAAAGTGTTCAATAGTTTGAATCCATACTCTTTTAACTTTGAAAGGACTACTTTATTGAATAAAAGCTCAATCTGTCCAAACGTTTTGGGCAGAATGGGAGTACCATGTACCAAAAGGGTTGCTGTTCTTTAACTGTTCATTTTATTTGGCTGAAAATGCCTTCAAATCAATGCTGACAGTCCTTACTTAAATCTCATTGTCACGGTGTACCCATCCAAAGTAATGTAGTATGTGTATCTTTGGTAACGCTATCTGCATCATTATATCTGAGAAAGCTTGATGGGTGAAAACATAAAATAAGAAAGCTGTGTTCCCTCTTAACCATTCAGGCAAGACTGGTGGTCCACTGACACACTTCACAAGTCAACAACTTTGAGTGACAGCAATGTATTACTAAATGAACAGACAATAATTAACAGCCCCATCTTGTATCAACTTAACCCTGGGAGACTTTGAATTATTTTCAGAAAGGATTTTTGTATTTTTCTAAGATTTTGTAAGTATAATTGTGACCTAAAAATGTCATATGATTATTTTATTTGTGGGAGCGTCTCTTGCACGGCACATACCTGAATTATCTGAAGCTGTATGTTGTTTTGTAAGTTTTTTTATGAGAATTAATTCTGTGATTATACTATACTGAATGTGGTCACAGTTATTTCTAATCCGTGAATTAGATATACAGACAGTAAAGATGTGAACCTCTCTGTGTATTTCAAGAGGTAGCTATATATTTCTTGCTAGTGGCTTCATTCCACCACAGAGTTCATGTTTGATACAATAGAAACAAGTGCTGCCTTGTTCATTACATTCATTATAGACTGCGTACAATACATTTTGAGCATTGGTTTTCAAATATCATAGCCTATTTTAGCGTAGCTGAATGTATTTATATTGTATTTGGACAACTTTGCATCAGTATGTGGAGGGAAATGCTAAATGAATAAATTTTGTAGTTTTTAACTTCTCTCTTTGTTGGCTCCGTCAAATACTGCAATCCATTTTCCCTCTCCACTGCAGTTTATCTAGAATTACTATCTATGATACTACCTAAAGTTTTGTTTGTGTGTAAGTGTAAGTTGTTTGTTTTTGTTTTTTAATACAACAAACACATCCAGCTCTTGGAATAATACACAATGATGTCCTCTTAAAGAAGCAATCAGTATGAACCTACCTTGATCCTTTAGATTGAATATGGTTGCTAACACTGATATGTATTGTACCAGGGCAGATATTATGTTCAATATGAGGACTACTTTTATTTTTGAAACTTAAGCACCCTACATTCAATAACAAAAATCTTTGCAAGGCTATTAAAGGGGAATAGCAGTCAATTTCTAAAAGTTATTTTCATGTGATTTCATGTCATATGAGGACCTTACATGAGGAACAGTGTTACTTTTAAAAGTAATTAGTGAGAATTACTTCGGTACTTACCATAAAAAGTGGTACTCTTTATTAGAAATAACATGCCGTATTTGGCTTGTGCAATGTGTTGAAGATCACTGTTTTAATATGCAATGTAAGAGTACGTTTTTTGTAAGACAGTAAGACTATCTCACTCAAATCAAGCAGAATTAGACTGCGTTTTTATCAATTAACAGCAAACTGTTGTCTGCGCGAGATGCTGATTTTCACTTTTTTTCTTCGAGTTGTCAAAATTTGAAATAATATGAAAGAAACGTTACGACTCTCATTTTAAGAAGTAACTAATAACAGATAACAAGAATTGAAAAACGAACGCGCAAAGTTACCATTCACAAAGTAATATATTATGAGTAGCTAAGTAATCTGAGTACTGACGAGGAAAGTGTCTTTTAAGGGGAGAAGAAATACACATTAATGCTTTTCTGAAAACATCATTGTTTTTGTTTTCATTGGTGCTTGTTTGTGCTTATACATAATAATGCTATAGGATGTTATACTAGTTTGAGGTTGTGTGATATTTGTACAGCATCCTCTTAAAATGTGTGCTGGTATTACCATAGTTACTTCTCGTAAGGGTCAAGTCAAGGATTACTGCAACATACTTCTTCCATCGCCTCAGCACCATGGACAGCGACCCTGCCAGTTCTCCGTACACCGACGGCGGCACCATTACCTCCTGTGTGTAATAAGCACACAGCGGGCCGTGAAGGGGCAGGGCACGCTCATTTTAAAGTGACGACCAGCGAATACCGTACAGACCAATCTACGACCATGCTACTGCGGCACTGACAACCAAAAACGCGGTGGAAACACCCCTGCTTTTTTTTTAGGGGGGGGGGTGGGGGCCGGTTTGTATCACCGATGAGCGCGCGCCTCCGTCGACTAACCGCGGGGTTTTCCTTTAGGGGCTGCTGGGTGAATCCAAGCGGTCGCAGATGCAATGCGAGTCTGCCAAGTAGCTGCAGAGCAAGGTATTGATATCTCCTCCTAGTCCTCTTCCACGCCCTGTCATCATTACCGTCGACACCAGCCAGCACCATGTCCCCACCGGCGTCGGCTGCGACAGCGAGTGAAAGCAGCACGACCACCGTTTTCGAGGAAGACACCAGAGAAGAGGTATTATTTTCTACCATCCGTTGCTGGAGCAAAACGCGTTTTTATTACCATCTGTTTATTATATCTTGATGCGGGGCTTTAATGGACCGGTGCACACGGTGTGCGGGCTATAACACCCTGCAGGGGAATGATTTGGTGATGCTGTGGTCTTATAAAAAAATTGTACTCCCGTTATACTCTGAGGGGAGGTGGTTTCTATTCTGTTGTAGATCAGTGATTTCACTCGGAATCAGTGTCTGGTAAAGCTCCTACATGTAACTGGTAACCTGTCAGGGCCTATGGCATCTTTACCTGTCTATCATCTGTCATTTGCTGTAGTGGGCATTTAACATTGATTTCTGCCTAACATCTGTCCAGCACATAACCCTGGCAAAGCACTGTGCAGGTGAAGATCCATGAGAAATGACTGTAAAGCTGGAAAAAGCCATTGCTTGCTACCCACTTTTTTCTTAATTATCAACTACGAAGAATGACTAATTTATGGCTGTTGTTGTTTCTTTTTGCACCATGAATCCTTTACTAAGTTCTAGTCCAAGTCTTTACAAATTGCCCATTGTGTTTCAGATGTTGTCATGTGCAGCAGTAGTTCAATTGCTTGGAATTCTGAGTAGCTGATTCTTATCAATTCCCATTTTGTTGTGTGTGCTTTGAATCAACAGCAAAAGCCTCTGAAGCAATCTTTGAGCAAGTCACTATGCCGGGAAAGCTTTTGGAAATGCCTGCTGCTCTCAGTCCTCATGTATGGCTGCATGGGAGCCATGGTTTGGTGTCATGTCACCAAGGTGACTCGCCTCACCTTTGACAGTGCCTTCAAAGGGAAATCCATGATGTACCATGACAGCCCCTGCTCTGATGGCTACATTTACATCCCTCTGGCGCTACTGGGCATGCTCTATTTGGTCTACCTTGTGGAGTGCTGGCACTGCCATGTCAAGAACGAGCTGCAGCACAAAGTGGATGTGGAGGGCATCTACGAGCGCATCCAAAGAATGCAGCAAGCTAAACCCTGCATCTGGTGGAAGGCCATCAGCTATCACTATGTTCGCCGGACTCGACAAGTCACACGTTATCGCAATGGAGATGCTTACACCAGTACCCAGGTTTACCATGAACGTGTCAACACCCATGTGGCAGAAGCTGAATTTGACTACAGTCACTGTGGTGTGAAGGATGTTTCAAAGCAGTTGCTTGGTCTGGAGAAGTCAGCTCTTACAAAGCTACGATTTACCAAGTGCTTTAGCTTTGCCAATGTCGAGTCTGAGAATTCCTACCTCACCCAGCGGGCCAGGTTCTTCACTGACAATGAGGGACTCGATGATTATATGGAAGCCCGGGAGGGCATGCACCTGAAAAACATTGACCTGAAGGAGTACGTCATGGTGCTATCCGACCCAGAGCACCACCCCTGGTATCTGTCCCACTATGTCTTTTGGCTTACCTCGTTCCTCACTTTCTCCTGGCCTCTGCGAGTCTTCACAGAGTATCGCACTGCATATGTCCACTATCGTGTTGAAAAGCTCTTTGGGCATGATTACCTCCCAGTAACCCCTTGTGATGACCGGCCATATTGCCGTCGCATCCCCCGTGTCAACACCATTGACAGCACAGAACTGGAGTGGCATATTCGATCCAACCAGCAGCTGGTGCCCAGCTACTCGGAGGCTGGGCTCATGGACCTGGCTCAGTGCCCAGCTAACTTCAGCGGCGTCCGTCAGAACTGTGAGCGCTGCCACAGAGCCATCAGCTGCTCGTCAGTCTTCTCCAGGAGTGCCCTCAGCATCTGTACCGGTGCCAGCTCTCGCATTCCGTTCAGCGGCAGCCGGTTCTCCCTAGCCCGGCGCTACGGCTCCCAACGTAGCTGCTTCTGGAGGAGTGGCAGTCTGGATGACCAGGAGAGTCCCAGCGAAAACACCCGCTGCCTGTCGGAGCGTCTCACTACAGATGACGAGGACCCCCCAGACTACCAGGACGCCCTTTGCTTCCCAGTGCTCATTGTCCACTGCAGCGAGAATTGCCACAACCACAGGTCCTTCCACAGAAATGGCTCCTGTGTGGAGACCTCCCTATGACTATGCACTCACTAACAACAACACAGTGGCATTTCTGTAGCATACAAAGACATTGGACATCAGACATAGAGTGTGCAAACAAGGTTTCATGTGAGATACATACCTACATGTGTACAACACACACACACACACACGCTGCATTGTGATTCTGTTCTATCAAGAAAAAATACCCAGGAATCACCAAAGCAATAACAAAGTGATATGTCGGCGGAGAGCAGCGTGACTGTGGTTTGTCAACCTATTAGGGTACAATCTGCTGTCCGAGGAAACCATGCAGACAAAGGCTGTTATACATTACCATAGCTTTTAAGATCTCATATGTACATCTGAAACTGAAACTGCAATTACCTCAAAAGACCTTTTCAAAGGCCACAGAGAAGATCGACAGGTGTAACTTGACATGACATATCTCACTCATACATTGGAATCTCAGTATCTTGAACACCAAAAGCATCGGATCCAACCAGTCAAAGGTGGAGCTGCATTGAGGCGCTTTCATTGTTCTCCTGAGTCTCCACAAATTTGTTGAAATATAGTTGGAAAGGTTGTGGCTCACCAACTTCTATTTACTGCAATAACTGTGACAATGAATACTATCATCTCAAGAGAATGCTCAAGAGTAGGAACAGTGGTATACACTCTGTCAAAACAATCGTACGTATGCATATCACACATGGGTCAGTAGTGACCCCTTCAATACTTTTTCAAAACTCGACCCTCGGATGCTCTTACACTGTTATACATCATCAATCTGTCATGTTCAGTGCATTGCAGGAGTTATTTTATGAAGTGATGTAATTGACTACCTTGTTTATTTCTACTTCAGTTAGTGATTTCCTACATTTCCCAGAATGCCTTTCCACACCCCCAAGAGAATGTGCCTGAACCTGTTGCATTCAGCTGTAGGTTTTATATGTAGGTGGAAAGAGGAATAGGAGCTTTTCTAGTTGAGAAAAAGTGAGAGTTGGGCCTCTTACTCTTCTCTTTTGGCTACATTGCATTATGGTCTATTGAGGCTACTGTTGGTGGAGGAATTGGTGTCTCTTCCTCTTCTACGTAGGAGTTTTCCCTGTATGATTGTGGAACATCGGTGCAAAATGGTGAGTCTAGAAAGAAGCTCTTGCTCTTTTGATTCCAAGGGACTGACACCAAAAGCTGATGTTTGCTGTTAATCTTTTAGCTAGATGATTTTTTTTTTGCTATCAAACTCCATAGTAGCTGCACTGGAAATATCTTGACTTGACATCATGTTGTCTACATGACATATGACAAGAAACATATACCACCAAACAATAAAATGGGCCCAGAAATGGACATTGCCAATCGCTGTTTTTTAACAGTGTTTAAAATGCTTCATCAAAGAAATCAAGCAAGCACATTATTTTACCCAAGTCTGATCATAGTGCTTTAAAGGAGGGCACTATGTACACAATATAAAGTGTGATTATTAATACATGTAGTCTTAGACTTTTTTGCTACCTACTGCCATGACAGAACGTGCCGGCAACTGTGGTATAAACACATGGAAATGGCATTACATTATTCTCATGGTAAGGAAATGCCAGGTTTACATTTAACATACACATTTGAACTGGTGGATCAAGCACTACCTTTATCATCTGTCAAACAACCAAACTTGGTGTGTATTTAGCAGCAAAAAGAATAATGTAAAATCTGCACCCACAGCTTGCATGATTTCCTACTGTTAACACTGAATGTGAAAAACCATAGAGAACATACCTGAATGTAAGCCACCAGCATATATGACACACTATGTCCATTATGTATCTATACTAAATAACAAATGTTCCATTTTTCTTCTGTAAAGTGTCTATTACACAATTCATTGTATAGTAAAATTGAATGTGCTTAGATAGCGAGGGACTGCACCACACATCAACATGCCACAATGTTTCAAAAGCACTAGTGAGTTTGTATATTGACATTTGATTTTGTATCTGGAGGAGCCCTGGCTCTTCTGAATAGAGAGTTTACAGATAGTGTATGCAACTTAAGTTTACACATTGACATCATACAAACTTTATAAAACAGATTTTTATAACATCTAACGGAAACATATTGTATGCATATTAGCAAATAACATCTTGTTCATACACTTTTTTCAATAATGTAGTGATACCAGTATTATGCACTTGAAGTGACGCTAGACATAATGAATTGTAGTCAAGCTGAATGTTGATGTACGTTCCCTTATAGTAATAAAGTATTCAAGTAGTTTAATTGCACTGTTATATGGACAAATACATACTTGCTCAGACATACAGTACATGACCACAAGGTTATACCTTCTTGTAATAAACATATTATTGTTATCATCATAATCAAATCCGGTTGTATAAATCATTTGATTACCCTATTGAATATGTATTCAATTTTATCTTATGCTGGAAAAAGAAAATTTGCAATAAATGTCTGGGGCTAAGAAGTTCCCACATATATATAAAGATGGTGGTTTGAATCATTAGACTGGGAAAATAGGGTGGGGGGAAAGAATGAATAACGCTCCCGCCTCTTTCAACAACCAGCGTTGAGATGTGCTTGAGCAAGGCACTTCAACCCCCATTGCTCCAGGGAGGTGGCCACCAATACACAACTCTGGTGGTACTAGGCAGCTCCTGGGTGTGAATGTGTGTAAATGTATAAATGTGAGGTACAGCTGTGCTGTGAAAGAGCATGCATGCTCAGCAAATCCTTAAATATAGCTTAAAATGTTTATATTCATTTTCAATTTCCCTAAGAATGTGTTGTATACTTTTTACAACTGGATTTACACCATGTTTCAAGCCTATCTACAAATCATGCATAACATAACAATTATTAAAAACCTAGTATTGACTTTTGACATAATATTGACATTTGTTCCAGAACAGTACTTCGCCCACATACCGACAACACAGCCATGTCACAGCCAAGTCTTTCAACAAAAAAAAGACACTCTGCATTTGCCTGAATATGATACTGTTAGATGGAAAGAATATATTCCAAACCTTCCCTGGTATACAAAACTGTTTACTACACTGTATGCACACTATATGAAAATAAATGAAGAGAATGGTTGATACAATCACATTGTGTTTTTTTGCATCCACTCATCATGTCCTGCCTTATTATTGGACCGTATGGTATTCTCAGCTGCTACTGCAGCCTATATGTCAAAAAGTGCATGGATAATATCAACATGAATGTGTACATTCAGTACACCATTCAGTCATGTAAGTGCATCATAACATGGAAGCTAGTAGTATTAAAGAGTACCAACCAATATAATAACCTTACAATTTTGTACTAAAGTTTATATATGCCGAGTCACAGTAGTAAAAAAAAGAATCCCCTTGAATCTCGACTGAAAAAATAAAATAATACCACAATTTTGCATGTTCATTAACAGCAGGGTCATAATATGTAGTCTCCCTCCAGGGCGACAGGTGGCAGCACAGACACATCGGCTAGCACACACATAGTCTTGGTAAGAAACGACAACACGCTATCAAAGGTTATTCAGTAAGTGAGTGAATTAACCAAACAGTAATTGCATGAAAAGGATCTCATATTGTGCAGTTGCAACGAGGTAAAACTGGCAATAGTATGGTTATTGGTGAGTAAGCTCATGGGTAGCACTTATGAATTGAAGGTAAAGGAAACATTGATTGCTAGCTAGCCGGATCTGCTTCAGGTTGGATAGAAACCTTGACATGCTCAGTCAAGAAGAGATATTGCAGAAAGTTATGATGGTTAACGTCATTAATAAGTAGTCAAACTCAATCGCTAACGTTAGAGGTCAATTGGGATTGTGCAACCTTACATAAATGTTCGGAGATATTAACTATAATCCAGTGTCAAGCCAGCCACATTTTAAAAAAAAGCAATTCCGGATGTAACTTTCGAAATTAAACTCTTATATTTTGAAGGCAAACTCGCTTTACTTCTGGTCTTGTGCTGGTTATCGCTATCTGACTTGGGATAATAACAACATTAAACGTTAATTGTACGGCACTCTCAAAATACACAGTACACAAAATGCTTCAAAATAAAAACGTCAAATTCATAAAAATAGCAAAACAATAGAACCAAACACAAGATAAAAATTGTAAAAACTTCAGGCAGGTCATCCCAGAGTGTAGGGGCCTTGATGAGAAGGGCCTAGACTCTGGACACTAAATACATTTCAGTGTGTCTAGTATTATGCTATAATGCTAATACCATGATCAGCGTTTGCATCAACCAGCTAACAAAGATTAGATGGATGCTTAAATGTATATTAGTCAGCAGGAGATCATTAAGTTAGCATACTGTTCTATAACCTGACATGTTTTTCTAGCTCCAACATGCAGAGTTTGTTGGTACAGGCGCTCGCCCTGAGGCAGCTGGGAAGGTTGAACCCCCGCCAGCTGCTGACTCCTGGATATGGACTGAGGCGGACCGAGTGGTGCCCCAGGACCATACACACACGCCAGCTTTGGGGCTCCTCGGCTTTCCCTGCTCTGAGCTCTCACAGGCCTGTTTTCCGTGGCAGAGACTCTGTCAGGAGTTGGTCTGTCCATCAGCTGAGGTTCAAAAGCAACAAGAAGAAAGGCGCCACCAAGGCAACGCAGGAGGATGAGGAGGATGAGGACGAACGAGACCCTGAGGACAGCGATTATGAAGATGAGGGTGAAGAGGACCCCGAGTCTACCAAAGGACTACAAGGACCTGGAGAAATATGTGCAGTCCTTTCGCTATGATGTCATTATGAGAGCCGGTCTGGACATGGCACGCAAGTGAGTAATGCTCAGAGCCAATATTGTCTTGGCAACTGGCTGAACTTAAAGGGGACAAGGGTTAGAATGGTATGGGATTATATCGCCTTTTAAAAAAAAAAAAGACATCAACCAATCAATCAATACTACACTAGTTGTCTATCGGCCTGTTAAATTAGTAATAGTGCCACATTTTGATAAGATTCCACCCAAGAGATGATGACATTTCCACCATGCCAAGATTATAATTCTGTCAAAACACTGAATACTTGTTATTGTTTGGATTTCTTAGCATGAACGCGGTCAAAAATTATATTGACTATTGGCCCAGAATATCAGTAGTTTCAATCCAAAAATGTCAGCGTTGGCACTAATGTCTTTTTTTGTGTTTTAACAGTAAAATTGAAGATGCGTTCTACAGCAACAAGCTCAGGTTAAACGGGCAGAAACTCATCAAGAAAAGTAAATCGGTAAGTTCTGCTTGATTACAAAATTGTGTATTCCCGTAGCAAAAGTTATTTACCGCAATCTTTCCGAATGCGCTCAGTCTATCTGTATCTACATCATTTGTTGTATCTCATGTTTCGTTTTTCATTCAGGTGAAAGTTGGGGACACCTTAGACTTTGTGCTATCAGAGAACCGGGAAACAAACACCGTCACTCTGATGAGGGTCATCCTCAGGAAGGTGTTAGGTCAATCCAATGATGCGGAGAAGTACAAAGTTGCTCTAAGGCGCTGGAAAAGTGTCACGCTCTCCAAGGAGGAGGCCTTCAAGCCATGAAGGTGCATAGGACAATACTGACTGTAATCCCATTGGCCAGTGAAGGCAACAACACCCACATGGAGAAGTGAATGCCATCAAATGCACACCATGTGTCGAATGGCTTCTAATGGTCTTGATGGACAGAGTTATCAAGGGTATAATGAAATGGTTATTAACAGTCATGGACATTAGTTGGGGTAAGGATTTTGATTATGTTTACCTTTTCCCACTGAACTGTGGGATTTTCACTTTGAGGGTTTGAAATGTGAAAATCTGGTGTCCTGATGACTTGGCTGATGGAAGTGCATATTTTCTTTTCTTCCAACAACATGAGTTTAGTTTTAGTGAATCAGAAATACCATGAAATGATAATCGAAGCAATATGCTCCAGGCCTATACTGAAAGAGTGGATAGAATGAAAGCCAAAATTTCATCTTTACTTTTAAACGTCTCTAAAAGTTCAGTCTGGTGACACAATGCTGTATTCTCCTGAATTTGATCAGAAGAAACCAACAGAGGGTTAGGTCATTGTGTAAAGCCCTCAAATCACCACTGGAATACATGTTCAATGTTTTTTCCATGGTTTTTGTGTATAAACATTTTAAAATAAATGTTTTCTTTCATTGAGCAGAGTACTCTTGTAAAATGTATTTTCCGTCTGGTAAGTATCATCGGAGTGTTACCCATAAGATGCCTATCATTTTATAACTACGCAGCTATGTAATTCAACCCACAATCAATGGCCAATGATTTGTGAGGTCCTGAGTCGGGACTTCAACAGGTAGCGCTAATGTCATTTATTTTAGGGGTTTGATTTCCACTAGTGTCACCCTTGCTAAAAATATATGGTATGGTGTAAGGCACTTTGTATAAAAGAGTCCAACAACATGTCATATTTATAATTGTGATTTTATTAGAAATAGGTTAACATGATCCATTGTCATGGTTTAATTGTCTTTATAATATAAACTTCTATAAGAAGGCTTAACATAAGCACATTGTTATTAAAACAGTGGTGGCACAATGCTACATCAGCAACTGCAATGGAAAGATATCACTTCATTGTGATTCATTTCTATCCATAGTAAATGTGTGACCTATAGTATTAACTAGCATTGTTATTGTTTTTGAGGCTACAACATTTATCAACTAAGTATGTTAGATAAGCTAGGACAGTTTTGGCTTATAAATAGAAGCTTGTTTTAACTTTTTCCAACGATAATAAGACTACTTAAACTACAGCATCTATCGCTGTAGTCAAAATGTAAAATATGACCAAGAGTAGTACTGAGGAAACCCAGAACAGTGTGGCCTCATTCTACATAGGACAGTTTGCAAAGGTCCAACAATGCGATTTCAGCTCATGTACTGTGCAATTACTTTCATGAAAAAGTGTCGCCGAACAGCAAAGTCTTGTGACTAGGACACAGTGCTTGATCTCTTGGCCTTCTTCAGTATGTCACACTTCTTGCGATTGGGGCGCCGGCAGCGTTCGTCAATGCTCGGCACACATTCATAGTGCCACACCTCCTCCATCTTATCCACAGGATATACTGCCTCCACATAATGACGTATCAGCCTAAGGCGCACTGGGTCAAGCTGCTTCTTGTTGCAGGCCCCTGAGTGGTTGTACTGAAGCCGCAGGTTCTCCTGGGTGAAGAGCTCAGGGAAGAGGCGCACCAACAGGCGGGCAGCAAAGTTCCCAACAGAGAGACTCTGCTGGACAATTTCTCGTACCTCTGTGTCCGAGAGCAGGTAGACAGAAGGTACAGGGAAGTCGGGTATGGTTACAGTCAGTTCATCAAGGGGAATCTTGCAAAAGTCTTTGCTACTTTTCTCAGGGGGTAAAGAGGGAATATCTGGATCCTCCCTCATGCTATCTGGATTAAGTTGGTTCAGCTGGCAAAGAAAGTCCCCAGCCTCTTGCTCTGAATCTTGACCGTAAACCTTGCGTTGCTGCAGGTACGATCTCCTCTGCTCTGTGTCACGTCGTCTACATCGCTCATCAAGTTTACCCACAAATTCCAACATCCACACTCTGTCGTTCTTGGCCCGTGGGTACAGTAACTGCACATAGTGGCGGATCAAGTTGACCCGAACAGGGTCGAGCTGTTTCTTCCCCAGGGAGCCGCTGCAGTTGTAATGCTTCCGTGTGTTCTCCTGGGTGAAGAGCTCAGGGAACATCAACACCAACAGCCGAGAAGCAAAGTTCCCGATGGACAAGCTGCAGTCGTAGTTGTTCTTCAGCTGCTCCTTGGACAGGAGATACTCGTGGGGAACACTAAAGTCAGGTGGAGGGATCTCCAGATTGTCAAAATCCATGGGTGAAAGCAGAGACTTTTTGGACCTGCGACTTGGCCTTTCGTAATCACCCAAGTCAGGAACCTTGATGATAGAAACATCTTCAGGAATGCTGGCCAGGTCATAGCTCTCATCGTTGATATTGTCAGGTTCACTCCCATTGCCATTACTGTGAGGACCCTCTAGTGCGTCTTCCATACGCTGAATGCACACCTGGAGCCAGGTGTCCTCAGGCACGTCAGGGAAATTTGCTTCCATATACTTCCTTATTATTTCCATCCTGTCAGAGTCCAGAATCAGCTGCCCCACACTACTGAAACCTCTGGAGCCTTCTGGCATTTTTCCCTCTTCAAAAACCTCAGGGAAGAGGCGGTGTATGAGAAAAATAACGAAGTCCTCAGGGGAGGAGAACTCATCCAGATCCTCCATGGCTTGACTGTCAAAAGCAAGGTCTGACACAACCAGGTTGTTCTGCTGGCTATCTAGAGAGATGTGCTCCTCCTGACCCTCTTCATTAATGAACCGACAGGTTTGAGCGTGCTCTGCCTTTATCCCAGCACCTGTGATTGTCTGCTTCCTGTGCAGCCGGGCACTGTCCATGTCCCTCTGGGCCCAGAAACGATTAAAAAAGTCATTTATCTGAAGGAGGCATTCTTCCTGCCAGACGTTGTTGTTCTTGACCAAAGGGAAGCATACCTCAACATAGTTACGTATCAGCTGCAAATGCAGAGAGTCCAGTGTTCTCTTGCTCGCCATGCAGCCATGAGAGCACTCCTTGGCTTTGAACAGCTCCGGGAAGAGATGCACCAGCAACCGGCATCCCAGCTCCCCAGCACTGGATGTCTGCTCCATCAGCTGATTTAATTCGTCACTTGTCAGCAGATACTCTGGAGGAGGCTGGAACTCTGTCACCATCTCAGATGGTTTGATCTGCTTCTTTATCCGCATGACTTCGAGGGACAGCAAGTCCACTTTGCTGTGCAGCTGTGTCATGCTTGAATTGAGGGTGTTGAGAATGAAAAACATTTTCTCAATCAGTGGATAAAGTCCGGAGTCTGTCGATGAAGTTTGGCCTGACGTGCCTGTGACGGGGAAGGCCTCAAGCGGGCCATTTTCCACGGGACCGAGGAGCTTGGGGGAGAGGATGCTGCTGTAGTTGAGCCGCGGCCCTCCGCCTTGACTGGCCTGCTGCTCCAGACTTGGCGTGATCCTCTTCTCTGTGATCCTGTGGGAGATGCTGAACAGAGGCTTTCTATAGGAGACTCTGGACTTCTCCTGGCCACAGTCCTTCTTCTCTCCAGTTGTGGTCAAGCATAGGGGCTCACGCCGGCTGCTCTCCTCTATCAGCTGCCACCTGGTCTAAACGGTAAATAAACAACATTAAATTACATATTAAGGGTGAGAAAGATTGACATTTGCAGATTCACAGCAAAGAAAAATGTAGTACATGTTCTATTTTTAAGTTTCTGGTTCGATAACACCGTCCAAGTGTAGTCACACCTTGTTGACAAGTATTTACCTCGCCTGAGACTCTGGCTCTCTTGCTGCTGGTGTCAGAGCCCATCTCTGCAGATGTCCGTTTGCCAGCCTCAGTGGCCCCAGGAGATCCTCCTCCAAGTCCTTCACGTGGCTTACAAATTGCAAACTCCTCCGTCTCCTCCTTAATGTCTTGGATATGTTTGTGCTCTGCAAATAATAAAGTATTCACCATTATCTTTAGTAATGCACTTTGAGTTCATTAATACAGGATAACTTTATAACACATCATCAAATTAGTAGTGTCACCTAGAAAACATATCTCATAACATTAATAGGACTTGATGTGGTGCCAAGACTTCTTTTATGAAGTGTGACTTCTATGCTTCTTTTAAAAGTTGACCCAAACAATGACTTTTTAATTTGAAAATAATTAAAAGCTAAAGAAACTGATCTGATGTCTGATTGTTAATCTTTTTTTCAAAGTATTTCATTCACGGCTTTCAAAAATCAACAGATTTCTGTCCCCCCTCCCACTGGAACAAATGTGGAATTATTGCTGTGCCAAACTTTCTTTGTTCTTTTCAGTCATTATAGTAAGTTACAAGTGGGGATTTCTGCAATAAACTTGTATGTTTCAACAGAAAACACATGACCAGAAATATAATTTGACTGTTCTTTTGAGTTGATTTTTTATTTGATTCTTTAGAATCTGCAATCCTCACTCATTCATTTGAAACATCAAATCAAGATCATCATTTGCTGGGCTTGCAGAACTTGCCTTTCTCAAGCATCGCTTCCTCTGAAATGTCCCCATACTCAGAGGAATTCATATCCTAGAACAAAATCACAAACAGTCACTGAAACATGTGTAATATATGTCTGCATGTCATTAGTCTATACAATATGTTGGAAATATGTCTGTCTAGGTCGGGATTCTATAGATACATAGATAGATAGATACTTTAAGCTATTTTTTAAAAGAAGTTTTGCACCAGTAAAAGGGATTTTGACATTCTTTATTGATCAGGATAAAGTGAATTGGAATTGTAACACCCAATCAATAGTTTTTATTGAACACATTCCAAAACACCTGTTTGCAGTCCACAACGATTCATTTTAACACTTCAAACATGAGATGTAGTCATGTAGGGGCTGGTACCATTATCCCAGATACCATGTGATCAGCTGCAGCCAAGTCCGTTAACTGGACTGCAGCTTGCTTACCGACAAGCATGCAAACCAATGTAATATATGTTGTGGCGCCAACTCATTTTGTTTTTAAAAAAAAAAGAAGAAAAAAGTATTTATATTTGCTGTCTAAGACTCTCTGACTGAAGTCTGTGTATAAAGATGTGCCTCCTTCGCCCTCTTCCAGTCCTATTATCTGGGCTACTTCCTCATTCTTCCGCTAAGAGCCCACGAACCAAAACATGAGAAGACGAGCCAGCTGTGTGAATGTTAACACTTTACAAAAACACGCATCACAACCTTGTGAATTTCACGACAACACGCGTCTTTACGAGCACGGATGCACAAAAAAACCGTTGCTTTAGTAGCGCAGTGTTTTAGTGCGTGTTTGTGAATTTTAATGACGCGGCAATGTTTGCGTGGACGAGGTTTTTTTTTTCTTTCCTCCACTGAGTCTTGGTAAATTGTCCGTAAACGCGGTTGACCGCTGGTTTGAGCTCACCTTTACGATTCCACGCAATCCTTAAGGGCCATTAAGGATATGTAGGACATATCTGCAGACTATCCTGGTGGTTAATACACAGGTAACTGTTGTTCTTGTTGTTGATTTTTTTTTCTCGCTTGGCTTCTGTGCCTTCTCGCGTGACGTGACGGCTGCGCGCGCCTGCTGTGTCACTTCCGCACAGCTGTGGAGAGAATAGAAATATTACCTTAGCAAACCAACTGTCGACATAAAATCTGTTATGTCATTCAGCTTATATATTTACACCCTAACAACTGTCCCATCCCCTTTAAAAAAAGTTTGCTTTTATTACAGTTGTCATTATATTGTAATTAGCATTTGGACTCACGTGGGGGCATGAGTTCAGTTTATATCTTAAATCAATAAAATTGATTTAAGAATGAGTAAAACAGGCCCAACAAATAGACAGATCTCTGTACCAGTCTTTTCTTTTTTGACACATTTCTTTTGCATGTAATGCTCCCTATTCCCTTTTTCATGCAATTGCCTTTTACTTATCATTAATTAATAATTTGATTTATTTATTTATTCTCGTGCATTATGTCAGAAATTTGATGCTGCTTTGATGCTGTTGTAAAATCACCAATAAATGCACAGGTGTGACCAAACAGTTAATTCAAATATTAACTTCTACCACCACACACTTTGTTTAAACACTGTCCAAGACTTATATTATATTGGTGGAAGATTTAAACATTTAATTATTGTTTAATTGAACATTAACATTTGTTTCTTTATTAATACAATGGTGTCACAAAGCCATAAGCCAGTCAATTCAGTGCTTTACAGGGATTTTCCACCTAAGGTTGTGCCTCTCAACGCCTCTTAGCCGTTTGCTTCTCACCTCTCCTGCGATGAATAAAGCCAATGCCTCAGCCAAAACGTCACAAAATAGAAGTCTGAAATTGTCCATAGCCTGGAGGCTAATATCTTCCCATTTTTACCTTCATCACAAGCCAGTTTATCAAGAGCTTTGCACAGAGAAGTTGAATCGGCTTTGACTAATTCCCTGCAGCAACTCCATAGAATAACAGCAGATGGAGGTGAAATTCTGAGCAGGATTCCCATTTTGGGTCTCAGGCTTTCAACGATGCTGGGCTAGCTTGTTCCCTCCATATGGGTGTGTTGGAGAGGTCCCATACCCTTTATCATGTGATGGTATCACTATGGTAGAAGAATTTCATAGTCATCCGTGATCCTGCTATTCATACATCTGGGAGCAACTATGCATGATTTACACAAAAGTCAGAACTTAAACATACGTTTAACCTTTTAATTTTTTTCAATGCTTCTGTGCTTTGCAAACCTTTCCAGAATTGGATGTATTAAAGCTTACTTCCATTTTCAGTGTAATTTACAACAAGGTTTTAACACAGTTCAGAGTGGTTAACACAGCTCTGTTCAGTTCAGTCTGTCCTCCAATTCCAAAAGGCAAAATCATTTTCCGTGCAATGCAAAACAACACGGCCCAAGCACTTACACCCATCAAAACAGCAGTCTACAGTAAAATGCCTGTGCAGTTTATGCCTGATAGCCTATTGATTTAGTAGCTGATGACTGATGGGACAAATGCATGTTTTGTTTCTCAGCAGCTTCAACCAGATCCCAGAGGGGAGAGTGAGAAACTCTGAGTGCCTCGTTGTTGGGAGATTCTTACGCAGTTAATTGGTCCAAAACTGTTTACATTTTAAGTGTCTGTCACAAATAATATGACACGGAGCAGAGCAGAACCCCTGGAGCTGTCAGAAACAGGGCTGTGACAGCTTAAATAGTCTGTCCCCATAATCATTAATACTGAGCCTTTAGCGTGGACTCACACACTAGATTGGTAAAACAGGCTAGTATAATGGGAGGTCTAGTGGAGTGGCTTTGGTCAAGGTGGAGAAGGAAACTGATCTGCAAAGTCACTCCTCTCTCTGCACTGAAGACCCTGGACTTGACTATAAAGACAGGTCACATCCTATGAAAGCCTGGAGAAACCCTTATTCACAGGACTTGAACAATGTACAACTGTCTAAAAGGAGAAGTTAGTAAGCAGAATATGTAACAAATGCATACAGCAGATGTCACCATACTACACATGAAACAGGAGCACCTGCTAAAACAAATGGTCTTTTACTAATTTAAAGACTCATTTTACATTTTATTTTGTTAACAAATTTAGGTTTCAAACGCATAAAATAGGAAAACGCCAGACACTCTTATTGCCCCCCGGTCATAAAAGAAGCCGGAACTAGGCAGGAGTGAACCCTCCTGCTTCACCGGGATGTTTTCTGTCTGCACCGTGAACAATAGGGCCAACACATGTGGCAATGTCGCCCTCTAGTGGAGAGAGGTGCAAACAACAGCATGAGAATGAGCTTCGGCATCCAAATCATGGAAGCAACTGGATGATGCTTGCTTTGTCTAAACTAGAAGTTCCCAAACGTTTTCATTTCACAGACCCCTCATTTGATAAGATTCTGTTGTTGATTTAGTATTGAATTGTATAACTGTCTAAGTGAATGAGATACTCTATTGAACCTTACATGTTTTGCATGAGTGCTATCAGAAGGTATATTCTTTATTTCTGGAAAAGGCTTTGCATGAATCAATGTATAATAGAACTGGGGAGGGCACATAGAAAATTCAAAAGCCTGGTGATGTTGATGGGTCGCACACTTAGCTACATAATCAAATACATACAAAAAATTGTCAACTTTAGTGAATATAATCTTCATCCCAGAAACATAATATTGAGACCCAGAATTGGGGAGAAACGCACAAAAAGGGCTGTAATGTTATATATTTTAGTTGTTCATGTACTTTAGCTGAAAAATGCCTTCAAAATAAAGCTGATAAATAGACAGCCTGTCTTTAATATAATCGTTATAGTGTCACATCGCATCTCAAGTTAAGAGTATGGAGTCAAAACATAAAAAAAACACAGCTGTGTAAGCCTTCATACACAAAGCTGGTGGTAGCTCAGTTCAATGGTTACAAATATGAAAAACTACTACATTTTAGCATTACGCGTAATCACACCGAAGTCACGACACTAATCAGAGGGAACTGAAATAGTTTCCGGCGAAGAAGATATAATCAATTTAGATTGGTCAGGGCCAGCAGCGGAACCAGTTACCTGAGCTGGTTAACTAGTCTGGTTTCCTCTGATTAATAGAGTGATTTCAGTCGTTGCTCAGGCATGCAGAGGCCAATGGCATGTCTCACTGTGCGATAATTCCGTCTTAATCATCGGCCATTTAACTTTCATGCACACACTGGCACCCAATGTTCTGTCGCTAACCACAAATATGTCGATATGGAGATGATATAACAAGGCGGCGCGCGGCTGGTGCGGCTCTCATTATCCGACTAATGAGCTGTCTGGATGGCGCTCTGATCTGTCACCCAATGAAGCGAGCAGAGGGGGGACACGGGCCAGGGTCAGCCCGGCCACGGGCTTGCGACGAGGGGCCGGCATCCGACACTTAACACAGGGAAGAGCTCGTTAAAGTGTCGTTTTTGGCCAATATGCTCGTCGGTGTCGGAGAGGCAAATCAGGCATGCCGTTCCCCATCGCGGGAGGATGATTTCCCATCCATCACAGTCAGCTGCATTAGCAGGTGTTTTACTGATAGGCCATTCATAAGGCGCCAAATGGAGAGCCTAGGATCAGTCGGCGCTAATATTGATCTCCTTTGTTGTGTTTGACAATATTCCCCTTTTTAAAAGTAGCCTTTGACCAAGTAGGGACACGGCGGCGGTATCAAGATGACCAGATGAAAGACAAGAGTTTATTTGACTGAAGTCAATCCTGAAGAGTTTTCCTGTTCAGAGCATTAAGGGCAAAGTGAAATGAGGCTCTCAATCCCACAACATCACTTTGCAACTGCTATAATTTATGGTCAGAGGTTCTTTATAAAATTCCTGCATGTCAGCATCCACACCCTTTTTTTTTGGGGGGGGGGGGGTGGGGGGTATCCCAGCATGCATTGGGCAGAAGTCAGGGAAACACCTTGGACAGGTTGCCAGTCCATCACAGGGCGAACACCACTCACATTCATACCCACAGATTAAAGAATAAGACATTGATATGAGGCTCAGACCGATGTATTGATTTGCTGATATCGGCCTTTCATTAAATATCAGATATCGGCCAGTCAGTGCCGTCCACAGCTTCATAAAAACATAATTCATTTAAAGTCAGTAATGTATCCCAGTGTTTCCCTACCATTGATACCTTAAAGGGGTGCTAACACAAAATAATTAGTCTGGGTTTCAATGGAGAGTTTTACTGTCCCATGATGCTCTAAGCCTAGAGGCTTTCCCACCCTGACAAGAGTCCAGTTACCAGTATCAGCATCCGCTTTCAGAAATCCACATCGGCTGCACCCTAATTACGATAATTCTAAAAAAACGAGGACTTTACTTTACTGTCAAACTCTCACATTTACAGCCCCCCCCCCCCCCCCCCCTCAGTGTATGAGAGGGTAATGTAATCTGTTGGACTGTGCTGACCGACTCTCCGCCGGACCCTGCTGTAATTACACCGCGCAGGTCTGGGGAGGGGGGAGACCAGGGCCGCCGTTGCCCACCTCATGATATGCATGTAAACTCGGAGCCCGGCCAAACCCTTGCGTTCGTGACACCCAAGACTCGGGGGGGGGGCGGAAAAAATTCTCTCCATGAAGCAAATGTCGTGTTGGGTTTTCTGCTGTACAAGACACAAAGCTGACAGACCCATCCTTCCTTCCTTCTCTTAATTCGGGCCACACTGGCATTGTCAGACGGATCGATGCTGGCAATTTTGTCGGGGGAAGGAAAAAATGCTGCGATTCTATCACATTTTACATTCAGATCTCTTAAGTTTCTCCTCCTGAAGTTGAATACTAAAAAACCCGTTCCATCACATCCTCTCTCGCGGTGCCGTCCTGATTTCTACCGGGTGCTGCCGTGTGCAACAGCTTGAAAAAAAAGTTTTGTTTAGTAACTGCATTTGTCATTCCGGCAGGCAGCGCCCCGGTCTTCTTCCTTGTTTGGTTCCTTTTAACTTTCCTGTGCAACTTTCTCCGTGTCTCCTCACGGCGAGGATAAATATTTCATCAGTGGCCCGAGGCTTTCCTGGCATACGGTGCACCTAGCTGTACACAGGAAGCCCAACCAGCGGAGACTAAAAAGAGTAGAGGAAGTGGACGTACAACCCTGTGACTGACAGAAATTTTGTTTTTGAAATACCTCACACCACCTTCTTCTTTCTTATCCCATCGTTCCTCCTTCCCTACCTTATCCATCCAGAAAGACCCATCACCCCCCTATCGTCCTCACCCCTTGTGCCTCTTTCTCCCTCTACCTCATCTGTCCCCCCCTAACTCCTCCTCCTCCCTTCGTCCTCCTCCTGCTCTTCCGCCACCTCTCCCGCCCACAGCTAACCGTAGCATCTGGTCAGCTAACCGCCACCGATTTGTTAATGCATCAGTTTTTGCACGACGGCTAATGCTACATTGGCAGGGGGATGACATTCAAACCCGATGGCGTCGCGGGCGTACGGTGTGCACCTGAGCCACCGGGGCGGGCCTAGCTGTTGCATGTTCACATTATCACGAGCTGCTTCGAGCCAACTTGCTTGGCTAAATTAGCTTGCTGGCTAGTTTGCTAGCTAACAAAGCCAAAAGTCGAATGCTCTTTTAGGCTAACGGAGCGGACCCTTTTCAAGCTACATCCTTGCTGTGTTTCGGAGTAGAGGCCAGGATTAAAGACAACAAATCTAGAAACAAATCCACCTTAATTACATCATTTTTTATTTATTTATAATATTATTTATAACAGATTCTGCAGATTCTTGATGCAACTGCAAAGCCTTTATAGCACCAAAACATTTTTTTTCTGGTACTGCACAAATCCTTTTCATTAGGAGTGTACGCTCCATCCTCCATCCTCCTCTCTTTTCTCCTCCACCATCCCACCCCCACTGTCCTTCAGGTGTAGTGTGGATGTGACAGACAGCTGCCAGTGGTGGCCTGGTTTCACACCTTGGCCGTCCCCCCCCCCCACCCCACCCCACCCCACAGACAGCAGCCTGGGAAACCACAGGCCACCAGGCTGGCGCCAGCCTGCAGGGCTTACAGCAGGGCAGCCGGCCCAATCAATACCTCTGCATTTCCTGTCCATTTGCTCAGGTCTCTTCATTAATAATTACTGCTTGGCGGAGCTTCAATGCGCTTGCTGGCTGGGCCAAGGGGAGAGGCTGCATGACCTTTCCCCGCCCCTGGGTTGACTTGGATCACATAGACAGACACAGCGACAGACATAATAAGGCAACGAAAAAACAACATTAGCCCTGATACGCGTCGTAGGGAATGTCACGCTAAACTCCTTTCAAAAATCGAGCAATTTAATGTGGCCTTGCTTACAGCAAAAGGTACACACTTGGTACAATATGACTTAAGAGATTTAACAAATCGATAGGAGCCACTCTTCAATTCGGCATACATCCGATACACTGAGCAGCACTTATTTCAATAAAATCTCACCTTTTAAATGTTTTTCTTGTTAGTCCCAGAACCTTCTCCCGACAAAACACATTGTGGTGGGCGGTTGTGAGCAGTGAACCGATTGAATAAAATAAATAAAACATAAATAATAAACATAAAATGCTGCTTGGCCAAATTTACCAAACCCTAACAGTTTGTCTTAAATAGTGTTCTGCCAGGTATGGTCCTTTGGCATTAAGCGAGGCTACATGCTACTGCCAGATGTTTTGACTGGACTTGGCGTGACCATGCAAGAAAGAACAGCACATACTGGGCTAAGACCACACAGGACGTGATGCTGAATTTATGTTTTTTATATATATATATTTTTTAATGATCATCTTGATCATCTTGCATTGTGATGCACACTGTCATCCAGAACAGTCTTTTTAGGTATGAGCTGCCGCTTGGCTCAAAAGAAGTTCATTTGTCTTCTGAGTGTTTTGTGGCTCGTGTCCCGTGGCCACCGGCGACAAGGACACTCCCGACTACACATTTAAAAACCAAGAGTGTGTGTGTGTGTGTGTGTGTGAGTCCAGGTCAAAATTTGGTGACGGCGGAGGCGATGTTCTCCAAGGCGGACCGAGCTTCGGAGGAGGGGAAAGCCTGGATGGCCTCCAGAGCCTTGTTGCCATGGTAACAGCATAAGTCCACCGCTGAGCTCACGCCTTTCTCCGACTTGACTGCCGCCAAGAGCTGTTGAGGGATGAAAACACTGACATTAGTTTGTCACGTCATGATTCGTGTTACTATCCAGCTCTCGACGAAGACACACAACAAACTGTTGAGAGGGGGGGGGGGGGGAGAAAAGATGCCTCCCTAAACCAAGAGTACAACAGAAACAAAGCATTTTACAATCCACAGTCATGGCTGTGTTTGATTAGAGAGACATTCTGCATGCTGCTGCTTTCATACTTTGAGGCCATGGGATGCAGTGTATCAATGAGCCTAACGTTTCATTACAGGAGATAAATTTCACACTCAGCGTTGTGACGGACATCAAAAAGTTGTCTACATTGAGAAGGGAACTGCATTGCATTACATTGATCTATAAGGCTCTACCTCTGAAACGACTCCTGGACCTCACATCCACTAATTACGGTACCAGATCACAGGACTGCTTAGTTTCAAAGTCTGAACTCGGCCGGTTTCTGGCACCGCGCCCTTATAAACGGAGCAGACTGCAAAGCACTTGGAGATTTAAATTTCTATTCCCCCTCGATGATTTTAACGAGATGCTATCTCACATTTACTATGACGCTTGTAATTACTGTTTGACTGCTGGAACGTGTGGCTGCGTTGTATTTCCATTTTTTGGTCATTTTCATGAATGAATGTTTTTTATTCTCACGTCTCGCTTGAAAAACAGACCTCGATCTCATTGGGACTACCCGGTTTAATAAAGGAGAAATGACATTGAAGTGAAAGTGTGTGTGTGTGTGTGTTTAGGGAGGCGGGGGGCTTACATGCATACAACATGCACATTTCACATGGGAAGAACGGGAAGACATGTTTGACAAAACAGGCCTGGACAGCAGCATAAGCAAGCAGCCTGAGTGAACCGGGGAGTCTCCCTCTGCCCTGCTGCTGTTGTTGTGTCAGGACATCTTTTTGCTGAGGGCATTTTACCTCATGAATTCTGGAGCAGGAAAAGCCCGTAGGCCTTCCCTCAAAACAAACCCTGCAGGTGAAGAACACCGCACCGCCCCGGCTGCTCGCTCAACTTAGACACAAGCTCTTTT
This sequence comes from Hoplostethus mediterraneus, assembly GCA_034670385.1. Taxonomy (NCBI): domain Eukaryota; kingdom Metazoa; phylum Chordata; class Actinopteri; order Trachichthyiformes; family Trachichthyidae; genus Hoplostethus; species Hoplostethus mediterraneus. The sequence goes on from JAXDDW010000146.1 coordinate 570,300, forward strand.
TTCAACCTCTTTTCACACCATCTTGTCCGCCAACCTTATTTTCCTTCCCCAAACGTTCCCTCGTCGCTTGACATCCCCTTGCTTGGTCCCCTCATAACGCCCGACACCCCGTTTCTTCTACATCCCCTTTCGTTACAGCATCTCATCCCCGTCTTGTGCGTTCCTTCAGGCACCTCGTTTCTAAAGTTTGAGTACGCCAGAAATGCACACTAAAAATGGTGGACTGCAATTTCCATGCACAAGATGAGATTTGGTTTGTACCAAGAACGACGCCAAGTAGCAACTAACTATTTCATTAGAAGTTCAGAATCATTACAAATGTAGTTTACAACCAGGCTATCGTCATTTGATATATTTTCCTTACACTCTGTATTCATTTCAAATCTAAAAAGAAAAACTGACTAGTAAAAGATAAAACTGAACGAGAGATCAATTGATTAAATTTCTGCCCTTTTGCCTTAAAAACTGAGTGCTATTGCATAAGCCTTTTATGGTGTTGAATGTCGCTGAATGCAGCACTTCAGTACAGTTACCCCCCCCCCACCCCTTTTCAGTACAGGCAGTATTTCTTATTCCTTGGTCCCTTAAGAAAGAACGGTGAAAAAAAGCCATTTTACAACCATGAATCAAGCTGTAACATTTGTGTCAATACTGACACATAATGAGGCCCGGTGGTTTGGCGCTGTTGGAAGACAACGTCAGACTTGGGGCAGGAGTGTATTGGCTGACACTTTTCTGCCCCAGTGTGAAGAAATCTGAAGTTAGCTGCAGATTAGCCGACTAAATAATTTCTTGCACGTGGACATATTTCCTTTTAATAATAATAATGCCAAAAATATGTATTATTTGGACTCCAAGCCAACCTCAATGATCAATTTTACAGCTGGCAATGTTATTTTGCCATTTTCTTATTAGGAATGAATGACTTAACTGAGAAACTCAATGCAAAACTGGGGGAAAAAAAATAAGTTTCTGTAAACATTCATGGTTATTTGTCAGAGTTAATGGGATGAAAGCAAAAGCTAATTCATGTGTGGACAATTTTGAGATGACTGATGTATAACATGAGGTGCCAAGCTGTGTTTTTTTCCCCTCTTTTTTTTCTTCCATATGCATATGAAATCTTTCAGCGTTGAATTTAAACAAGGTTTTATAGTTGAGGGCCCCCGAGTCCTTCTTTTCCTCCCTGAAATGTCACACAATCGTGCTCCTTCATCTCTCCTCGCTCTTCAAACTTCTCCCCACGTCTCCTTTTCGGCGGGTCTGCTGAAGGAGATTCTCTCACAATGCCACTGTCTCAGAGCCTCAGTGTCTCCTCCACAAATAGGCCTTGGTAACTAATCCCCCCCGCTCTGGTTTCAGACAGGACTAGATAACCCCCCCACCCTCCGACACCATCAGACCCCTCCCCTGTTGCCTCAGTCTCTTCCTGCACCCTATCTGTCCCCTTCTTCCCTCACACATTGACTTTGGAAAGCTCATTTCTCAACTTTGATATTGGTTACAGTGAAAAGACACCCTCCTTCTCTTTGACCCTGCCGTCTGCAATGCCACCGAATAAAGAGGTGAAGAAAGTAAAATAAAAAGTTTTTTATTTTTTTTTTTTTTATAAATCGATCTCAAAAGTATCTCATAAATTTGTTTTGGTGAAATAGGCCTGAAACAGAAAGGAATAAAGCTTGGCCATGTGCTGTAACGGCATACAGTGCACAAAGAATTAAAAGGTTCATTCATATCAACAGCTCTCCAAAGAAGCAGACACTGTCTGTGTTGACAGCTTCGCTCACCTTGGAGCGATCCAGTTGGTTTCTACATGTTTTTGCCTATTCGAGAGAGAGAGAGAAGAAAAGAAACAATTAGCACAAATGTTCAGTTGCAGCAACCTAATCAAGTAAGATTGTCTTTAACGATGTGGTATGTTTATCACTCGTAATGCTGATTTCATGCTTTCCTATTTGACACAAATTATTAAATCATTACAACTGTGTTCCCGTGGGGGATCAATACACAACAACTACCGTTTTCAGTGAACCTGAGATTTAAAAAAAACAACCTGCAGTTTCTAGGTACAGAGACTGATCTACACCTGATCTACACCACAGTAGTTCTATAGTGTGATGAGGCCAGGGCGATACCTAAATCTTTTTCGTAGCAGCCATTGATTAACTGATCGACTCCATTCCAAAACATGTTGTGACTGAACAAAGAAATCAAAGAGTTCCTGCCCTGCTCTTGCCCGCTTAATCCAACTGCTCCGGCGGTACATCCGTACCTGTTGTAGCTGCTGACGCCACTTCTCCTGCCCCACGATCTGACGGTGGAAAACCACGGGGGCGGCAGTTAAACTAAACGACACGGGCTCCCCCATGCTGCTCTTCACAAACGGCTGCAGGTCTGAGTTCAGCTGCAGAAAGGGGAAAGCAGATCCGTCACCGTTCAGCCCATCAGGCTTCATTTGTGTTTTGCACGTGCTGGAAGAGATCCTGCTAATCTAACATCCCGTCAACTGCTCAGACATATTAACAAGCGAAGATCCGGCGGTGGTAATTCAACGGGGGTTTTGTAAGCCTGTATCGTGCCCCACTACACTCTGGGCGACCCCCGTTAATGAGCAGGATGATGAATAGCGGGGACTAGTTTGTTGAAAGACACAGTTGATATGACACAATTAACCTGATAAGGATGGTTCTCCTTGAAAGACCTCGTTTCTATTTCCTCCCACGCTGAGATACCCTGGAACCCATGCAGGCTGCAGACAGGCGGCTATGGGGAGCCGCAGCAGGAGAGGACATCCAAATAAAGTACTGCGAGTGGGATCATTATGAATGGCGTTTAAACTAGCATCAATAAACCAGATCTAGCTGCAAACCTCTGAACCTTGAAAAAAAAAAAAAAAGGTTCAAAAAACCTGATGCGACTCGAGCAGCTTAATTATCTGGTGCATTATCGTTTCACGCTTAATGACATTTTAGGTCGGTTCAAATCGGCGGCTAATACCGTCCTGCTGGTTCCACATTATTGTACATCTGTCTTCGCTGTTCTTACGGAGCGTGTTTCACAAGTCATTACTGCCCGAGACGAAAAGTAGCGAGAGGAGATTCAGAGAAAAAACGTAAGACTTCAGACCGATGCTCAGACTTGATGCGTTGGCATCACCCTACCCATTTTCAGCGCTATTTCATGTATAGAATCAGGTAAAGAGACAAGAGTAGATTTAGAGTTAAAATGTAAAACTTGCTTATTCACTTACACAAAGGTTCTTTTTGGTCTCGGTCTTTATTTTTTCTTTTCGGTTTGTGACGCTACATGGGAATAACGTAAAGTTTCAACTAAAATAAATACCCATCCAGATAGCAGAGAAACTTAAATTTAGTGCTTCCACTATGTAGAGCCAATGTAACTGGCAGCCAATCAGGATCAGTTTGATACAGAGCTATTGATTTGCTTTGATTTTATTGGCTTTATTGGCACAGTCAGATAGAATGTAGGATGGCCAGGAAAAGACAGGAAAAGACTACAGAAAAAAAGTCATTTGGCAGGTGTTAACTTCAGACTTGCCTTGTGGCCCAGTGATAGGTGTTTGCCATATTTGTAGGCCAGTCTCTGGGACTCCTTGTTGTGTCTGGCGAGCTCCATCGCAGCTTGACAGCTCTTGGCTAGCAAAGCCCCATGGGACAGGAAGGTCTGCTCCTCCCACGTCGCCACGTTGAGGTCATCAGTGAGACCGTTCTCCTGCAGAGCAAGGAAACGTAGGTGAAAAACCCACAAGCCCGGGCTCCGACTGCTTATACTGCACGACATCAAAGCTTCCAAGTGAGCATCCAAGACACTCCATCAAAACAACCCCTCTTTGCTCTATGATTTTATATTTCAGTGTGTAATTGGTTGTGCAGCAGAGAGTGGCGGCGCATTTAGCGCAGTATTTCCCACAGGTTCTCCGGTTATTTGGAGTGGAGGTAAGCGGGGGTGGGAAAGTTGTAGCTGGAAAAAAACTATATGAACACCTTGTTTTATCGGGAGGTTGCGGGCCCCGTTTGATAGGACAAATAAGTCCAACATAATATCTTATAAACAGTTAATGTGTAACTCGATACGCCGGTCCATCTCTGGAAAAATCTAGGCAGGGTGGAAATTTGGTAAGCTACCCTTTAAAGGTCCAGATAACAGGGGGAAAAAAATGCCCATTGTGAGAACTTAATTAAACCTCAGGCATTTTCCAGAGAAAACAGAGATAAGGCCAAAAATGAAACTTTGTCCGAGGTAGAGCGGCTCTACTCCGCTGGAGACGAGGTGTAAGCTGGACCTTCACCGCGCTGTGAGATCGCGGAGGAAATTCCTGCTGACAGGTACCTGACAGCACCGCGGTGAATTTGGACACAGAAAGGGTTTCTTGCTAATTCATTATGTATTAAGATGCCACTTTTGGTTTTCTTCTCGCTGTAAATATTTCTGCTTCGCTTTTTAGAGTCTAGTCAAACATATTATGTCACTGTATCATCAGATGCTCCGACAGCATTTAAAAAGGACTACTTCCTGTTGTTTTGTTGTGAATGGTGTCATCTGTCATGATTCATTTCATAAAAGGGCTCATCACAAAGGATGTTTTTTTTTACTGTGAATTGAATCCATAGTGATTGACTGTCGGGGTAACGTAGCAGCTCACATCAAAGTAGGGCTAAAGAAAGAGAATATATGCTTTACCTCGGGATTAGTGGAGTTCTCATGGTAAATACCCTGAACCAAATCACCGATGGCACTTGAAATCAGCTCCACAACCTGTCAGAGAGAGAACCAAGTTAGAACAGCATGACGCAACTCTTCTGTTCAAGTGCACTTTGTCCATCTCATGCAAAGGGGACCGTACAGGGGGAACGGTCTTAGAGCGAGGGGAGAAGGAGGAGGGATTGAAGCGTGTTGTACTTGAGTTTGGGTTTTTCTTTTCAGGATTTACACATCGTACACACCCCCGATCTGCTGAGCTACAAGCTGCAGCTGAATGTATCGGTCGGTACAAAAGTGCTGGCATGTAAAAAATTTCAAGTAGTCCTCCTTTAAATCCATGAGGTGGGAGAGAAGCAGGCGGCGGGGTGGCCAAGTGATTATGGATTATCCTTTGACCACAAGATTACAGGTTTGATCTGCACGACAATCAACGTGTCCATCAACAGCTCCGTTTCCTGCTGAATTGTCCTTGGGCTTTGGGGCGCTGAACCGCTACCGGCTCACTTATCGCGAGCCGCCCTGGCTAAGAGCATCGATTAAATACCTTAAATGAGGTAGAACAAAACTAACAGCTAGCTCAGCCATACCATTTGCAATTAAAACCACAATTGCCCGCTGATTGAAGCACAAGCGCTCTCATCGGAGTAGCTGCTCGTCTGAACACAGGCGGCCACAGTGTGAGGCCTGAGGGGCCGCGGCCAGGTGAACGGGCTGCAGAACTGACCAGCTCCGGTTACCCTCCGCTCGTTATCGGGGCCCATAGGGGAGCTCCCGATGATTTCATAAAAGCGGACCCGGGTCTCGGGCTTCGTTAATTACACTTCGTATTTATAGCGGAGTCCAGTCGCGGCTACGGCTACGGAGACGGATCGGGTGTCCCGTCCTGTCCGAGGGGCTGAAACGGAGCTAAAAGGCAGATGGCAGGTCAGACTGAGGCGAGAGAGCCGACGGGGGTTAACGAGGCTCTGATGATCTGACCACCGGGTTTCCGTTATACCCTGTCCAACCTTTTACTAGAACTTGACTGTTTGATTCATCTCATCATGTGCCTTTGGGTGTGGCTGATCGGTCGATTAATCCATTCATACGGATCTATAAATTGGCAGTTTTATGTGGGAAAGGGGACAAAATCAAGGGCAGAAAGTGGCCTCGCAATGTGGAGTCAAGGGATACGGGGCGAGACTAGCAGGACAGAACCGCTGCTTCTTCGTAGAGACCTGCAGAGACCCGGTACAAGTACAGTACAAGTTAATCAATACGATGTACAAGGAGCAACATACCGCTTTTGGGGAAACAAGACATCTGAGAATATTTAACTAACTACATCAACAAGAGTAAAACAATAAAAAAGCATTTTGGAGGCTGCGTGGAAAACAACGCTGAAGTTAAAAGAAAATCTTAAAATAATATTTACATTTTGTTGTTACGGTAAAGCCCCTGTGGTAAAGCCTGGCCAGCTCGACTTTTGTCTTTGTAAGAGTGCAGTTGCCCGTTCCCTCTTGCAGGGGGCATGCATGACTACATTTTTAGCTACAGAGATACCACCGGTCCTTATCAAAACCCCCGCCGCCGGATGAGATGCCGCATCTTTTCAAAACGGTTATTGAAAACGTTTAATGAATGGGTGAAATCTCTTATCCTCCATTCACACCCAGGGATCAGACCAGACCAGACCCGGCAGACCGGGGGGGCCTGTTGCCTGCACAGGTTAGATGAATGAGGTTAAATTTAGAGCTCCTTCAGCGCATCCCAGACATCCTTGGTTCATCTGAAAAAGTCTGGTGACGCTTGCTGCTCCGTCAGCCTCACAGTGCCCTTTGGGTAACCGAATCCACCGGGGGAAAATATTGAGGAAACCTGAGCTTCGCCCACAGACCTGGAAGGACAATGTGCCTACAGTATTACCAGATGTGGTGTCTCTGCTAGCCTTGGGAAGTGGGGGCGGAGAGGAATAGGGGGGGGGGGGGGTCGGGTGGGGTGGGGGGGTGGTGGGGGGGTCTTTTTTTGGAAAGTATCAGATAAGCTCTCCTCCTGCCTCCCCCTTACTCCATTCCCAAATCCAGCCAGATCGTGTTTTGCCGACAGGTCTGCGAGGGAGAGAAACCGGAGCTCCACGGCGAGATTACTTTACCGTTTATACAAGTAGCGGCATAGGATTCCTCTCAAGGCCACGACACATAATCTCCATCACTCTCTCTACTTTAAAACTCTGGTTTATGAGAAAAACTTGGGAATGCTCAGGCGCTGCTGCTGCTGCTGCTGCCTTTATCTGTCCACCTACGTCTGAAGAGTTGGTACAGTGACCACACACACACACACACACAGACACAGAGACACAGACAGACACACACACACACCGGCTGGTACAAACAAATCCAATTCCAGCCCCTGTAACCTGAGCTCGGCGTGATGGACTCGTCTGGACCCTTTGCCGTAATTTCCCCTTCCCTGGTGCTCATACCAGTTAAGACCACATGAAGAAACCTCTGAATGTTGCGCATCCGTCCAGACTGCGGTTTGTCCTCGCTTCGTTTTTGTTACGTTAGGCTTTACCGAACACGAGGAACTGCCGGATATCGGATGTCAACGTCCGTCTCCTTATACCCATAAAAACCTGGCTTTTTTGGGGTCGTTTCCTGTAGTTGGTTCGGATTACGTTCTCGCTCCTAACAAACTACACCGCAGTCCGCTTGGAAGGGGACCAAGACCCGCATTTTCAGGCGTCTCGGTTCGGTTATTCGGTGCCACCCGAGTTCCAGTGACATTGTTTCTCGCCTGTCCAAACAAACCCAACTAAAAAGGAGTAAACACGCCGAATCCGTATGAAACCTGCTTAATGCTCTAAACCAAATGTCGCACCTTTGGATTTATCTCTATTTCTAAAGCCACTTTATTTCCAACGCACGTAGCACCGGGGGCCGCTGCTTGCGTCATAATTTTGTGAGGACGTCTTTCAAACGCCCCGTTTTGGCAGCGGTAAACCAGACAAAAACCCAGACTGTGTGCGCTGAATCAGAAGCGGGGGTGGGGGTGGGGGTGGGGGTGGGGGTGGGGGGGGGGGTTGATAAGGGTTGGTCCGGCTGATGGCACAGGGAAGGGAACCACGGTTATTTTGATCCACTCAGGCAACCGCATTCTGACAGAGCAGCGTGGTGACAGCATCTGTCAGCGAGGGGTTACCAGGGTACGCACTAGATATGATCTGTGGTACGCTTACAAGATCACCACACACACACACACACACACACACACACACACACAATGACAAGTCAATAGGAAGGATTCCCACTGCATAGATCTCCACGGTTTCTTCTAACCGCATTCTCCATCATACAAAACATCCTGCGGGCCATCAAACGTTTGAGCTTGTGTTGGTAATCGAGGTCGCTAGGAGCACTTCCATTACCTCAAAATTGTATTCCTTCCTTTAATCATCCACAACATTTGAATACAAATAAATGTTTTGCTACTCTCTATCCCCGATTGATAAAACACAACAGCGATTCAACCTGTAGCCAGTTCATGAAAGCTTTAACAGCTTTCCTGGGACAAATCCTGTGGTGTACAGGAAGTGATGCGTTTTACGTTTCCGGTTTGTTTGGAATAAACAGAAGAAGAACTGGGTAGTTAAGTTAGCATGAGCGGCGATAGCCACCGTGGCTGAACAGACAAAGAAAATCCAAGGAGAAAGACGTCACAGTGCCGGACACACTGTTTGATTGACAGGTGATCTCTGGGAAGAGCAGTGAGGAACACCACAGCGATGACACCGATAGCTGGAGGTGAAAATACTGCTGGGTGTCCCATTAAGACAGTGATGATTCTCAAGGATTACCACTGATGTCATTTTAGAAGTTTCTTGGGAATGCGATAGAATAGTCAGTGATAGGCAGGGTACCTTAGTATTGTTTAGCTGGGCCAGTCCGGTGCAAGCGTTTGCTAGCAGGAAGTCACCGCTCAGGACAGCCATCTTATTCCCAAACTCCATGTCCTTCAGTGGGCCATCCGAATTGGTCCATTCCTTCAGGTCGACTATCCCACGATGCACCAGAAAGGCTGTGTGGATCAACTCTGTGATTTCTGCCAAGTTTCGCTGGCTATGGAAGAAGAAATAATCAATAAATTAAAGTTTTGTTTTTTCTGGTGAAAATGTACATCATTTCCCAGCATCACATACAGCCCTCAGAACAGTGTTGACCTCAAAGAACACACCCAAAAGAAAACATTTGATTTTTTTTATTTATTCAGAAAAGGGGAGAAATGAAAATGTTGTCCATACAACAACAATAGTGCTGGAGTCTTGGAGTCAAACAACAATGGTCGGGATCATCATGGTTCGTCCCAACATAGTCTGAATTGTTTCCTAAACCTGCCTCGTCTACTTCTACTTCAGTTAGTGATTTCCTATATTTCCCAGAATGCCTTTAAAATGCCTTTCCCAGAATGCAAACCCCAGATAACTTGCCAGAACGTGCCTGAGCATTTCAACTGTGCGTAGGCAGAAAGTGATAGCAAGTGATAGCGATTCCCAGTCAAGAAAAACTAACATGTTTTGTTGCTGCACTGCATTCTGGTCTATCGTGGCTACTGTCGGTGGAGGAACGGATCTCTCTGCCTCTTCTCCGATGGATTTGTTCTGTATGATTGCTGAACATCAGTCTAGAAAGAAGCCCTCGCTCTTTGATCCTGAAACATTTTCTGATATTAAACTCCATTGTAGCTGCGATGGAAATACCTTGACGTGACGCCACAAGGTCACAGCATCTACACATGGCTTATTCCCATGGAAAAAAGAAAAATACACCACCAAACAACAAAAACGGATACAGAAACGCAAGGCACATCACCAATACCTGAGTCTTCCAACTGTGTTTTATGTTTCCTTTAAGAAACTTCAGAAGTCTTTAGACTCCTGACATACTCGTTGGCCTAAACCGACACCTTGCGACACCGCACATCAGGGGTGGTGTTAAAAAAAAAAAAAGAAAAAAAAAGAAGAAAAAAGATCAAACTTATCATTAGCAAATAACAGCCATTCTTGATTATGAGAGAAACGACATAAAAGTGGTCTTTGAATAGAGCCTTTCAGCGCAGCCTCAGGGAGGATATAATCAAATGTTGATTCAGTCATTGGTGGGGGATAATTAGGCCCCTCTCCATATGGAAGGAGCTCGCCACGCTGCGACAGGAGGGATCCATCCAGACAGGGTTGGGTGCGCTGATAGCCACTTACGACCATCTTTCTGCCTCTGTGCGAACCTGATGAGCCAGTTGTCTGCTTTGCGCTCCAACCCCTTCCTATATACACACACACACACACACAGACACACACACACACACACACGCACACACACGCGTCTAGCAGCCAGGTAATTGCGTGTTCGAAGTTGCCCCGAAAGATGTGATTAAAATTCAATAATGCCATCTATTTTGCTTCTCAATCACACCCATTGTCTGGTAGGTTTCTCTGCTTGGTGACGCAAAGCAACAACACAGTCACCGGAACGAGAGGTAATACGCTCAAAGATCTGTAGGAATTTCAATGCGCTGAAAAGTTTGAGCGACGACGGGCCGTAAGTCCCCGAGATGCCGCGGGGCGACATTACTGTTCCGGTTTCAAAGAGGAGTCCCGGATTTCAAACCGATTTCAGGAGGCGACATCTTTCATCAAGAGTTACAAAGTGATTAATCTCTCCTATAGATTTAAGAATTAAAGTTATTAAGCAGAATTCATTATTTTATTTTTGTTTTAGTGTCCCATAATGGTCTAAATGTTGTCCCATCTTGACAGGAATAACGTTACGGCGGGGGAAACACCACATTTTTGTAGTTTATGTATTTATTTGGGCACAAAAACAGTCAAATTTAAAAGATATTGACTATCGGCAGCTTCCATCCCAAGAATGTCAGCATCTGCCTCCGCAAACCACATCGGTTGAACCCTGACGCATCCGCATCCCAGAGCTGTGCCTCCGATTTCGCAGTCCTGATCAGCAGCAGTGGAGCTTGGGGAGGAAAAAAGGGGGACAAGGGGGCCGGTGTATAAATAGCTTTGGTGCCCAGTTGCATAGCAACCGATGCCATCTTGCCGAGGTGTAACGCCCCTCACCACGCCCCTTGTCCTGACTGTTCTGTTCCATTTTTCCTCCCTCCGCAGTCTGCCTCGCCATCAAACACAGCCTGCATGTGTGTGTGTGTGTGAGTTAGAGACGTTGCATGTCCATCAGATGGGTCGCATGCACTGTTTGGTTGCATGCATTTGCCTCTAGAAATTCAGAGGTGTGGTGGTTGCAACTTGGACTACCCGTGTGTGTGCACGTTTCTCTCTTTTTATCTATCTATCTATCTATCTATCTATCTATCTATCTATCTATCTATCTATCTATCTATCTATCTATCTATCTATCTATCTATCTATCTATCTATCCATCCTTCTTAGTGGTCTGGTGAATCATTGGTGTCAGGCAGCGGAGTGGGAGATGTTTTACAAATGCTGCCTGTCAGGAGGGAGGAGAGCATCCCCTGGAGGTATCAATCACCCCCCTCCTTCACCACCCCCACCCCCCCCCCCTGCGACTCCCTCCCTCCCTCCATCGCCCCATCAGCGGAGGTGCTAATGAGTCCAGGAGAGGTGGGAGAGTGCTAGAGAGCGAGAGAAAGAAGGAGCGAGCTAGTGCAAATGAGGTGATCAAGCGTGCTCTGTTTGTGTGTGTGTGTGTGTGTGTGTGTGTGTATATATATACGTGAGTGTGTGTGCGTGTATGTGTTTGGGATGACCATCCATCACACGCAAGTGGGGGAATGCATGTCAGATCCAGTGATCCAGAATCACAGTGATCTGTGCGCCAAGTTGTGACATGAGGCGAGCGTATAATAATTTCTCCCGTTGCAAGATACAACCTGTCAATACGGCTCAGGCTCAAAACCTTACTCAGGTTAACGCAGCCGGAATAAAGTGCTTCCATGACGCATGGCATATTCCAATTAGGTCTAATATTAGGATGTTTCTGCACGGACACAGCTCCGCTCGCCACATGCGCCTTGTGCCAGCGAGCAGCAAGAAAGAAGCCATTCAGGCATCCAGCGCACAGCCACGCCAAACACAGCACTCACTTCTGGTAACCACTTGGCACACCGACACCCCTGTTCTTAAGCTGTGTGTTTGTGTGTGAGGAAGCGAGTGAGAACTTAAAAAAAAAAGAAAAAGGTGCTACATGTAGTCAATAAATCACCACCGAGGAGATGAGCAGCCTCTACACTTCGTCTCAGTAATCACGTGCCCGTGGCATGATGGGATAGGCGGCGAAACAGGCCCGTGATGCGAGGAGGAAAGTTGAAAAAAAGTAGATTACGCAATTGAGCAAAAAGGCAAAAATGTAGTTCTCAAATTCAGCAGGTCGTTTTCTTTCCCTAGTTCCACTTTGTCTCTGAATGTGTCAGCTTATAAAAGATCCTCACAAACAGAGATCGTCGGTCTTCCCGGTGTGCAATGTCACCTGAAGTAGCCTCAAACATTTTAGCTGCTAATTTAAGCTCTGGTAGGCTAAACAAGCAATGTTAGCTTGCTAGCCTATTGCATCACATCCACATGTGGAAATGTGGCCTTGATTCTGTCAAACACGCAGCGCCTTGACATGAGGACTGTGGCTCTATGAATGTAGAATCAAGAGACACACTGAATATAGTCAGTTAAACTAGTTGTTTGTAGATGTAATGTGCTTTATAAATCACACACACACAGACACACACGCACGCACGCGCACACACACACACTTCACTGTGTTTGTCCACAAAGCAGTTTATTTACATTTAGACTATTCCACTGTTGCTCTTCACCTGAGGTAAGATCATATTTCCATATGGTAATTCTGTGTCTGGAGTCCGTCTGGCTTCTTTCTTAATGCTGATATAGCAAGAGGTGAAGGGGATTCCCAACTGGGAGGCGGATTTATTTGCGCTTCTATTGCTAGCGACTATTCAAATATGGTCTTTTAAGCGTTAACGTTTGGTAGGTGAAACTGGTGTCAGTACACGTTGGCAGGTTGCGCGTTGAGTGATGGCATCCCTTCAGCTCCACTCTAGTTTTACTTGGTCACTTCTCAGTCCATAATTTTTGCCTTTTTAAAAATTAAACGTTTTCTTACAAAAAAAACAAACAAAGAAAAACCTAAAAACTAAAAACAGGTGTTGCGTTTACTTGTGAAATTAGCCTTTTGCTGTCTAGATTTCTTACTTTGTGTCGCTGTATTGGCTATGTGAATACAACTGACTGGGGCGAAGAACAGAAGGCCTTGGAAAGGGAAACCGCAATTAAAAAAAAAATCAAATCAAATCAAAAATGAAATGAAATCAAAAACCAAAGCAAATGAAAAAGAAATAACCCCGGTTTGTAAACGCAGATGTATTGTACCCGCATTCCATCATATTCACAAGATGATAAAGAGCTTTATTTACAGGAACCGATATGGACGATAACCACAGAGGACAAGATACAATTACCTGACACCAGGATTTTATTTCACTATTTATTTTTCTGCAACCGTGTGACAGAGATGAAAGCGGCATTGCCTTTCCTGGATAGATCCTGACCTGCTTGCCATGCACTTTTGCTGGTTCTGTAGCAGCAAGTATTATGGCTTTCGCACAATGGTTACCAACACGTATCTACTGTCAAAAGGTTTCTCCCAACTAGTGTACATACATGGGAATAAAAAAATAGGCAACTAGCTCCCTGGTTACAAGTTGGCATACCAACCAGCATGGTTTGAATGCGTCTTTGTCCAATCAGATCGCTCGGTTGAGACCACCTGCTGTGTAATTTAGCCATAACCAAAGAGGGCGTTCAATAACTGTGATTAATAGTTAACAGGGTACTAGTCAAATGACCACTGTACCTGTAAATCACATTTCAATGATACTCTGCTATACATCATCCATCTGTGAGGGTCAAGTTATTTTGTGATGAAGTGTTGTAATTTACCCGCTGTCCCTCAACCTGCCTCGTCTACTTCAGCTGCAGTTTGTGATTTCCGAGAATTACTTTGAAAACCCCCCAGAGACCTTGCCTGGAGCTGTTGCGTTCAGCTTGGTTTTACGTGGAGGCGGAGAGCAATAACCATGGTAATGGCAAGAGACTCTCCAGTCAAGAAAAAAAATAGTTGTGCCACTCACTCAAAAAAACGCATTGTGGTCTAATGAGGCTCGGTGAGGAAATTGGTGTCTCTTCTTCTTCTACGATTTCTCCCTGTATGATTGTTGAACGTCAAAATGGTGGAAAATGGTGAGTCTAGAAAGAAGCCCTGAGGGATTGACCCTAAATCTGATGTTTTAGATATTAGATTTTTTCCCCAGGCAGCTCAGTCAGTAGAGCACGAGACTCTCAGTCTCAGGGTCATGGGTTCGATCCCCACATAGTGTTAACTATCACCCTTGTAAGTCGCTTTGGATAAAAGCGTCTGCTAAATGATGTAATGTAATGTAATGTTCGTGCAGTGGATAACAAAATATTTGTGCTGCCTGTTTTTATTTTTAAAAAGAAAGATTACTAATTAGCTCACACAAAAACAACCAATTAGTTCTTATTGTTGCACTTTCAGCAGCTGCCTAGTCAAAAAGATACTTATCGGCACAAATGCAGGGACATTTATGTAAACAAGTGGCAGCGTTGAGGAATTATGAAAGACATCAATGAACCAAGCACAGACAAGCCACACCCATGCCGGAGATTCCAGCTGACTTACCTGGGGTAGATGCCACTGACCATGTCCTGGGCGAGGAGATCGGAGGCTACGTGGCTCGGCCCCGCAGCCTTGGACAAGAGCAGGACGACCAGTCCCCTCATCTGAAGGTTGTTCTTGCTGTCGTAGACGAAGCCTCTGGAAGGTGACACGACATTAGAATACTATTAGCCAATCACGTTTGTGCTTGTGCTGTCATTTATTCACCAGCACGCACGGAGGTATAGTGATAAGTGGTCGTATTGTTCTAAACAAGCTCGGTAAAAGCTTGTTTTTCATGATCCTCGATAATAAAAGGCAAGACACCGTGTAATTGAATGCTACCACATTGAATGCTAAGTTTACCCTGGCGTCACTACGTGCAAAGTGCCACAATATACTAGGCAGCAAATGATTTTGAAAAGGTGCTACGTGTGGCAGTTTTGCCTTTCTCAAAGTTAAGACCACATTCCCATGAACCTTGTTGCTTCTTGTCACAAAAAGAGGATGTTGCAACTCGTCTCCCCTCCCTGGCGTTTGTTTTGAAGAACAGGACAAGAGCCGATTAAGCTGATGTAAAGTTCAATAATGCAGCTAGAAGAGTGGAATTGTTCCTGTTTTGTGCCGTAAAGCAATACAGCAGACTTCCTGGCTTGGTGCTAAGCACACAATTACACACGACTTAAATAAGTTAAACTGACAATATTCAGTGTGTCGCTTCAGTTTGCCTTTCAGAATTCCTTTGGACATCAGAGAGGTGGCTTGAACCTTTATCCAGCCTTTGGTTTCACATGTAGAGAGCAATAGTGACAGCAATAATAAGAGAGGGGGGGGCTTTTCTGGGTGAGAAAAAGTGATGTGAGTCATGCCTTTTACTCAAAATGTAACATGCCTTGTCACTGCATTGCATTGTGGACTATTGAGGCAACTGTGGGTGGAGAATTTTTCCCATTATGATTGTTGAACGTCAGTGCAAAATGGCAGGTCTAGAAGGAAGACCTTCCTCTTGACGAACAAAAGCCTGACCGTTTACCGTTGATGTTTTAGATTGATATTAAACTCCATTGTAGCTGCGCTGGAAACACCTTGACGTGACATCGCGTTGTCTACGTTCGGCCAGTTATCCACAATAATAAGAACAATACACCAGCAAAGAACAAAACGGACCCGGGTACATCTCCAATAGCAGTTTTTTTATAGTGTTTTATAGTATATAGTGTTTTTTATAGTTGTTTTTTAAGTGTTTTAGGGTGCATTTTTCAGGATCACCCCCATACTACAGTGATTATTGTGTTTGTCATGCATTTAAAAAGGACTATGAATGGATGCTGTGAGGGGAGAAAACAGATGCTATTCTAAAACCTTACCGGTATAGTGCACTTTGATACATACTTATAGGCTACTAGCTATACTACATATTCAGACTAGACTATCCATGTGCCATGGAAAATGGGCTACCATAAACCACAGAAAAAGACCTAGCACTACTAATCATCTTGTCTAAATGGATTTCAGGTGAAGGCAATACGTTTTACACCACTTACAAAATAAAACAAAACTGCATTGCCTTCCAGTGAGGCACTGGAAATTGATCTTGAACATTTTGAATTTCGAACGTGAGATAAAAACGTAAAAACACACAACCGGCCATAATTGGTCAGATTTGCTACTGAAAAGTGTTTTCTTTTTTAGTGTAACACACACAATGACACAGAAACACACACACACACACACACACACACACACACACACACACACACACACAGCCCAGTTGTAGCTGCCTGCTTGGTGGGCAGATTAAATATCTTTTTACTCTCCCCGGGGAACAGTTAGACGGAGCACCTCTAATCCTGTCCCTAGGGAGCCCCTTGTGCCATGAATCATGCTCTCGTTAGGGGCTCCGAGGCAGACAAGCGGCCACGCCCCCTCCGCTCGATGCCCAGACATCGGCCTCACCCCAACCCCCTACCCCCTCTCCCACCCACCCACCCCTGCACCACAGGGAGAGGTGGGGGTGGTAGGTGGAGGAACCGGAGACAGAGAGTGGATATGAGAGATAGAGCATGAAGGGAGGGAAGAGGAAACCAGGGGAGAGAGAGAGAGAGATGGAGAAAATAGAGGCCAGACAGAAAGGAGGATGCGAGAAAGGATGGGAGAAGAAATAGTTGAGTGATTCAGAGTGTCGTAGTATTGGAAGGGGAAAAAAACATTAAAAAAAAAAAAACCTGCGCAGACCAGCATGCCCTGAAGCGTTTTTCCTCCCATAAACCAAACCTATCACATAAAATACCTCAAGTTGCTTTCTGACAATTTACGATACTGCTGACATTAAGTAGGATGTCTTTCATCATAGGAAGCTTATTCATGGGAGTTATTTACAATCGCTCTAAATTTTTACCCCGCTGGAAAATAGAGAATAGCCTGCATGGCCTGCCGAACAGAAACGGCTATACAGCGAAATTATGAAGCCGCTCTCCTCACGGGGAGTCCGGGTAAGTCAGTGGCCTGGGGGTGGCAGATGATTAATATTTATGTCACTATCCACACCGGCATACATCAATCAATCACAACCGCCCTCCTGCAAAGGGGTGGGGCAAGGATGATGTACAAAAAGAAAGCAAGAGAGACACAGAGAGAGAGAGAGAGAGAGAGAGAAAGAGAAGCAGCAGAGGAAACAGAAAGAGTGAGAAATGGCCTGCTCTCATTTTTAAGGGTTGTGAACAGGTCACCACGCCTTCTGCTAGCAATTGCAGCAGAGCACAGGAATTCGAGAACTTCGCCCGGCCGTGCGTGGGGGGGGGGGGGGCTCGCCTTAATGCATACAAATGTATGACTTCACACGTGTGGCGTCACATCGACCCTCTGTCTTCCCTTCTCCTAAATGAAACAAGTAATGAAGGAATGATGTGCCCAATATGCCTACACAGAATTGATGCGGTGTATCCGTCTCCAGGGCGTCTCCGTCGATGGATTAAGATCGCGATATTGACCAACAGTTTATCCGCGTTTCCAGGATTTGGTTCTCGCATTTCCAAAATCCTAATATGCTCATTGCCTGCTGCTAATTCTATGGTAACGCGCCTCTGCGAGCTGCCTGAACATCCTTATGAAGCATCGCGGCAAAACCGCGGATTTGGTGTTAAAAATGTGTTCGCGAACCGATTGTGAAGGGGCAAGACTGCGGTGGCGTTTCCGTGACAAAAACTCATGAGAACAAGTGAGGAAAAAGCAAGAGGACCGCCCACGCCAGGAAATGTCACCGCCACGTGCGCGGGTACTTCCAATAGTTCATAGAAAGGGCTCGGGGAGCACACAGATTAATTATGTGTGGGGAACGACCTTCGCTCACTCAGGTTGTGTGCACGCTCAAATATAGATTCCTGCTCGCACGCTGCAATGCTGCACACAAAGACGCCGTTCCCTCTTGTGTGAGAGCCGTTAACTGCGCCCGCTGGAAGTACCCCGCCTGCACGGAAGTGCCCGTTTCCTTCCAAGCGCTCGCATATTCTTGCAAGTTTTGTCATGGAAATGCTACCACGCAACGGCAAGTCGTTTCAGTGAGGTGTGCCAAGGTTGTGGACTGGCAACAATTTCTATTTTAACTTAACACAGGTCGGTGCCTCGGGAATCAATTAATCAAACCGCAAATGTTCGGTTTCATCCACTCCTTCATTTAAACCTCAAAATGCCACAGTTCCTAAACTCAAGCCGACAAACTGCAGATTTTATTTCAACATTCATTCATGTCCACGCTGCAGCTGAAACAAGCAGACTAGTAGTGCACCGTTCAAAGTCATCTGTGTGGTCATCGTATTGATTATGATACGGACGATCAAAGATGAAATCCAAGAAAAGGTGGGATAAACAATGTGGAAAACAGTAGGAGGGAATTGTGGTGGAAAGTCAAACTCTTGTCAAGGACTGTCCTTAAAACAAGAAAAACTTTCTCCTTCTTCTGGGCTGCAGTCCCTTCGCTGTAACTCCAGACTTTGGGGCAAAGTTAGCTGAGCTGCAGTTTTTGAGAATGAAAGGAAAGGAAAAACCGAAACTCAACTCCACGAGGGTCTGCCTGTCTGCTATTGTGGATATTTTTATCTGCCGCGCGTCTAAGGCGGAGACACAGTGGGAAATACGAACCAGCCAACCCAAGCTGACAGTGAGGAGTCAGACTGTCAGAGGTCTGCTTCACCCCCGCCCCTTGCTACAACACCCAAATGGATTGTCATATCAGATTTAGGTGTATAGGTTATTACACCCTTGGGCTACTGTTTCCAACACACCCGTCTGCATGGCGGGATTGAGTTCGAGGACTCTCTTCTCTTTCTCTTGCCTTGGCTCCCCAAGTTGCTGATTTCAAACGTGTAAGTTCTGTAAGTTCTGGCAACTCCTCCGCTGATGGGACGCAATTTGGAAGGTGTGATTTGTTCTAGCTCCGCCTTGAACGATGAACAATAGAGGCTTTGCAGTTGCATCCTAGCATGGAGGTCCAGTGGGGACAAGGCGGTGCACAAATAATGGCTAAAAATATAACAACCAGGCTGAAAAAGAGACAGACCTCAAAAATGGTTTGGGTGTAGGGGAATTCAGTAAGAACAGAACAGACTGATAGGGCTTATTTCCATGACGTTAGCCCTTGCCCCTCTGGTTTAGTTGCTACTCCAAAGCACTACGAAACGTAGCTTGAGAAGAGTCAGCTCAGTTAACCTGGTTTATGGAATTGTTAGCTAGCTAACTAGCCAGCAGGCTAACTTAATGGTAATGTCAACATGCCACGACTAGCCACTACAAACGCTAGTTTCTACTGGATACAACTGGACTGAACTAACGCGCAAATCAGATGCATTTACAACAAGACAGTGATGCTTATCTGCTAGCTAACAAGCTGACATGATCTAAAACACAAAATGAATCGGATATGTCAGTGATGGAATTATCAGTTCCCAGTCAAAAACCAGCACAGAAATGAACCATGTCTGTTCAATTCTGCTGAGATGGTAAAGTTGTACGATTAGAAACACAATCAGCTGTTTACAGAGCTGAGGCTATCAGAGGACGGGCTACGTCACCTGAAAGCAAAACATAGCCTTGCCTACAGACAACTTCAAGTGCCACTACTATTCTCAGTGAAAGCAGTCCATAGCCATCTTACATGATAACACTGAACTGAGCTAAATGTATGTGATGTTTTTTAAAAGGTAACTAGGTCTCGGATGACGGCTCCTAAACATAGACTAATATAACAAGATAAGTGAATAAGATAAAAAGAGAGTGAAATCTTTGGCTATTCCCTTAGAGTTCAGGTGATTTTACTGCTTACCTCACCCTCAACCAGAGAGGAGGAACTAATCTGCTGTAGTCTTTGGTAGGAATGAAAGCCTGCAGACTCCTGGCCCTCCATGGCAAAAAGGTTTAGCGTGTTTAGGATGATTAGAATTGTGCTGGTTTTATTTTGCAGTTGATATCTGTTGATTCTTACAATGTAATACTTTTAGTTGTTTACATTCTACATAGATAAAAATAGTTTGGTTAACAAGATATCTTGTGGCTACTTTATTAGAAGATTCACAGATGCATCACCAATAATGTCCCCCATGTAACGGTTGGGAAAACAGCCTGTGATAATAAACTATCAGACTTTAAGGATTAAACTGTGTAGGGCTCTATGGCCATTTATAATTTAACTTGCATGAATTAAGCTATAGCAAAGGTTTGTCACTGAGGCGGTTTACTTTAGTCAACCCATCTTGGAAATGTGAGAGAAAAGCATTCATTCAAGGAGGAACCCATTCATTCAGCTTAATCCCAAAACAGTTTCCACCTGGGATTCAGTGCAAAAATGCTCTTGAATCGTCCAAAATTTCCCCTGAACTTGCAATGAAAGGGGCCAAAACTGCCAAATAAACAGCAATTTACTTTTTGTGTGTATATTGCCTCATTCTCATATTTTCCCATTGAGTGGTCCTACGTTATTCAACAGTTCTCTGAATGTCTTTGTGCTTCATCAAGGACGAGGTGGTTCATTTTGTGGTTGAGTGTCTATTTATTGCTGGGTGTCCTCCGTGACTGCCAGCAGAAATTAGATAAAAACAGCAAGGTACAACACATTTTCCAATTGGAAAACAAACAGATGCAGTGAGCAAAAGGAAATCAAAATGTTGGACCCTACAGCAACTAAAAGAACCAATATAGCGACAAACTCTACTGGGCTGTGGCAGCGGCTATAGATAGTTGCCCGGGCTGAGCCAAGACAGAACTGGGATAGAAAATAATATTAGTTGGATTTATTTCCAAAGACTGGGCTGGAAATGATTTCAATTATTCTATGTTTATTTAATCTAAAATATCAGGACACGGTCGGACTACATTTTATCCAATAGAAAACACCTTAAACAGGGTTCTAAAATGTTTACACTGTGATTTGAAGTTCATAAAATCGCCCTAAAATAAAAACTACTAACAATTTCCTAGCCTAGCCTAGATCTAATGGACCAAGTCATTTTAACTCTGAAGGCTGAACCAGTCTGAGCCACTGGTTTGTTATCTAGGAGACAAGAGTCACACCACAAGGGGGTGGAAACGCAAGCTCAGATCACTCTCAGCCCAGTCAATTAGGACGACAGAACACAAGTCGGGTTCAAGCAGTTATGTTCACTTGTTAGAGCTGCTCCTGACACATTTTCTTGGTCCTAATAGAAAACTATAAAAACCTCACTATAGGCCCAGCTTAAAAGTCTAGTGTTCATCCATTTTCTATACATGTTTATTCCTGGTCAAGGTTAGTGGGGAGCAGAAGGCAGGGATAAACACAGACACACTAACACAGACAACCACACTCATGCTCACATTCACACCTATGGGCTATTTTATTCATGGTGCTTTTCTAAATCAAGTCTCTTGTTGCAGTCCAGTAACGGAAGACTCTTTTCCTTTTTTGGCATTTTCGTGTGACACATATTCTTTTCCCCTTGACATTGTGAATCATGCCTTTTTGAATGAGCTGGATGTCTTTGGGCTGTGGGAGGAAACCGGAGAAGCCGGAGGAAACCCACGCAAACACGGGGTGCCCTGTGGAAACGGGGCTGTAACCTACCAAGACAACAGAACTGGATGTGACCAGTGCCTGGCACAGGACACACCTGAGTGGATAAGGTGCATAAATATGGCTGCCTCCTGCTTTGATGTTGTTTGATGCTCCCAGCCCCTCCCACAGTGCAAGGCAAATGCTCTATCTGTTCCTCTCCGTCTAAACTAGTAACGGTAGATGCTGATGTTTAGTTGTTGGCACTGAGGTATGGGTATGGAAAAAAGCAATTAAAAGGAACCAGAAAACTGCCATCTTTCCATAAATCCCTTCAGTCTAAACTGAAGTAACTGCATCTACCCACAATAAACTAGTCTGCGAAATCAACTAAATGAAGTTCAACTGCTTTACTAGACTGCATTGAGTAACTACAATTAAAAAGCCTGGGAGGCAATGTTATTCCAGAGAGTCAATTTATGCTACAAGGACGGTTGATATTTGAAAAACTACAGATATAGTTAATTATTTTGTTTTTTAACTTGCTACTGCCGCAGCTCTATGACATTCCAGGTGTTGACTGGGAGGGCTATGTAATGAAAAAGCTGCTAAAATTAGATGATGGAAAGGTCAGGGTGTGTGGTAAAACATCCCACGTTCCCTAGGCACAATCTTTAATCTCAAAGTCAAAAGGCAATCAACTTAATTTCTTTAACTGAACTGGATTTAAAACTGCGACATGAGACTACAGCAGATTACAGGTGTCTCCCAGCTAATCCAGCATGGTTGGCAGTCCTACTCTCAGCATACACACACATATTGCCTCAAAACTGAGCAGAATGTACAATGTATCACGTTGAGATGGGATATCAGAGCAATATCATATTCATGGTACTCTGACGGCATTGGATGCATCTTCTACTAGTTGTTATTGACACTGGTCATAGGCGATGGCTGTTGATTGACTGCAAAAAACAGTTTATTGATTACAAACAACTGTTGCTTGCCGACACGGCTGTGGCGTAATGTAATGGGATACTATGAATGGACTGCATCTTCAAGAGGGGTCAAGTGTTATGGTGTGTGTGTGTGTGTGTGTGTGTGTGTGTGTGTGTGTGTGTCCTTCAAAGGAGTGTGGGGGAGTGGGAGCACATTGCAAAAGCACTTGAAGCAAAGGGATGGAAAGAATGTCAAGCCAAATTCCATTGAGAAAAACTAGCAATGTAACATCGTCTTGTATATCTGCAAAGGTAAAGACCGCTCAAAATATGACTCAATGTATTTTATTGTATGTTTTAATCGGCAGGAGCCATTCGCGCAGTTCATCGTTCATAATCCCCAAAGGAGGATTCATTGCAATACTAATTCCCACTTTTAGAAATGGCTCACATTGCTCATATATTAGTGGAAGATTGTGGATATAACACATGACCAAGTCCTAAAAGCTGCATTTTTATTGGAATCATGTGTTGCTTGGTGGATTATATGCATGCCGAATTGAAGAGTGGACATTATGGACTCTGAAAAGGCATTGGGTCATATTTTATGAGGTATGTAACTTTTGCCAGTGAGCAAAGCAGTTAAAATGCAGGCTTTTTGAAAGGAATGTGGCTTGAAGTTCACTCCATACAAGAGAGAATTGCGAGCGACCAATATGATATGTTATAACAACAATTACCTTGCAGTGTTGAGTAACGGGTGTTTCGTCCCCACCAGCTTCCTGACGTGCATCGCAACGTTACTGAGCTCGTCACTCAGCAAGCAGCGTAAACTCATGAACGAGGTTGGATAGCCGACGATTTTCTCTGCATCTGAGACCACTTTACTCCAGTTTGAAGGCGTTGTGCCGGAGAATAAACTTAATTTCCTCTGTCCTCGGTTGACCAAACCAATGAAAGAGAGTCGTGACCATATAGCTGAATGCATCTTTGAAATGTACTAACGTTAGTTATAGTTAGATTCGACTACTTGGAGTAGCATAAAGTTGTCACCATCTCATATCTCACCAGATATAAACACGAACGTTATGACATATTCTTAAACGGTACCACACACGTATTCTTTATAAAAAACGTTAAAATTCACTATCCTGACAGACCTAACATTACTTAAATGCGAGAATAACTAGCTGTGCTATGTACTACACGACCTGTCACTGTAAGCCGCCATCTTTAAAAAAACGAAATACGTTATGTCGTAAAAGCTTTAAAAAAAGCCTCCTTCGATACCTGCCGCCTTCTGTATGGAGAAATCCTCACACCAAACGCCATCCAGGAATCTGACAGTATAATGTTGCCGTGTTTATAGGGACTAACTAATTTAGGACTTCGGCGAACATGAGTTCGCCAGTGAGTTATAAAAGTTGAATTATTATTAAAATGAGTGGTGCTTGGTGTATTCCCTTTATGCCGGAGTGAAGAGTTGCTCCTGTGTATTCGTAATAGGTACTGGTAATCATATTCTACCAGGTATTTGTTTGCGGATAAGCAGAGCAACATAAGCTCCCAGATTTTTGAATGGAGGTTGGCTATAGGTTCAAGAGAGAACGGCATATATCAGAGCTAGCTGCTGCAAGCCTATCCCACACTTAAAAACCAAATCATCCACCCTTTCCTGAATTTAGTAATAGGTAGTAGTACAGATTTGATTTTTAAGTAGGCCCACCTTTGATTGCCCTTACTTGAAGTTTGTTTGAACAAAGTAATATTCTGTTATTTTCATATATTTTTTCAATTTTGCTATTCTCTATCACCGATTCATCAAACACAATAGTGATTCAATCCATAGCCCTTCTGATGATGATGATGATGATGATGATGAAAGGAGACCATAGTTACCAACCTTTTTATTTACCACTACAGATTACATCCATTATTAACCATCCAGAAAACAGAAGCTATATCAGCAAAGTGGTGGTATAACTTTAGATCAGTCTACCTGATGCCAGTGTGTTTACACCATGCTGTACCAACAGAGTTACGCAACATCTATGTAGTCATCTGTAATTTCTTCTCACATTCACAAAGTCCCTGAATGAGGCACTGATCTATGATTTGATCATTAATCTAGAGAATCTGTGTTTTGCCTTTCCCCAGCTATTAAAGGATATTTCTTATTTCCTTGTTTTTATGTGCTGTTCAGGTGTTTTAGTTTGGTCAGAGAGAGAACCGACTGATACTGAAATGCACAGCTTGTTGTTTTTATTTCAATTGTCACTCAAACATCAGGAAAACCTTGTTACTGTGTTTGTTAAATTATTGGAGGTCACAAGGACAATTCCAACATGTTTCATAATTAATAATAAAAATCACTGCAAATCAACAACACTCTTTTATGCTCAGTGAGGCTCTGCCCAAAAGTGGAAACACTGTCTTGGTTGTGCCCGATCATTTTGCTGATGCTTGTTTGGAAAATGTCAGATAACAATACCATCAATTTTAGTTTCACCGGGTTCCTAGATTCCACTGATGCCAAAAGAAATCAACAGTACCGTATGAAACAACATAAATTATCCTTTAATGAGGCCTTTGAGAGTAAAATTCTTAATACAATGGTGAAAAAAAAATGCTTCAGTTCATGTAATACAATCCTAGTGACAATATAACAGGCACAGAATGATAGGGAACTGCTCTGGCAGCGTTGTGTTTAACAATGCTTTCATTGAATCCTACTCCATCTGCTTATTACTGGGATTGGACAGACCGAGTCTGTCAAGGACAGCTTATACACCAAGGAGCTGTAGTCTCCTTTGTTCAATGGTCTTAAAAAACAAACAGAAAAATTCATGCTTTGTGTGCTACAGTAAGGCAACATGTTACCTCGCAGTGCTTTTTGTGATTTTAAAGGGCAATGGTCCTGACAATAGGTTGTTATAGCAAAAAATCGACCAATATAAATCCTACTAAATCATATACAGCCAAATTATGTAACACCAATAGGTTTGTCAAAGCTGGAGATATATGGTTTTAAATCATTTCCAATCAAATCAAATAAAAAAAATCATATCCTTTTGCTGCTCTTTGGCTCTGTATGGGTGATTAACTTTCACGTGCATTATGGCACCATTTATCACCAAAAGTGTAACTTGGCACGGTTCATCGGATGTCAAAAACAGATTGCTACGCGTGGAGGAGCCGATGATTACGGAAGGAATCCCAGAATGCGAGCGTGCCAGTGTGCAAGGCAGGATAAGCGCTGTAAAAACAAAAGTCATCTCACCCTGACCCCCGCGTCACGGTTCACAGCTCCTGTTCCAGGTGATTTTCCGGCTCAAATGGGTGTCACTATGCCATGAGCAGCACCAGCAGGCACTCTCGCCGGCTTTCCACCTGCCGACTCATTGTAATTCCAGTTAAAGTCAGAGGGCAGAATGTAGCATGCAGTCGAAGCAGAGAGATTCCTCCCCAAAAAAAGGCTCAGCATCTGTTTTCTGAACCAGTATTTAGACTGTTTTGCATTGCTAGAGTGATCAAGAGAAAATCCACCCCTAAAAACACAATGTCACGTGCTATTTCTATGTTATTTACTCGGACAATAAAAAAACAACCCTGTGATCTGTGATGTCATTAGCAGACAATATAGATCCACTCCATCAGCAGTGAATGGAAGGCTGGGCACTGCGCTAATACCCATGCTCTATCCGGGGGAAAATAACATATTTTTCTGCACCAGAACTGATGGCATTATGAAATTGAGCTCATTTGGGGGCGAACGCTTAATCGAGCAAGTCAATCTCATATTCCGTTAACGAGCAGCTCCAGGTTTCGTCGAGATGGTCACGCTCACAAATATTATTGAGCTGTATTGTGAGAATAACATTATCTAAATCTGTTTTAGGATTGATTTCCCTTTAAGCTGCTGAACTGAGGGCTTGCCGTTATTTGAGGCGGTGTGACAGAGTGACAGACTATACTAAAACCTTGATCTCCCGTGCGGGAAACCAAATAGCAACTAGTCAGCCAAAAGAAAATATCCCTGTCCGAGAAAGATCAAGGTTGAAAGTTCATGCAGCCTCAGGTTCTCCTAGCCTCACCATCAGTTGACCTCCCTCTGCACAGGATAGTCCCAGATATCCACAAACAGCCATTAGCTGGTTGGTGGGGGATTCCCCCAGCCTAGCAGAGATCTAGGCTTACAGTGTCTGAGGCTCCTCTAACTGGCGATGCTGCTTCTGAGCCAGCGTCGGTCACTGCACCACTAGTGGGACTACAATAGACCGAGCGCCTAAAGATGGCAGCACCCTCATTGCTCAAACGAACCGCTTGCAGTTCAGAAACCATCAAAAATCCAGGTACCAGTTGCATTGTGGGATGCCAGAAAACACGTTGACGTTGATACGACGTCGCTATGGCGGCCTGCGCCAAAAATCTGCGTCAAAGAGCCCAAAACGAAAGCTGAGACGTCGCCCGTAGCTGCTGCGTGCTTCACAATGTGAAATTAGGACAGAAATATCAATCTGATATCAGCTCAAAACAGTTTCCAGTACGGTTTTAAAATGTTTACCACGTCATGATCATGTGATCTTGGGAACCCGAGGACCAAGTTGTTTCCAGTTAAAGCCACAGTGGGTACGTCTGAAGGAAAACAAGTACCATATATATATTTTCTCCTCACCCCATCTCTGGAGGTGAGCTTCATTGTTGTCTTTAACTTCAGGTTAAACACATATTTAGTCTCTTTATCATTTGGCCAAATGTAGCTTTGCACAATGAGGGAGTGACTCTGTCTCTTCTTAGAGTCGGGTTAGACCAGTTACCTTGCACTAGCTCAGGTTCCTGCCAGTGGACATTTAGCCTACATTGTCCTGTTCCACTCATGCTGGTCACGTCTGTTTGCGTGAGTGTAGAGTGTGTGTATGGATGTATGCCCTATCTGTTTCCAGGCTGTGCTGGCATCCTTGTGGTCCCCCCCCCCCCCCCCCCCCCCCCACTCTTATGATGCTGCAGACAGAGCCAAGTCCTAGACACCAGAACCAGATGTATTTTTTTCAAGTGTCCTTATTGTGTTTATTCTGTACACTTTGTTTATGTTCCCTTTTGCTTGCCCAACCTCGGCACACATTGCGCGCCTGACCGCCCTGGTAGGGGGATCCCTACTCTGAGCAGCCCCTCCCAAGGTTTCTGACATTTTTCTTTTCACGGGTGGTTTTTCCTTGTCTTCGGCGAAGGGTCCAAAGTTGGGAGGGGTGTCGTCATTTAGCGTTCATAATGTGGGCATTGTGAAGCTCCTTTAGGCAGTAAATGTGATTCAGGGCTACACAAATACACTTGACTCGACTTGAAAACGATGAAGATGAGGGCGTGAAGGGAACAGCAGAGCAACGGCGCTATCAATAATGCCTACTCGTTTACGTTCACCCAACACAGGGATCACTTTTGCTGAACTCAAACTAAATGCCGACCTACTGCAGCTTTAAGGAGGCTTTTTGTGCACCTGGTCCAGTGGGTATTGATTTTGCACCTGAGGCACCTATTTTATTGTGTTTTTTTAAGTGTCCTTCAGCAAGGCACTAAACTGTTACCTGCACAGCCGAGTAAGTTCCTCTGGTTAGGAGCATCAGCTAAACGCCTTTGTGCACGTGCTACTAAACACAGTAACTTCCAGACTGGTGGTGTTTGGGAGCCAACTCTAGCAGCGGGGTCCCTAATTGGTAGGAGGTTGTGAGCCTATGTGGGGAAAGGGACTGCCTACGGGCACCTGTTTGCTGCTTACAAATGGCCAGGCAGCATGACGAGGGGGGGGACAGAGCTAAGTGGATTTGACCGCTCTGGTTTGCACTCTGTGGAAAAGCGAGAAGAAGAAATAGCCTACCTCTGATCATCAGCGCGTCATATAATGTTTCAGCGGACGCCCCTCCCCCTGTCTTGTTTTTTCCCCTCACTCAACCTCTCCTTTGACTCAGAGGCGGCTCACCACTGGCGCACGGACCGTGGAGAATACGGGCAGAAGATGGCTGACTTAGCCGGGCACCGCAAGCCCTCGGCGGCATCGCCAGCTTCACACGGGCCGCTGAAGAGCCGCAAGACGCCCGCCGTCTGGCGACTGTAAATGCTGCCGCTGCCTCACACCCCCTCGCCGCAAACATTGACAGAAGTATCCCTGAAAAAAATGGCAGAAATGGAAAAAGAGGGCAGACCTCCGGAAAATAAAAGAAGCAGAAAACCAGCCCACCCGGTGAAAAGGGAAATAAATGAAGAAATGAAGGTAAAACGGGGTCCGTGCCCGGTTGCATGTGATTACGCATGGAAACAGAGCTGTTGTGAGAAGCATGCATGTCTGTAGCAGCGTTGACCAGGCGTCCTCGGTGGAAATATAAGATTCAGTGTTGTGCGATGTGTTGCATGATGGACAAACTTTATTTTTTTGTGTTATTTTTTTTGCCCAAGTTCTATTGTCATATCCACATTGCATGCCAGTCTCCCCAGCGCTCCCTGCCAACGCCGTCTTGCACAATGGATGCGGCACCCATTCATTGTTACTATTCCACTTGTAAGTTTTCAATCAATGAAAAATATAGCGCGTAGTCGTGTTGGGCAGTTGTAATTTAGCCATTTGTGTGCCCTGCCTTACATAGCTTGCCCAGAGTTAATGGAAAATCCAGTGCGTCAGTGAAGGCGTCAACAGTGCCCCTACTATTACTAGTAGACTACAGCGCGGCGGAAAGCAGCCAGTGTGCAAAACTGGAATAAATCAGCGGGGGATCAATGGGGAAACACTCGCCTGTCCCTGCTTTCTAGATGCTTTTGAGGGTCTCTGTCGACTGCATGGGTTTGTCTTGAGTCGAGGTGTGTGTGCGTGTGCGTGCGTGTGTGTGTCTGTGTGTGTGTGTGTGTGTGTGTGTGTGTGTGTGTGTGTGTGTGTGTGTGTATGTGTATGTGCGTGCGCGTCCGTGTGTTGCCCAGCTGCCCAGAGGCGTGTGATCCAGATGTGCGTCTACGAGCTTTACGCACCCGAAAAAAAGCACATTGTCTCCCGTAGGCCTGCGCATTTTTATTTTTTTTTTTTTTTTTTTTTTGTATCATAGTAATCACCCACACGTTGTTCCTATTTGTGGTTTGCTCGGTGCACATTTGTGCTACGCGAGACAAGAGCTCCGAGCGGTTCATCGCGGAGAAAGAAGAAGTGTTCGTGTGGCATTTTTTTTTTTTTTTCAAAAGGCAGGGCTGTGTGTCCGCTTTGTCTTCATGTGTTCATTGTTTGTACACATTTGGCGAGAGGGGTTCCAGACCCACCGAAAGAGTCACACGTTTTTTTCTAGTCCCGTGTGGACAGATGTGCGGGAAACCACACTGAGAATAATTCAGAAAATAATCCTTTAGTCTGTAGAAGGAAACGAGAGGGCTTTGGCTTTGAGCAAGTCCTAAAACAAGCCTGTGATGAAGCCTTGCATCTAAAATATGAGCCACGTTTATGTTTCATTGCGAGTTCTGTGGGACTGTAAAACAGGAAAGCATGAATTATGTGTATTTTGTTCGCTGAGATGCTTCACTGGATGGATCAATGGAGAATTTGGTTTATTGTTGTTATCATGGAGCAATAAGGAACTGCAAAGTAAAGCTTTCAGCAATACAAACATGTTGTCATTTTCTAGCAGCCAAATCCATTCTGGGTCTTTTCATTAAGGGGTTTATGTATAACACAGTAATTGGACAGACACAACA
Organism: Hoplostethus mediterraneus; assembly: GCA_034670385.1. NCBI lineage: Eukaryota > Metazoa > Chordata > Actinopteri > Trachichthyiformes > Trachichthyidae > Hoplostethus > Hoplostethus mediterraneus. The sequence goes on from JAXDDW010000146.1 coordinate 600,416, forward strand.
TGTTCTACTGTATTCTAGACATTCTCAGAGGTGTTCTTGCCCGCTACCTAAAAAATGCACTGGACAACAAAGTCCTCAGGATGAAGGCACATTCCCTCCTGCAGTGTGTTTATAGAAAGGTGAGGAGAGAGAGATGGGAGAATAAAATGAACTAATACCGACCACTATCTGTGAAATATTCCTTGTTAAAATATTTCTTGTGCTTTTTAGGTAGGCAGCTCCATAGACACAATGCATTTTCTTATATGGAGCAATGCGGTCACTAAAAGTCATTTCCTTATCAGGAAACGACTTGATTTAGTCTCAGTGGAATATTTGAAATCTTCATTATATGCATGGGCTTCGACTGGGCATGGCAAGGTGTTGGCATTGGCCGTATCTTAGCCTAGGTGAGTACTAAGTGAGCAAAAATCAAGCCAGAAATCAACAGAAATCTATTTGGCTGCCGTGCCTAAAATTAAAAAAAATCACATCAGGGCAGCATTCAGGACCAGTGTTCCCTCTAAGCTGACAGTTTGACCTGCGTCTCATAATTTATCACATTGATCAAATAAAAACCTCTTGTCAGTCGTTACTCATTGCTCCACTTTACCACCCCCCCCCCCACCCCCCAAAAAATCAGCCTATTTGTAATAGCAGGTTTGTGATGTCGCTGATGGCAAATTATAATAGATGCAGGGACTTTGCCATAGCTTAGGGTTCAGTGATTTGACGCCCCTGGCAACATGTCAATCAAACTTGTCAGTTTAGTAATTACAATTGTAAGTGTTATCAGTCAGATGGCTCTGAGCATGTGAAGGCGACGGTCCCTTCTTTGTACTTGCCCATACATAAACATTAGAAGCCTGTGGAGGTTTTTCTTTTTTAAATCCACATGGAAAATGTCAAAAAAAAAAAAAAAAAGTATTAACAGCGACCAGCTTGTATGGATGGCAGGGAGGGAAAACAACACTCTCACAGTATTTCCATCAATACAAAAGGAAACTGCAGAATGGGTTAGCAGATCTGTTGAAGGTGTCACACAGGTTTAAAAGGCAAAACAAGTTCGATTGTAACTCATTATGCAACCTTGAGCTGCATATCCTATTGCACCGGACACACGCACGCACACACACACACACACACACACACACACACACACACACACACACACACACACACACACACACACACACACTCACACACACACTTAAAGATGGTTGAGACTTCCAAATTTAGGGAGAGACTGATCCAGAGATGCAATGCTACACCTGGAATTTAAGTTTCAAAGGGATTGAGTATCCAACTTCAGGAAGTGATTATTGTTTATTCTGACATTAACTCAGCCATATCAGAGGCATCGTGTTCAAAAAATATAAATAAAGGTATTTGATATGACATGAAATCAAGTTATCGTGTGATTATGCCCGGATGCAAAGTCGACCGAAAACCTGATTTTTAGGAGGCTGGTCACTTGTAACGCAGTGAGTTAACATTACACCAGAGAATTCACTCTCAGAAAAAGTTTCTTTCAAATTGTTTCTCTCAACTAAATATTAAGGAGAGTGAGGGGAGCGTGACACAGTTCCTTCTTTAAAAAAATGTCTCTGCTCTTCTTTATATTCTCTCGTCTATTTCGGACCAAGCGGGAAAAAAAAAAAAAGAAAAATCACACAATGTGCCCTTGTGAGGGATCATACTCCTCTGAAAAACTAAACAGTCTGACAGTGTTTCCTTCATCTGGCTGCTTAATGTGTGCCACGGTAAAATAAGCCCCGGTGAGTAATCAAGGAGAAGGAGGAGTGGGCAAAGAGGGGATAGGAGAGGCTAGAAGGGGGTAAGAACAGGGGAGACAGGAATGTATACAGCGATAGGCTTGCTAAGCTGTAAAAACTGTAACCTGAGTGTCTCAGCTGGATCAGATATCAAGGAAAGTAGAGGGAAATGAAAGCAGAGCGGTGGGAGAGAGAGAGCGAGAGAGGGAGAGGAGGAGAGAGCAAGCAGGGGAGTGGAAAAGTGGAGGAGGAGGAGGAGGAGGGCTCGGCGAAAGGAAACTTGGCGTGTGGATTCGGGAATTTTATCACGGTGTACAGTGACCTGCTCTGGTTTCTGGCCACAAGGTATCCGATTGCCGCCATCATCGCCACCGCCACAAGCCCTACCGGCCGCGTCTGGAAACAGGGGGAAGACTGTTGTACCGCCAGGGTGCCAGGGCTTTAAATATTTTCATGCCATTATGGGGAAGGCAGTGCCGTCCTGAGAGCCGTATCCGAATTCATGACAAATCACGAGAACATCCAAGGGTGCTAATTCCCTCCGATGTACTGGAAAATTAAATGTTAACTTCGCCAAACGTGTCCAGAGGGGTGACAGTGAGCGGGCCGAGGGTTCTGTAAAACCGCCATCTTGTTTCTAATTGCGTACAGTTCGTCTGACTGGTGCTAAAGAAGAACTGGGCAGGTTTGTGCATAAATTATGAATGGTTGTTGACAAAATGTTGCATGAAATCCTGAAATCTCAGAAATCTCACTGGGAACGTGAGTGATACAATTAGATTCGACCGATATGGAAGCTGCCGATAGCCGATATTTTGTGTGATCAGTATCTTTAACCATGACCATTTTCCATGCCAAAGAAATTCCCAAAGAAATCTCAAGCATTCAGGGTTTCCCCCAGAATGTATTCTTGGCAGGGTGGAAAAGCCTCTGTGCAATGACAAGATACAATAAATATCAGAGGTCTAATCCCAGTGCACAACAAAGGCGGTAGCAGCTGACGGGAGCCTTTATTGCACATGACAATTATAAAGGACCCTGTACTGTACAGAGAGGTGGCAGCCTCCTGGGTGCAGAACCCAACGCTGCTTTGATCATCAGCTGGGTTCAGGAGAAGGAAATCAAACCTGAACGTGGAACAGAGGCACGTCGACTGAAGGTCGTATAGCCCGCGAGATGCCACGATGGATGCTCGGAGGTTGTAGTGGATAAGTTCTCGAGCCACTTCTCAACTCAATTTAGACTGAACCTGTTTGTCAGGCTCGTCATGAAAGGCCTACATCGTTGTTGATGCGACAAATGCGTTTCCAGCGATATTTATCGCATTGTTTTTATTTATAAACAAAAAGCTTTTTCACCTCAAAACTTTTTTTTTTGTTGCAATTTTGAGGACTTACCAAAAGTTGCCGATTCCATCCATTTTTTTAAATTCAATACGTCATAATTGAATTAAATACTTGATTGAAATTGAAATTGAAACTGGATTGAAACTGGATTGAAACCCAGCTAAAGAGGTCAAAGATCACACGGCTCTACCGGCGACCTTCACTGCGAACTCCCGACCCACTTCTGTTCCGTCGGAGGCCGAGACTGCCGGGTTGAACCGAGCCGATAAACAGCAGGTTTTGTCCGTGTAACTCCAGATGAAACGGCTCTGCGTTCAGCGTAACGTATAGACATCTGTAGCCGACACTGTGCCTCCAACGCTTCTTCCTCCCCGGCTCACCCAGAGCCAAGTTGGTGCAGTTGCTTTGATGAGCCGCCAACCAGGATTAGATTCCACTCTTAATAATACTCCCACTTTCTGAAAGTAGTAGGGTGACACAGAGGACAGGGTGGTAGGAGGGAACAGAGGGAGACAGAGAGATGCAGGTTCTTTTTTTTTTTTTGTACCTTCGTGATCGGGTTATTTTACAGCTCCATGGTTTATTCACTCAGGCCTATATTCAAGCTAGGTTGCGCTACATGTTATTTGTTCAAAAGAAGGATTTTCTCCTTGTGTTTTCCTCTCAAGGTTTCATCTTCGCAACTGTGCTAATTGGTGCCGCTGCGCTTGCCAGGGGGTTACGCTTTGGTTCTGTGAAAGCGGCGTCATTTTTTTCATTGTCGTTGTGAAGCGAAAGCTGCCGACTATCAGTAGGAGCGCCCGGCTGCAGCAGTATGGAGAGACATTACTGCCAGCAGAAATTGTATTTGTCCTGCTCATGTTGAACCATTGGATTAAAAAATGAATTTGTTGAATGACTGAATAGAAAGTAATTGCTAAGCTGCAATAGCTTGAATGTCATTTTTTGAATTCAAATTCACTTTTCCCAATTGAAAGTCAGTTTTCTCCTGTAATTCAGATTGAGTTTCCCGAGGCACACCTCCGGGCACAAGGGACTTTTGTTCCCCGGGTGACGACTGGAAGCAGCCACTTCCTCGAAGGCTGCCAACAGTGGGTTCACCCCACTTCTCACTTAGCCAACCAAGGAAAAGAACTGCAAATCCTGTCGTCTATTTTATGTCAGTGATCAACTTGATAAATCAAGCTAAAATTGACTGCTGTCTAAAAACATGTGACCTAGTTAGCTGGTTAGTTGGTTAGTTAGTGCCTAATAGCTAACTACATTGCTGGGCAGCTAATTGTCTAAAAAATTATAATTTACATGGTTTCTTCTTATGTGAACATATTTCAGTGATGTTCTACACCACCACTGCTAAATATCGAAATATTCTACAACTACAGGCTTGCTAGGCTGCAATACACTGATTCCAATCAATACTAGCTGCCTGCAGGGAAGCAAACCGATGTACTGAGCCTTCTCTGCAGCCCCATACTAGTAGCTAGGACATTATGTGCATCTCTTTCATCAAGTGGGAGAATAGAATAAGGTTCAATCATTGGCCGAGGAGACGAGCAAGGCACTGGGCCACATGACTTCTGGTTGGCTAAGTGGACCCACGGTCGGCAGCCTTGGAGGAGGCAGGCTGCCTTCCAGTCGATGTACAGGGAGCAGGCAGGTCCCTGGAGGTGTGTCAATCTGAATAAAAGAACCCAAATTGGGAAAACTGAATTTGAAATAGAAATAATTTTAGTTAAAATTTTGATTGAATAAAATTCAATTTCAAACCATTTTTTGAAATCATAATATGATTCATAATTTGAGCATGAAATTCAAATATCAGTTTCTCCTGGAACGAACCTCTTCCCCTACAGGAGGTGTGAACTGTTGGCGACTTTCCAAGTTCTCAGTTCAGATGTTTTTCACATTTTTTTTCCTCCCCACTTAAATTTAATCCTTTTTAGGGTCACGGATCCATATTCCAGATTACAGCATGCAACACCCTGGACAGCCCATCACAGAGCTGGCACAGATAGACACTCGCATTCATACCTATGGGCAATTTAGAGTCTCCGATCCACCTAATTTGCATGTCTGTGGAAGGTGGGGGGGGGGGGAAACTGGAGAAAACCCACACGAACATGCAGACCACGAATGGAACCCAGTTCTTCTCGCTGCGAGGCGACAGTGCCGACCACTGAGCCGCTGTGCCGCTCCGTCATCCTCGAAATGAACAGGATTTTGTTTCGCGTGCTTATAGAAAGCAATCGCGAAGGCCAGAGAGTGCCAGGTGTGCATGCGTGTGTGTTTGAAACGTGTACGTATACATGCATCATACATGTACGTATCTTTCTTATCACCCCGACTGCGTGCTCTGCCTTTACCTGCCGTCGACGTGGAGCGGGCCCTGCACCCGTGTGCCACTTCTAACCGTTGGCCACATCACCACAGTGGTATTTCATATCAGACAGATCAATAGCTCCTGTCATTCTTAATTAGTAATGCCGTCCCAGCATTTAGAGTACGTCCTTCTACTAAGTGTAGCAAATTCACTTCTGCAAAGAATAGCAGAAACTGAATGCTCTGTATGAACGAAGCAAAACTGAGGCAAAACTGATCCCAGAGCAAAACTACTACTCCGAGATACAAATACAACACATCATGAATTTCTCTCTAAAAAATGCTTGGGAACTGAGTAAATGTGCTGACGAGGCAAGAGAAAATCTGCCTCTGTCATTCCTATACTGTGCCATAGTGTCTCAAATCCGCGATGAGATACTTTTGCCTCAATCTGTAAGAGTGGATGTGTGTGTGTGTGTGTGCGTGCGGACGTGTGTGTGTGTGTGTGTGTGTGCGTGGGTGCATTCCCTCTCGTGTCTCCTTTACTATACCACCGTAAGCAATATCCAAACTGCGCTTTGTGTTGGTGTTCAGTTAATTAAAAGTGGTATCGAGTAATTGAGTCAGTGGACCAACCTGTTGTTCTCTGGCTGTGGACACGGTTGGGCTAGATGGTAATGACAGGGAAGGCTCCGTGCCAGGTCGCACATCCACCAGGCCATATTGTATCACTGTGTATGATGAGCTCAGCACGGCCTTGCATTTGCTTTGCTCTGTACCAGTCGGAATTACAGCCATTTCTATTCTATTCTATTCTATTCATATAGAATCCACATTCACGTTCTAGGCATTTTGTTTCTTTACTAGATTTTTATATAATAATTCACCTGTCTTGTCAGCCTACATGAAAAAAAAGCTGAAGGTGACACCCAAAGAGCCAAATGCAGCATGTCAGAAACCGAAGCAAAAGGGGATTTATTTTCTGCCGTTTTCACACAGCAGCTGTTAGCTCTCTGTAATGGAAAAAAAACAAAGTCAAAATTGGTCAGTAATGGATTGGTACTGTGCAGCAGCGGATACTTAAGGTTTATGAAGTAGGGTTGGTGCTTCCCTGGATAGAAGCATTGAAGCTTTTGGTGGGTCCAGTCTTGACTTAAAGCTACACTAGGTAAGATGTTTATGTGAAAATACACCCGTCTTATCCTAAATCACAACAGAGAACAGCGTCCGATCCCACTAGTTGAGAGGCCGTAGATTCACCCTATTTACCCAAGTGACGTTCTGGTGTCGGGCTTGGAACTTCTGCAGACACAGGAAGTGACAAATGAAAACTTGAACGTGAGATACTTAAATCCCTTAAGAGCAGTGGGTGAGTGTCCAGAGAAAACTGGACTCACCGTTTGATCTCTCTCTCTCGCACCCCTTTGATGTGAAGCGTCACAGACTGGCTGGGTTGGTGAACATTAGTGTGTGTGTGTGCGTGCAGTTTACTGACATCACATTGCATGATTTCTGGGTATTGGAAGTTTTCAAACATTTGCCTCTCACTGCCAATGTGTGAAAAAGTAGTTCCTATCCAAATACATTTGAACCTTTATGAATGAATGTGTGCATGCAGAAAGCCCTCATTGGACAAATGGGGCAAGAGTAGGCGTGTCTAAGACATTGGCTGACACTGTTCCGTTGAACATTGAACAACGTAGCAGCATAGCTCTATTATTTGAACCCAAAAATGTAGGACATCATCATCTACGTTTATGATACGAAAAATACACTACCAAACAAAAAAATGGATGCAAGGTACATCACCAATAGTTGTTTTTCTAACAGTGTTAAAGTGTTTTGGCGTGTTTTCTTCCTTGCTCGGCAACATTTCTGCACAGTGGAGAGAGACAGGAATGATTTGAGAGAGGAGATGACATACCACAGGCTATGCAAGGCCACAATCTGCATTTTGCTTTTTGCCCACTTTCCCTCAGGACACAGTAATGGTTTGTAGACTTCTGTGTGTGTGTGTGTGTGTGTGTGTGTGTGTGTGTGTGTGTGTGTGTGTGCGTAAGTGTGTGTTTCCATTGTGATGTTTAATTTAGATCAGGTCAGAGTCATTTGTGCTGGGTGGCGCAAGTCTTCTATCACGATCACTCCAGCTCTTACATATTGACAGAACTGCTTGTAATTGACATTTAACTGCTTGATGTTGTGGAGAGTGTCTCAGCGCCGCTGCGGCGACGTGATAATGAAGAGAGTTGAGCGGGGCAGGCTGTAAAATAATGAACCGACTCGCGTCTCATCCATTTGGCGCCGAGCGAGCCCACCAATGGCCAGACAAGGTGGGTCATCCCCATGGCAACATGCAGTACTACAACATATTTCTCTCACTTTTCATGGACAAGGGCGTGTTTTTTTTTTGTTGCATTTTACAGCGTTGTGTTCACGGTCTTAGCGGTGCTGGGTTTTCTCAGTGTTCTGTACCGTGATGAGCTGTACTGGGGGGGGGTATGAGCGCTGCACTCCTGGAGAAGCTTGGGTTTCTGCTGCCTTGCTCAAGGGCACTTTGGAAACACAGCACAGTGTAATAGTACTGTAACTACTACCTTTTAATAGGTTAGTTAAGGTGCTCTAATAGTGTGATAGTGTCTTTACCTTGCTAATAGGGTCTTTATTTTAGTATTTTTTTCTTTATTGCAATAGTCTTTACTGCATTGTGATTGGGTCTTAATTGTGCTGTTATCGTATATCTGATAAGGGTTAGACTGATGTACTGATTTGCCAGTATATTGGGCTGATATCGGCCTTTTATTTAATATTGAATATCCGTCAGGAATGTTTCCCTACCATGAGTTTCCCCAGCATTGAATAGGTGCGACGGGTCACCCTGCCTTAAAGAATGACTCACACTACAAGAATTTCATTAGTCGGGGTTTCGATGGAGAGGTTTAGTGTCCCATGATGGTCTAAATGCTGTTACACCCTCCAAAGAATACGATTCCAGGAGAAACGAGTAGTTGGTCAAATTTAAAGATGTTGGATATCAGCATTAAATATTGGATATCAGCAACTTCAGTACAAACATATCACTATTGGTATCAGCCTTTAAAAACCGATATCAGTCCAACCCTGATCTCTACTGTTATGGTGCCTTTACTTTGCTGGGGTTTTCACTTTACCCTGTGTTGGTAGGTTCCGTCTCCTCTGTAGTGTGCTGTGATAGGATCCTTCTCCTCTGTTGTGGCGTGATAAGGACCGTTAGTTCGGGTGGATGCACACTGCCGCCTTTTGACAGGATGTAGCCCCAATTAGGTCAGCCCGTACTTACGACGAGGACCCGGGAGAAAAACCCATAGCATTCTCTTCTCCCCCCCCCGCCATCTTGAAAGTTTGAACAGGATGGCAATTTTTGTACCTAATTAAAAATTAAAATCTTGTAGTGTGGCTTCACCCAGGAAAATACGCCGAGGTCTTAGTAACAGCAACAACAAAAGCAACAAAGAGACGGATCATTACATTTATCATGACAAATGACTCACTCGTGTTCATCCTGATTCAAAGTCACGGCGTTCACAAATTGTTTGATTGCCATTCACATTTTATGTGAAAACATCTGTCTCGTTATATGATTGTAACAGAGATGTAGCGGAGGGTGACCCACCTTTTAAGCCTGACATAAATCTTTATGAGGTAAATTAGAGTCAGTAATATCAAACGGATGTCTTTTAAAAGAGGCAAAAGCATCAATTAAAGCTTTTCTGTTTATACTTGTAGATGATCCATAGCAGATCCAGCCATAATTCACCCATCTTTCTTATTTACCACTACATCACTGGTTATTAATGGCACCTGGTAGATCAAGACTTACAAACTCAGAGTTCCTCAAATCCGGGCCTCGGGGTCCAGAGTGCTGCTGGTTTTCTCTCCTACCAGGAAGTTAATGGCATTCACCTGGCATCCCAGGTCTTAACCAATCCCTGATTAGACAGCTAGAATGGAAACTACCTGGCAGAACAGAAAACCAGCAGTACTCTGGACCCCGGGGCCCGGATTTGAGGACCACTGATATATAGCATTGTTTGCCAAAACGCTCCACCAGTCTTAGTCTTACGTGCGTCATTGCCTCTTCCCATCCGTTTCTGCCTTTGTAAAGCGCTTTGTTGCACCACCAACTGTTTGTGTTGCAGAGCTTTGCGGAGAACACCATGAACGAACTGCTGGGCTGGTACGGCTACGACAAGGTGGAGCTGAGAGATTCGGACAACCTGGAGATAGGGGAGACGCCACAGCACATCTCTGTTCTCAAAGGTATGGAGCAGTAGCGTGCTGCTGCCGTTTTTGGTGCCTGTCCCAAACCTACCATGAATGCATGCATCTTTAGCATGGGTCGTCCCAGTAAACCCTAACAGCCATAAGGATGACGTCTCCTTTTACCCCGGTTGATGATTGGCTGCGTTATAGAGGGTAAAGGTCTCATCGTGTGTTTTATGGAACATTCATGTGTGAACAATTTATAACAGCGTCATCTGTTAAATAATAACGTTATTCACATGAAAGAGTAATGAAACTGGATATTAGGTGTTCATGAATGTATCACGAAACATGGTATGAGCCTCTGGTGAGGATGTTGAACATGGCGGTGTTAAATGTGAATGAGTGCGAGCCCACCTCAAAGAGAGTTTGAGGTGAGTCTGCCTTGCTTTGTCTAGGACGGCGTGGTGGTAAGTAACCCCCCTTGAGCCAGGCTTTTTCATTTTCCATCACATTATCTTTCCTTACTTTCAACTTTTAAGCGTTTAGATGCTCATATTAGCTCGATCGGTCGTGGCGGTAACCCTTTCTCCTTTCTCCCTCAACGCCTCTCTCCCAGAAAACCTGTTGCCAAAAATCCCAGCGTCGACGGAGAGCGGCGAAGGCTCTCCGGAGCGAGCCAACAGCTCCCAGTCCTTGCCGGCCTCCAGGAACGGAGTCATCGAGCCCCCCACCACGCCGTCCACGTCCACGCCCAGCACGAAGGAGCATGGCAACCTGCCCATGATGGTCCCCATGATCCCACCGCCGCTGATCAAGCCTCCTGCAGGTAGTGGGCCTTTTTTTTTTTGGAAATACGCATGCGTGCACCGAGCATTGTACACACTTACACATGCACACGCGCTTGGATTGGGCATTAGTGTACGGCCTCGTGTCAGCTAATCAGCACACGTGAAAAGTAAACAAGTAAAGTATCAGGTGGCGGCACATTCCCGATAGGACGGAGTAGCACAAGACACTCAAATGGGACAAATCCAGCCCAGGAAGGCGAGGGGGGTTTAGGCACTAGATACATTTTAAATCTATCTTCACTGTGTGTGCTTCCCTATTTGAGTGTTTTGCACCAGGCTACATTTTAAATTACCAAAGATCTGGGTCATTTTCCCCCGCCAATGGATTCAGTCCATCACCAATCCCCGATGTATTGCCCAACTCTTAACACACACGCAGTCGTTTCCAAAGTCAGAACACCCAACTGGAAGGAATCTCTTAGTATCGGTCCACAGCTGCTCTTGAGACATTGCATTGAAAGCGCAAACCTACTTGCTGATTCTCCAGAACCGAGCGAAATCATCACCCGAGTGTCTGCGCAGGGTCTTTGCCATGCCCTAGAGCCTCCGAGTCAGGCACAGATAGTCGACTAATGAGCTAGATACCTGCTGTACACCTTGTTTTCCTCCACCTGCCCGAGTGTCAATATTACCCCGTCAACTCTCTGTGGAAATGTCCTCATTCGGCGGGCCAGACAGAGGGCTTCATTATCCCTTGCGTCTGTTGTGGCACAGGAGGTTGGTACGCCCCGGCGGAGGGAGCAAGCCGCCTTGGCATCGCCCAAGAGGAGTCCCCACAGGCCCTGCATAGGCGGGGGAAACAGATGGTGCGGTCCCGCTAAAAGCCCAACACCAACCCACCACCCGGCCGACAGCCCCTTCAGCTTGTTCCACCCCCCAACCCACCCCACCCCTCAGCTGAATTATTCATGCACCCCGCAAAAAAAAAATCCAACAAAGGGCCTTTTGAGTTGCAGGTACGGCGGATGATGGTGGCATTTAGTATGGAGGCTGCATAATTACGGGCATCTTTTTCCCCCTCGTGCAGATGCGATGTGTTTTCAGAGTGAGCGTGCTTGTAACGAGGACGCCGCGATGTCGGCGGGGCGAAAACAACCCCCACCTCGAGACGTCGCTTTGAATGAAAATATTGCGATGTGGTTGAAAGATGTTGTGATTCCGTGTTGGCCTCCGATCTCTGTTCATTACGCCCTGGTTCATACATTATTTCTAGCAATACAACACCCCCCCCCCCCCCACCCCGCATCAGCCTAGAATGAAATGTGCCTCGAAATTTTTTGTCTGTTTCTTTTTTTTTTTTTTTTGCACTGCAGTGGACACCAGCCCAGATAGTGACAGACAAGAGGAAGAGAGAGACTATAGGAATGAAAAAGAGGGAAGGGGGTGCGGAAAGAAAGATACCGAAAGACATCAAATATGCATGTTGGCTCCACTGTGATATCTTTGGGCCCCCAGGGACTTATTCCCTTAATTGTGAGTTAGTCTTTACTTAAAATCTGATGGCCCTGTGGATCCATTAAGCTTAACAAGAGGTGAAAAGCCTGGCCAGCGTGCGATAAGGAGGTGAAAGACTAATGGGCCAGCGTTTTTTTTTTTTTCCAGCCTCACACCCTCGTAGTCATAATGTGATAATTGGGAGATACTGCAGGGAATCTCAAAGGATCTCTCTCGTTGCAACAGAGAGGGGGCGAAAAGCCCACGGCACATCACATCAGCTGGTCCTGGTTTGCCGCGGAAGAGACATTTCACATGGCAAATCCCTGGCCTGTGCATTAATGACCGTGCAGTAGCTCGGTGGTTGCGTTTGAATTCTCTCATCATCATCATCATCATCACCGTCCTCCCACGCATGTTGACTATTTTTCGGGTGAGAAACAGAAGGCAGGGGGAGATGCGGCAAAGTACCGTTAACTGAGATTCAAACCCATGCAGACACGAGTACCAGACCTGGGTCAAATGTGGTTTGTCTTAACCTGCACGGAGCGCCAGATGGGTGGGGTTCCCTCCCTTCAGCGTTACGTAAGTTGTCAGTCACAGCGAATGATGTACTAAATTGGCTTACAAATACCTTCCTGTAATTGTCTAACCTTTCTCACACTCATTGTGTTCTCCTTTGAGGCGAACCCCACCCATCTGACACGCAACTTGGCTAACGCGAAACCGTGAAAAGTATTTCTAAACAATGTGCGACCCCGTGTCCAGCGAGAACATGCCGGAGCACGGGGCCTCAAGGACACCCTCTTCCAGACTTAGACCTCCTTAGACCTTAGACTTAGACCTTAGACTTAGACCTCCCGCACAGCCTCTAGTCGGTCATCTCTAGCATGAATATTATCAGAGGGCGTCCTTGGGTCTGGTTCACGATCTCTAATATCTGCAGAGCGCGGCCACAGATAAGCGCTTTCCCGTGTCCCTTGCTCATCTGTTTTTGTTGCATTCACCCAAAGGCAGGACTTCATTACAAATCCCACTGTGGTTTCTGCGGCCTGACTCTTGAGCAGCCCTGCAGCTGGAGAGAATCAGTAGAATAAATGCCATTTGATCCTTGGATTTTATCCATTTCGTTGTCGCATGCTTGTTTAATGCTTCTGCCATTGACTTACCCTTAATTTAATAGGTATCACTTATATGGTTAAGGATACTTTCCCTGTGATCAGAATCAGAGTCACTTTAATCCCCAAGAACAATACGTTTACGGGAATTTGTCTCGGTGGCATCGGTGCAGAGGCGTATCAAAGACAACAATGCCTTACATATAAAGAAAGGGAACGTTGATACGGTCATACGCTACACATATCGTCTTGCAAATATACATTCAGCATATGTGCATTCGCTGTAGAGGGGAAGGCGCTCGGTGTACCACGAGGTAGTTAAGGATGAAATGCATGAAAGAAGTCGCGAGCGTTAAGGAGCTCGGACGGGAACGCGCAGGCCTAAAGGGGTGTAGCGCACGAAGAGATAACGAGTAGTGGGTGACAATCACGTGGTAGCTAATGCATGCAAACATCACAGCAGCAGGTAGCCGTTTGTTCCGTTTGGTGACACGAGGCACGACACCGACGCTCAATTACAAGCTGTACTTGCTGAGCTCCGTCCTAAATGTCACTGCTGGCTGTTTCTCCCCCCCTCCCTCCGTAGACGAAGACGCGTCCAACGTGCAGATCTTGTGCGCCTGGTGCCAGAAGGTCGGCGTCAAGCGCTACTCCCTGAGCATGGGGAGCGAACTGAAGAGTTTCTGCAGCGAGAAGTGCTTCGCCGCCTGCCGCAGAGCCTATTTCAAGAGAAACAAGGTAAGATCCCTCCTCAGCGTTGGGAGGTCACCAGAGAGCCGCCGTGATAAGTCACTCCTTATAGAGAGGCGTCGCAGTTGCGTCACGAATCTACCATCCGCGTCTGGCGCCATCATGGAGGTCCAGTGGTGAAACATATAATAACCAGGCTAGAAAAAAAGATGTGGTGTGGGTCAGTTCAGTAATTAACACCGCCTCAAAAAACGCGGATTACGTGACAAATGGACTTACCACTTTCAAGTGTTTGTCACGTGAGAATGTTAACCTGGCTTTGTTAGCTAGCTAACAAGCTGACATTATAAACACCAAATCAATCAGGACTATCAGCGGGGAAATGCTCAGTTGACCTGAGGACCTCCAATATGGCCGCCAGAGGGTGTGTTACGTCACCTGACAGCCCTCTATATAAACTGTATTCTTCTGATTGGGGTAAAGGGAAGTTATTATCGTCACTTTTTTATAGTCTGTTCGTTCATTAGGGGATCCGTTATCCACTTATTACCCTGAATTCTGACACCAGATTTCTAACCGAAACTTTTGTGACAGTTTATAAATATAAGCTTAAAGTGCCAGAAGCCATGAGCAATACATCATGGACTAAACCACCAAATACCTTTAGGCAATCAGGCGCCGAAAAGTCTCGGGTGTCCGTGATCACTAAGAGGGAAGGCAGCCATTATTGAAGTTGTCATTGTGTTCTCATTTTGACCATAGTTAAACAATCTCTATTTCTCTCTTGTACCAAAGCTGGGATATGTAAGGAATTACGCTGTGAGTATGATGTGTTTTACTCTCCTTCCTTGTCTGTCCTATAGTCAGTTCTCCATCCAAACATAATCACTTATTCAGCACTGTACCGGAGCAGGAATGAGACAGGGGTGCACATGTGTCTGTTCATTTAGAGTTAGTTGATATCCAATTTCTTTTCTTTGCTGACACTTTTTTTCCCACAGCATGAGAATCAAGCTGAGCCTTGTGTCTGCTGTGCTGTCCCGTTGCCCATATTTGTTTTTCATCTCCTACCTAAACATTGTAGATGCTCACTTTTCTTCGTGGGCCCCTGGGTTCACTGTGCTAAATGTTTAATGTTAATAACAAATGATTTGTCTAGTCCCGGCGATGACAGGGGGGGAATGTCTGACACGCTGAAACCTCGTGGGAGAGCCTCGTGACAGTTAGCTATTCACGTCAGATCCAAACACGTCAGTCAGGGACCAATCAGTCAGTCAGTCATCAATCAAATATAAACCCAATGTAAGCAACACCCTGAGCTCTGGATATACAGGCTTGTTCTTCAATTAAGATGCAAACACAAGGCAGCTTATAACAAAGGCAATGAAGTCGATTTTCCCAAATCACTAACAGGTTTGAGCCCATATAATAGAAATGATTGAATTTCAGCCCAATGGTGAGAAAAACCTCATTGCAATTGAACAAACATAAAAATAAAATTCATATTTGTATTGAGTGCATTTAATTCAGTCATGTGAAAGGCTCGTACTCTCATTTCCTCCAGGCGTTAAACTTTAATGTAAGGATTACAAATGGTCGATCTGCGTGTTTGGGGTTTGGTTTGGTTCAGATACCAAATCTGATTCAGCCTTTATTAACTATGAATTATGTTCCTGAGCTTTTGAATGCCAATTTTGGAGACGCCGGGGCTTCCCAGTTCCCTAACCTCCTCTCATTTATCCTTACAGAAATTGTAAAGCATCTCCTGTCGCCGTTAGTGACAGCTCTTCATCCTGGTAGTTACAGAAAAGTCGCAATTTGAAAATTACATGGGAGATTACACCAGTCTCTTGGAAAAAAAATGACTCACCTTACAAGCTCTAACAGAGCGATTACCGCTGTGCCAGTCAATCTGTCAGCTGCTGGTTTACCAAAGCGACCTTTATTATAAAACGGATGGTCAACACAAATCTGACTCCACAACAGTTAAATATTAAATATTAATGCACTAACTGAAAAGCTCCACTCATGTGATACTTATGTGTCACTTAGAAATCACTTTGTTAAACTACCGTTAAAGAGCCACGTTGCTTGACGGAACAAAAACATTTAATTAAGAGGGTTTTAGGCACTTCGCTGGGAGTATTTCATTCAGTTTCATTCAGTTACACAGCCAAGTATCTATCGTGATTTCATTTTGAAAATATTGGTCTTCACTGATATGAACCCTGTAGCATTTTAAACACGAACATCAACATATCATTATCAACTTAATTGTGATAGGGTACGGATATGTAAACAAATGAGACCGTGGTCGAGACAGTTGGCAGCCTCTATCTCACACCAGTGTTGTTAGTTGTGTCTTTTTTCTCAACATTAAGACCACATTTCCCATACATCCCGTTGCTTCCCCCTCTTCCCTGTCTTTTTTTTAATTTACTGAAGAGGATAAACATGTTGGAAGTGATTTTTCCATCAGCCTTTTCGCTCGTTGTGTGAAAGGTTCAGCTCCCTTTGCTCTGGAAGAACAACGCCCTCTTCCTGTTTTGTGCCGTAAAGCAAGCCAGAAGATTTCCCGCCGAAATCCAACCTGGTGGCACCCAATGTAAAATGCAGTGTAGAGGCCGGTAGAGGCTGACGATCTTCTTGCCAATGGTCTTGTTTGTTATACTAATGTCTCAAAACTAATGTTGTGATGACATTTGAAGTTAAACTGCTACAAGTAGCACCTTTAAAATTTGGGCAAAATACAGTACCCCAATTGGGTCTACCTACTACCCAGACATAGTGTACAGACTCAGTCAGTATAATCAATCAATCACTTTTACTGATGCCGCTAGCACCAGTTGAGAGGACATCACCATAGCTTACTGTTGGAATAATATCATTTAGATATTCCTGTTTGAAATCCATCAGACAAGTTGGATGTTCACTCCATCCAGCGGCAGAAAGCGCACGGTAAAAACATCGTAAACATCTGTAAGCCGAACACAGGAAAAGGCCTCGTCTGCCACAGCGGCTCAGATTCTATATTTTGTCTGGCTCTTGCACATTCATGCAGGCCATTTGTGTAAGCGATACCCACATGTTTCTTTTCTCATGCACCCACAAGGTTGGCCACAACAACACGGCCTCCAGGCTTTTTTTTTTCTTTTTTTTTTTTTCCCCAACAGAAAAAAAAAAAAATATTGTCATGGCTGAAAAAGTATCTCATGTCTGTGTGCATTGGATAGGGGAGCGGAGACGTGGGGGAGGGAATGATGTAGGGACGGGCAAAGGCTCTGGCATCATGTTGCATGAAATATCTTCAGCTGCCTCATCCATGAAACCCAATTCCCTCCTAGGGTGACTATGGCTTTGAGATTAGGTGGGGGGGGGGGGGGTGTTAGTAGTTTCTCACATCTCCTCTGCATAACTCCACAATGTATGGCATATGTGTGTGTGTGTGTGTGTGTGTGTGTGGCGAATGGTGATTGATAGTTAAACTTGCCACTAATCACTTATTTAGTTGTTTACTTTATGCTTTATGCTTCTGGATTAATTTGTGTGGAAGGTGTTTCTACTCCCGCTACTCAATTATCCTGTCTGTCACCTCACTCTGCCTGCTCGCTTTCATTCTCTTTTTCACTGTCCGCTATCGATTCTGAAACACATCTTTTGCTTTTTCTTTTTTTTTTTTTCTTCTTCCCCCTTCTGTTTTGAAAATGCACTGCAACTTTGTATGACGTGTGTTGCGAAAGCCAGTTTCAGTTGACACCCACCCACCGAAGGGAAAATCCACCCCTGAATCCACCTATGCTAGTCCTCTGATCTCGGATAGTTCCTGAGGTTACAGGGATGACGGGCGGATTTTTGCTTTCATCTGTTCAACTGCCACACAATCTCTCTCTCTCTCTCTCTCTCTCTCTCTCTCTCTCTCTCTCTCTCTCTCTCTCCCTCCCTCTCTCTCTCACACACACTTGCTCAATGGACCCAGTAAGATGATTAGCTTAGGCAATTAGTATTGATGAATTACCCTCTATGAGTGTGAAGCACAGCAGCAGAAAGGTGTTGGTTAGAGGATGCTTTGCTTACCCGTGGATTTGAGTCGGTTGAGATTTTATTTTTATTTTTATTTGACACTTTTGAACGCTTCCACATAATGCGACCACTGCAATAACCACCCAGTGATCTGCTTTGTTCTTTAGTTTTGTTTCCGTTTGGAAGCTCTTGGGCTTTTTTTTTGCCCCTGAAAAATACCCACTGGTACAGTTCATATACAGCCAGGAGCAGAAAGCAGCAGAATGAAGCGCTGGTGCATAACGCCATATTTGTTTTTTATTTGACAATGATATTTAATGGAAAATCCTACAGGTTTTAAAGAGTTAGTTGAGGTTCACATATTCCCTTTTTATCGACACCATAAAAAATGTATTTCACCACAATCGCACGCATATACGCTATTTAATCTCTTCTGCTCCTACGGTCTACAAAGTACGACGCGAAAGGATGAGGTGCGTCGGAAGGAGACTACAGCTTATATTTTACAGGTTGTTTCTGCTGCAGTGTAGGGCTTTTTTGTTTCGCACCGTGAAATCCCCCCCCGGGAGACCCCAGACCTCCATCAGTGTCTTTCCCCGGGAGCTCCCTCCAGGCGCGAGGGGGCAGAGTGCCGCTTCATGTCAGCCCAGAAATGTCACATCACCTCAGACACACACACACACACACACACACACACACACACACACACACACACACACACACACATCTTCCCGCCACACAGCCCTGTGGTTGCCTCTTGACACACTCCACAATTTACCTTGCATCTACATCGGCGGGCACGCACGCAAGATGAATAAGAGAGGTGTGTGTGTGTGCCGTGTGTATGTGTGTGTGTGTGTGTGTTTGTATGCATGCCTGTGCTCTGTATGTGTGTGTGTGTTCGTGCCTGTATGTATGTACCTGCTTGTGGAGGTTTCGTGTGTGGCGAGGTGTATTATGTGTCTGCACATTGCGACTCGGGGCTCACTGGTGGTTAGGAAGCCTTCAGGCCTGCCTGGCACAGCTGCAGGGCACAGCGAGGAAGGTGATTATCTCATAGCTGCCAGCCATTCCAGCTCAAATAAAGAGGAACTCAGACTAACTAGGAATTGGCGTTGAGAAAGTGAAGCCACGACACATGAACTTGGGGCGACATTTGCATGCCTTCGTGTCATTTTCCCAAAGTTGGGAATAAACTTAAGGAAAAAGCGCAATAAAGAATGCACTCAATTTCCTTGTAATTGCAGGCGCAGCACATATTAGACGTCACAGAGTCATGCAGGAAGACGCAGATTCAATATTGTTAGAATATAACATCAGAATATGACATTTTCCATTTTAGGGATTTAGCTGCCACTGTTTTCCAGTAGCAGAAGCTTCACTTCCTACACTCTTAACAACAGGGCTCTATGTTGTACTGGGAAATGGTTCTTCAGGCTTGTGCGATAGCAGAACCCTTTCAGAAAGATTCTCTATCGCACCAGCCTCAAATGTTTCAACGTTTTTAGAGACGATGAAATGTTCCAGACCAGCAGTATTTAAGAACCTTTAAACTACCACACTGGGTTCTTTAATCTGATTTATAGAACCGCTACCCTAACTCTTGAAACCTTCCTTTGTCTGTGTGTGTGGATCATCACAAATTACAAGCCACCACAGTGCAATAGTGGTGCAAAGATCAGGGCCTTTGTTTCCTTACAATAATTCTGTGACCACAAAACGATCACAGTTTTATTTCAAAACAGTATTACACACAGAAACGAACTGGGGTTTGGACGGTGCTCCAAAACATGAACAGGAGAGAGCAGTTTGGTTTTTTTTTTTTTTTTTTTTTTTTTTAGAAGGCCGGGCAGTGCCAGCGGTGTACGGATTCATTTCAGGATTTTGCGGATTGAGGTCCACTGTGTTTGGTCGTGTTTGTCTTTGGATTTTGAAGGCCTGCCCATCAGCATCTTTCTTTGGGAAACGCAGCCCCGTTGGCAGGTGACGGGCACACTCACACACACACACACACACACACACACCTGGGCATGCATATGTGCCCAGATGGAAGCTAGCATAGTGACAGCTGGCATACCGTCCCCTCGGGACACTGGAGTCACCAGAGGGGCGCTAGGCGGCCGGCGACCTGCTCTGTCATTCTCATAAGGAAGTGCGACTGGATGGCAGCTGCAGTGTGCTGGCATGATGCAGCCGGCAGTAAGGGACAGCACCTTTTGAAAAAACAAACAAGACAAAACAGTTGGCCTTGGGACCACAATCGCCCGCTGGATTAAGGCACTTTAACGTGGCAATCGACTAGAACATTTAGTAGAACATTTATGTTTTTTTTAACAATTGTTTTTTGTTTCTGCTATATTGATTTTATGCAGTGGAGCGACAGATGTGACAAGATGGGATAGGAAGCAGGTGTGACTGTGACTGTAGTTGGATTTGAATCCACAATGTTGCAAGTAGGGTTAGACCGATACATATTACATACATTTTTTTTTGTCAATGTCAATGTCATCCAAATTTGATATTATGGAGGCTAGTGAATATGCTTTCATTATGATTAATTTTAGATCGATAGATAGATAGATAGATGGCTTATTGTCCCCAAGGGGAAATTGCAGTTTGCAGCAGTACAAGAGAGAGGCACACATCACTATTCAATAAACAAATTTAAAGGCAACAAACTATATAAAAACGGTCCTCAAAATATACAACAAAAGAAATATAAATGTATTTTTATGTTTTATGACCAGAGAAACCATACAGCTTCAGGGATGCCGGTCTGTAAAACCTGCAATGAAACCTGCCTCACGCTGCCTTCAGGAGCTGCTGACCCACCTAAAAGAATTAGCACGGCTTTCAGTGGAGAGTTTTAGTGCCCTGTGACGGTCTAAACGCTGTTTCAGAGGCTTTTCCACCCCGACAAAAACTGTCTACTTTAAATATATTGAATATTGGCACAAAATATTGGCAAGCAGCAACTTCAATCCAAAAATATCAGTATCAGTATCCCTACTTACATACATGGTACTGGTACTACATACATGGTACTGGTACAACATGAGTTTATGAACAGTCAAGCTCCAATAGCTGCTCTCTTAACTCTCTCAACTCTTAATAATTATAATTACTTTTTTTTGCATTGCTGCAGTTCTATGTATGTATCTGTCTATTTATCGCCTCTTTGTGTGTGTGTGTGTGTGTGTGTGTGCGTGCGTGCGTGCGTGTGCGTGTCTGTGTGTGTGTGTGTGTGTGTGTGTGTGTGCGCCTGTGTGTGCGGTTGGTTGTGTGTGTGTCCCTCACGCCTCGTTCACAGTGCCAACACCTCATTAGTAGAAAATGTAAATGAGCTGGCATCGGGCCAGAGGGTCACAGCACAAACTGAAGACTGAATAATGGCACAATGGCACTTTGTGTGTGTGTGCGTGTGTGTGCGTGTGTGTGTATGTGTGTCTGGGTATGTTCAAATGCCTGCCAAGATCCATGTGTATGTTTATGTGTGCGTGTGTGTGTGTGTGTGTGTGTGTGTGTGTGTGTGTGTGTGTGTGTCTGGGTATGTTCAAATGCCTGCCAAGATCCACGTGTATTTTTATGTGTGTGTGTGTGTGTGTGTGTGTGTGAGAGAGACAGAGAGAGAGGGAGAGAGGTTGCATAGGAAACCAGCAAATGACCATTGTTAATCTAATGGGTCTCTCAGCCTACAACTAACCTTATACCATTCAGTTTGCCCATGCCAGTAGCTCCAGCTTCTAAATGACCGTGCCCACATTATCTTGGGTTTTGTTTTCTCCAACCTTGATCGGCAACGGAAAAGAAAAAAAAATCTCATCTGTTACAATGTTGAACAATGGTGGCCCTAAGATGCATGCGCTGTGTCCTTTCCAGCCCAAATATCAACTTGCTTTATTCACACGGTGGCCATATTGAATTCATGTCATTCTTGGAAGACAGAGAAGCAGATGGCAAACTCAGCCTTTGGCCAGAAAGTTTTAAGAAATACACACCAGAATTATCCTTTTGATATCGTCAACAAATGCGCAACATGATGAGCCAAATTACCCAAGAATGTCAAAAGGAAAGGATACAGCACCTGGAATGAAGGGAACATATTATTGAAGCTACGACCACCTATCAATAACGTTAGCTAATGTTAGCATTCAGCTTCTTCACGTTATTAACTTCATAATTATCTCCAAACCAGCTCAAATTATGGTCAGTATTTACAGCCTTTTCTTTCATTTTAGTTAAATGCCAACATTATGTTCCATATCCTTAGTGGTGCTTCTTTGACAGTCAAATTGTTTCTGTTAGCAATGTCTTCAGTTAGCTAAAACCGCTGCTGTTAAAACTAGCTGTGGGCTACAACTTACACAATAATGCTGCATTCCAGAGATGTTGCAAAATTGGAAATTCCTACTTCTTACTAGGAAAAATGCAATGGAACGGCCCTTTAAATGAAAAAAAGAATTCCAAACAGGAAACTTTGGCAACATTTCTCTCTACTCTTGTCACGTCAACATACTCTGGAAACCCAGCACAGCATTACTGTACCTTTTAACGTGTAATACAAAATACTCTGCTCTGCTCACACCTGCTCCACTGTCTTCTGAGTATTGATATTTTTGATATTGATATTTTAAGGATATAGCAGCTGGGTGCGAAGCGACCATGAGCAGTGTAATTTGACTGAGTAATATTCAGGGACCTCTGAAGGAGAATTGGGTGGCACTGCTAGGTTTAGTTTAGTGAGAAAATTAGATAAGCTAACAAGCATCGATGAAGGAGCCATTATGAATGTGAAGCAGGGGGGTGTTTTTTTGACTACTCTGCATGTGTCACGATACTGCAATATCTTACCTGTAAGGATTCACTTGTTTTTCAATAGGGGAACTACAGCTGATGCATTTGCTTGAATAATGAAAAAATATTTTATATAAGTTATACTTTACTAAAACGTTAGTGTCAATCCGTTTTTATTCAACACGTGTCAAAAGCCAAAAAATTCTGTGTTTATCTTAAATAAATGGGTATTTGAATGAATAAACGCGCTGCTATATGGTCCTGGGCAGCACTTTAAATGTCTTTCGTAAATGTCATGCAGACCCCTGAACCATCCACATGCATGCATACAGCACACGCACTCACACATGCACACATGCATGCACATATGTACCCAGGACACACACACACACACACACAAAGTTCTCTCAGAGAACCCCCGTTATTGGTTTGTCCAGTGCATGCTCACCCATCCCACAATCACCACTTCCTTTTATTATTCTCAGTGTTTGGTTTTGTTTTATTTCTGAGTTTTCTTGTTGTTTCTGTTCACCTGTTTATTTTGTCCATTCGTAAAAAGAAGCCATTATTTCTCCCCCCCAGGCAAGAGACGACGATGGCCTCGGTGGGAAATTACCCCAGCACAGCTTTACTCAGGACACGCCCAGGCTTGTCTTCAAGACAAACAGCGATGTGCTTGTAAGGACCATAACCATTTAACACCAGATAGAGTATAAGCTTGATGGCTACTGCACAAATATGTTTTCATGTTGTTCATTGTTAAACTGCCTAATTTTTCTAGTCATTTCTTGTTGTTTATATGGAGATTCATATTTGGGCATTAAAAGTAGACATCAAACATTAGCTGCAGGTCAGCCCAAAGAAGAGCATGTGAAAGTAATACACAGCAATTATTTTGATGAGCTTGATCAGCTTGTTTCTAGCCTGTTTTACAGTTTGCATATTGTTTACTTTGAGGTTTTCATACCCTTTTCATGCAAAAATCATTTGGTTTCTTCATTTCCATTCTGCATCATATTCAGTGGTTTGGGTCTCTTCGAATTGTAGGAATTATCAGACAAAACGTTAACCCCAGAATTAAAGTAACTAGACCATTACTGCAAAAGATGATGAATTGGGCGCCAGATTACTACTTCAATATAAATTTGACATTGTGGGTTTCATAGCTCACGAGATCATTCCACGGTTTCGTGAATGAAGCCAGTTTTGTGGACCATTTATCACACAACAATGAAACACAATGAAATACTGCACTGTTTCCAGCTCTAACATCCCACCTAGGACCAATCTGTAACATTCAAATGTAACCCTCTATTCATTCTGCGAGCTGAAGTTAATTCACTCAGTGTGTGTGTGTGTGCGTGCGTGCGTGTACATGCTAATGCAGTGTGAAATCTAGTGCAATTGTGGTGTGACATAGAAGGGCCAAGGGAGCATGGCACCTGTATGTCACACCTATAATGACTGACAGTAATAGCAGATTATGGTAGGACAGCCCCTTAGGACTGCGGTTATAGTCTTCTTTGGCATTTATCTACAGTTTAACCTTTTCGTGCTCTGTTCAGATCAGAATGAAGCAGCTTGTTCTGTCACACAATCCAGCTGCCAAATATAGAACGTTTTAAAGCACATAAGACCTGATCTAGACAGGTTTTTCCTATACTAAGGCAGGCTAATTATAACTAAAGACAGCATGTGAATAGGTCACGGGCATTGACGTGCTCGGATGACATAATACGGTCGACTAGATAGATATTTCAAGAAATGAGCCCGCAGTTGACGGAACTGCAAACGGATAGGTCGGCTAATCACGGAAATCAGCGCACATGTTGCAGATGGTCTGTTAAGCATAGCCAACGTTTCATTTTCTTGTGTAAACTTTTAGAGTTATGTCAGTTTTCATTTTCTGTTTCCAGTGGACCAGGTGCTTTCGGGGCGCGTTCACACCAACCATTCACACGAGCGGTTTATTCCAGCTCCGGAGTGTTTCCTCCTTTAGTTCGGTGCATTTAGGCAGGAGAGAACGTAAGAGGTTACCGCAACTCTGACCAATTAACCGGGTACTTGTGAGTCAGCGCAGGCTCTGGTTCACTTGTAATTGGGCAGCGTGAACCAAAGCAAAACCAAATACAAAAACGCAACAAAGTCAACGTTTTCCAGTTTGGTTCGGACCAAAGAAAACAAACTGTAGGTGCGATCGCACCCTGAGCTGGCAGTCTGTTACAGTTTACATCATCTAGTCTTTGTGCTCATTCCACAATGCAATGAGCACACAGTGTTTCTCAGATTACCATTCCCCCCACCCCCACCCCCCCAAAACAAACAATAGATTGCGGCTGGTGAATTGTGATGCTCATAATCCGGGAGACTGATTTTCTTCACGCACCTGGTTCCTTTTTCCACGATTGTGGTCGGCGTTTTCAGTTCCTGCGTCTGCACAAGGGCAAAGACAAAATAATGTGTGATTTGGTTTGATCCTTGTGTTTTCCACAGTGTGAGCAATTTGAGATGTTGTGAAAAGAAATGACATCATTATTTACCTCAACCGGGGGATATGAGACCCGTCCCGGCTTCATCCTCGTAAAAAAACCTCATCCTACAGTATAAAACCCCTTCAGGCGCTGAGACCTCTTCATTCCCTGAAACCCTTTCATCTTCTGAACGCGTGCCTCCTCGTCCACTTCAGCCTCTTAACTCCCCGCAACCTCTTCCTCCTCTTCTTCCTCTTCGCTGTGTAAAAACTCCTCATCCTCTGCAATCTCCTCACCCTCTGAAACCTTTTCCTCCCCTTCACTGTCTGAAACCCTCCTCACTCTCTGAAACCCCCGTCGATGGTCCACAACCTTTAATCCTCCTCAACCTTTTCATCTACCGAAACCTCTTCATGCTCTGTACCCTTTTATCCCTCAGCGGGTAATACTCTTCACCCAATCTCTTAACCCCACATTCGAGTGTCCTTTTAACCATCGCCTGACCCTTTTAAATAGCTCCACACTCAAACCGACTGAGGATTCCTAAATTTTTTACCGGCCTCGTTATCGGGTCCGAAGGTGAGAGGGGCAAGAATAGAGCAGAACGCCGAGACGACTGCTGAGGCGATTTGCGCTTGTTTGGAAGCACGGTAATTGTTGTAAAGCAAACGGTTAAACTACACCCGCCGAACGCTGGCTCGTTGGCCACGATGGAAATAAATGACCATAATTACATTCAACTGCAAACATCTGTGTGCAGGAGTGGGGAGAGCGAGGCAGAGAAAGCACAACTCCATTAGCGTAATGCGCAGTGAAATTTCACTCACAGTGCAGAAAGTCGTTAAGTGCTCTCCATCTGTCTTTCTGAGTCGAGGAAAAAAGAAAAAAAAATTCAGCGCATTTATTATTTAAAATATCCCCGGCCCACCATTATCAAACTCAACTTGCCGGAGCACCTTTCCTGACTTTTACTCAGTCACGGTTCATTGAATTACCCGGGAATTAAACGAGCAGTTAAAACGTGGAGAATTCAGGGGACTGACATCTGCACGTCACCGGCATGATTTTTTAAACCGGAGCGGTCCTGACCCCGACAGCCTCCTGTTCACGTGAGGTGTATTCGATACGTTATATACGTTATATATACGTTATATATATACGTGCGCTCGCTTTGGAAATTTCTCATTAAAATGCACCCCCTCAAGGTATCTCTCCTTATGAGTTAACTTATTGGCTCCACCTATTAAGTGTTAATCTTTCAAAACGTCAGTCCACTGGAAGAAGCGTTCGCTAAAATAGAGAGCCGTTACAAAATCATCAGGAAGGGCATCTTGTACAGATCTGATCCATCTCAAAACACATACTGTGTACACTCATGCAGGGTAACCGGGGCCACCTGCCTTTTAGCACGTGCAACAACCGCAAGAAATCCTGCCCATCACCACTACGCATGTACCCAAACAGTCTGAGGCGAGTCCACTCTGCCACACTCGATCGTGCCAAACAAACCAGCTATGCGGTGTGCACAAGAGTTTATCCACCTTCTGGTTGCATCCCTCAACTTATTAACATTCAGCAGGGGGGCTTAAGGGTCCGTGTGATGGATGGATGTCGTTGAGGGGTCTGACAACTGATTAATGCCTTAATTATCTCCAGCGAGGACCTGCCACTCCTCCCAGAGCTGACAGAGTGAGCTGTGTGTGGCCTGACGAGTAACGCCGTGTTCAGGGCTCGCCCACTGCTATCTACTCCACCAGGGTCACATTCATTTTCCTCCCAAAGAAAAATCTGCACTTTTTATGCTAAAAAAAAAGGTGTTTAACCATGATGAAGCAGTGCGGCGGGGTGTTTTGGGATCTCTGCCACTGCAGCGACCAAGAAAGACAAATTCTCAATTGAAGCTCCATTTACTCAAATCTTGCACGCTTTTGTGTTCGGATTCAGGTCCAGTTTGCTTTCTGCAGACGTAAGTGATGCTATAGTCTGACTGACTTCTACTAAAAGCAAATATCAAATATTTTACATAGTGGTAAATGTTTTGAGAGATTGTATTTGAGATTAAACTGGCGATGATACTGATAATAGATTATTATAGATTTATAGGCTAGTGTCTCCAACAAGTTGAGCTGGTAGCGATCAGAATTCAGCCATTATGACTTAAGAGTTTCTGTTTCAAATTTCAAAACAGTCACCAAAAAAATCCCCAAAACAATAATAATAAATGCCAATTTATTGTCAAATGTTTGAACATTGAGCATCCATTAACCACAAAAGTGGTATGTTTAACTGTAGTGTTTCATTGCTTTATTATAGAGGTATTGTTCACATTAAATTTCCCATAAAGTCCGAGGCCTCAGCTCACCAGTATCACATCTGGTCTCAGTTGAAAACAAACCAAACTATTCCTTGTTTGCACCAACTTTCAAGCCAATGGCAATTCTGACAGGAGTTGGTATTTTTACGGGAACATTCCACTCTCAGAGACTCGTACACATGCGTGTTTGACGGTCAATGCATTCCAGGAGTTATTTTGTGATGAAGTGTTTTACCTTTTTTGGTGTATCCACATTACTTCAGCCTGCCTCGTCTACTTCTACTTCAGTTAGTTAATTTCCTTCATTTCTGCATAGGTGTAAGTGGCGAGAGCGATAGCAATGGCATAGTTTTCCCATTCGAGAAAAGGTGAGAGTGGAGAGAGAACAATGTCATCAAAGAGGGTGTTATATTTCACACGCTACTGACAACAGATCTGCAAAGATGCAATCTGTAGATCCATTGCATTCTGGTCTATTGAGGCTACTGTCAGTGGAGAAATTGGGTATCTGCCTCTTCTATGATGGATTTCTCCCTGCAAAATAGTGAGTCTAGAAAGAATCCTTCCTCAAGAATGCATCAGAAAACTTTTTTTGTGGACTTCAGTGTAGAAAAAGACTATTTGGGAAAACATTTTTACCACTTCACAAAGAGTTATTAATGCCCCAACCATGTGCGTACCTTGAAACGTGGATAGGCAGTAGTGCATAAAAAGCTGCAGCCTCTGTCGCGTTACGATAAACATTACACTCTGTGGCTCGCTAGCAGTTGACTCCGCCATCGTAACTATCAAACCATTCAGTACACACTTCAATGCCAAAGTGTGAAACCCCATTAGAGAAAACACATTTTTCTGTTTCAATGCTCTGCCTGTGGCGACTGTCACTTAGGTATCTGGCTGAATGAGAACGCCTTATTGCCAACAGAAGGTGTAAATGTTTCCTTCCCTTGTTAGGGCAAAAAGTTGTCAAAAAAAAAAAAAGACAAATCCAAGTCAAGACAAAGTCACTTCAAAACCATTTAAAAGTAGAATGCCATCATGTTGTCACACTGCACATTTACCTCCCGGTAAAGCTAAATTTAGACACGCGCACACTCACAGGCATGTGCATGTACACAAACTTCAAAGTTAAACGTTTGCTCTTCACAGATTCTTTAAACTATTTAGGAACAGACGTGTCAAAAAATGTAATCTTTACTTTAATGTGTTTGTCTCCAGATGGTTTGGAGGCTGAGCTTCTGCTCTCCAATGTACTTAAAAGGAAATTGTGTTGTATTTCATTAAGAACATATTAGAACTTTTTTGTATGCAGGGTAAGAGGTACTGATACGGTGTGTGTCTTGTGTGTGTGTTTTCTGTTGCAGGTGTGTGACTGGTGCAAACATATTCGCCACACCAAGGAGTACCTGGACTTTGGTGCTGGTGAGCGGAGGCTGCAGTTCTGCAGTGCCAAATGTCTGAACCAATATAAGATGGACATTTTCTACAAGGAGACCCAGGCTGCCCTGCCTGGGGCACTGTGTAACCCAGGACATGGGGGTAGTGGCGAGGGTAAGGTGGAGTGCGGTGGAGGGGTACAGCTGCTCACTCCCGAATCCTGGGGGACGCCGCTAACGGACCTCCGGCGTAAAGCTCCCTCACCGGGGGGGCCCTGCTCCGCTTCTGCTCTGGCTCCTTCCACCTCCTCTGCTGCCTCTCCCTCAGAAACTGCTACTGTCTGCTCCCCATCCTCCTCCTCCTCAGCCAAGATACCCACTCCCAGACCCCATGAGAGCCCCACGCTCCACCCTCTGCCCATGCCGACCTTGCACCCACCCATGGGAGTACCCCCTGGTAGCCCCCCCATGGTGATGACACCCCGGGGACCCATGCCCTTCCCTCTGTTCATGGAGCATCAGATGATGCAGCAGATCCGTCCACCATTTCTTCGCCCCTCTGCCCATGCAGGAGGCCCCAACAGCCCCATGTCGAACCACCAACCACTCATCCCTGGCATTGGTCCGCCACCACCCCCGAGGACCCTTGGTCCACCATCCAGCCCCATGCACAGGCCCCTGCTGTCTCCACATGTCCACCCCTCATCCAATCCCAATGCTGCCATCATGCCCCCCCACCCTGGCCTCTCCATGCCAGGCCTGCCCCCTTTCCCCCCGGTCAATATGATGCCCAATGGACCCATTCCCATGCCCCCAATGGGAATGAACTTTGGCATGCCATCACTAGCCCCCCTGGTTCCCCCGCCAACTCTCTTGGTCCCTTACCCTGTCATTGTACCCCTCCCAGTCCCAATCCCCATCCCCATCCCTATCCCCTTCAGCCCCAAGACTTTCAGGGACCAGCCGGACAGCAGTGGCCCCATTCCCAGTGCTCCAGCGTCCTCGGAGGCTTCGGCCTCTGGGCCCCATTCTCCTGGTTCCTCTGGAGGAGACGGAGGAGAACAGAAAGTAGGGCCATCTGGTTCAGGGCCTCTCTCTCCTGGGTTCTCTGGTTACAGCCCTGGCCAGTTGAGCTCTGGCTCAGAGAGAACCAGGACGGCAGTGGTGGACTTGACTGTGAAGGCAGAGGACGGTTCAGGGAGCCTGTGTCTATCCAGTGGCGTGGGACTAATGGATGGGGTGATCGATCTAACTGTGGGCCAGCGGTCGTGCCAGCAGCAGGTCATTCAGAGGATGCTGCCCGGGGTCCAGGTCAAAGTGGAGGCCGAGGCGGACTCAAGATCTCCACCAGGTGCTGGGCTGGGGAGGGACGGGAGGGAAGGGGCCATGTCACAGGGCCTCAGTACTGAGGAGCTGGAAGGGGCCGCACAGCCTAACACACTGGAGTCATCTTGCCCACCCTCCAGCAACGACAGCTCTCCCTGCAGCGCTGATCCTCCACTGGCCCAGCCAAGCCCCTGCGTCTCCACCCTCGCAAATCCTCCCCCTCAACCCCAACCCTTACCCAGCACAGCACGGACCCAGCCCCAATCTCTGCCCCAAGTCCAAGCTAGCCCTGCTGCCCCGTGTAACGTCATAGTCAATGGCACAGGGTGGCATTCAATTCTCACTCCCGCCTCCGAGTCTTACCCGGACCGCAGAGGAGACGGAGGAGCAGTCGGAGGAGGAGATGTAGGAGCAGAGGACCAACCGGCCAACGGTGAGCTAGAGCGGGAGGCGCTGAAGGAGAACAGCTGCTCGGTGGCAGAATGGGAGTCGGGGAAGCGGGGCTCAGCAGAAGAGATAGTGGGCACAGGGGAGGGTAAGCCAGACCCCGACTCCAACCTGGAGGAGGGCGAGCACGCGTACGCCCTGCCACTGCTGCCTACCGGAGGCTGTGTGGTCATCCAGCCTGTGCCAAAGCCCGGTGCTGACAAGACGGCCATCCTGTCCTGCTCCATCAGCGCACCGCTATCGGCCGCTGGGAGCCCTGAGCTGGAGCCGCCGCTGAAGAGGAGATGCCTGCGAATCCGCAATCAAAACAAATGAGGTAGGCTCACCCTAGTGTGCCCCAACAAACATTTATATACATGTGTAAATACAAATGCACACAGATTCATTCAAGCACATTAATTAACAATAGGACACTATTACCAAGCAATCAGTTTTGATGTTTCAGATGTCTCTCTCTGCACAATATGTAACTTGTAGATATTCAAAATGATCTGACACAATGTAAAAAATCTGTCTCCTTTACTATTCACATTGAGTCCTAAAGTCTTATTTTATTTATAAAATAAGTTCTGAAATAATTCCCTTGTTTCCCAAATAGTTTCACTTGTTTCAGGAAGCAAGGCAGATCACTCCTCTAGTATTAACAATGCGACACTTGATTCAAGAAAATTCTTGAAACAAAGTTGCACTGGACACACATGAATATTCTTTCCGCTTGTTTTTAACAAAACTCTGTGTGGAGTTTGCATGTCCTCCCCGTTGTTCGCGTGGGTTTCCTCCAGGTGCTCCGGTTTCCTCCCAAAAGGCAAAACACATGCAAGTCAGGTGGATGGGAGACTCTAAACTGCCCATAGGTGTGAGTGTGTTAGCCTGTCTATCTGTGTTCGCCCTGTGTCCAGGGTGTTTCCCTGCCTTCCGCAATGCATGGTGGGATAGGCTCCAGCCCCCTTTGACCCTGAATAGGAATAAGCGGCTGTGAAAAATGACAGAATGAAAGATTTTGAGGCTGAATATGAGCTTAAATGACTCGTTGAGATGGATCATTTTTGCAGTATTGGCACACAATGGACCTCAGGCATGAACAGTTTGTTCTTCTCGCATTTACTTGTCTGAAAGGTGCATACGAACAAATGTAGGATTCATAAAACGTGCATACGGCTTAGACTTCGTTATTGTACCAGTGTAAATTCAGCTATTTACATGACCCATATTTCCCCATATGACTTGGCACATAGCTCCCATTTTACAGGAAGATAGCTTGTTGCTTTACCCTGGCACGTTACCTCTATACTGCAGAATAGAAATAAATCTTTCACGCCAAGGGGTTTATTTTGCACATCTCATACCAAATTCTATGATCCGCGTTAATTAAATGAAACTGTGTTCGAGAGCATCAGTTAGAGGCCAGGTGTTTGGCATGGTGTTCTGAATTACGATAAAAGATGGAAATCAAGCCACATGCGGTCAAGCATTAGTTCAGATAGAAGCAAATCAGCAGCTTGAACGAATCATAGAACTGATGCTGTGAATTGTAGGTACTTTGGAAAGACAATGATATGGGAGAATCCAAAATCAAATCTCGCCTTTCCTTTCCTGCATTTTCACACATCACAAAACTAAAATATCTAAAACATTACATAACATTTCATGCACACAGAAAAGCAGGCAGGATATTTCATTCTTTACACGCAGTGTGTGTAGCAAAGAGCAAATCCGAGTGTAGGATGTCAGCATTAAACATCCTTAAACGTTGTAAGAGCTTTGTGTACATGTGTGGTTCTTGGATGAGACCCATTGTTCAACTTACGTCCTTGGTCTTAAGATAAAAGGTGTGACTGCCTGTTTGCAGCCATGCTTCCACTTTACCCGTACGGCCTTGGGGGGGGGGGGGGGGGGGGATGCTCTCGCAGTGACTCAGCCTAATTCTCCACCCACTCTGTTTCACAGATGGATGCTCCGAGGAACGCCGTGCCATCAACGACACTCAAATGTCCATCCCAGCCCCCCATCCGCCCTCCCCTCCACCCCCTCCAC
This sequence comes from Hoplostethus mediterraneus, assembly GCA_034670385.1. Taxonomy (NCBI): domain Eukaryota; kingdom Metazoa; phylum Chordata; class Actinopteri; order Trachichthyiformes; family Trachichthyidae; genus Hoplostethus; species Hoplostethus mediterraneus. The sequence goes on from JAXDDW010000146.1 coordinate 632,949, forward strand.
CCCCCCCCCCCCCCCACCTCACACATCCTCACCCATAGTCCAGTCTACCAGCACTACAAACCGCCTTCGACGACTGATGAGAGTCCAACCAAACTTGTTAATCTGTAACATAGCAAAGCAGACAGGACTCCTTTTGTCTGTGTGACAGACGTTCACGTGCGCTCTACGGACTGAATTCCTACAGACTTGACGCTGCGGCTCGTCTGCAAAGGCCAGCAGGATCTCTTGACCTCAAGAGCAGCAGATGTACACGGCACAGGAGGATTTTATCCCACTGCTTTTCTTTCAGCCCACACTGCCCCGTCATACCTTATCCACGCTCCCCCGAGGAAGCAAGTGTTCTCTGTATTGCCTGTTACTATGGAACGCACTGTACAGTGTCTAATAATCAAAGCAACTGCTGGGAAATTGATGGAGGAGCCCCGAGGAGAGATTTCCATCCCTCTGTGAAATGTTTCCGGTACCGGTCCGACCCGACGCAACACTGCAGGTACAAAAAAATCTCCTGCAATGAAGTATTTATTTTTCTCTGCACTTCTTATTCACACAACTTGTAGTTCACACAGCTGTGACTATCGAACAAAAAAAGACACAGCTGGCACAATCTGCCCTACCCTGGCATTTGCTCGTCCACAACCAGCAAAAAAAAAAATGTAAATGCCAACTTGACACCAAGCGTTTTGGGTGACAGTGATGGGTAGGCAGCCAAAAAGATGCATGCCACGAATGAACACAGTTAATGGGAAGTGTTTTGTGAGCGGTGAGGAGTCGAGAAACTTGTCAGCAGGACAATTCAAAGAGATTTTCACTTAACTTTTAGCAGTGGAGGAGGCCGTGGACATCAAATCACCCCCGAGTGTGTTGAAAACATAGGAATTCCTATTGAATCAGCAAACAGGAGGACAAAATGTTAGACCTTCACCAGCAAATGAAGGTGTGTGGGTGGAATCGTGCAATCTCTGCCGTTCTCCTGTGGCAGCCCTTTTGTTTGCTCTCAAACTTCACTCACATGTGGATATACTGTTATACCAGAATCAGAGTTGCAGTTGTGATAATCACTCCTACTATTGACATCTTTCACACCCTAGGAAATGCCATATGTGTGCTGAAACAACAAGCCATGCTCATAACAATACTACCGGTTAATAAATTCTGTGCCCCCTGCTGTCTTGAGAGCTCTTCAAGCCTTACTGCACCTCCAAAAGAACTGGGATGGCACGGCAATGTAGAACGTCTGCCAACTTGCAGCGGGGGTACTTGCTACCGCGGGCTAGCGCTTAATCTTTTCTATAATACATTACCGATGATGTTCCTGTCATGGGTTAGTTTGAAATGACTGCACGAGATTTTAGAGGGGGCAGAGGGAGGCCAGCTCGTTCATAAATAATTCCTTTGGGACCCGGAGGGAAATCTTTGAAATATCGCAACAAAAACTGTTTAAACCTAAACCACATTTCTTTTGAAAATTTTTTGATGAGAGAAATCTTCAAAACGTTATCTTTTGCCCTTCCGTTGCCCAGTTAATGAAGAAGTATTTGCCAACTATTGAATTGCTTTCTACACATACAAAGCCATTCGTGCTCTTTATTCTTTGCCATTCTCGATGTGCAGGTTTTGGGACAGTTTGAGTATAACGCCTCATAACTGTCACCCATCCGGTTTTATCTGATTGGCTTAAGCCTCTGAGCTGGGACGCCACTGAACAAAAGCCAGCATTTAGTTTACACTCCTGTGGAGGAAGTACATTGTACCAATATGAGAGACAAGTATTATCATATGCCAAAGGCTTATGTTGCAACCGTTCACAGAAATGATCCCTAAAACACGCCACCTGGCCCATCAGCGGAGATGAGAGTTCAAACCGAAGATTTGAGTATAGTTGCCAAAATAACAAGCACTTGTTTCAAAGTAATGAGTCATTGCAAAGGATAACGCACGTGGAGGTCGAGAGCGGTATTACCCCGTTGTCCCTCTTTGTCATTTGCCCTTTGACATAGTTACACTGCTGCACAGCTCTGGACTGGAACGACAATGCAGGACATTAGCTATAGATTTTCTCAAGTATTCTTTAGCGTTTCTTTGCAATACCCTCCTCACGCCAATTTTCCGGTAACCTGTGTTTTTTTAAAGTTTTTTTTTAACATTTTTGTCAGGGTCAGCCACAGTACTACTGACTTTTCCCCCTCCAATTGAATCCTATGAGTCCCAGCATCCACACATACAGATAGGCACATACTACAAACACACGCGGTACACATTGTAATTTTAATTTGTGTGTGTGTGTGTGTGTGTGTGTGTGTGTGCGTGGGTGGGTGGGTGTGTGTGTGTGTGTGTGAGAGCGAGGCAGGTGCAAGCCGAGAGCCCGGTTGAGATTAGAGAGTGTTGACTCAGAAGTAAGCAGTGTGCAACTCTATCTGTTGCCTGTTAGTCAGGCATTTAGGCTTAGCTTGTTGCTTGCCAAGGCCCAGCTTTGGTGTCACTTTAAGCATTTCCTCGCCTCTGCTTCATTTCTCGGTGAAAAATTTAACCCACTTTATTCTCTCTGTTAGAAATTCAGTTGCTCTCGTCTTGTTCCGTCTTGTCTCCCGCGCGTAGATCCGTTTCTCCCTTTCTCGCTCCGATATCGCAAATACCCATTGGTTTGCAAAAACTACAGTGTATTTATTTGAGGAGCGTGATAGCAGCTCGCCCAATGATGTTGCCAGTTGAGAGCGCAGACACCCAGGACTGAAGTAGCCTTGAAAAAAATAGTAGTGTCTGTCTTTGCAGATGTAGGAGTCATAGAAAACCGAGACAACGAAACAACTCCGTCTGAAAGCAGATACTGCGTGTACCTGCTCTGACATGCACCGTACAGTTGAAGGAATACATCGAGTTTTTGTCCCGTCGGTCATCTTACCTGTTAAGCGATGAGAACGTCAGACACCAAAATCATCCACACTTTCACTATGTTGAGTGATAGTAGGCTGACCTTTTTTAGGTAATACGTTGTTAGTGTTTTTTTTATTATATGGCCTGTAGATTCATAAACTTTAAAAAAAAAGAAAAGAAATATCGTTAACTCAATATACAGGATGCAGCCAGGGTTATTTCTTGGAACTATTTCATGTGAGCAGCCACGTATTCATCCGCCGCGCTCGTTTTCGCACCGCCTGCTATCAGCACAGTGTACGATACAGTGTTGCGCGCGTGGATGATTTTGGTGTCTGTGTTTCTCATCTCATGTGTATTGCTCAACGCGGTTCATTGTCTCTACCAGAAATGTTAATAGTGATTTATAAAGGTGGAGGGAAAGTTTTGAAGAGAAACTCACCCCCATTGTAAGCACCTTCTCGAGCTACACACACACACACACACACACACACACACACGATTTTAAAGCCTCCTCTCCTTGCGGTAGACCTGGACCACTCGTCTGTTTGAGGGCAGACAGACTCATGACAAATCTCCAGCATTCCTTTTACAAGACGAACTACAGGCATGGTCAACAGCCTGAATTATGCAATGACAACTATATCAAATCCCAATAGAGACAAAATAAGACATGACACGTCTTCACGTTACTTTTCAAAAATAACAGAGAAGTTGCCTTAACTCTTGCTTGTATAATCTCTACAGTTAAGACAATGATGCTTGCTTATGAAGAAGACTCTCCCCTCTTTGTACAAAATGAAATACAAAAAACAACAACTTTGTTATCTTGCTAGTGTCAATGTATAGATGATCAGCTTTTTCTGTAACTTGTATGGACCGTCACATTTTTGCTAAGAAAAAAAAACAACAACAACAAACCCTCCCAAATCCTTGTTCCCCAAACATCCGATCTGTTCAACGTTTTAACTTGTGGTGGACTGTCAATCTTTTTGTGTACATTTTATAGTATTATTTATTGTTGACAAGTTTTTGCATTTGCAAATAATAAAAAAGTAAAGGTGGTTTTGACCTGAGCATTCTATTCCAATGTAAATGCCCGGTGAACAGTGAAATGCTTTTTTATAATTAAAACGGAGAAAACGGTGATATGAGGAGATTATCTTTGTCTTTTTATTATGAAGATGTAACATGTACAGGACATGTGGCCAAAATTGCTTTGGAAAAGAATCCTTTTTTTTTGTGTTGTAACGGTATTTGTTTTATCCAGTGAATTGCTCATGAAGACGAATAAATAAGAGGCACACACCACTCTGTTTCAACTGGGTCGTATCTGTTCAGATGCATGGTGCATGACACACAGCATGGTTCTGTTTGTGCCTGACATGTACACATCAACACACACACACACAGGCCCTACAATACAATATTACCTTACAGACAGTTACTGTAATATCACACACCACTGGATACCGTCGTTCTTTTACCATTATTGAGATATTTAGGGCCCCTTTTTTAATACAGCATATCACTGAAAACCTATAAAACTCACATCTGATAATATTACCATGTGAAATTCAAATGTGTCACATTTTTTCAGCTCCTCAACATTTTCCACAGTACAACCTATAATATAACCTTTGAGAAAACTTTCCCTCAGACTGGGATAGTTGAGTCAATATTTGATTATATGATCTGTCATAGAAAAAAAAACTGCATATGAAAAATGTATTTGTCAAGTGAAAATCAACGGTGAGTTAAGTGAGCATTTGAAACTCCATTTTTTGGGGGAAAGATTGGAAACCACTAGACAACAGGCACAAAATGGCTACCAAATATTTGAGTAAAGGAAAAGATAGTTCCTAACAAACCACACGGTCATGCTATCTTTTATAGTTGGAGTCTTCCCTGTTACTCTACTGTATTACAGCGCTTAATAAGGCACTAAAACATTATTAATGATTAAAATACAAATGATTAATAAGTATTTAAGCACATTTTATAATACTAAATTATGAATAACTGGTTAGGCGTTGGATATACTGATTAAATATTTATGAATAAGATTGAAGAGGATCTTTACTAAATCATGAGCTCAGGTAATTGCTAATTATTGTTACTGGTGATTAGCCCCACAAGTAATTAGTCATTTAATAATAATTCATAAATAACTTATTATGGACTGTTAAAATGTCACCCAATTTCAAAGCAGCCCAGACTAATTGGCAACTCACTGAAGCCCCTTTGCTCATGTCAGAAATACTCACAGCATCCCTCATCCTCTCCACCAGTTATCTTTAAAGTATTGAAACGCACGGTCGACAAACACCCTTCTTTCGACTAATCCAACAGAAATGTTCACGAGTAAAAAAAAAATAAAAAAATTGGAAGGGATCATCTGAATTTCAGGGCATTCCTCTGCAGAGGAGCTGTCAGGCATTATGTGGTCTCTAGCACCATCTTGTGGCTTCTCAAAGTATTGGTCTGTTCCTCAATAGGGAGGGAGGGAGGTGGGAAAAGGTCTGATTCTTCATGGGGAATTTGATACACACTATATTCCCGTTGCATTAAATGCGACTATGATTCTAATCCCATTTAACATGGATCTCCACCCTCTTCATGAATGATTTCCCCTCTTTATTCTGCTGTGGCACTGGGCTCTGTGACCTGACCTCTGACCCTCTGCAATTTTTTTGGTTGGTCGTAACGTTGGTGATCCAGGAATTGAAGCTTATTCTACTGTTGCACTCATGTGTATTATCAAAAATGTAAATTTAGATGTAAAAAATATTTTGTTACAAGATGTTATTGTATTGTTATTGGGCTCTTCCTCTACAGAAAGGCATTTTCTGTGAATTAGCGAATAGTCTTCCATTTCTTTTAACCCCGTTGTATCTTTTTCCTCTGTCGCGTAGAGATTTGTTTGAATATCTAATAAAAGCAGAGACATAAATCTTTAAAAGAAGAAGGCCAGGGGGCTGCTGATACTGACACTCATTTGGCAGAGGTGTAGGTGGCTGGGAAGCAAAATGATAGTTGGTGGTTTATTTATCACTCTCATCAGACAATGCATGTTCAAAACAATGCTTAATGCATGCCTGTTAAATCGGCCCTCAAGAGACCAAAATGTAATGATGGTGCTTTGAGAAAGATATTGCATATAGTCCAAATGATCAACACCAAGCAACTGATGACTGGAGAGAGGACATGGGTGAGAGGAGTTCGACAGAGGCAGGCTGCTGTCAGAGTGTCTCCAGCTTTGGTGCTGTGGTGTTTCTGCACTACACTTCCCAGAGATCACCTGTCAACCAATCAGTGTGTCCAGTACTGTGACGTCCTTGGAATTTCAGTTGATGAAGTATGAGTTCCTGTAGGTGGCGCTCTTTTCTTTGTCTGTTCAGCTACGGTGGCTATCACTACTCATGCTAACTACCCAGTTCTTCTTCTGTTTATTCCAAACAAACTGCTGTTGCTGCTGGAAACGTAAAACGCATCAATTCCTGTGCACCAGAGGATCTTTCCCAGGAAAGACCTACTTGAAACCGGGTGTTTAGAACAGAAAATGTGAAAGCTTTCGCTGACTGGCTAGAGGCTGAAGCACGAGTTGCAAAACTGACATTTATTTACACTAAATTGTCCTGGATTATTATTTTAACAGAGGTCAGACAAGTTGGAGGGATTCGTCTGACTTTGTGGTCCAACTTCACCCTCTGTTGTGTGAAACATCAGCGTCACACTGTCAGATACAGCAGGGGGGGTTTTCAAACGTTTTCCTGTCACAGATCCCCCACGTAGACACACACGAGGCCACGGAGCCGCACTGGATGAGATCCCCATGTGGAACCTGTGATTGGAATAGTCACCCTCACACAGTCTGTTAACTGGGATACATTCAAGTGAATTCAATTAGAATTCAATTAATTTGAATGAAATGAAACTATTCCTCATGTTGTGGGGGGCCTCTGGGAGTGCAGCAATATCATTAGCGTCCTCTAATAGTTGAAAAGCTGAATCTATTCATTTTATGAAGTACAAGAAATAGTTTATTATATCCAAATATTACTGATACAAACGTCTGTAAGTCATTTTAGGCCTACGGGGCGTATTTTTTATTAACGTAAACCCACAGAGTCCTACAGAGTTTACTCACCTATAGCTATCGATGCACTACTTTATTGTACATGTTTTCAAACCAAATATTTCATCCTCTTGAAAATGTAGCAATATTGTGTCTGAAAAGCCAATAAAGTATTTGAATTGGAAGATGTAGAGAGAGAGAGAGAGAGAGAGCGAGCGAGAGAGAGACAGACAGAGAAAGAGAGAGAGAGAGAGAGAGAAAGAGACAGACAGAGAGAGAGAGAGCGAGGTAGAGAGACATAGAGAGAGAGTCTGAGTAGCAACCTTGGAAAAATGTCCTGTGGTATCCTTGTGTCGGCCTGGTCCCTCACAATCCTGAATTCAAGGATAATGGGCTTTATTTAAAAAACAAACAAACATAATAAGTGAATAAGTCAAACTGGCTTTCTTCCAAATTACCAAACCTCCGATCATATGCACACCTAACACACTTTAATTGATAAGCATCTCCACCAGAAAAAAGGAGGGAACATTTTTGTTTCCTTGATTTAAAAAAAGGCTTTGATTCCATTTGGCATGAGGGACTTGTGTGGTAAGGTATATGATCTTATCAAATGTATGAGAGAGATTATTTTAGTCAAGGACACGGTGTGAAGCAAGGATGCTGTTTAAGTCCCACATTATTGACCATCCTGGAACAATACTGCCATAACTGTAAATTTCAAGAAACCCCAAATCATGATCTTTTAAAAAAAAAAAAAAGCCCAGATGTCTTGAAAACAAAGACCATTTTACTTTGAATAGCACCCCAATTAAACACTAACACTAATTATACTTAGTCTGACCATATCTGCATCGGGAAATTTTAATATGGCAGTAAATGCACTTAAAGTAAAAGCATGCAGGGCAATGCATGCATGAGGTCAGGGGCCCGCTCAGTAAATTGGAGCATGGCTCATGGGACAAACACCCACTAGAGGCGCTACACACACAGTTTTGTGCAAGAACTCTAAACGTACAAAGAAAAACACCAAATAATGCCTATAAAATACTATTAAACATACAAAAACAGACAATAACATTTGGGACAAATGTAAATTCTAGTCCAAAACACACACTTCCATTCAAAGCACTAAAAACCCTGAAAACAGTCCCCTCAGTCAGCTGATGGGGACGCTAACCAACCACGCTCCCATCAGCACTGCTTCAAAACAACACAACAGAATAAATCAGACAAAAAGATGTACAGTTGGACCACCGGAGAAATTAAACAAAGCAGACCGGCTGTAGAAGAAAAAAAAAGGAAGATACAAAACAGAGGTGGCCACCCACAGAGGAGACAGTATGTGGTCACCGTTTGACATGGGGAGGTAGAGACAGACATGCACTTCCTCCTCCACTGTGAGAAGTTCTCTTCAATAAGAGGCTTCTACTATGAGGAAATATCAAAGAAAATGTCAAGCTTTCTAAAGTGAACCCCAGAGGAGTAACCAATAGTTCTCCTGGGTGAAGGGACAGCAGTTCCTCTGGCAGCTAAATGTGGATCTGCCTGTAACAGCCTGAGGGAGTCGCAATGACCACAATGAGACTGATTACATCCATAAAAGTATAGATATGGATTTGTTTGTACAGATAACCAAAGAATGTATTGGCAAAAAATAACACCTGTAGATATGACACCTGTAGAAACCTGTTTCTATGTTTCAAGTATGTTTTCTCTAGCTGGATATTCTGTAAATTATTGACATGTGTTTTTGTTCATGCAAATAAAGCTTATTTGAATTGAACTGAGAGGTAGAGAGACAAAAAGAGAGGAAGGTAGAGCGAGTTAGAGACATACATAGAGAGGGGGGGGGTAGAGAGACATAGAAAGAGAGATATAGGTAGAGAGAGGAAGAAAGAAATAGAGTAAGGTAGAGAGAGAGAGAGAGAGAGAGAGAGAGAGAGAGAGAGAGAGAGAGAAGCAGAGAGACAGGGGAGGGTGGGTGAGATACATCGAAAGAGAGAGAGAGATAGGTAGACAGAGGAAGAGAGAAATACAGAGAAATGCAGAGAGAGAGAGAGAGGAGTAGAGGCATAGAGCGAGCGGTAGAGAGAGGTAGAGGTGTAGTAGGACAGGGCGAGGAGGCTTATGGGTAACGGAGTCTTCTGTGTGTTGATGTCAGGGGGAGGAGAGACTCCAGACTCCACGGTGTGTGTTGCTGTGTGGAGGTGAGTGTACGGTGAGGAATTCAGAGGCTGGAGGACTCCGCTGTCCGGATTAAAAACAACTTATTTTTTCCGAGCCAGAGTCAGCAATGAGGACAAAACGAGGAGAGCAAGCGCGAAAATGCCAGGAGAAATCCAGGAAGAGACTGTCTTCTTATTATTAAAAATTCAGCGCGGGAGAACAGACGTTATCGCCCTTTCAGATGACTTGTGGCTGCACTGAGAAAAAGCAACATTACTTATGGGCTTCAAACGTTGTTGAACTCGGGGTGGGGGGGAAACGAAGCGGATTTTCCCCTAAAACTGAGTCAAAAAGCATTTCCAAGCGGCCAAAACCAAAGGGAAGGGGAGGAGAGGGGGGCAAAGAAAACGCCCTGCTGCCTGCTGCCTGTTGCTGGTATCTCTAAATTCAAACTTTATCGCCGTGTTGAGGGAAAAAATGCATCCATCACTTACGAGGGGTGGTATTAACGTTACGAGACTGTATCGCTAGCGTTTTGAGCGCACAGCCGCTAAGCTAAAGGGCCTACTTCTTTGGCAAGTTTGAGAAGCGGAGTCTCTTTTTTTTGTGTGGAATATTTTCTCTTCGTTGTTGCACACTATTCCTGTTGGAGAGGCGATTTGGGTGGGCTGGGAGAGTCCAAGGCTGCTCCGCTAGGCCCACGGCCATTAGCCAGGAACAAAGAGCTTTCACATGTAAACTCAAACGGTGTGTGTGTGCAAACCTCCTCGTATTCATAAAGTCTCGGCAACTTTTGACCAACCGACGCCGCCGACATGTCGCTCGGCGCCGAGAGAAGGATGGAAACCCGGCTGAAAAAACTGGAGGACATGATCAGAGATCCCAGATCTGCCATAAACTTGGAAAGTTTGCTGGTGAGTCTAGTGGAATAACTCATACATTATTAATGGTTACGCCACACTGTCTACTCGTGAAACGCTGGGCAAGTATAATAAGTGTGCACACCTTTTTAGATATGCCGTTGGGTTTTTGTTTTTTTTGCTTCCAGATTTGAACCCTAGGCAGACCATGAAGCTGCTGCAGGGCTCTTGTAGTTATTGTCTTTCAATCTCTCTCTCATTTCCATCAGTTACGAAACTATCCTGCAGGAAAGTTTCCATTCTGTCCTATAACGCAGTGTTCTCGCAATAAGTCATCTGAAAAAGAAAAACAACAGTCAAAATAAGAGCACATGGTCGATGTATGCCTAACTAATAATTAAACCAGACTGCAGACAGTATAGTTTGTGGCTGCATGCAGTGTCTCTGCAGATTGGGATTAACTTGGTCTGTTTATGAAGACTATTTCCAGCTAAAACTCCCGCCTGGATAGGAGTTAGGCCCACTGGACCAGGATAGCCCCAGTGTCTACTGTCCACTGACAGGACAAGGCTAGATTCATGCACCTACTGTTATTTCAGCACTGGTAGATGCAGCTATGGTCCGCCCAATCGAGACCAACTTCCTACTCTTGAAGGATATTTTTTTAGACTAGTTTCTGTACAGCGATGCTTTAATCTACTAACATACTATAATCTACACAAAATCAATTTAATTGCACGAGAGATTGAACCTTATTTCTAATGTAATGCAAAACATGTCCAGGAAACCCTATGGAAGCCTTTATGGTAGGCGTAAACAACCAGCTGAAGGAAGGACTAGTAGAGCTGCAGAGCATTCTGTCTTCTGCATGACCGATTGATTTTGTGGAGAGTTTTCGAAGATCTATGGAAAATACATAAACTTATGATGAACAGGGTGACTCACCAGAGATGGGTCCAAAAAAAGAACTCACCCACTGAATGCATTGCATGTCAACATGTTGAACACTGTCAACCCAATAAGGGCCACATATTCCAAGTTTAAAGCTACCTCAAATATTGCAGAAAAACACAGTGATTCAGTGTACAGGATGTGAATCATGTAGATGCAACTTAAAGGCCTTTCTTTGGAGTTTCCTGGCAAGTGAGGTGGTCCCTTCCCAACTTGAGTTTCCTCTGAGGTGAGGTGGTGATTTCAAATGCAGATTTCTTAATTGTTACACAGCTAAAACCCGTGGCACTTCATGCAACGTTCCTTCATGCGACACGATCCTCAATGAGGAATATTTTTTGCATCATCAAGGGATGTATCGCTCAGCACACCAGATATTAGATCTCTATAATGGGAAAAACAAAGTCTATATCGTTCTGTAATGGATTGGTCCTCTGCAGAAACGGATGCTTAAAGTTGAACACTCTGAACTGTGTCTGGTAAAGAAGTAGGGTCGGTGCTTCCCTGGATAGAAGCATTTGGTGAGTGACTTAAAGCTAAGATTTGTTTAGCAAAAATACACCCGTCTTGTCAGCCTAAATCACAAAGTCATCCAGAGAAAGCTGGACCAAACAACCTCAGATCATTTGTCTCTCTCGTTCCGTTGGTAGCCTTTTGGTGTAAAGCATCACAGACCGACCACATTAGTAAACACGAGCGTGCTGTGTGCAAACTATTAGGAGCCACCAGTGTGCCTAGTACAGCTTTAAAGTTACATTACTTCCAGGGGCGCTGTTTTGATTTCTGGGCCCCCTGACAAGATCTGACACTGGGTCAACACACTGATCTTAAACAGTATCACCTCGCCTCTCTGATGGGCCCCACCTAGTTTGAGGCCTCCTGAAAGTACCCCCCACCCATCCTAGCAGCCCTCCTAGCCAGTTCTCTGAACTTACTTTCAATTATTGAGTAGCAGAATACTTGGCTGAAAACCGCTTGTGTTTACTTCCTGCATATGAGTTGGGGAGATTGAGGTGTTGAGTGTTCAAGACAAAAGTTGAGTGGGAAGCATGCGTAGGAGGGAACAGGCTGCAGTCTTCCATTTTTAGCTAACTGCTGTCATGAAGTTAGGCTACTGAGGGTGGGATTCTTGTACCCCCCCCACCAAACACATATACAGAGAGAAATGTCCCTCTAAAAAAAGGTGGTATGAAATCATGCATGCTTTTGTTTGTAGTGCCATAATAATTACTCCCAGGCTCGTTTTCAGTCAAGAATGAATCACAACACCCCTGCTATTCCTGCATAGCAACAGCAACAACAAAAAAAACATTCAGTAGAAGAAGCAAGGTGGAGGCTTGTTGAGTTGCTGAGTAATAGTTTAAGCAGTCTGATAAATAACAGCTCAGTAAGAGAAACCGAGGAATTAATTTTTAGGGCAGTAATAACTTTCCACTAGAAGCTGAGTTGAAATGTAGTTGAGGCTTGGCTGAGGAGCAATGGCTGACGACCCTGAGGCTATGGAAAGCTGACTGGTGAATCTGCTGCATCAGTCAACTGGACTGAATGACATTCCTTTAAAGAAAGCCACCATATCGACCATCCTGAAGCTCTGGAATGATATTATGTCCGTATAATATTACAGATCAAACAGAAGGTGACTTCTGATGAGACATTCAGGGCCAGTGTCACAACAAGCACAGACATCTAGTTGTAGCATTTTCCCTCACTGATTCTACTGAAAGCAGTTTTATAGTCTAGAATGAAGCCTAATCAATATCTGTGAAACTCCCAAATAAAAAAGGTGCAAATCTTTCTCTAAACTCACTACCCTCCTATATTAGTCATTTAAACTATAAACCGTCCACTATAGTGCTTCTATCAGCATTAGAAAGAATGCAAGCTAAAGTATCAGCAACCTTTTCCCTGTGCAAGCTGTAATGATCTTTATTTGGCAGCAGACCATTGCTGACTGAAGTGCTGGACTCTCATGGCAGCTCTGAGTATAGTGAGTGATTGTCGAGGGCAAGCAAAAGAGAGGGCATTTTTCCAGATTAAAAAAAATATGGACACTTGATTGCAGTCACATAAGTTGCCTTTCTGCCGTCCTTAAGGAAATGACCTCATTGAGTAAATAGTTGGCAGCTATATATGGGGCTCAAAGTCCCTGTGAATAGCTGCACTTTCCCCTTTCACTTTTAGCCTTATCTCTTTTCTCTCGCTCCGCTTCGGGCTCAGCCTCCGACCACACCCCCTCGCATACTTGTTAAACACACTGCAGGTATTTTACCCAGTTGGAGCTCCAATTTGGGTGTCCCAGCTAGTTTTCAGGACTGGATTGCTGTCAGCTGGGTCTGAGGAGATTTTGGGCCAGTTGGAATAGGTAATTCTGTGGTGCGATCGGGTGAATGACTCAGTCTAATGCCTCGTGATTCAGCTGCAGACCTGCCAGTGCCAGATCATTTCAAGCATTTTTCTGACTTGAATCTGCATGAGAACAATTTTTTTGGTCTTGATCCAGCACAGCATACACTTATATCTGGATTGCTTTGAACTCTTTTGAGGAAAACAGCATTTTTCAAGACTAGAAGACTATGTGCCTGCTGTTTATCAGTTAGTCTGCAGAGCAGCGTGGGATGTCATGTCTAAGCCTTAACTAATTCAGTATGATGCTGTAATTATGCATCATCAGGAGATAAACAAAAAGTGCAGCCATCTGTCACATGATGCATTTGTCTTATTTAGTGTTGGATGTTCATTCTCTCCCCTCCACTCTACCCCTATTACTTATGTTTCTCTCCATCCCACTCCATTCACACATTCTCCTGTGTTTCCTCCTTTCTCACTATTTTGCTCCTTATCCTCTCGCCTTATGTTTGTCATACTTTCCCTCTATGTCCTTTTTATATGGGGGTGGGGGGGGGGATCCCCCTTCTGTCTTGTTCTCTGTGTCTTTAGCCTGAGAGTCAGTGTCCAGTTCGTCTCGGGAGTGTAGTTGAGTTGCTCGCAGGCAGCAGCAGTCCTGGCTGCATTGTGCTAGCTTGGAGAAACACTGCCTTATAAGGCGCTGGGGACGGTGGCCGGGGCCAATTTTTTTGCAAAACAAGCCAGGCTCTCTGCTCCACACCTCCTCTGGTGAGACGGTCGGGCCTCTCTGCAGCCTTTTTTTGGATTTTGCTCCACTCCAGTGAAGAAGACCCGGCGTCTTCCGGGTGTGCAAGCCCTCATCAGTTTTAAAACATGTCACACTTCACTTCAGTGCTGCAGCTTAGAGGTCTCTTCAGTGGTCAGAGCTAGGAAACTTGATCACGAGCACCCAAGGGAAAACGTGAACCCCATGATGTTATGCAATATATTTTGTATTATTTCTTGTGTCAGGATTTCAGAATAGACTCCAGATAGTTTTGTTTCACCCATAATGTATGGAATAGGTTGTTGTTGATCTTACTACTGTGAAGCAAAAGCCAACCTTTTGGACAACATTGCATGGTTGCTAATATCAATTGCTGCAGCAGGTATGTCAAAACCTGCACTATAATTTATAAAGGTAACTGGAAGGGCAATGTAAGGATGTTGCGCCATTGTTACGCTTCTTGTAAAGCCAGTCAAGTCTTTATTCTATTTATTCACCTTAAAAGGGATTCAATGGCCTTCTGTAAACCGCTGTAAAACTTCCATCACAAACTGAGCAACCATCAAATTCCATCAGCCACATAAAGTGGCTCACACACACCACAGCACCTTGACAACAGCTTACGTAATACCTAGGACAAATAGTACAAGACTTCAGCAAGCCAGAGTGTCAAATTCAAGATCCATCATACAGGGATGTGCTGAGGAACACAAAGTAGGAAAACCAAATGAGAAATGAATGGGATTTGTGTTTCAAAACTAAAATCTTGATAAACCAGGAAAATCCCATCCTGATCTTAATGACATTAGCATCATTTGGAAGACTGTAATGGGATGTACTGATTTGTTTAGAGCAGGTAGATGGTTCTCATGTCAGAAAATATTTTCACCCTGAGAAGATCCTGTCTGAATCTTGCGGATCTTCTTGTCTAGATGCAAGGCTGTTGGAGAGGCGATGTGGTAGGGCAAGTAACAGCGCATGCACGAACAATGCAGATAAAAACAGTGAAGTCACTTTGTAAATACATACTGCAATTCTTCAATTACTAATGATAAACCATCCATTCTCTACTTTTTTCTTTATGTTTTGACTTTGACAACCTGATAGAAGATTTGAAGTTTGAAGAAATCCCACTTTTTGAGTGTGAATTGAACTCTTGGCTTAACCTGTACTGCATGCTGTTATTCTGTCAATGTTTAAGAGTCTGTTACCTGAGGCTGCATGTATTTTGAGTTTTAAACGAGGGCTTGAGTTAGTTGAGTTCAGGGATGGGAGCAGAGAAGAGAGAAGACTCGACTCCCACGCGTTATGCTCTATCCATCTGGCCGCAGCATTATCATTCCATCACAACCTGCTGGTGAAACACAACCTCCTACCCACGCAAACTCACCCTTTCTCTCGAACACACATACACGGGAGCACACACACACACACACACACATATACACAGGCTTGGGCACTGATATGTGCACACACACAGGTTGCATACATTTGCACAAACGTACGCAGAAGAGAGGGATTACTCGCCTGATCTTAGCAACACAAGCTGTTTTGTGAGCAGCTAACAGTAAAGGTAGAACTATTCAGCACACTGATTTATTCAATAGTTGTGGATCGTGTACATCTGTCATTCCCTTGAACAAGCCAAAATAAGAGCGTGCGTGTGTGCGTGCGTTAGTTAGTTCGACCAACGGCATTCAGAACATGTGACATTTAAAACTCTTTATTGAAACCCATACTAAATTTGAATTGTTTTAGGTGGGTTGACAGCTCCTGACAAGATAATACCAGTGTTGTTGTTTTTTAGGTTTCATTTGAACAATGAAATTAATAAATAATAATTAAGAAAAATACAATTAATTGCACATTTGTGTTTTATGTGGGCATGGAGGAACTTCAATCATAAAGAAGGTAAAAGACATTGACTGGCCGATATCCTATCCAATATAATTGTTAACATAACATTACAGTCATTTAGCAGACGCTTTTATCCAAAGCGACTTACAATAAGTGCATTCAACAAAGGTAGGTAGAGAACGACTAGTCACCAGAAATCGTAATTGCATTTCCTTCCTAAACAAGCATCTAAGAGCAGAACCAGTGCTGAGGTAAAAGGTAAGATACTTGTTAACGGGTTGACACTAGGGCCGTAGTAGTTATTGCAAGGTCCAAGGTAATAAGAGGCATGCCACAGAGTCGACCACTTTGCCACTGGAATGTTTTTTACCACAAGCATGTAGCAAGTTCAATTTAGGACCTTAGTCGCCCGTCTGTACTTTGTAATAAAGCATGAGTGCCAAAAATGTATAGGGCAATAAGGGCATAGGAGCATGGGACAAATATCTGTCAAATGAAAGAATAAGACATACTCTTGTTGCTCCCCGAGGGGACTTTATCTGTGCTATTTGTAAGCCTCTCTAGGATTCCTGCCATTCCCTGTGTTTCTTGGAGAGTTATGTGCCCTGGCTGGCATGGTCCCCCACTCTGCCCGGCCCTCCGCTTACCCTGATAACTATTTTTAAACGTCTGGAATTCGATCAAAACATTAGCTTTCAGCTCAAGCCTTTAAAGCGCAGAGTACTGCTGCTTGTTTTCAGCTCGGCATGCCTAGTGATGAGATGGGGAGGAGGGGAGGAAGAGATTTTGGCAAATGCGTGCTTGTGGAGCAGGCAGGGTTTCCGATGTGCGGGGCTTTGAATAGTTGGGTTATTCCTCCCCGTGTTTACCCCCTCTCAGGTTAACATCATCACATTCCTGACCGGTAGATCCACGTGGCTTTTTATAGGGTGATAAAGAGTGGAAGCAGGCAAAGGGAGAATGACAGCTCAGTAGTGTCAACAGCAGGTTGGGTAAATAAAATGGAGTCCGATAGAGCCTGGCGATGCGGACTGCTTATAAAACTATTGCCTGCTGCTTCTCTATGGCTTAAACGGCTTTCAGCTCTTTGTATTTTTCTGGAGTTGCCAAGCAACCCAACATAACCGTTGACTTGATTACAGTATAGCAGAGATAAAACGGCAGAACGCTATCTACTAGATATATAAGAACTCATGCGATTCTCATGCCAGGAGACTGTGCTATTTGAGCTGTTACTGTACTGTCTGTTAGATGCTGTAGTTACAGACAGATATGAACCGGCAATGACCAGTATATCAAGCTGTGGTATAAGAACTGACATTGTGGTTTGTCATTCAGATTGATTGCCACAAAAATAAAAGATTATCACCTCAAGGTAAGATGAGCCGGCGCGATAGCGTCCTGGAACAAGTCTAATCCGTCAGATACATACAAGTTTAAACAATTTCTCAGTCCAGTTTTACACTTCCCTCGACACTTGTCAGTTATTTAATATTTATAAATAGCTGCTTTGACTCAGTAGCTGAGTAATGTCCTCAAGAGGCTTGTTAGCATTTTTTTTTACAGCAGTGCTAATGGAAGCAGATGGGGAGAGCTACATGTAGCCATTTCTCTTGTGTAACTCAAATACTCTGAACTGCTTCTTGTGCAGGACCTACAGGGTGTCTACAAGTCCGTAAAATGTCCTAAATGTAATTTCAAGGACTTAAAAGGTCTTGAATACAGCACCTTAGGTGTGACATTCAGTTTTAAAGGTGTTAAAAATCATATTTCTGTGCACTGTTGTTGCGGTGAGATTCTGACACGGCTACAGTTTTCATTATCATGTTAATTTCAGTTGCCAAATTGGCCTCGTATTTCATAATAACTGCCATTAAAAAGAGGCAAGGCAATTTCACTCGATGAACCTACAGTATGTCATGAATTTTATAAGCAGCAGAAAGTGCTCAAGAAGGATTTGGGCATGAAATTCATCAGTTTGCTGTTGCATCAAAGATGTTTTGGTAGCTAAAGAGTGTGTGTGCATGCATGCATTGTGTGGCATGCATGCATGTCTGTATTTTATTTTTCCTTGGCAGCGGGCTCATGCAAAACAGTAGTAGCGGAGAATGCTGCCTCAGAGGAAATGACTTGCATACAGGGACTAGCTTCATGACACAGTAAAATTATCTGCCAGCTCTGGGGTGGGGTGGATCATTTCCTGAATTGCCGAGCTCGTAGGGAGATTGGTGTGTGTGTGTGTGTGTGTGTGTGTGTGTGTGTGTGTGTGTGTGTGTGTGTGTGTGTGTGTGTGTGTGTGTGTGTGTGTGTGTGTGTGTGTGTGTGTGTGTGTGTGTGTGTGTGTGTGTGTGTGTGTGTGTGTGTGTGTGTGTGTGTGTGTGTGTGTGTGTGTGTGTGTGTGTGTGTGTGTGTGTGTGTGTGTGTGTGTGTGTGTGCCCCGGCGTGTGTACTTTTTTCCCTTAAATAGTAGTTTTGTGTGAGGTCAGTCCTTTAATGGGGAAGTGAAGTTTAGATGATGAAACAGAGTGTGCAGCTCACTGCAGACCGACTGGAGCAGAGCAGAGAGAGAGCAGAGAGAGAGCCAGATAAGATAGAGCGAGCGAGAGAGAGAGAGAGAGAGAGAGAGAGAGAGAGAGAGCGGAAGAAAAGGGGGAAAAGAGGAGAAAGGAAATGAAGGAAACGCCAAAGGAAGCTCATGCCAGCCTAACTAAGCAGTGTAGCCAGAGAGAAGAGCGAAAGAAGAGTGTAAAAGAAACCAATTGACACCGTTGGGTCAGAGTGCAGTTGTTGTCTGCTCTGTTGTAACGTTTGGCTTGGCACAGCGTTTCAAGCAGCTCTGCATTGACCGTTGAGGAATGCGCATGTTGATAGATGACTTCCTCATTTGTTATGTCCTGTAGTGATTGGGGCTTTGCATAAGTCTGCTCATGTATTGGTTGCCATATCTTGGCCTGGGTCAAACTGTGCCCAATATAAAAAGATTTAATACTACAAACCCTCAGCTCGTGCTCCGATAACACCCTGCTGCCTCGGTTCCCCCCGGGCTTCTGAGATTCTCGGTTGAGCCGCAGCTTCACAATTAATATTCTCATTAGGCGACAGTTAAATATCAGATTTTGATTAGTTTGTGCATATTGGAGCAAAAGTTGTGGAGTGATCTGAAAGTTGTAGAGAGAATATTTCAACTAAGTCATGCTGCATCATGATGTATAGATTACTACTAATAGTTATGTATCAGCTTGCATTTTCTATAAGCTTCACACGACTGCACAGGCCAACATGAATCAAAGATAAATGTTGAGTGGGGTAAATATGACTCTGAACCAATGATGCACTGAGAGCAGAGTTCATTGCACTTGTTTTGAGACCGACCAAAGGTTGCAAAAATCGTCACAAATTGGCTCTGTGCTCTACTGCCTTTATTGGGAGGTGAACATGTGCCACTTAGTGAAAAAGAAATGCTCCCGACTCTGATTTCTCTCAACAAGAGGGGAATTTCAGTAGTGAGGCACTTCACTCTGAACCTCGGCACCATCAAACTTTCAAAAATCATGTCTGTTCTTTTAATGAGCAGAATAAAATGAAATAAATCTTGTATGCAAGTAAGTCATGTATTGTAAAAATGTAATGAGAACAATGAAAATGTACATCTTTGCTGCGATTTTTCACTCAACTCAACTGCCGCAACACAGTGAGGTATGGTGATACATATAGCTAGATCTTTTTATGATCATAGGACAACACCTACTCTAAAACCAGTGTTGTTTTTATGTATGTTTGCTAATGGTTTCATTTCTAACATTAACTAGCAAGCCAAGTAGGCAACCATTACTGTATTTTCCATAGAGGAGATGAAGGCAGCTGATCAGCCCGAGAGCTCAGATTACAAATTCAAATAAACTGATAACTAATTAGGTCTAATATATAGTGCAGAGGGACTACACACAATCTGTACTTGTTTGGTCCTATGCATCACATTTCCTGGGTACCTGATGTCACTCTAAGGGGGGGAGATGGAGAGAATGTGCGCAGGAAATTCCAGGAACAGCCCAGACATCCTTTTTTACCCAGCAGCTTCCTCCAGCTCCTCCCGTTGGGATCCCCAAGCGCTCCCTGGTCAGCTGGGGGATGTAGTTCCTCCAGCTTGTCCTGGGTCTACCCCGGGGTCTCCTCCCCAGTCGGTCGTGCCCAGAACACCTCCAAAGGGAGGCGTCTATAGGGGGAAGAATCCTTACCAGGTGCCTAAACCTCCTCAGCTGGCTCCTCTCAATGTGGAGGTGCAGCGGCTCAACTCCCAGATGGCTGAGCTCCTCACACAGAACCAAGATTGACTGGTGAATTGAGAGCTTTGCTGTCCCTCTTATGCAGCATCAACTGACTTGCTTTAGGGAGGCGTGTCTCACTCTAACTACTTCACTCATTATGAATATGAACATAAAACCCCACATTCTAGCCTTTGCAATATAGAGTTTGATCTTTGCAATGTCGACATGAATTCAACATGCCTGTCGGTCCTGCCTCAACCCCGGTGGTGCTGGTAATGTGACACGACAACTGGGCCCAATATATTTTTACATTAACATTATTACAGTGACTGCACTGTGACCTGGCACTTCAGATTTCTTCACCCATCAGTCATGGTATTATCAGTTTCATGGTGATATTTGTCATGATTTGTTTTTGCAGAAAGATTAGCGCATTGTTGATGCTTTGTTTTCCCTCATGTTTTCTGCTGGTCAACCTTAATGCATAATTGTTCCTTCTTTCCTTGTAGGACTCCATAAACGCCCTGGTTTTAGACCTGGACTACCCTGCACTACGGAAAAACAAAAACATCGAAACCTTTTTAAACAGATGTAAGTACTGTGTGTGTGTGTGACCTTCATCTACACCTTATTTAAACTTTGTTATCATAGTAACTTGACAATTTTGTTATTGGGAGATACTCTTGATTCTTGTTTTTTCTTTTTACTTCAGATGAAAAAGTCATGGGACACATTCGGGACCTCCAGATGAAGTCGGAAGACTTTGATAGAGTTAAAGTAATTGGCCGAGGGGCATTTGGCGAAGTCCAGCTGGTGAGTAATATGTATTTTCATTTGTGTTCTTCTAGGTTTTGAATTGATTCTGCTGTTGAATGAGCCCACGTGTGCCTTGTTTTCAGTTGTTTCAGTTCAGTCTGTGAATGTATTACAAATACAATAATACAAATTCAATGTTATAAAGACATTTCAGTGGATTATGAGTGATAGTCAATAATCCATGGGAATATACCTCAAATTTACTTGGCTAAATAAATATTGTAATTGACTGAATATAAAAATTCAGCGTTTAATGAAAATCTGGTATGAGGGAACTAAGCCCCGTAACATCTCGAGGTAGTTGGAGATTCAGTTCAATTTGCTAATTTGGTGCCCCGGAATTTAGTTCAGGATGATTTATCACAATACTGTGAATAACCGATTCACTTTTTAAGACCTCCCTGATTGCTATACTAAAGCTACATGTTAGAGCTTTACCTCAGAGAGTTAGAGAGTACCTTTTGAACTATTCTGCTGGGTCTTATGGCTGGTTACTCCCCCCCCATCCCCCCACCCACACCATTTAGGTGAGGCACAAAGCCTCTCAGAAGGTCTACGCCATGAAGCTACTGAGCAAGTTTGAGATGATCAAGCGCTCGGACTCAGCCTTCTTCTGGGAGGAGAGGGACATCATGGCCTTCGCTAACAGTCCCTGGGTTGTACAGGTAACACACATATTCAGTTCACTGCTTGGCTATGGATGATATTGTACACAACATTTTGACTTGCTCCTTGATTCTACAGCCCTATCCAGTCATGCAGACCATATTCTGATAGGTCAACAGTTGTTTGTATTTTTTTTTTCAAATGTGAAATTGGTCTTATATTAAATTGTAACTTGTGTTGATGTGTCTTCAGTTGTGCTGCGCCTTTCAAGACGACCACCACCTCTACATGGTGATGGAGTACATGCCTGGAGGTGACCTGGTCAACCTGACCAGCACCTACGATGTGCCGGAAAAATGGGCCAAGTTCTACACGGCAGAGGTGGTGATGGCCCTGGACGCCATTCACTCCATGGGCTTCATCCACCGCGACGTCAAGCCAGACAACATGCTGCTGGACAGACTTGGACACCTCAAGCTGGCCGACTTCGGCACCTGCATGAAAATGGACTCTGTGAGTTGTATCTCATCACTGAAACAGTGGCGCAGAAACATCGGCAGCTTCTGAAAAATACCCTCTTTCTAGATCAATACTGCACATTCAAGGTGTGCTCACACTATTCCACTACCACCAACGTTTTCACTTTAAAGTCAGTGGTTTCAGCTACAAGGGATGGAAAGGGATCCATTTTAGAGTGGAGCACTTTCTCAAATTGAGGACGTACTCACGCTTGACCCGCTTGAAGAGGTGGGCTCGGGCACGGTTCAGTTGGACTCAGCCGCGTGAATTGTAGTTGGCGAGTAAAGCTGCAAATTCCTCCCTCAACGTCAGCTCAAATCTTCTTATATGTGCATCACAATTAACTGGAAATTGCTGCGTTGCATAATCGATAAATCTATAAGGTATACCGTGCCCGGGCACGCTAGTCAAACGAACTGGACTTTGGGGGGTCAAACGTGCTCGGGCACGGTACGGATCGCCTAGTGTGACTAAGCCCTGAGAAACTTTTTAGAGGAGTGCTCATGACGTGGATCATGAGCAGAAGTTAAAAAACAAAACAAAACATAAAATAAAAACACAAATCAGAAATATCCTGATAGTATCAGCCCGAAGTATTAATTGCAGCCAGCCAGAAATAAGACCTGGGACATTCAGATCAGCTATTCAAAGTAGAAATGTGACATTTACAACAAATATTGGCCTTGGAAAGTGTGCTATATGCATGGAATAGTCTTGGAGAAGTCATGGAATTTGATTGGCATAAAGGTAGGAACCTTTTTTATGCTTTCTAGGAAGCCGACAGTATGATCTAGATCCTCTTCTGACTCTCTTTGCAATGGTCACGCAAAATTGTGTAACCGAAATCTATTTTACGGTTATAACAAAACTTGACATTCTTATGGAAAGCCCCTTGCTCCTCTGGTAGGAAGATTAGCTAGCTAGCATGAATGACACCTGAAACAAATACTCATTTCAAGGCTAGTATTTATCAAGAGTCTTAGAGTGGGGGAAACGGTTTCAAAATCACTGTGCTCTGAGAAGTATGTTGACTATAAGACTGTCAAAACTGAAGGCAATTGATTCGTGGGTTTGTGTTGCAGACTGGCATGGTGCACTGTGATACAGCCGTCGGCACGCCGGACTACATCTCTCCTGAGGTGCTCAAATCCCAGGGAGGAGATGGATACTATGGGAGAGAGTGTGACTGGTGGTCCGTAGGAGTTTTCATCTTCGAGATGCTCGTTGGTCAGTGAAAGTCTATTTTTGTCTTGATCATTTCACAGGGAAAATCAGTGAAAAATTAACATTTTCCTATAAATATACCAGCCTTGTAAGGATTGGTATTCCTGTCATCGCTATGCTATTCCTTGACCTACGTACTGTATACTATACATAATGTTTTAGACTGATCTCAGTACAAAAAACAATTGTTCATTCCAATAGGTCACTGTTTATTATAGCTACCTTTAATACCGTTGTAATCTCTGTTAGGTGACACTCCATTCTATGCTGACTCTCTGGTGGGAACCTACAGTAAAATCATGGACCATAAGAACTCCCTCAACTTTCCAAACGATGTGGAGATCTCCAAAGACGCCAAGAATATCATCTGTGCCTTCTTGACTGACAGGTACAGGGAGCTAAAAGAAGGATCGAACCGAATCCTTAATCCATCCCTCTGTCTGTCTATCCGTCTTTCCACTCAACCAACCAATGAATCTTTCAACGTTTAAAGCTGCACTAGGCAGCTTTGCACGTTGGTGGCCCCAAATGGCAGTGGGAGGTAACTGCTTTTATTTGTTTTACTTCAATACCCATAAATTATGTAACATGATGTCAATTAACTGCACACAGCATGCTCATGTTTACCAACCAAGCTGGTCTGTGATGCTCTAGCCACACACTGCTTAATGCTTATGTAGAAGTATTCCACCCCAGGTTTTTACAGCATCCTCACTTCAGCACTATGTGCACATCGTTCATCTAATTGGGCTTCCAAAAGGTGATCTGACTAGTCCTTGATTACCTTAGTCTGAGACTCTGTAGTCCAGAACTAATTCATCTGAAGTTAAGCAACGTCTCAGAAAGCCATTTGCTTAGTGTGGATTAATTTAACTAGAATTAGCCTGTCCTAGTCCCGATTTATCTTTTTAATTTAATCCCCTGAACGGGAAACCGGCCCTTAAGGTTTGATTTGTAACTTCCTCCATGAGGATTTCCCACCAGTTTCCATACCCAGCATCAGAATTTACAGGGTCTCAATTAGGGGAATCAGATGTTTGATGATTTTCTCTGTTAAAGCCCCACTGTGATTTAGTCTTTCCATAAAAATCTTGCCCAGTGCAGCTTTAAGCAAAGTCTACAGTGACCATATTTAAGGATCTCAATAATGTATTTTAGCACATTTCCCAAAAGAACAATTTAATGCAGTGTATGGTACATTTATTGATGGGTTGTTGTGTCCTAAACCACCACTTATTAACAGAGGGCAAATGGGCAAACTGCAGCCATCACTCTTTCACTTATTCAATCTCTTTGTTTTGAGGGAGGTGCGATTAGGCAGGAACGGCGTGGAAGAAATCAAGCGACACCCTTTCTTCAAGAACGACCAGTGGACCTTCGACACCATCAGAGACAGTTAGTATCACCACGATTCAACGGGAAAGCTTTTTTCAGCTGACCCTGATCTGACCTGATGCGTGTAAATGACAAAACAAAAACATTCGTTAAAAAGATTAAAACTGAAATGTCTCCTTTCCCTCCCTCTTGTCTGCTGTATTTCTTTCTCTCTCTCTCGCTCTCTCCTTCCTTTCTCCTCAGTGGTTGCCCCTGTGGTCCCAGAGCTGAGCAGTGACATCGACACCAGTAACTTTGATGAGATAGAGGAGGTCAAGGGCGACATAGAAACTTTCCCCACACCTAAGGCCTTTGTCGGAAATCAGTTGCCTTTTGTCGGCTTCACCTACTTCAAAGAAGACCAGTAAGGCGCCTGTTTCAGTGACTTTTTGAGACTATGTGCTTATTCATTCAATGCACATCTCCACATTTATTTCTGTACTCTACGATACACCCATCTGCAAATTTGACAATGTGAATAGCTTGTAATGCACATTTGCCTAATCACATTTCTTAATGTTATTCCATCTGTACACCTGATAATGTGAATAAGTAGCAATGCACACTTGCCCATCCTTCAAACCTAAATCTGTCAATGAAGTCGCTGCATCTTTATATATTTGTTGTGTTCTCAGTTTGAGATTATTGTAATTTATTTGTAAATTATTTGTTCAGCACACTCTTATGTGTCTTATTCTTAGTTCTATCATATTCTCTGCTCATTTAGTTTAGTCAGAGTGGCTGCACAAAAACTCACAGCAAGTGGAATTTTTCATAACCAACATTAGACATGCAATTAAACATTTAACACAGTAATGTCCTTGAAAGGTCCCTTTGTTTTGAATGTCAGTGTACATTTAATATTGCTTGTGGACATGGCCTTGTGCTGATTTTGTGCTTTTCTTCAGGTTGCTAAGCGCTTCCAACAATTCCTCCATTGCTCATGAGCATTCAAAAGGAGAGGTAGGTGTTTTCATTTCAGAACCATAGCATGCAGTTGGTGTGCCAGGTGCAGTTTGGGCTGCTGCAACAATGTACACATTCATCCCACGCTTCAAAATGAATACATAAGAGACATAACTTGAGATGACCATGCAGAACAGGCTTGTTGACATTGTAGTCATTTTAATTTCTTAACACCATAAGGCCAATGTCAATGACACAAAAGAGGATTATTTTGCTGATCCCATGACTTAGGCTCTGCTCTTAGTAGAAGTCTGTGTTCTTAGCAATGCAAAAATACTTAAGCAGCTTTATTTAAAGTGGCTGAACTAAAGGCTAATCAAGGCAAATCTCACTCTGATTGTTACTGATTGAATGGATAACACATTATGATCAACCACCGGGGGGGAAAACTCCCCACTAAAGGCCCCGTTTGTGATTGCAGTTTGGTGTCCCCTGTTGAAACGTTGTCGCCACAGTACTGGCTTTGTTTATATTGCGACACATTGGGTTTGAGAGTTTGATTTCATTCTCAAATTTGTGGTCTTGAGTCCTTTACACAAGGACTGGCTGTAAGTTATGGCTAAACATGAACCTTTTGCATTCAGCCCAGTGAAGAAAGTGCTTACCTTAAGAGCTTATCTTCCATTTTTGAGTCAAGATTTTTAAGGACACGTGCATATACTCAAACTCATTCCTCTTTCAGTCATAGTTAACTTTAATTATCTCAGGTGCGATAGTTGTTTTGACATTAAGTGTTAAGTAATATAGTGTAAGCACTTTGATGCACCAGGATGTGTGATTGGTTGACCCTTTTTCTCTCCCCAGTCAGCAGCACTGCAGAAGAAACTTAACCAACTAGAGGAGCAGCTGAATAATGAGATGCAGTCCAAAGATGATGTAGATCACAAATACAGGTAAAAGAAGCACTGAAACATAACATGTTAACGTTAGTGTTACCCTCATAACAGTAGCTTTTGCTCCAAATGTCACACCACTAACTTGGCACATGGCCATGATTATCATAGCTATAATTGCCTTCCTTTTGTCTTTCTGCAGAGCTGCAACTAGTCGACTAGAGAAACTCTCCAAAGAACTAGAGGAGGAGGTAGGCTTTTAACAGCGGAACAAATTTAGAGAAATCTAATATAAAAACGCTTGTTTCTGTTAAAGGTCACCTCTATTTTTCTTTGCTGTATCATGCTATTTCTATTTCCTGCTACAATTACCCAGTTTACTCACAGGGATAATTTAAGTGTTATTTCATCTCATTTCGCCCACTTCATCCATTTTTCATTTAAATCTGTCCTGTTGATGCCCTATTCCACAAAGCGTATTTGAGTCATTATAATAATTTGCCTTAATCCACAGTTGATCGTGTTTCATTTGAATGCCAATGTGTCGTGTCCAGTGCATTTCATCTGGAGGACCTTTTGAGTCTGACCGAACTCAGATAATCATATCAGGCTATCTATTTTGATCCAATTTGTGTTAGGCGCCAAATTGATTCTCTGAAACCAATTCTTATGAAGGGAATCATGACACCATGAAACCAGGACTTTCTGAACAGAGTATCTAATGATTCATATTCCTGCAGCTTTTCTAAAATGAAGTACGGCCTTGCTGTTCATTGGTCCCGGTCGTTGATTGTAGGTGGGCGGTAGAAAGAGTCTGGAGTCGAGTATGAGGCAGCTGGAAAGAGAGAAGGCCCTGCTGCAGCACAAGAGCCTGGACAGCCACCGTAAGGCCGAGAGCGAGGCCGACAAGAAACGCTGCCTGGAGAACGAAGGTATGACGAGACACGCATGCACTTTAGCCCAGAGGCATTTTCACACACATGTAGCTACTGTATACAGGGCTGGGTATCAAAAAGCCTGTAGTGTTGGAGCTCAATCACTTGGTATCTGTGTCAATTGTAGGTCCTCAAAAGGTATGAAAAGCTTTAAATGATCGGATTCTTCAAATGGGGCTGCAAATCATTCATGTGCATGGGAATTTGAAGAGAGGAAATGAGTGTAGTGAGATTCTGTTCAGAAAAGCAGATGGCATGTACAAAGGCTACACAGAAATGATCTGCCCTGTTGCATGATGAAATGTGTTGTCATTATGAAGAGAGGTATTGAAAATGGCATTGGTTTAGCAAATTAGAAACATCAGCAATTCGTGTCAGTATCAAGTATTTTTCGGAACTCATCCCTATCCTGCACACATGCACTGTGTGCACTGGATGCACATAAAATTTAAGGATTACCTTCTGTTTGGTTCCTATATTAAGTTCACCAGCCTCGTCTGGCTTTAGATTGGGACTGGAGGAGTTTTATGTGAGTATGTGAGTAGACCGGCTGAAATGGTGTAGCTATTACTGCCACCTAGTGGTCAAAAACCAGTGGGTCCCGGCAGAGCAGAGAGAGACTGACTGTAAACTGTAAACAGACAAAAGACTGTAAAAACACATCAAACATGCTTACAAGACGAGTCCACAAGCCCACTCTGTTTTTCTTTGTTTTGTCACTGATAGTGCTGTTGTAAATTCTTAAAACACACCAGAAAATATCAGGCGATGATGATGATAATAATAATAATAACAATAATGACCAAACTGTATATTTTTAGTCATTATGAACTTTACTTATTAATACGGCAAATTATACTTCTAGAATAATGTATATAAATATGTATACCTACTTTTGAAACACCTGGTATTTTCTGACTGGTTTTAAGAATTGATATTCTTCTGTGGTGAACATTTTTCACTTCTGGTTTATACCTCAGTTGGTGTACCGCTGTTTTAAGATGTAAGAAATAGAATTTCTTTGATATTTGTTATCGAAACTAAATAAGAACCTTTTGAAGGAACTTCGCTTCGGCACTTGATTGAATTGAAACTGAACTGACCCTAAAAGTAATTCTCTTTGCCTTTGTGATCCTCTGTGCTGTGCAGTCAACAGCCTCCGAGACCAACTGGACGACATGAAGAGAAGAAACCAGAACTCTCATATTTCCAATGAGAAGAACATTCACCTGCAGAGACAGGTCAGTCTCAGACGCTAAAACCTCTATTCAGTATTATTATCTATAGAATAGAGATTGTGATCCCTTTACTTAGAAAATACGAACATATTGGAGGATGTCATTTGTAAATGTCTATATTTGTTGGGGTTTTCTGAACATGTGGAGTTTTGTATCATATACATATTAGGAGAAGTTTTCCCTTTAACCACATATACATCTCACCAGATATTATGTCTTATATTGTTGTTTGTCTAAATGTAGGTATCAACCTTGTTAGTTGTCTTGGTGTCACCCACAGCTCTCCTCATAACATGATTTGCCATAATAGTTGATGAGCATAATAATATACAATACCCTCATTGCATGATAATATGCACACCTAAATCATTTGTTATTTGGTTTATAGTGGGGAACTGGAATTTTGAAACAGCATCAAAAGTTGACAAACCAATCGTTGGACCTGAACACATCGCACCACATATCAATGGGAAACTGTCCATATTTATGTGAGAGTTTTCAAACCCATTTTTATGTAAATGCCTTCTCTGTCAGCTGGAGGAAGCCAACGCGCTGCTGCGGGCCGAGTCAGAGGCGGCGGCGAGGCTTCGCAAAGCCCAGACGGAGACCAGTAAGCAGCTGCAGCAGCTGGAGGCCAACGGGCGCGAGCTGCAGGACAAATGCTGCCTGCTGGAGCGCAGCAAGCTCAGCCTGGAGAAGGAATGCATCGGCCTGCAGGCCAGCCTGGAAGCCGAGAGGAGGGAGCACAGCCAGGGCTCCGAGACCATCAGCGACCTGATGGGTGGGTGAGACACAGGAAGATGGGAGGAGAGGCGGTTGTTGTTATTTTTTATGCAGGGCTCCTACGCAGGTTTGGAGATTGCAGATATACATACAACTATAGACTTTTTGTGGTTTTAGACCCCCATCATCGATGTAAATCATACAGACCTTACTGAAACCTAAATTAAGGTCTGGAAAAGTAATTTTAAATTGAAATTGTGTAGGAAGCCTGTGTTATTGTTTCACAAAAAATAGTAAACTACAAAAAGGTGGAGGTGAAGCTTTGAAGTAGTTATATGGTTACAGCATTGCAGGCTGAATTGTAATACCAAGTACTCCACTGTATGAAATGCTGCATTAATGCGTGGTGGCGCGGCGTCTTGTATTTTTAGGAGCT
This sequence comes from Hoplostethus mediterraneus, assembly GCA_034670385.1. NCBI lineage: Eukaryota > Metazoa > Chordata > Actinopteri > Trachichthyiformes > Trachichthyidae > Hoplostethus > Hoplostethus mediterraneus. The sequence goes on from JAXDDW010000146.1 coordinate 662,782, forward strand.
GGAAATGCCATTACATGCCTATGAGGCTTAGTATCCACCACACTTCAAGTAATACTCATCCACCCTGCCAAGTAGCCTATATGATGGGTCTGCTAGGGCAGTTAGCTGGCTGAGAGCCGAGTGCCACATAGAGGCTGAGGTAGCAAAGAGGCTTTCCAGTCGTTAATGAGGAGTTTCCACCGCAACATGATCAGTCTGAATTGTGCTTTTACCAAAACAGGTTTGTGACAGAGTGCTTTACAGAGCCATTAAGACCATTAATATAGATCAGTACAAGAGGGAACAAAGCCACCTGACACTAGAGCTCCCTTTTCCAGACCGGTTGGACAAATCTGGGAAGGGAAAGTGAATGAAAGATCTTCCCTCTTCAACAACGTTGAGGTGCTCTTGAGCTAGGCAGTGCCCAGTTGCTCCAGTGGAGCTGGCCAATGGCCAACAGTAGGAGACTGTGGTTGTACTGGGCAGCTCCCAGTGTGAATGTGTGGAATGAATGTGAATGCTGGAAAAGAGCATGGAGCTCAGTCTACAGTCGGAAGAAAAACCTACCTGGGGAATGTTTGCTGAGCATCATTAGTTACACACACTCACACTCGGGAGTAAGGATGTCAGAGTTAGTATGAGGGCACACATGCATACCACCAATAGAAGGACACCAAATCAGAAATCACTCCTTCCCTCTCAACATCTCAGCAAGCAACTCAGGATTGTGTGTGAGCATGTTTACTTCAACCAAACATTAAAAAAAGTGAAACGTTTCAAGAAATGGTGGAGCACTTTCTAGTATGTTATGTGCACGTGCTTCAGGATTTTTGTTAACAAGTTTCTTCGTTTCTCAACTCTGGTCTTGGCTTGCAGGACGTATTTCCGGTCTGGAGGAAGACGTGCGTCAGGTCAGACAGGCTGTCTCCAAAGCTGAGACTGAGAAGAGGCAGCTCCAGGAGAAACTCACCGATCTGGAGAAGGTAAATTCATTCATTTGTATCCACCATATTCCGTCTTTCTCCCCAACCTAATCCAAAGATGTCAAAATACAGAAGATCAGTATACAATAACAGTGTATCTTGGTCTGTTCAGGAATAAGCAATTTATCCTCCTTTTCTTTATACAGGAGAAGAGCAACAAGGAGATTGATTTGACCTATAAGTTGAAGGTACTGCAGCAGGGGCTGGAGCAGGAGGAGTCCTCCCATAAGGCCACCAGAGCACGGCTAGCCGACAAGAGCAAGATCACAGAAACCATCGAGGGGGCCAAGTCAGAGTCCATGAAGGGTAAGGGCACCTTTCCTTAACCAGTAAGAACAGATGAGGAGGTTTGGGGTACCATCCCACTTTTGATCCAAGTGAAATGTACTGGCAGTCTTGGACATCCCCCAACGTCACCCACCACTCTCTTGTGTCTTCTCTTCCTCCACGTCTTTGTGTTCACGTTATTCTGTTCTTTTTTAGCAACAACTACTACCAACTTTTCTACCGTAACTTTTTCCCTGATCGTGATCGGTCAGCTCCCAGAAGGCAAAGCTTCAGAAAGCGCTCTGCTCTGCCTAAAAAAGAAGGAGGGCACAGTGCCCTTTCCAGCGCGTCTGTTTTCCATCTGCCTTGCGGCCATGTCTGTGATGTAAAAAAAAAAGGCACTGGCAGATTGAATAAAGCTTAATAGTGTCAACAGGCCCTTACCCCTTCTCTCCTGCTTCGCACCCATCCAGAGGTGGAGCAGAAGCTGGCGGAGGAGCGGGCTGCCAAACTGCGGCTGGAGAACCGAATGCTGGAGCTGGAGAAGCACAGCAGCATGCTGGACTGCGACTACAAACAGGCTCTGCAGAAACTGGACGAGCTCCGCAGACACAAGGACCGCCTCACCGAGGAGGTGTGTGTGTGTGTGTGTGTGTGTGTGTGGTCTTGTAGCTCTATACTTATGAGGACCAGTTGTCCCCACAAGGATAGAAAGATGGGTAAAAGCATGCAGCATGAGGACCTTTTGCTGGTCCTTATGTCGTTAAGGGGCTAGTTTAGGATTGGGTAAGGGTAAAGGGTCAGCATGCAATGAACATGAACAACCTCATATTATGAAGCAAATATGAAGTACAATATTTCAGTGTACAAGGATATTGGAGAGCAGGTTATTAAAGGTGCATATAAACAGCCTCACTGAACCTTAAAAGGGATATGAACCAATATCTGGAACACTGTGTGCGTTGCTCTTCATTTCTCCCTCCCATCTGCTTGATTTTCCTTCTCCCAGGTGAAGAACCTGATGCTGAAGATTGAGCAGGAGACCCAGAAGCGTAACCTGACCCAGAACGACCTGAAGGCCCAGAACCAGCAGCTCAACGCTCTGCGAACCTCCGAAAAACAACTCAAGCAGGAAACCAATCACCTGCTGGACATTAAACGGAGCTTGGAGAAACAGAACCAAGAGCTGCGCAAGTCAGTTTGTCTTTCACTTGTTGGTCCCTACTCCCATGTCTAATCTTTGTGTTCTCAACTTGCAAACCTCCCTGTGAAATGTTGAACTGGTCTTATTTCAGTTGCTTCACATTAGCAACCAAACAAAATGTTTTAGATGTGGAAATGTGTATCTTTTGTACTGTTTTTCATGACATGAAGAAGGTGAGGAGGGTAGATACTTTGAAGCATAAACAGAATTAACTTTTGTCCACAGAGAAAGACAAGACACAGACGGGCAAATGAAGGAACTTCAAGACCAGTTAGAAGCTGAACAGTATTTCTCTGTGAGTCTATTTTCTGCTTTGTGATTGCAAAGATTGATGCAACATGACTAAGCTTATTGCATTACGGTCTGTATTTTGTTGAGTATGTGGGCCGTAATGCACCAGCAGTGTAATTGTCCTTTTGGTGATTTGATTTTGACTGAACTGTTGGGTGGATATTCAGGGGCCTTTTTATTTTTTTTGGTATATTTTCACAATAATATAATACTTAACAACTTGTGCTATTTCTGTTTTGCTGAATGGGCCTTTATGGAACCTGATGCATGTTTCCCTTTGTTTTTGTTACTTTTATTTATTACAGCACTGTAAAATTCATTTCTCTCTAGTTAGATTTTGATGCATTGTATCATAAAGTGCCTTGATGTTAGTCTTCCAGTGAACATTGTGTATCTTTTGCCTTTGTGAAAGCTCCATACTTAGTCCTCAGTATGGAACTAGGCTATTCATGAATTGGATTTATGTGGTGTATGCAATTTAGACGCTGTGTATGTTTGTTTTTTTTAGACACTGTATAAGACCCAGGTTCGTGAGTTGAAGGAGGAGTGTGAGGAGAGGAATAAGCTCTACAAAGACATGCAGCAGTCTCTGCAGGAGCTACAGGAGGAAAGGTGGTTCAGCCCTTTGAAAAGAATGATTTACTCAACTGCACTTGATTTACTAAAAAAGCAAATTCCGTTTATTAAAAACAAAACATAAAAATAGCTGACCAAAGAAGACGAAAAAAGGGGTGGGGGTAGGGTCACTTCATTTACGTCCTTACTCACTCACTTAATAAAGCATTTTTGTTCTGGCTTTAGGGAATTACGCTACTCCATTTTCTGTTAATTATCGTTCCGTCCTCATTTTTCTTGTCATTTCCTTTAGGGATTCCCTGGCGGCCCAGCTGGAGATTACGCTGACCAAGGCCGACTCAGAGCAGCTGGCGCGCTCCATCGCTGAGGAGCAATACTCAGACCTGGAGAAGGAGAAGATCATGAAGGAGCTGGAGCTGAAGGAGATGATGGCCCGCCACCGCCAGGAGCTGGCTGAGAAGGACATCACCATCAGTTCGGTGAGTCGCATCAACCTCCATCTTCCTTCCCTCACGCTAAACCTTATCCCAAATCCAGATGATTGATATCAGATGTTTGAATGATGATTTGGTGAACGACAAAGGGGCTCAATGCTTCAAAGCATTGAAGATCCAGTCACCCAAGCCATCTCCGAGACTCCTTTGGCCACATTATAAGTGTAAATGCAGGGCCTATCCAGTTCACATAGGAATACACTTGAGCACATAGATTAAACCAGGAAGTGCAAATCAAACGGGTGCCGGGGCAGTTCAGATGGCAACATCCTCATCAAAAATGAATTGTCACAAATGGTCAGCACAATGGCAGAAACTAGGAAAGTATGCTGTGAATAACTGGAATTATCCTTTAATGCCAGGTGGAAAGGGGTCCTGTGTTAGCTTATGTTTGTGTAGTGTGTCAAAGGAAGAGTGCTGATCTAGAAAATGTATTCACTCATGGAGTTTGTAATAAAGAGTGACATGAAGCTAGATGGTGATCCTACTCTCAGAGGCCTGACGAAGAGGGTCCATAGTCTCCTGGGTGACATGGGAGTCTGAGGTGACAACAGGAACATCCATTCTGTGTCTCTGCATAGAGAATTAATGATGACATTGATGACTTCTTTTGAATTGTAAAGATACTGCCCATAATACAGCAAATGTGACAATATTTCTTCTCCTGTGCAGCTGGAGGAAGCCAATCGCACCCTGACCAGCGACGTGGCCAACCTCGCCAACGAGAAGGAGGAGCTGAACAATAAACTGAAGGAGACCCTAGAGGGTAACTCAATCATCTCTGTCTCTGCACGCGAACCAACAAATAAAGAAAATATCAGGGTGGACATTTGTCATTGCATTTGTTTGTTCTGTACTTTCAGCGACAGAGAAGTTGAAGGATTGGGAGCCACAGATGACCCAGATGAAGCAATCCTTTGAGAAGCAGCTGCAGTCAGAGAGGACACTGAAAACGCAGGTAGGTGTTGAAAAAAAAAGTCCCAAAGCTGATCACATTTCAGTTTTAGTCTAGTTGGAAGTCCTTAGACTGACAGCTTTACAACTTGAGTACTAGATTTTTAGGAAGCAGTCTGACCCTCTTGAGAAACGGTAGAATAGTGTTGATTCTGAGGCATGAATTTCCTCATGATTGGTTACGGTGACTACACACACTCCATCTGCAGGCTGTCAATAAGCTGGCTGAGATCATATACAGGAAGGAAGTTCGTGGCGGAGGCAGTCGCCGCGGTAATGACACAGACATGAAGCGGAAGGACAAGGAAAACAGGAAGCTGCAGCTGGAGCTGAAGTCCGAGAAGGAGAAGCTCAGCAGCACCATCATCAAGTACCAGCGTGAGATCAACGACATGCAGGCGGTCAGTAGCACAAAGCGCGAACCTCACTTAGACCATCACACAACTGTCACTGTTTGTTTGTTTTTTTCCTCCAGTAAAAAAAAGGTGATTGTTTCTGAATGCAGTTTCATTGTAAATGTATAGTTTGTCATTTCAAAAAAACAAACATGTTCACAGACATTTTGTGTTTGTAGCAATTAGCGGATGAGAGCCAGATGCGCATTGAGCTTCAGATGGCTCTGGACAGTAAGGACAGCGACATTGAGCAGCTGAGGAACCTCTTGCAATCTCTTAGCGTTCAATCCATGGACTCTGCCAGCATGAGCAGCGGGCCGGAGTTTGATACGGATGATGCCTACACAGGTGAGGGGTCAACCGCGGTTAGGCTGTACGGTAATCAGGGTAACTCTGTTTACCTTTTTAGCCTGACAAAAATGTTGGATGTGATTTCATAGTAAACGTCATATTAAGTAAGTAAGTATCAAAGAGGTACCAGTATCAGTATCATGATACCAATGATACCAAGCATTAATGGAAGTGGATCAATATAATTTGGTCTATTTGAAAATCAAGCAGCTTTTCATTTAGGTTAATGATAATTGAGGGAATTACTCTTATTATTACTCTTTTAATTTAATCAGTTTAATTGAAACTGAGCTGTCTGGTCTTGTACTAAAACACTGACAGATTAGCAGGATGTTCTAATATATCTGTCTTTATCTATATATATCTCTCTGTTAATGTCTGTCCTTCTCGCTCCCTCAGAAACGAGGCTTGAAGGATGGCTCTCTCTCCCTGTAAGAAACAACACCAAGAAGTTTGGATGGGAAAAAAAGGTACAGAAAAACTGTTTTCATTCTTTGTAACACTGTCTCTTTGAAGAATGCTTTTCCTCACCGTCTATTTTCCGTTGTTGTAGTATGTTGTGGTGAGCAGCAAGAAGATTCTGTTCTACAACAGCGAACAAGACAAAGAGCAGTCCATCCCCTACATGGTGTTGGATATAGAGTAAGTAAGCTTGTTTTTGAGAATATAGGTGCACTCTGCAGAACCAGTGGCCAAGCTGTGTGAAATATGATCTTGTTTCCAGTCATTCCTGTTGTGTCAAGATGCAGTACTCCGTGTTAGTACAGTTGACTCATTGTGATATGTGTGTGTGTGTGTTACAAACCCATTTGTCTCTTTGCAGCAAACTCTTCCATGTGAGGCCTGTCACTCAAACTGATGTGTACCGGGCGGACTCCAAAGAGATCCCCAGGATATTCCAGGTCACTCTCAGCACAGCTTCGATCATGTAAACCTTTCAGTATGTATGTGTAGGTGTGTGAACCCGGACATGACCACAACCTTTTCTCACCCACCCTCTCCAGATTCTTTATGCCAATGAGGGCGAGAGCAAGAAGGAGCCCGAGTTCCCCGTGGAGCCGCTGCCCATCGGAGAGAAGTCCAGCTACATCTGCCACAAGGGCCACGAGTTCATCCCCACGCTCTACCACTTCCCCACCAACTGCGAGGCCTGCACCAAGCCGCTGTGGAACATGTTCAAGCCCCCAGCCGCCCTGGAGTGCCGGCGCTGCCACATCAAGTGCCACAAGGACCACATGGACAAGAAGGAGGAGGTCATCGCTCCCTGCCGAGGTAGGGTGCCCCTCTTCAGTTTCACCACTCGTTGAGACACGTTGACATAAATATCTTACCTAGTGCTGCTTTAAAGTATAAAACATATGCCAAAATGTGATAACTAAAGAAGTACCAGATAAAAATACCGCTTCTCTTCCACTCGCCCACCACCAGTCAACTACGACGTGTCCACGGCCAAGAACCTGCTGCTGCTGGCCGTGTCCCAGGAGGAGCAGCAGAAGTGGGTGAGCCGGCTGGTCAAGAAGATTCCCAAGAAGCCTCCAGCGCCAGAGCACTTTGCCCGCTCCTCGCCACGCGCCTCCATGAAGGTCCAGCCCAGCCAGTCCATGAGGAGGCCCAGTCGACAGCTTCCCCCCAACAAGAGCAGGTGAGAGAGACCGGCCAGGAGGTCCGCGGTCAATGGGTTTCACTTTCTGGCCAAGATTTATCATTCATTTCTATTGTAGGTTAGGATTGGGCATAAGGTCTCCATTGAGGTTAAGGATAGCTTTAAGTTTCTCAACAACTTTCAGGTATAAATGACCAGTTCCAGGTTTGCAACTTGTTTCATAAGTAACAACCTGGGCCAATACGTGCATACAGGCTAGGACTGGACCAATATTTCAGCTTGCTGATATTGGCCTTTTAAAAATTGGATCCGCGCCACCCAGGGTTACCAGAACTAGCTAAACCAGTGTTGATCAAGGGGCGACTGTAACCTGACTTCATATCCAGAACTACCAAATATTCACTACAACTTTTGCCAGACATTCACAAGAGTGAGAACTGTCAATGTAGTGTTGACCCGGCCACCAAAGCTAATCTCCCCTTTCAGATTGCTGGACTTTGGTCTCCAGGACTGGCACTGGGCATTGGATGATATCGATGATGATTGTTCCTCTATTCATTTCTGATGAGCACATATGGTAAAACTGTGTGCAGTGTGTGCTGTGCTGTGCGGTGGAACCGCTAGTTTCCACAAGGCCTTGATTCACGAAGCAACAACCCCAATGTGCAGCAATTTTTCAAAAAGTAATGAAAATCAAATCTCAGTACTGATGAAGGAAAGTGAGCTACACTCACTAGTGTTATTTCAGTTTTCTCATCCCTTACTGACATTTAAGACCCATAATGCACTATGGGTGTAACTAATGCTTAGTGAATGAGGAGCGGCGTTGTGGCTCTGAGGGTGGTTGTTGTCTATAATAACTTAAAATAAGTCAATATCAATGCCATTCCTCTATCATATCCATCATTTGATGGCATATGAGCATTTGGCTTCTCAGGATGAGCGTACTGTTGTCTGATCACAATCCTGTAAACAGCCCTATAGATTCAAAGGTAAACTGGTCTCAGACAGTCACTGTTGCTCAGAGATATTTTCCAAAATCCGGCCCACCATGACTTTGCTTCCTCTGACCTCGGCCCTCGCAGGTCAAATGGCTCCAGGATGAGGCGAGAAGACTCCGACAGCGGACATTGGCAAAAATGATGACAGTCTTCCCCGATCTTGCGCCTACTTTCCCTGTAAAAGACTGAATTCCTGAATGTGTGTGTATGTTTGTTTACAACCGGAAAAAATGGCTTCTTGCACTAAACCTGCGGACACGCAGTCCTGGTTGGCGGTGTGTAGTGGTGGTGGAGTAGCGAGGTGTCCATACCATGCAGGCGGTGACTACATATGGCATGGCATGCCAGACCCAATGCATGTGCTGGTGTGGGTTTCCTTAAAGGCGAGGAAAGTTTGGTGACTCGCCTAATACTACCTTGGATCACTCAACCACTTGGTGTTTAAAATGGAAGCTGATCCCTGGATCATTATCTTTAGGACTAATCCACTTTTCCAGACTAACATCTGACTTGCCTTTTGTGCAAGTGCAAAAAATTGTCCTCAATATTTTTTCTAGATCATTTTATTGAAAAGAAATATTGAAGTGAGGTTATATAAATCAATGTTATAAACTTTAAACATCAATATATTATTGTGATACCTTGGTATTATTACTGTAAACAATTGGTAGCCTCTATCTTACAACAGTGGTATTGTTAGTGCTAGTGTGAAGAGGACGTTGCTATGTGGTATTTCATTTTCACTGGTGTGACAAAATAATTTTCCGATGACAAAAGATCCATGAGACGATCCAGTCTCAATTTTGCATTATTTTGGGGTTTGCAGAAACTAACCTCGCATCTGTTTCTCTCTCTTCCTCCAGTTAACCTTGCTCGGGAGCTTGGGAATGGTGCAACTTCAAGGTGGTGGTGGTGTGTGGGGGGGGTTACTTCCTCCTAAATCAGACTGATACAAAGCTCCATCTGCAAATCAACACACTGATACCAACTCTTCACTCCTCCAGACCCACCCTATCCCGCTTCAGCCTGTGACGGTTTTTAAAGTCTGTTTTCCTTTTGTTGACGTTCTTCCCCAGCCACTGTAACTACTGGACTTGAAGGGTAATTGGCTGTATCAAACTCACCTCGACGCCTGTGATCTTTTCAGCGTCGCGGTTGGCTCGTAAGCTTATTAGCGGAAGCCTCGTCTTGGGTCCTTGAGCGAAGCAATTGTGTCTTTGCGAGGGCTATTATGGGGGATATGCTGGAGTAGCTTGTTCAGCTCCCGCAGAACAGAAGAGAGCTCTTAAGAGGCCGACCCATGCCTGGCAAGAAGGGGCGCACTTACCTCAACGCTTCTCACCAGGACACACTGTCGACTGAAGGAACCAAGGGGCAAACTCAGAACTGTTCCCCACCACCTACGGGAATACTTGTGGCCAAAAAAAAAGAAAAAGCAAAGACTTTATGTGTTTAATGATTGTGAACACTCCCAAGGGTCTAAAGGGGAACACTACACTCACAGGACATTCTCTAACTTGTCGGGCGAATGCAGCTGATGTTTCTGAACACGGTCCCAGATGTATGTGCTTCGGCTTATTCGACCTCTTGTTGCCTTTCGTAACACGTTGATTGTACACATTTTGTAACACGTCGATCGCTTCCCACAATGCTACTTTCAGGCGAGCGTCGGCTCGAGCCGCAGAAACTTGAACGAGGTACTTAAGCGAAACGAGCCGCGACTTCCGGGGGAAGTCGGCGAGGCGTGTCCCAAATCCTTCCGGGGGTCGGAGGAAGTGATTCCTCGAGTGCCTCTTCAGATTTCTCAGACTCAGACGTGCTCCGAATCATTGATCTGTTTGCAGGATGAATATTACAGCAGCGGTTAGAAGTGAACACAATGATGTTGGGGCCGGACACGGCACCCTCACAAGCCCATAATCCTCACCTTATCGAACCCGCACTGTCAGTTATGAGGGTAATGTTTACTAAATACAAGGGGTGCACCGTTAATGCTTTTCTGATCCGAGCGTGGCTCCTTCATTGTTTGAATGTACATCTGGGGTTTGCCAGAGATGACACACAAGCATTGTATGACGTGGAAATGTTTCTTGTATCCAAATGTACTTGACTGAAGCCCCCTTTCCTCACCAACTACTCCCTGAGTGAACTTGCATGTGTTTGCCTTCTCAGGCCTCGAACACTAAGTGCTGCCTCCTTTTGATAAATCCACCCGTTATTAATTAACTAAATAATAAAGGCAAAAATAATCAACCATATCCCATACGTTGAAGTACTGAACCGCACTATTCAATGGAACCGTTTTAGAAAAGTGTTTGTCCATATTTTTGTATTAAAGTAACCAAACTCCTGGTTTGGGCACGTTGTGGTGTGTATGTGGCTCATATAGCAGGTGGAGAGTAACTGTGTGTGTGTGTGAACTGAGTGCTCTCCTTTAACCAAGAAGCATGTTTTATACATATAAATATACACAGTATATATTTTACATGCCATACAGTGCACATTGTATTATTTATACTGCCTTGTCCACTTTGTATTTAAGGGCGCTACATCCAGATTGCATGTTTGCTACCAAACAGCTCTATAATAATAACCACTTCATCAATAAAAACATGGATGTGCCTTTTTGCTTGTGATTTATCTTTCTGTCTTAAAACATGAAGTTAACACGAAAATATCTTGGAAGCTATTATGCCACAAAGACGGTTGCAACGTTATCACCCAAGTGCCAATTTCAAGAATTTGGGTGACCTTTTTTTTTTGTGAATGATACTGGAATTACTACAGTGGAAAAGGTTTGACATTTTGGTTTATTCAAATAGTCCCCAAAAGAACTTGACATTTACAAACGTTATTCAAAGTACACTATTTGTCATCCTGAGTAGGTAGATCCAGTCACTCCAGCATTTCAGATATACTCAGTCCACAAATGGCCTACTCATTGACCTTGTTTTTTTCCATGTCAAAAAGCATTGGTCACGTGTTTTTACTACAAAATAAAGGTGGTGTACATTTTTAGTCATTGGAATGTTGTAACAAAGAGTGTGTGGGTAAAAATCCAGAAATCACACAAACATTTCAGGCAGTATTACAACGGTTGCTTGCGTAACAGTTACTTGTCAGTTTGTTCAGTGCTGGCTGTGGCCGAGGTTACAGTAATAACCTGTCTGGAAGACGAGGGAACGTGTGCTTGATGCTGGCGCGGCGGCACCCCGGGTATCCCGCTGAGCTCTCAGTCGTCTTTCTTGGCGCGGTTACTTCTTCGGTAGTAGAGCACCGTGAGCAGCACCCACAGGTTCAGCAGAGTCATGACGACGAACCGAACCAGAACTGGCAAAAAGGGAGTATTTAAGCAGTATTCAACATGGCTGCCAAGGCATAGGAACTTGGTTTGATGAGCTCAACATGAAAAGCACCATAATACAGATTCATCACAGAGTGCGGGAATAACAGGGAAGTTCTTTTTTTTTTTTTTTTTTAGTTTGAAAATCATTTAAGAAACACGTTTTACAGGGATTCATCATAGAGTTCATTATAAGGAATTCCTTGAACGTCTCCGGAAGCATTAATATTTCAGACTTACCCTGCCTGTCTCCGGTTGTCACGGCCGTGGTGTAAATCCGCGCTGAAACAACAGGAAGCCGTGTAAGCGACAGTCTTACTTTCTCAGAGAACATCTAATGATTAATACATGAAGCGTCAAATTGCTGGTTCATTAAATCAGGAGCCGAGTTAATATTTCCACACACGTTCCAACAACTGAACATTTTCAGCTCAAGTTGTTTGGGGAGGAGAAAATGTTTAATGCAGCAATCTTTACAAATTGGTTCAAGCATATTTATAAACATTACAAATGCTAGACGCTGGGGGTTAGACAGATATATCTCAATATCTCGGGCCGATATTGTCCTTTTATTAAAAATCGGATAGCTTTTGTATTCACGTCATTTAAAAAACATTTCTGCCCTAATTCATCCTGAGCGGTAGGGAAATACAAACAACGAGGGCAGGTAGAGGACCTGTATGCACAAGCAGATGGTACCCACCTATACATGTGTAGGCAGCCATGCTCCAGGAGAGGGCGCTAACCTGGTCGGAGTCCTTGGACCGCCACAGGCATTGCAGTTGGGCCAACTTACTTGCTGCACTGATGAACGTGCACAGGCTCTGAGAAGAGAGACGGGATGGATGAAAGTCAGACGCTCCCACAGGTTCAGGATGTTATGACCATATGATATAAAGGATACCTGTTTGAGTGACCGGGCACAAATATTAATTAATTATTTATTTATTTTTCAATTTGAAGACTTTCCTGAAAGTCTGGCCTGATTGGATGGATTTCTGATTGTTTCTCTTCTCAATCTGCTAGATCCAGACCAGCGAAAAACTAAACAGCCAGTAAAACTAAACTATATACACCGATACTGAGGGAATAGTTACATATCATTTTCCTTCCATTTCACAATTATGCGCTACTTTGTGTTGGTCTATCACATAAAATCCCAATAAAATACATTTAAGTTTGTGCTTGTAACGTGACAAAATGTGGAAAAGTTCAAGGGGTATGAATACTTTTGCAAGGCACTGTATGTGAATAAAAAAACATCTGCGCATCTTACTGAGATCTTCCAGAGCCAATGAGGTCAAATCACTCAGAACTGATAAGACGTTTTGTTTGCTTTATGTGACCTGCTGTAACTTAAGACCGGTGTTGAAATTCAGATCTTACCATCGCCAAATCTATGACCCACTTCTGCACGGTGAGTAGCTGCCAGCCTCCCGCAAACCTGAACACGTTACGTCAAGGCGTTAACCACATGCTGCGACATGAGCAAAGACATCAACAGAGTTCCAACGGGGCTGTGGGTCAATGATTTTGTTCACATCCACTGGTATTAAAAATGCCGCTGGTATTAAAAATGTGAAAAATGCCGTAGGAGGATACGCCACGATGTAGATGGGGCTGAGCCGCAGGCTGCCGCTGTAGCGAAGAATCAGCAGCAGAAGAATGACATCTGGGAGAACAGGCAGAGTTAAAACACACAGTCACCACACATTTCTGTCAAATCGCTGCTCTACTTAGCTAGCTTACTCCTCTCTAGTGTGAAAATGTATTTGTGTCAATTACAGGCCACCGTAGCTCAAGGGGTTGGAGGGGGTGTGCCAGATGACTTAATACCCCTTTAAATCCAGACCCAAGTAGTTTGTGTCCACAGAACAACACTACGCCTCGCAGGACAGCCACTACATGAACTATGTGGACAAGCCAATGACTTTCTGCCAAACCACCGTGTAAAACGTTAAAGCCTGGCTATAAATTCTCTGTTAGTGTTGTGCTTTGAGGTACTTCGTTGACAGCAGCCTATTCCCCCACTTGTGGGCAACCACAAACTTGAGCTGGCACAAGATAAGTTACTGTGGTTGAGCTCTTATCTGAAAGCCTTCAACAGGGGAGGAGTGTGTGCAGTGGAGTATGAGGCATTTAACATTGAGTGTGCAGGGGCGGTTTTCCCATTAGGCAAAAGTAGGTGATTGCCTCAGGCCCCCAGCGGCCACAGGGCCCCACAGAAGACAGGAATATCAAGTACCAATCACTTATTTTTTCATCAGTTTAAAAATTAGATTTACAGATTGAAAAACACTCCTACTCTTGTTGCAACAAAAGGAGAAATTCAATCTTGAGTCAGGCTACAATTGACTATTCCACTTCTAGTGCTATGTTGCCACTTGACTTTAAGCTAATTTCCTTTAACAAACATGAAGCCAAGTGACCCAAGTGACAACAAAAAAAAAGAAGCTTTTTTGACAATTGTTTGCATCAAATCTGCTGCTAGTGTTTTATGTGAGTAATATTACCACTGCCTCCAAGCTCCAGTGAGCTCTAGCCTATACATGTACACTTTGCTCAGCCCCAGCTTGAAGGTAATGCATCGAAAGGATGGATTGTAAAGAGTCAAGGCTGGGATTCAGGGGACCCCATGAAACAAACTCTTCAAATGTATATTGCGTTGTCCTTTACAGTATTAAATCCCTGTTGGTTTTAAAACAACATGAGGCTCTGAAGTGCAGAAAACTCACCCTGAGCGATGAGGATTGGGTATTCCAGGTATGTTGGAGGTGGGTAGTCATAGTACATCTGGTATGTTACAAAAACTATGTACCTGAAAGACGAACGGCGACAGATTATTGAAGAGGAAAAGTCACGTGTCTTAATATCCAGCACCGATTAAAATGAAACACAGAAGCAATGATCAAGGACCTCAGCAAACCTCAACCCATGATCGGCCCTTGTGATGGCTCAATTCAAAACCGGCCCCCCTCATTTGCTGTAGGCTTAAATGAAGCAGCTTCCCTATTGGTTAAAGACTCTGGTTAGGATGAGACCATGCCATGCAGCTGGGTGATGATGTGAGTAGGAAGCAAGGCGATGATTGGAAGACCTAGTGTGTATTTAAGATGAAATTCAAGTTAAAGCTGCGCTAGGCAACGTCACGCGGTGGTGAGAGGTAACTTTTTGCAAGATTTGCTACTTCCTGTGTATGGAAATGATTTCCCGCCAGTGACCATACCCATTTCAATCTACAGTGTTTCAATTACTGAGGATGAGACACTCTCCTCTACTGCAGCCCCACTTAGATTTAGACTTTGTGATGAAAAGACGGGTATATTTTTTACAGAAGACTCTTGCCCGGTGCAGCTTTAACTGTTGGAGCATGCGCAATTGTCCCATTTAGTAGGTTGCCGCTCACCAACACAGTCGAGACTTTTAGTACGGTACGGCTGCTGCCACGCACCGAGGAGAGACGAGACACTGGTGGTGGAGGATGGAGCCTTGCACGACTATTCCCAGACAAAACAGTATCCGAGCAGGCAGCAGAGTTAGTCATGTTCAGGAATTGGATTTGGGCGTTAGTGCACAAATGTGTTTGCAAGGACAGGTCTAGATATATGTGAACATTCCACTATGAACATAAACGCATCAGTGTGTAAATTAAAAAAAAGGGTAATTGAGCTCTAGCTCCTCCACTTGGATCATCACATAAACCAAGAGAGGGGTATATGGAATACCAACAAGTTGGCTTTGCTTTTGTGCCAACGCTTCCTGTACAGCACACCTTAATGCAACACAAAAACTCTGGTGGTATGGTGGTATTTGGTAAGGATCCAGAAGACTGCCAAGCAACAACACTCTTTACATTGCAATACTCTTAGACCACTGAACCAACAAACTCAACAAAAAACCCCACAAACATACCCGATTAACTCGAGGAGAAGACTGTTCAGACTGACTCCACTGGCTGACTTCGCCTGCATCAATACAAAGATCTGCGGGAATTTCAGCACCATGCACATAAATAGTGTGGTGAAATTAGCGATGTGCAGCAATGTATCCGATTCCATCGTGCGTAAATGGAAATAACTTATCTAAAATGTGAACCTTCAGGTTTAGTTGTACCAAACCTAACAGGCAGATGCTGCTGCTGCTGCTGCGCTGTCGTCAAAGTGCCAGAATAAAGATAGGGCTTCCGCTCAAACGTTTCAAAATAAAACTCCTATTGCTAAACGTGCATTTAAATGTTTCAACAAAGCCACAAAGAAGATGAGGAATATCAAGTGTCAGAGTGAAAATAAGGAGGAAATCTGTATTTAAGGAGGAATCTTTCATAAATAAAAAGAAAATAGTCCCCCTCCCAAATGTTCTTTTCATAGCGTATATTCATAAGAATACAGGTCTATGCATGATGCCAAAATTACTTTGTATAGCAGCTGCACAATTGTTCCAGGGGTCAAATCAGCCAGATTAAGCAACCACTGTGCTTATCATATACTGTACACTACTTCTAATTGGCATGCAACTCCGCATGACTCTCCTGTGTAGCTGCTTTTGCAATTACGATTTAGTACTCCAAAGTTTAAGTCCTTTTTCCATTTGGTGTTTATTTTGTCCATTCCCCTGAATGCTGTGCTAGCTGTCAAATGCACACATTCTATCTAGTTAACTAGCTATGATGCAAACGTGACCAATGTTGGGCTTTTATTTTGAAGACATGTTTATTTTAACTTCCTATGTTATTCTGTTAGCCTGACGCCCTGTCAGCCGGCGTTTCAGTTTCACTTCCGCACACATCCACTGAACGCTGATAGGCTCGCTGACTGAACTCTTGTGCCATCTATCGCTATGAAGTTAAAACTTTTACATTTCATTTATTATAATCTATTTCTCTTCCTGCTTTTAAATTGCACTTAAAAAACAAACAAACACAAAGCAAGCTAAGAGAAGTAAGAACATTTGTTATATAGTTGTTATATGAGCCCCCATCCTTCGGTCATCCTAAGTATTTTAAACAGTTGCTCCCTATCGTTCATTTTCCATTCATTAGCTCCAGTGATGGAAAGTAACTAAGCACTTTTATTCAAGAACTGTGCTTAGGCAAGCCACAGTTTTGAGATACTCTATTTGGGTTACTTCAATTTTAGCATGCTTTATAACAAATATGCTATTAAATTAAATTATTAAATTAATTAATAAATTAATTAGCCCATAAGGACCCACGGTGACACAGGTGTCACACGTCCTTTAAATGTTGGAAAATTCCTTTTACAGCTTTATCCTTGATTTTAACTCATGAAGTCCCTAAGTGACAACAACGTTCATGAGTTCATGAGTTCAAATCAAGGATAAAGCTGTATAAGGACTTTTCCAGAATATTTAAAGGACGTGTGACACCTGTGACACCTGTGTCACCGTGGGTCCTTATGGGTTAACACGTGCAGGAAGATGGTTTTGCATTAAAACATGCGCGCAGTCAATTAAATCATTTTCTTTAATAACTTTGAACAAAGAAGCAATCAGACTGGATGTATTGCTCACAAGTTGGATTTAAGATGAATCCACAGAAGTCATTGCAGTGACGCTACCTAGAATGGAGATACAAGATTATATTTGGCACGTACATGTAGATAGATATAGAGCCAAGTACATTCAATGTTGAATATCTCAGTGTCTAACCCAATATCTACTAACCCACCAGAGCCAAGGACAGTGCCCTGTAACATGACTTTAAAAACACGCCCTCCAAATAGTGAGCATGTGAATGTGCTTTCAGATCCACCATAGAGTCACAGAAAAAAACACAACCAAAATCAACACTCAGAAAAACGTTTAAACCGTCTCCAAAACCATAAACGTGGATGGATGGAGGGAGGGAAGAGGAACCGGCTGATCCCTTCACCAGTTGGCCTAATAAAATCATTGCATAGATTCATAATCATGTAGCAACATCCAGAAAACTCATACAACCTGCTGAGGATCAGACGGTGTCACACTATTCCTTTGGGGAGACACATTTAAGGTATTTAAGGTGCACTAGCTACCATCTTTTAACAAAGAGCACAGGTAGGCAGGCACACAGAGTAGTGTAACATCAAAATCACAGAGTACAAGACACATTGCAAGTGTGCAAAAGAGGTGCAATGGATTAGTTGATTAGATACGTGGATGCTGTATCATTTATTCATCTGAACAACACCTCAGAGTTCCCCAAGCTATTAATACCAAAATGATAGTAACATCAAATAGTGCGATTTTTATATGGTAAATTCTCATGATACTCTTTATTCTTTCTTGCATGAGATGCCTCTTCCTTTTAGCCGGCATAACACACGCTTCACTGCTCACAGGAAAACCCAACTGTCAGAATATGAAATAGGGCATAGGTTTTTTTTTAAAAGAAGTCGTTTTTTTCACAGATCTGGGCCAGATTTCAAGAAACATTGTTAACAGCAAGTTGATTTGTGTTCCATCTGAGGTGAATGGAGCGAAGAGGAACTTTTAGGGTCGAGCTCTGGTACCAGCAGTATATATACATTCATGACATCCGCCTGAGTAGAAAAACAAGAGTAGCAATGACATGACAAAACACAGGAATAGCAACAACATAACCTTCAGATTTGAGTTAGAATTGAGCAACCAAGGTGTAACATCCTTCGAATATAAATCACAAAGTTGGTATTTTCCAAACCTACTTATCAACTAAATTTCGGGGGAGACAAGTGGAGCAATGACTGACAATATATCATTATTTGGTCAATGTGCTAAATTATTAGACATGGGTCACCAAATCCACACAGCATGGAGGGAACATTGGTCCTGAATGCTCTCCTGATGTGTTTTCTTTTAGATGTACTTCTTTTAAATATACCTGCCGACTTTTGCTTGATCTTTGCTCTCCATTATAATGATGAAAAAACTACAAACATCAAATTTGGCTAAGCTATGGCAACTTGCCAGATCCAAATGAGCATACAGATGCAGCTTTGTAAAAAAAAATGTGCAGATGTTCAGATGTACAGGACGGAGGGACTCCTAGCAGGGCAGCATCTCTGGATCTTGCTTGGACTTGTGATGACTTCCAGACCAAAGTAACAGCCTGTCCATCCTCACCAGCTCCATCCCCAGCGGAGTGGACACTCTGCTTCCAAATGTGTTGTTGGCGGTGTTGGGGAGGCGATCAGAGAAGAGCGACACACGGCTGGGTAAAGGCTGCTCCGGCTTCAGCCGTCCCTATAACAACACATTGGGGTAAAGTCAGAAAGTCAGAAATGGTAAGAATCTTAAAATTGACCAAATTAACGATTTCATGGTAAAATATCACATTGACAGAAATTACGTTTCAACAATTGGGCTACAAATGGAATGAACACGATTTGAAGATTAATTATATTTCACATTGTATAAATTCAGTAAGAACAGGTAAGACTTGGAGGTAAAGGCCACCATATTCTAAGGTATCCTGGTATGAATGCACACAAAGGTATACTTTTTTACTATTTACAATACTGTAATCAACACTGATATTTTATTGTGTATTTTATCCAATAAATATAACAGCTGCACATTACTGAAGTATTATAAAGAATTTATGAGGGAAACTGTATGAGAAGGTTACTATTTTGAATGAAAGCTTCAGAGCAAAAAAAAGCTCACATTACAGTGCAATTTGTAAAATATTAGTTACAAATTGTAAAAAGAATGGTGATATGATATTTTGTCTGTAGCTAATGCTCAGCCAGTTATAGCCTATATAGCCTTGAACCAGCTTTCAAACCCAGTGGTCTTGCTCATTTTAAAAGGCTCTTTCATAATAAGTGTCAGGCTAAAAGACCTTGAAGCATCATGCAAATATTTACACCTATTATTTTTAATATTTAAAAAAAAAACTTCAGATGATCAACATCAATATAAACAAACCCACCCTCATTTCAGATGATGACATATACATTTTTGTCTTACCATCTGATCATAGTTCTTGAGAAAACTCCAGTTCTTCTCCCTGTGGACAATAATACAATCAGTAATTGTTCCATCTGTGCCCAGAAATTGAGTCTACTTATATAATATTTCTAGGTTTTGATGACAAATGGTGTTAGATGCAGGGACGTCGCCATAGTTTAAGCCTCTCAACCCTACTCACCATTCCCTGACTCCTCTCGTTTCTGTCCGCACGAACTCCCGCCACACTTGGTCTTGTTTGACGGGGTCGCTGTTGCGTGGATGCTGCGCCGATACCGCGTCTCCTCCGGCGCTGCGCGTCTTGTCTGGCGGCTGCACACCGACCGACGACTGAACTATCGTTGCCGGCCTGGTCGCGTTGGCTCGTTCCGGTAACCGGTAGCCCGCAGAAGACACACGCCGAACTTTGTTTAGTTCCATTCTGTCAGACTAAAACGAAATGGGAAAGTTGTTTTTAATCGGAGTAGTCCTACATCAAAAACAAGGATAATTCACGAAAACGTGAACGGATGGTGTGTGCAGAAATCACTGCTAGTGCCCAAAGTGCTGTTTCTGTTTACGTCTCCCCGGGAAACAGCGGGTCACTGAGGGCGGGTCACTAGACCCGCCAGGCCCTGCTGTTATTGTCCTGTCCTCACCACTTGAGGGCAAATAAGAGCATAACACTTAGACTTGACAACATTATACATTTTGAATGATATTACTACTACTACTACTACTACTACTACTACTACTACTACTACTACTACTACTACTACTACTACCACCACCACTATTAGTACTCTTAGTACTCTTACTACTATTACTATTCCATTTCCTCCCAATAACTGTCTCCCACTACTATGAATGTCACATCTACTAGTACTACTACTGCTGCTACTACTACTAGTACAACTACTACTACTACTAGTACAACTACTACTATTACTATTCCATCTCCTCCCAATAACCATTCCCACTACTATGAATGCCACGTCTACTAGTAGCCTACTACTAGGCTCATCATCATGAAATATATATTTCATTTAAATTTTCATT
Organism: Hoplostethus mediterraneus; assembly: GCA_034670385.1. Taxonomy (NCBI): domain Eukaryota; kingdom Metazoa; phylum Chordata; class Actinopteri; order Trachichthyiformes; family Trachichthyidae; genus Hoplostethus; species Hoplostethus mediterraneus. The sequence goes on from JAXDDW010000146.1 coordinate 683,211, forward strand.
TCATTTCACTAACCAGGATAGCCAATTCCGTCCATTTATGTTTTTCCAGTGGGTCCTGGGTAAACAAGACTACTACCCTGTTATATGTGTGTATGAGTATTAGCTTTTGTTAGGGTGCAATGGGCACTTTGTCTGTTCTTTGTTTCATGTGTGAATTCCTGAGCCTGAAAACCACATAGATGATGAATGATTTGATCTTGTTCCACTGTGCATGTAATAGCTGGTAACAGACAGTGCCAGCAAAAATTAAATTTAAGATGTAAGCATCTGGGTTCAGGATTGGAGAACACTATGACAAATGCTCAAACTTTGGGGAGCTTAATAATAATAATAATAATAATACTACGACTACTACTACTAATAATAATAATAGTAACAATAAAAATAATACTAATAATAATACTACTACTACTAATAATAAAAACAATAATAATGAACTGCCTACAGCCATTTCAGAAAAAGCACTGTAGTGTCATATTTATGTCCATAATCTGACAGTCCAAGTGTTTTTTTCCCTCCATTAATCATGTTGACACACAGATGCTTCACCTGTAATGGCTAGCCAAAAAACTTTTATTTCACTTTTATTTGAAGGCCGGAAGTGTCTGTTGAATGCTTTTATTTTGAAATCTAAATCCTAACGCTGGAAGTGATTTATGCTGCACACCTGAAATTAATTTAACGGAAATAAAATCTGCTGCGAGCTTTCTGTGCATTTTCCTCATGACTCTAAGTATTTTGAAACGAGCAGCAAGGTCGAGGTAATCAAGCTTTTTGTGTAACTAGTTATCTTTGCCAGGATGTTTATTTTTTATCCCCAATCATAAAGTGACATGAATCTCGAGCGGTTAGAATGCTTGGCCCAACACTTGTGCTAGCTACCTCCAAGGAGCTAAACATTAACACGAGTTAACGTTAAAGCGAGAAGGCAAATTATCTTTCTTGGAAACTTTTTCAAGTGACATTAGTATAAAACCAATGGTTGTTGATTGTCCATTGTAACCAGCCATGAGTATGGTTCAGTGTGGTCAGCCGGCTAGCTGTCATTAACTAGCTCGCACCGGCTTTCTAACATTAGCTAGCCGGCTAACTGTTTACCATTAGCTAGCTAAATAATAACAATGTTCACAGCCGTACATGATGTGCCATAGACTCATTTATAATATAGTTTCACCTTTCGGCAGTCGGCGCATGCTACAAATGTGGAGAGAGGGGTGGTTACTGGTTATTGAATCGATGTAGCTATATATAGGAATGCTAGCTAGGTTAACGTTACACCAGCAACAGTGTAGTAAGAAACACTGCCTAATATAAATGCACGGCTGTTACAATCGCTCAAACAAAACAAAGACCTAATGTCTCTTACTAAGGTTTGTGTAGTTGTAGTCTTTCGTGGTGTAATGTTTCTGTAGTTCTAAGAGTGCTGCCCGTAATTTAGGGGGATAGAACTCAATTCACAGGTGTTGTTATGGTTCAAGATAGTAAAGTTTGTCAACATGAACAAATCTCCCCAAAGAGTAAAACGGAACCAATACTCCCCACGACCTGCAGCATTGAATTGCATCATCAACAGTGGCATACAAATGAACTTAATTTTACCGCGGTGGTTTTAGTTTGTGTTCAGGTAATGCACCTAGCCCTCATACAGGACCCTTTGGGAGTCTTTCATAATATGTGTGTTAGAGAGGTAAACAGCCATATGATGAAAGACTCCGAAAGGGTCCTGTACCAGGGCTAGTAATGCACCATGATCCCGAGGGAATCTTCCTGTCACAATCGTATGAACGATGTTGTTGTTGTTGTTGTATTCTACATTTTACTTCACAAGTGGTGCAGTCAGACAAAACAGATTTTCTTCTAAGTGTAACCATGAAGTAACTATGAGACTTTTCAACAATGAGTTACCAAATTGACATATGACACGGTTATATTGTGTTGTCTGTTAGCTGTGAGGATGGGTGCAGGGTGACATGGGTCACTCAAAAGAGTGGGGGGGGGCTTATCGAGAAACTAGGCCAACTTACACTGCACAGTCCTAATACTTGGAAAGCTGGCCAGAGACCTCAGAAAGGCATATGGCTCAAGGAATTCGCTATCTCACCCCTTTTCTGCATAGCAATGGTTGATCGGCTAGTTGAGATGCTGTGGGATCTGTACACACGACCGGAAAGTGAGAGTGACATTTCAATTGGGTAGAGTCAGGGAAGTGAGAATACCATGCCTTGAGTCTACAGGCTGTAAATAAGCCACTGAACCTGGGAGTCAGGAGATCAACAGGGCATAATCATAGGGAGGGGGTGTGTTATTGGAGATTGAGAGGGCCAGCAGTCTCTGTGCTTGGCAGTTATTTTGGGATGTTGCCTGGTCAGACATTCTGTTGGACCCAGTTTGTGTCTCTTGTGATTGATTTTTTAGCTTAGCTGGACTGGGATGCTCTCATGGAGATCAACAGGGAAAAGGATAAAGGAGAAGACGACAGTGAGTGTTGGTTGATTGGACAGCTTTTAGGCTAGCTGTTGACTTTACAGGCTTAGGCCTGTGCATTCACTTCTAGTTCCACCTTTCTTTTTCATTGTCTGTTCCTGTCGTTCCTTTCCTGTCATAATTTCACTGTTTGATTAGTCTAGCATATGTTTCACCGCATAGGCCGGACCTTGTTTTAATGTCTTCTTTATATAAACTAAAGCCCTTACCCAAGCTCTGCTTTATGGCAGATGAAACTTCCTCACTCAAATTTAAATTTCCCCAGTCTCTCATGCATAGGCCTATATCTAAAAGACAATTATTTTATTCATGTATTGCAAGCTTGGGTGTCTTAACTATTTGTCAAACTTCCCTGTTCTAACCAAAAAGCTGCGTGGACCTGCTAAGCGATTGGGCTACAGTTGTAGCTATTTAAAATGCTCAAAGCTCTTCTCCTACTCAGCAGCATACTTATTGGCACCTCTCATGGAAATGGATTACAAACCTTGTCCAACCAATTCTCTACCACGCTGTATGTGGCCACATTATACCTCAGCACGTACCCCACTCTGCTGTAGGGGTGGGAATTGCCAGAGAGCTTCCGATACAATATTATTACAGTACTTGGGTCATAATATGATTATATTGCAATTCTTAATGTCCTGTGGCACTTTAAGTATTGTAATTTGCTACGTGATTGATTGTAGAATCCTTTTCTCTTTAATTTGATTGCAGTAAAAAGCTGAAATAATATCACTTAGGCAATAAAATGTCAAAATCAATGTATTCTTCTGAGGAAAAAGCCATGAGTCAACTAGGCTACTGACCTTCTATGTAGACCATTTTTTTTACTCTGAAGATGATTTGACGGAGCATCTTTTGAAAGATCTTTCACTGAAAGCCTTGAAATGTGAAGAAAAATATCTCAGTAATGGGTATCGACGCGGCTGTGAACTTTAATCAATGCTTTGTCGCGGTGGTGCCAGATTACCTGAAGGTAATCTGGACGTAGGTTACGTCTCATCATTAAACAGTGGCACTCTGACTGCTTTGTCAAGATTAGACCTACTTTTTGGTCTCAGAATAGGACTTTTGATACTATTCCTGCTTCTCCCTGGCTCATGCCTCAGGCCCTGAGGGGGAAATGACTAAGGAGGATGTTTCAGAGTCTGTCGAGGAGGACTCTGGACAGGGCTGCCACAGTAGGCTCTCATCCCATCAACACAGCCGTGGCCTAGAGCGGCCTGTCATCCACCAGGTGGCTTCTGCACCCATGCCCAGTGACTGTGGTGAGGATACACAGACACACATGCAACTGTACAGACTGTGAAAGTATTAGACATCACACACACGTTTTCATACACTTGATGACCAGTTGGATTTGGGGATCACACAAACACACACTTCCCCCGAGTTCTGTTGCCATTCAACCTACCAGTCTGGCGAACACAGAACCAAGACATTTAAGTCCTTGACCCTTACACACTGCAAGATCATCTGTGCTGCACCGAACTAGCACCAACTCAGTCCAATTTTTAATCATGTCCAATCATGACCAAATTATCGCTACAATTGTCTCAAAAATTGTTTAGCCCCGTCTCAAGTTACTCTTATGTAAGGGGGGATGCATCTGCATGAAGGGGGTGTATACGGACAGTTACCACAATCAGTTAGGCAAGGAGTGCTGAAATACTATCAGTTTTGCATCCCACAACAAAAGGAATGAAAGAGTGATCATAGATAAGCACAGTGGACTCTTACATCTAATCCCCTTCTAATTGCATACATAAGTCAGTAAAGGAAATGCAGTAAGTTTGATGTCTAAGTGTTGGGCTTCACCTTGAGAGGCAGAGCCCATTTGTTTTCAGTCTGTCAGGTTTTAAAATGCTTTCTTTTGGTTCACGGCATGACATCCATTTTCACATCTGATTTCATTTGCCACTGTACACTGCCATCACGGCAAGGAAATTACTACAAATAAGTAAGTTGAATGAATCAATTGAGTGGTCTGTTGCAGAACATGTATATTTGTGCTGCATTTTATAATTGTTTCACACATGCTCCCTTCGCATGCACATACAGGTGAAAAGAGTACATATGGCTTTAGATTCCTGGTTCTAATAACTTGACTGAATTATGTTATGGTGGTCATGTATTTGTGTTGTCGTTCCTCCCACCACCACCAGAGTTCTCATTCTTTGACCCCAGTGATCCCCAGTGCAGGGAGGTTCTGCTGGATCCCAGCACCACTGTACCTGAGCTGTTTGCTGTGCTGAGGCAGTGGGTGCCCCAGGTCCAGAAGAACATCGAGCTCATCGGCAATGAGGTGATGCCACCTGACTTACTCTGTACTCCCTGTGGTGTGATGAAGTTAATTTACTCAGCCGTACTACTCTGACAAAATGTTTGACTTGGAAAACAATTCATAAATGACTCATTCACAAATATACAGAAATAAACAATGTTTCATCCTTGCTTGAAATATCCTCCTGAATCATCTTAACAAAGCTGCCCACACAGAGTACCTGCCTTTTAGAAAACAAAAGCCTGGCTTTTGGTTGTGTCTTGGGGGGGCCCTCCACCCCCCAGTTATACAAAGTAGCTGCATTGCAGTAAATTGTGCAGTGAAGCACTTGTCTCAAGGGTAAAAGCAAACGACGATTCCTCTCACTCTCTCACTTAATAAATGCTACCCTTGAGAAATAAATGCCCCGTTTCTCTGTCAGTTTGTGAAACAATTCTTGTCTAAACCTGAAGTTCAATAGAGTTATGATAGGCCCAGCTTGCTTATCATTCATCAGATCAGTGCCCCTGAGTTTCACTTTATAGCCTATTATGTAATATTATTGCACAGTGACAGTACTGGTGTTTTGCTATACATGGCATATCTTGTCATTGTACAGATCCTAAAGAGAGGCTGCGGTGTGAATGATCGAGACGGCCTGACAGATATGAGCCTCCTGCACTACTGCTGCAAGGCTGGGGCCCCAGGCATCGGTTAGTATTGACAAGGGTGTGGAATAATTGCACTCAGCAGTATTGTAAAAATGTACGCTGCACACACATCTACCGTATCTTGCTGTGTATTAGTTTATCTTACTACTCTGTCCACTGAACAAATATCCTTGTGTGAGTCAGGGAGCGCTGCTATTAATCACCACTATTCCTCCACCAGAATCTGTAGAACTGACACACTGTCTGTTGCTGTGCCCCCCACCCCCCCATCCCCTTAGGAGATGCAGAGATGGCAGCCAGCTTTGCCCGCCAGCTACTCGCCCAAGGTGCTGAACCCAACCTACGTTCACGCTGGACCAACATGAGGGCGTTGCACTATGCTGCCTACTTCGACGTGCCTCAGCTTATCAGGGTGGTGTTGCAGGCCTCCCAGCCTGGAGGTAAGGGCAGAGCTGAGGCGAGAGGGAGAGGGGAAAGGAGCCCCGGGAGCCAACACAGGGCATTTCCATTTTAAAAACCAACTGCAGTGAAGATTGAGGTCTAGTAATTTATTTTTTCCTGTGGGGAACAAATACAGTGGATGTTGTTTGAGTTCGCATTGACACAGACAGTAGCAGTATGAGGTTAATCTGCAGATTGATTACATTTCTTTCAATTGCTGCTTGTTCTACAAGTGCATGTGTTAATGTGTGTAACATTTAGGCGTGTTTGTGGGGGCATTTGCTTGAGTTTTGTTTCTTTGTTACTTAAGGAAACTGAGCAATCTATTCACCTATTTATATAGGCAGTGTTTCCCATATATTGATGATATCGTGGCAGCCTGCCCAACTAAGCTTTTGTTTTAGATGTATTTTGGGTGCTGTGATGCATTAAGCCTGGCGTTTCTCATCAATGTAGTTTATAAAAAAACAGTGTGTTGGTGAGCTACAACTACTGTAATTCATTGTGTATGGTGTTGGTCAAGCAGCTGGTATGGTACTCCTTCGACTTACTCTGCTGTGTCTGTACTAAGTTTGAAATGTAGCACAACATTTGTTGGCTATTATACTCCCATTTGATTAGTATTGTGAGGCAAATATAACACAGCAAAGAGTTATATTTGGTTGCCTCATCATACAACATCAAATCCATCTTGATCTGAGCAGAATGGATAGAGGAAAACACAGTACAGCCCCGGCTCTGCTATACCAAAGTAATCTGCCAGCCTGTGAGAAAGACTGTATAGGTATTTAGTTATTTATTCCAGACAGTGGAAAAGTAGACAGGGAGACAGAGTAGGGGAGGCGCAGGAGAGAAAGCTCTGGAGGGATGTGATCCTAGCTAGGGTAGGGGCACGTACTGTTGTGAGAAAAAGTTTGTGAATCCCTTTGAATTACGTGCATTCCTATGTAATTGGCTCTTAAAATAAGGTCTGATCTTCATCTAAGTCATAACAATAGATAAACACAATGGGATTAACAAGTAACACTCAATGTACTTTTACATGTTTTTATTGAACATATTGCTCAAAGATTAACAGCCTACTCTGGAAAAAGTATGAACGACTAGGATAATGACTTCTGTGGAAGGAATAATTCAAGTCAGGTGATCCAATCAATGAGATGACATTCAGGTGTGGGTTAGAGGTGTCCTGTCATAGAAAAACCCGCAAAGGTTGGTTACCAACAGTCTGCTCTATGTGCAATATGCCCCGGTCAAAGAGTTGTTGAGTCTCACCAGGCTGGAAAAGGCTACAAGGCCAAAAACATGGGCCTCCATCAGTCTACAGTCAGACAAATGGAAGAAATTCAGCTCCGTTGCTACTCTCCCTAGGAGTGGGCGTCCAGCAAAGATCACAGCAAGAGCACGCTGCATAATGGTCAAAGAGGAAACAAAGAACCCTGAGGTAACAGCTCAGGATCTGCAGGCATCTCCTGACCTTTCGAACATCCACGAGTCCACAGTAAGACAAACACTAACCAAGAGGGGTGTTAATGGGAGGTACACAAAGGTGGAAACCACTGCTCTCCACAAAAAAACATTGCTGCCCATCTCAAGTTTGCCAAAGTATAACGATGATCCCAAAAATATCCATGAACTGAAACAGTTCTGTGAGGAGGACTGGTCCAAAATACCTCCTAACCATGGTGCAGGTTTGATATGCAACTACAGGAAACGTTAGGTTGAGTACATTGTGTTTATCTGTTTTTATGACTTGGATCAAGATCAGACCATATTTTAGGAGCCATTTATACTGGAATGCAGGTAATTCAAAAGGGTTCACAAAGAGGTAGGGGCCTGAACCACTGGACTATCCCTGGACACATGTTTTGGAATGGAGACAGATGTGAGCAGGTGTAAATAACCATATTGGCCCCTTGGTAGAAGGCTGATTTACAGTCATCACTCCAAGCCCATTATGCAGACTAATTATGTGTGTTGGCCATAGGGGGGAAGTGAAGGATGAAAAGAAGTTGTGTAGCTATGTTGAAGCCAGCAGGGAAGAGAGGACACTTGAGGGTGGACCTAAAAAGAATGGTCACCTGGAATTAGGGGGCAGAAAGGGGTTAAGAATGAGGACATATTTACAGGGACAAATCATCTTCATTTTAGCCGTCTGGCATGGTCTTACCAGGATTCCTGGAGGATTTGAGTAATTATTTGTTCTTGCCACACAATTAATTTATTGTATTTTTTGCATCTCAGTATCTTGACATTTTACAATCTAGAGTGTGCGTTCTGAGTAAGATGAAATGTTGCAGTCTGAACAGTAGTAGTACATAAGTGCACATTTGAGGGTAAAAGGTTTGGATTTGTGAGGCTATGCAAATTTGTATCTATTCTCAGTGCCAATTTCTCTCCATTGGCCTTTTTCAGAGGTGGATGCCACCTGCAGTGACTTTGACTTTGGCACGGCCCTGCACATTGCTGCGTCCAACCTGTGCACCTCAGCTGTCAAATGTCTCCTGGAGCTGGGAGCCAACCCCGCTTTCAGAGTATGTTAAGTTTTTCTCATACACACACACACAAGCAGACACAAAGGCATTCTGCAAGTCAAGGCGTGCATTACAAATTTCGAAGTGAGCCTCTACTTAAGGGATAGTAGAAGGAATAAATGTGCACAGCTCAGGTCCATGATGCCTCCACAGTTTTTGCAGTCCCTGGACTTGTGGACAACTATTACACCAGACGTAATTATAATCGTAAGCCGGTAGGACAAAAGAACTTGATGGAATAGCTGTTTTCTTGATGATGGGCGTAGCTACCATTCTGGTAAGGAGGTTACGCTATAGATGGAGAAAATGGGTCTGGCTACTGAACAGCAGGAACACATTAAATTGTGAATGACCAATGTTAAGGACCCCACAAGGTGAAAATATACTTAAGCCAGTTTTTCAGTGGTGTTCCTAACCGTAAATTATTCCAAGGAGATGATCTAGACCAAAGAACTCTCAGAAAATCCCCAGAAGACATTCAAAACAGCCCCAAATAATTGTTCTCTCTTCATCCTGAGAACAGTCTGTGGACAGTAGTCTACTAGTAGTTCACTAGGAGGCGCAGCCTTTCTCATGACATCACTTAGCAACCTTGAGTTGCTGCTGCAATGGAGACTCATGACACAAAGACAACAAACATGAAGCTGTCACACCGGCTTAGTGCATCAGGTGATGGTGAGCAGTAGCCCTCCCTCATTCGGCATAAAGTGCTGTAGGGGAGATGCAGACACTACATCACTGGATGTTTGGCTTCACGACTTGAAAAAACAATTTCCACTATAAATGGTTCTCTCTGCATACTTTCACTCTTAAATTATTGCAACTTGTCACTGAAAAATGTTACACAGATTGAGATGCAGCTACTTGTTTTTACTGTCGATATTTAAGTAGATATGCCCTCGGGCACTCTGAGAACATTATTCATTGGCACATAATAAAGTTCCAAGTATTTTCATCCATTTGGTAGCAAATCGGTAGACGAATGGAATTTTTCAGATTTTATTAGGGTAATTCCTGATATTGGCAAAGTGGGAGCTACTCAAATGACATGTCATTGCCATTTATTCAAACTGCCCAGGCTCGTGTTCTGCTGTGATTACCCGAGGGAAAGCTTTTACATTCATCTTTTTTACATTCATACATTTTCATACATACCCCATGCCTGTCCCATACCACTCCTTCCCAAAAATGAATTTAATTAACCTCGTACAGGAACGTTTTTGATGCGAATGCTCTTGTCTGTCTTTGTATACTATTCTCCATGGGCAATTCTCAGGCAATTTCACTCCCACATCTTTCCTACTGTTCAAATTACCAAGCCTTTCCTGTGTAATGTAGTCCTTGCTCCTTTATTTACTGCATTACAAATGAAATGAGCATGAGACAAAATGACGTGAGACAGATTCATTTGACTGAAACCCACACACCCTTTAGACATTAAAAAAAATACAAAGGATTGCAATCTTTTGCCTACACTCTCAGCCACTTGCACATTATTTCATTTCAGATATTCAGTGGATTTTTTTTTGATTTTTTTTTCCCCTTGGCTGGCTTCACATTTCCCATTTGGGCATTTTCCGTTGGCAGATAACACTATAAAGTGGCGTTTGTTTGGAATACAAATTTCCCAGACATGCTTTGCATAGCCCTACCACTTGTGAGTGCTTGCTCACAGAGTTGGCCTTTGTGCCTCTCAGGCTGCAATCGTCTGAAGCCATGGTTAAGAGGGCCTAACAGCCCCCATTCAAGATTGACATTTAACATTCCTTGACTAGAAGGATATAGAGCAAATTTCCAATAGGTGATAGCCCAATATACTGTCCAGACATGCAGTGTTGGTTACAATAGATAGGCTGTATGTTTTTGTTCTGAGGATACAGAGGTGTGTGTGTGTGTGTGTGTGTGTGTGTGTGTGTGTGTGTGTGTGTGTGTGTGTGTGTGTGTGTGTGTGTGTGTGTGTGTGTGTGTGTGTGTGTGTGTGTGTGTGTGTGTGTGTGTGTGTGTGTGTGTGTGTGTGTGTGTGTGTGTGTGTGTGTGTGTGTGTGTGTGTGTGTGTGTGTGTGTGTGACTGAGTCACTGAGTGAAAGGCTTGCCAGATGCATTAAGGCTATTTAGTAAAAAAGCTGCCTGTACTCATTTCTCCTCTGGAGGTCGCCAAAGCACTATGCACCATAATCTGATCATTCCCAGCTCAATGATCAGTCCAGAGGGAGTGCTTGCCCTCTCAATGCATTGGTGTGTGCACGCATACAAAGCTCCATGAACATGTCAACGTTGGTATATGTGAACATGAGTCACCACCTTCTTAACCCTTTTTTTTTTAGAGATTCATTGGTCTGGAAAATGTATGTTTTATTCTTCATCTTACTGAACAAACACTAAATCACTGTTGATTAGAGATTTTCTGTCTGCGTTGTCTTTTGAGGTTTATCGACTCTTGGCTGCTACCATCGGCCCTGGAGACATGGACGACCTGTTTCTAGCAGTTTAGTTATCGCTCTGTCAGCGATCACTCAGGGTATTTGCTCCCCCTCATCAGATCTGTATTGGCACCAACTATGAGTCAGCCAGTCAGAAATAAGCAAGTAGGTTTTGCTGGCTCAAAGAGTGTTGACTCTTCAGTCAGTTTGACAGTTTGCTCTATAAGGGGTTGTGTGTTAAATCTACCATATTGACTCCTTACTATTCTCTACGTAATCCTGTTGATTATTTATCAAGGGCCTTATGTGTTCACTATCAGCCAAAGAAACATATTATAATTTAGATGTGCATAGAGCATTTATATGGTTGAACGCAAGTCATTATCAAACTCTTGACTATACTGATATGGTTACTCCTCAAGAGAGCAACACTGCAAAATACAGACAATGCACAATTACTGCAAGGCACAATCATTTTTAAGATAAACCTCTTTTGTAACATGTAAAACCACAATCTTTCTGCAGCTCTGTAGACAAAATACTTTACTGAAAAAATATTTACATTACAGGGTATTGAGTGGCAATAATGTCAAAGGACATCCAGCAACAGCAACCAGGGTTTGAACTCTGAAAGCCACAGAGAACTGACATACCCTCTGCAAATGGCCCCACAGTTAACACAGGGCTATCCAGAATCACTGTCCCATCCCTCCCAACACAACTGTCACTTTGAGATTATGAGGCCTCAGAAGGAATTCACATGTATTGCAGCAACATAATCATTTGTTTTGGTTACTACTTCTGTTGTAGACACAGCATGTATGGCTGCTGCTATGTAGTTGTGCCACAAACCATTATTTGGCTGAGTGTCTGACAGTGTTTATTGGCTGACTCACTGTGAGAGCTGTTATCATTGTGTTCCCTTACAGCACTTAAATGAAGCACATTTGTAGTGTCTAAAAGTTATTATTGGTCTGCTGAATGTCCTTTACCACCTATCTGAAGTAAATGCTGAAAGGTGATCATGTTTCAAGCTGCAAGGGGTCAAGGTTTCATATAAATGAGTTGTGTTGAAGAGCTTGAGGGAATGGATGTGTGCTAGCCATCCACACATTCCCTCCACAGCTCTTAAATGTCTCTTTGGTCATTTGAGAAGGGCCTTGCGATGTAGCATGAGTTACTATTACATTAACTAAATTCGACCGTCAACAGTGGAATGCAGAAAATTGCCACTGAATTTGAACCTTTTCCAGTCTTGTCAAATATTGTATCATGACTACACAAAATGGCAGAAACGTACACAAACACATCCATCCAAGTCCGATGGAAAATCACAAGTAGTTTGTGCATTAGCTCAAATCTTACAACACATAAAAGAGGGGCCTTGGCAATGGAAGGCAAGCTCCCTTTTTGATGTTTCATAAAGAACCACTTGTCTTGCTGCTGGAGGAGATGGTGAGCATGAGTGTGCCCCAATTACCCCAGTGCAGTGCCAAATGCTCTCCCTTCGTCTGTCACGCCTCCGCAGCCATCTCCTTCTGCCTACCCTGACACTGCAGCTCGCTGACTCCATCTCCACTCTCACTGACAGTAGTTCCTTTGAGCCACTTGACTAAACTCCCATGTTGTGCGCCTGCTGATCAGCTGCTCTGAAATACACCGATGGGGGAATTTGTTCTGAGAGCAGAGATGAGATTAAAGATTCTGTTATGCCCAGCATCCTTGTTGCAAAAAATGATAGCATTGAACTTTTTTTGTTTTGAGGGCCTAGCACTCTATATTGATATTTTATATTACATTTTATTTGACATACTGGCATTTGGAAACTTTGCTTCACGTGTCTCCCTGCAGAATGAAAAAGGACAGTGCCCAGCAGATGTGGTGCCTGACCCTCTAGACATGCCGTTGGAGATGGCAGACGCAGCCGTCGTAGCCAAAGAGCTCCGGACTCTCTTAAGAGAGGCTCTGCCCAGGCCCTGCTCCCCGCTGGCCCTCACACTGCCAGCTCACTCCCCCCCTGCTCTCTCAGATAAGGCCCGGACACAGCTTACCACTATGGGAATCCGATTGGGTGACCGCGTGGTCATTGCTGGTCAGAAGGTGCGTGGGAGCCGACCATCAAAGGGCAAGGGGAATTAATAATTAATAGCGTCTTCAATAATCCTTCATGAATAGATTTTTACATCTTACTTAAAGCATTAGGCAAAATTGTAATGTAAAAATAGGTATCTGCCTATTCAAAGTGGGGCTGCAGTAAAGAGTGTTGCCCACATTTTGCCCGTCAAAATATTCACTTTAAGATCTTACAGAAATGGATAATACCACACTGAAAAGGAAAAGACTCATTTAGGCATTGCTGTCTGCAATGTGACTGAATCACTGTGCACTCACATGCACCCATAGGTGCGGTGATACACATAGACATACTAACAAAGTACTCCCTCATTCGGCCCAGTCAGACGCAATGTCTGACTGGGCCGAATGAGGGAGTACTTTATTCTGAAAGAATAAGCCATTAATGAATTCTTGTGCCACAGTGGGAGCTAAATCGCAGCGCGTTGAGCTCTACAGATTGGCTAATCAAAACCTTATTATCTCCCCTGTGCTCTCTGGCGCAGTCTCATGCTTTGATCTCTATTTTCCTTTTAATTATTTCTTTCTTCTGCTGCTTTTATAAATATAGGCACATCAAAACATAGTTGAGATTCTGATAGAGGGGCTGCCCTTGCCATAATCCACGGCATTTTGAATGAAGACCTAATGACTTCTCAATATTTTTCTGAGGACATGGGCAGAGATAAACAAATGTGCATATTGAAAGCGTATTATTGCCATGCAAACTGCACAATCTGTTTGCCAATTCATTCACTGCATCCCCTTATTTGTTTTGCACTGAGGTTTGAAAACACTATTAAGCATTTAACTTGCTATTATCACAGTTTTGACTCTGTTTGTGTGGTGTGTAACCAGATTGGCACCCTGCAATTCTGCGGCAGCACTGAGTTCTCTGGAGGCCTCTGGGCTGGGGTGGAGCTGGACCAACCGGAGGGGAAGAATGATGGCTCAGTAGCAGGGGTTCAGTATTTCACTTGTCAAATCAAACACGGTAGGTCATGCCACAACCCAGAAGCACTTCAAGCAGTTCAAACACTTTGAAACACCCACACGCTCAGTCTATTTTCTCCACCATTGCTAACTTTATTAGACAAATTGGGTTTTCAGTGGTATCTTATCTAATCCCTGCAAGGGTGATTTCTGTCAATTGTGAGTGTGACATTTTTAAATGACTACCAAATCCAGTGTTTTCCCTTTTGCTGTAATTTTACTTTTCTCCATTTAATTTTGTCTGTGTACATCTTGAGACACCTTATATACCTTATATATACACCTTATATTTTCACTCATTTTCTCAAATATTTTTCTGATGTATTCTCTCCCACAGGAATATTTGCTCCCCTCTCTAAGATAAGCAAACCCTTGGAAAGACGTAAAACCAACCTCACGAAGACCTCTGCACCTATACGTCCCCCTCGTCGCATCGACCTATCCCGTGTCACATCCAAGATTAACACAGGTAAAGAGGCTCACGTTAGGTCATCACATCTCCAACTATTATAGCTGACCCGGAAAACGCCTACCACTTTCCTATCAGAACTTAAAAAAGACACTTCTATTTCAGAAAAACAAAATAGACCTGCAGCATAGTGAACATAGCAATTGTCAGACCTGTTTGCTGCGAGAGCTATGGCTGGCTAAACACTGCTTGGTCTGGTTCTATTCTTGTGATCAAAGCTGTGCTTAGGTCCTATCAAATCCAATAAAAGTTACAGATCAGAGCTTGGTTAGGGTTGGTTCTTGGAGTTTTTGGGCAAATGGTTATACCTGAAGAGCTCTAGCACATAATAAATCAAACATATTGCCTTTTAAGAATCCAATCATGATAAAAACCTTAAAAGACAGAGAAACTGAATCGCCTGTAGGGCCCTGAGGGCGAGGAAGAGAGTGAACGTGGGTGAAAAAGGTGTCACCGGGGGAACCCATTTTCCTTGTCGCAGTTTATCTTATTATACAATCCCCTCAAGGACCCACTTCTGGAGATCACGGCACATTAATGCGTTATTAGATACCACACATCACAGGAAACATCAAAAGAGCAGCACCTTCACCCAGACTTGCACAAACATTCAGAGCTAACAGCATTAGTCTGATACAATGGCCAAACCCTCCCCAATATGCGCCATTGGCCGGAGACATAACTCTTCACGTGGAGTCACTTTAGGGTGTATGAGACATGAGCTACAGCACTAACACTAATGGAAATGTGCTTTTATATTTTCCCACTACTCTTGGAGTGATTTGCTGGAAATTACGTAAGAAGTGTTAGTGGCAATAGGGTCCCATTGTCCACTTACTGGATTACCACAGAAGGGTTGCGGACACTGTGGTGTCTCTCAACCAGCACTCCCCTCCTCTGTTATGCCACCTAACCAATGTCTTCATCAAATGACCAGCATAATATAGTCAGAAAAATCTTAATGTTAATATTCCTCTAAAATAACTACAGTAACATTCTCCTGAAGCACGGTCAAAGGTTTGGATTGATCATATAAGTTTGTTGGGGTAGAAGCATAAAAATTGGTCAGTTCTCTGAAAGTTTGTATAAGTTGTATGTTGCTGTTGGCTGTTTTTATAGCTGTTGTGGGGACACAGTTTTTCTATTTACCTAAAAAGAATTCACATCCTGACAGCTCTTATAAAAGCCCAGTGTGGAGCCCTAACTCACGACTCCAGCTGATGGCTTTCTCGAGTTTCATAACCTGTGTGAGTCATGTCACTGGATAGCGGGATTTCTTTTCTGCATCTGGGCTCTCATATTGAATGCTTTGAAAAGCGGATTTTGAACTAGTGCCAAAGGATGATGCAAAAATGTTGCCACTGTCAAGGCCTTGCTTTTGCAGTGCTTGGATGCCCTGACTGATAATAGAGTCCATTCACCTCAATACATTTCTAGGGACCCCTTCTTGTAGGTTTTTGTGGTTGTTGCGCCCTCTAGGGTTTACAGCTTTATTATGGTGGTGTAATATTCAGTGATTTGAAGGCCATTTGATCTGGACGTGACTGGAATAGTGGACCTCAGAGTGGCCTATGGAATTCTGTGATTGATAGTCCAATTAAACTGGGTTTAATAACTAGGGCATAGACGGGCTGAACAGCCAAGCAGCCATTCATCACAAGGTGTGTGTGAGTGTATGTGTGGCGTGCAATGCATGTAAGGGTGCATATGTCAGCACCTCCATACAACCCAGGAAGCAGACTAATTTATGACCGAGCACTTTTCAGGGCCTTTGTCAGGCATTTACGGCCCAAACTTTCCCAGCCACCTATGTTTCAGCGTCCCATTGGATTGGCATTGCAGACAGCTCACTCGTGTGCATCTAAGGATTGAATGGGCCGTTTTGGAACTGGCTCATCTTGCTAACCAGGAGAGACAGACACAGCAGAGCACCAGGCTGGCCCCTATTAGTGTGTGTCACCTGGAGCTCAGGGCTCAAAGGGCGGCGAGAGCATAGACAGCGCCACTTCAAGTGAACATCAGTGTTTGGAAGGGCTAGATAGAGCCAGGAGGTCTCTGCAAGCTAAAGGTCAAGCGACAAGAAATGTTTAGTACTCTGAATTTGAATGTAGTCTCCTCTTTGGAGTTCAAGAGACAGCTCTGACTCTGAGGAGTTTTCCAACTCTTTCTAAATGTGAACTGAAATGGCAATCAATAACCACCGGACTGAGTCGAGCATTTTTAAAAATGTGCCAGTCCTTTTTGTGCACAATATAAAGCACAGACTGAAATGGCATTTAAATGAGTAATTTGAAGCAGTTTATCTGGCAGATTTATTATGTATGAATTTAATCTCCATTACATGTGTTTAGACATGTTTTTACTGTTGCATTATAAGCATCTGACAGATATATTAGATCATACAATGACACTTGCTGTACAACATTTATCTTTTCCTTAAATCTGTTTGGTTACTTGGAGGTTGATATTGTTTATTAAAGAACAGACTCAAAACATCTTTTGACATGAGTCAACAAATGAGTTGATAAACTTTCCCAGTCTGGAGTAGCGGGGAAGCCTTGGTGCTGTTTAACTAGTTAAGGAACTTAATTATCTCTTCAATTCTCTAAGATAGATTAAAAGATTATCTCTTATTGTGTGGTGTTTGATTCAATGGCAACAGATTCCTTTTGATGTTTTAAAAAAAATTCTGTGTCATTGGGCCTCTTGTGTGGGAGCAATCGCTTGTCTCAGCACATTTGAGTGGTTTTATTCTGTTTCAGTAGAATAGACAGTCTCATCTCAATCAAGGAAAAAATGGTTTCATTGCAATGTCATGCTGTCCTTCCTTTGCGTCTTTTTACTGTCTTGTGTTTCATGTTTCTATTGCATCTTTTTGTGTCCCTGTCTCCTTCTTATTCCCCTTATTGTGTCGCCTTTTATCATTTTACTCTTGTCCTTCAGTTCATTGCTCTAAACTTTATAAACTATATTTTCCCTCAGATTGTTTTTTCCCAAATGGTGTCCTTTTAGTGGATTTTCTGTCTTGTTTTGGATGGCTACTTTTACATGCAAACCACTGCTCCGGTATAAACTCTAACTTAGGTTATACTGATTGTGTTTTTTTGATAACCAGGTAACAAATAGATTAATTGGACATTTTCACAAAAGTGAATTTGTAATTAATGCATTACGTCTACGCTATCTCCTAATCAGAACACTTATTTTATCTGATTAATAACACACTGAGTATTGATGTGTGCATAAAAAAGTAGTCAATGTTTCTCTTTTTTTCTGTGTTTGGGTGGAAAGGTTTGTCTCCATCTGTCAAAAACACACCTGATAAACAAAAAATCCCACCTGGTCCTGATCAGGGCACAGAAGGAGATGCCTCAGGGACAAAAACAGGTACTCCCGTTTCTGTTGAATGGGCTTTGATGCACTGGATATCAGAAAAGGGGTACATTGGGAGTCAACCAGCAGTATTGAGTATAATCTCTCTGTAGATGAAACTATTGAAATTGATTGCTGTCATCTTGGTTCTACACACTCCATATCATGCCCTGTCTCTGATAATTGGTGCACCTTAATACTTGAACCCAACATTGATATCCATCTGTGGGCAGATCAGTGGGAACAGCAATGCCTCTTTTAAAGCAAAAAAATAAAAAATTCCCAAAAGGAATTCATTTGTAGTATGCATTGATAACCATTGTGTTATTACTCCATTAACCACTGTAGCCATTACATTACTTTAGCTTTATCATTGTGATAAATTAGATATGATTGTGCATGTGGAAACACTCTCTGGCTCTTGCAGCAGGCAATCAAAAAATGGACACAACATGAATTCCAAATATTTTTTCCAACAAGAGAATTACCATACAGCAAGCACAGCATCTTTGCATTAAAATGTTTTAGTCCATGAAACCAAAACCACCAGTTACCCAGTGATCAATTAATTAATATGGGATTGATTAGGTCAAATACAATTGTACGGAAATGACCGTTGAGGAGGCTGATTCTGTCTCTTACGGGCCCATTAGCAAGTTTCTACTATTGAGAACATCTTTTGGCGTAGCCAGAGATTTTTTACCCCTCATAGTCCAGGTTCCAATTTGTTTGTAGCTGAAGCTTCCCTTAAAGCACTTTGGCATGGATTTAATCAATTAGCCTCTGGGAGTTGGGCACTTAATGAACTTATGGCCTGTGAAGGTCTGCGAAAGTTAAAAGCTTAATGAGGTCCTGTCTCCAAATGGCTTCATAAGAGTGAAATTGGGCAGCCCCCTCCTCCATCTCATTCCCTGAAATTAGAATGTTGGCCCCTTGTTGGACCTTGGTAATAGGACAAGCTGAGAGAGGGTACTCGCTTGTTGCAGCCTTCGATTGATGTCACATCTCCTTGAATAGTGGTCCTAAAAGTACAATGGTAAGTATGTGCAAAAGGGTGCTGTGTGTACTTTTACATTCTGAGAGAGAGAAAAATGAATACGATTTGTAATTTCCAGGGAATGGCATGAGTTCCTGATTTAGGCCTGAATGGAAGGATGGAGGGTTCGGTATTAAGAAGGGAAACTCAGTGTGTGCAGAGTGATTTTAGGCAGCAGAATGGATAAGTGCACATCAAGGATCCCAGCAGAACCTAGTTGCACCTGTTTATGCACCTTTTTTTATTGATGTCTGGTGTATAGCTGACATATGTCTTCTTATAGCCAGGTTTCATTCCTCTAAACCTTTGGCTGTAGGCTGCTTGCTTTATGTAGTCTTCGCCACTTAATTTGTAGAGACCTTCCAGTACATTTTCTGCCCTCTACCGCTCAGCTCACTCTCTCCTCTCATTCCTCTTCACCACAGGTGTTCTTTCTCGCTCCCTCTCCTCTTCTTCCTCTTCGCTGGACTCCCGGCACGGTCCAGCTGCTCGACCTCGTCCAATGCCAAGGCAGCGTCCTCCTGCCAGGCAGCGGCGGGAACGTGTTTCACTGAGTCCTAGGACCACGCCCTCACCGGCCCTCCGCTCACCTCTTGGCACTACCCTTAATAGTGCAGGTATGTATTTAACTTGCCACAGACTAAATGAAGCTCCTCATCATTTCAGGACTAGTTATCATCTACGAGTATACAGATAAAATCAGTTCAAATTAAAGGCAATAATTATTGTAGAAGAATAAAAATGAAACGCTATAATTCATTATTTCTCACCCAGGTCCCCGAAGTCGAACCCCTTCAGCTAGTAGCTCTGTGTGTGAGGGCCCCGAGGTACGCCTGGGGGAGAGGGTGCTGGTAGTGGGCCAGAGAACTGGTGTGGTCCAATTCTACGGCAAGACGAGCTTCGCTCCAGGTTAGATGTTAACTATGGATAATGGAGCTGCAGTTACACTAAAAATGATTGACACTATGATATCTCTATGATATTTACCCCTAATTGACTCTTTATTTATTGTTTATATATTGTTTGGATTATTTGGCCTTTGCGTCACATGCCTGAATCAGTAGGACCAAGATTTTATTCACTTGATAGAACCTCATTTCTATACATGTGTCAGGAACAGATTTCATAAGGGTGAGATGGATTATGTCAAATGTGAAACCTATAAGCCTGTCCATAGTGAAAATGAATGTCTAATTCGCATGGAGCGTCCAACAACTATGACAATACCTAAAATGATTGCATATTTTGATCATTGCATATCAGAGTCAAGTTCTAAATTTGACTAATGGTAATTGTGCAGCATAGGGGCCTTCAAACTTCACTTCAATGAAGATGTGTGTGTGGTTTACTAGAGCACTATAGCACAATACCTTAAATGCAATACCCTTTGGGGCACCGAGAGGACCAAAGATATTCCTGGATTAGGCTCACACATTACAAGGCTCAGCATAGTGGTACTTTGAGTTTAGGATAAAGCCCCAAAAGACTTCAGAGGATATTTTAAATATTCAGTATCCTGTTAATAAATTGCAGCTCTGTCCTTGCTTCACTGTTTTCAGGTCAAAATAATGAATGATAATTCGTGTTGGTGTCTTTAATGTATTCCTAAATGCATCCTGGTATTTTGAAAGGGCACAGTCATCAGCAAACTGGTCAATATTAGAACATTAGCAAGTGAATTATGATGAAAGCTTTAGGTTACCTTGTCATTAGCACAGACTTAAAAGTACATATCTGATTGATTGTTTTAATACTCTTAAATGGAAAAGCCAACTGTATCAGTTTCTTGTTACCCTGGGGCCGTGACAGACAGAGACGGGATACATTGAGGAGAGGCTACTGGCCGGCACACAGTTTTGTCAACGCAGTATAAATCTCATAAACCAGCAGCTTTGTAGCTCAGTTTTCGGTCGGCACGCCTCCTGACAGTCTGTCAGGTCAGCTTTTCACCTTCAATTCAACTGGTCACCTTTCCAGCTGAGCCTGTCAGGTCGGCGCACCTGCTGCCGGCCTATTTCTCTTGTTAAAAACGTACCAGCTGCAGTTGGCCATTTAGTCTTAATTTAAGGGAGACTGCAGGGAGAACCAGCCCACCAGCTTGATTCTCACCAGCATCCAACACACACCTGTATTCTGGTTTTTAGTTCTGGGAGAGTTTTTCATATTCACAAATACTGAGTGAGTTCAGTCTAAGGTCATAGGAATACCATACATAAATCAATGATCACTTGATCAAGTGATCATTGATGGGGTTCTGGTTAGACGCTGTTATAACGCTGTTATCATAGGTTATCTGCCTATCTTTGACTGATCAGTCAGTCATAACCTCTGAATGTTGAACCCAAGAGGCTGCCCCTGGTTGGTACAGTTCTGCCCAAAAGAAAACTTACTTATTTTCTATTTTTCCTATATGGAGAATTGGCAACATTGCTTACATCACTCTAAAACTTTATAGATGCACATCTACTCATGATGAAACATGCTCATTTTCCCCAATTCATTAAGCTCTTCCCTTTGGACTTGCATGGGCTGCATAGCATACTCAGTCACCAATCATTACAGTGACACCCTGGGGTTGGACAGCAAATACTGTGAAAAGATTAAATGAGATATGAGGAAGTGGCAATATTTTGGGCATATTATGTTGCTGAGAAAAATCCCTTGAAGCTGAACTGAAAGCAGCTCAGTGTCCATATATTTAGTCTATAGTTCTGACCAGACATCAGTTATGTATGAATCAGTAAATCATGTTCTAAGAGATTTCCGTCTAAAGTACCCAGTAAAACTCTTAAATGAGTGCTAAGCTAAGCCCCATTACTTCAGCTGTACTTCTTTATATTGAGTACTGCTGCTCTATCCCAAAGCAGTTTTCCTCTCTCGCTATTTTTTGTTGGTGAATACACCACGGTAAATATCTTCTATTATTTTTCACATTGTGTCTGTATCTTCATGTGACAAATGGAAGGTACCGTACAAAGAATATAGAGGAGAAAGACTATACTCACTATAACCGGAAGTGAAAGAGGTAAACCATGTTACTTCATGTAAGGACTACACAAAATGGAGCGCTATACTAAGAGATGTTGGCCCTGCTGTGCTGTGGTTGCAGGCCAAAGACCAAAAGCGGTGCTAACACATTTCAATCTTGAGTGTTTTATTACTGCTAATGTGAATGCACTACCTCAATGTACTATTGCCACAAAAGCTAAATTCGGCGGCCATGTTGGAGGTCCACAGCTCTTGGTAACAGTGGTTGATACAGCCTAATTGCATTTCTTAACTTGGCTTGGCTGTCTCAACAGTAATCAATAGACTGGAATGATTGTTTTCTGTGCTGCTGAGGACTGATCATTTCATCATTGATACATCTGACCGATTTTGTTTAGGTTTATCAGCTTTTTAGTTAGCTGGCTATCCATAGCATCTAGCCAGTTAGCTGTCATTGTCTTAACACACATGATTTCCACAATAGCCAACATTACATGGCTAGTACCTTTTTGTGGCTAATAGTTACTTGACATTAATATTACTTGCTTTGCTAGGTTAGTGCACCAGCTAAGTCAAAATCTAACTGATTGTTCAGGTTAATTGAGCTGACTCTTGTCCAGCTGCAACTTTTAGTGGAATAGAAACTAGGAATTAATACAAGATGGTTCATAGTGTCACAGTAAACTAAATTTAGAAACTAACCACTTTTACCTATAAATTGACTCTACACTCACAACGTCTATCTTCTTACCCTCTTTTCCTAGGTCAGCTGTCATATATTGAAACCTGAGAGCCCCGATAGCTACAAGCAGTGGGCTTACAAGGCTCTCTTTGGCAGTCTGTTTTACTTCAGGTCTGTCTGTCTGTCTGTCCAGGGCTCTGGTTGGGCATCGAGCTGGACAAACCCAGTGGTAAGAATGATGGATCGGTGGGAGGGGTGAAGTACTTCAGCTGCCCACCTAAACACGGCGTCTTTGCCCCTCCATCACGTGTTCAGAGGTGAGTTTGAAGGCCCTTTGAAGTAACATACGTTCATCTCATGATTATGGACATTTTTTTGTATTTTCCAATGGTCACACAAAGAAACAAAAACAGATTTGTCCTTAATGAATTTTTCCAAAGCAGGTTCAAAGCAGATTTTTGAAAAATTCAACTGTGCTCTGGAAACCAGCACCACATCTGGAGAATGTGGCTGGAGGTGGTGTTTCATTGCCCTCATCAATACATCTGATGGCACTAATGAGCTTCTTTGACAGTGTCATTTGTGGGAGCGTTGACATATTTGATTTTGCCCTCTGTGTGGCAAATAGTCCCCCTCTATTGGTGATTAACGAGTCAGAGTTGTCAAACGTGAAGCCTTGGGCCTTTTCCTAGCATGTCTCTTCAATATATTGTGGCACCTTGTAATGAGCCACACACCATGGTCCCTGCTAATAAATATGGATTATGGATAATGAATATGTATATATCATTTGTTAAGGTTAAAAATAATGGACGAGAGATGTATACCAGGCGCTATTTTTACAAGAGGGCACCGACTATGTCAGAGCGCGTTCTGGCCTGTGTGTATATTTCTGCTCCTTTGCTGCTACATCTTGGCAAATAAGCATTTGGTGCATCTTTCATCCAATATTCACTCACAAAGGGATTTTCTGTGGTTTGGCAAATTATGCATTTTATATAATAGACAGACTCAGTGATATCGTTTGGATGTCTTTGCCTGCGGTAGACCGCTAAGCCTACCTTTACCCTGCACCCTTTGTATTGCCTTTACATCTCTTTTATTTATCTGGTGAGAAGGTTGGAGCCACTCCCACATGGCACCGGTATTGACCTATTAAAATAGTACATGAACAAAGGCAAATTCCACTAGAGGCCCTATTATTTCTTCAGATTAGATTGGGTTTGCACAACACACTGGGATTGTACAGAAGTGTTGAGTCAACAGCTGCATAAAGTGCCAAGATGGCTATTTTTGGAGATCGCTTAATCCTCAGGATATGGGAAAGCATTGTCTGACATACATATTCACAAGCGGAAAACAAGTGATTTGCCGCAAGGCCATGTTGTTTTGTTGTTACTCCACATTTTGTGCAAGTGGGTAAAACCTATTGACCATTTTATTGGGTGATGCATTAATAGTTCAATGCCTCCTACAGTTTTTGTTTTTAATTTTAAAATCAAATGTAGCCATGGCTTTGAAAGAGAGCGATTTGAGGGGTTGCTAGTTGAATGAATACATTTTATGTATACCCACTCGACATTTGTTTACCTCCTTTTGTCACTTGCTCTCCATCTTGTTGCAGACCACTCATTCATTGGGAGTTTTTTATTATCTTTTCGCCTCTTCATTGGTCTCACTGTCTGATTGTTGTTTTTTCCCCCAACCCACTCTTTTCGTCTTCCATGAGATAAAAGCTGTTTGAAAAGACAGCAATGGTTTTTGCTTGCCATCCGTCATTCAAGTCCCTTCCTCCCATCTCCCCCCCCCCCCCCCCCCTAATTAACCCAGGGGCACACAGTATGCTCAGCAAAGCACATGGTCTTCCTCTAATGGAGAATCTCTCACATTCTCGCCATCCAGCAACTTGTTTCTCCTTTTCTTCTCCTGTCAGCAGCTATCAGGACCCATTAGGAAAACAAACAGCAACTCCTAATGCTTTTTTTCCCCCCACACTCTATTTTTCGTTTCCCTCCCCCCACTCACACCCCTTAGCAAACAAGATAAGACTTCTTCCTTTTTTTATTTTTTTCCCTCTTTTGCTCATTTCTAGACATTGGCTGTCTCCCTCATAATGGCTTTCAGAGCTCGACCATTATCACAGTCACATAGCGGCTCAAGAAACATCACTAAGCAGGACAGGTACTCTCGCAAGCTGTAGAAATAAAGTTTTTTTTGCCTCCTGCTGTAGCATTCATTGTGAAAGGACCTTCATCAAATGCAAGCTCAGTTAAATCTCCCTCTACTGTGTATAACCTCAGTCAGTATTTAATTAATTTGCAGAATGTTCATTATTCAAAGTCATTTGATTCATTCTTGTTCTCTGTGGATAGTCAAGTTTATTTATATAGCCCTTCATCGCAAAACAGAAACAGGCCTTCCAACCAATCAACAGTTATGAGGTGAAATGGGATTGCATGGATGTTTGAGCTGCAGTTTATCTCATGTTGTAAGACCTCAGTAAGGATATCAAAAGGTTGTATGCATAGAAATATATTGTTAGGTTACTTTCATCTTTTTTCATTGTCAGGATCCATGGATCTGTTGATTGCCTTTCAGAACTCTCCTCATCGCGCCTCAATCGGCCGTTTAGCGGTGAGTCTTCTGCCTTCAATGCCTGCTTAGACACTTTGAAATATGTGGTTGTGTTCATGTTACACTGAGTGCTTGTGTGGTCATGGTTGGGAGGATATTTATGTAGGCTCTGTTAAGGCTGTTATGATTGCCATGCAGGGACGATCCGTCGCAGTTTCAGCACATCCTCAGCCATAGCGTCCCCGAAGGAGACGAGCAGAAAAAGCCCTGTTAACAGGTGAGTCTTTCTCTTTCTCATTTTCCACACAGCCCTCACTTTTCTCTCTCCCAATGCTTTTCAGCTTCATCCTAATCCCCCACAGTAGTGTCAGAATCAATACTGATAAGAACCGGTGGTATTAGTCAGCAAAAGCGTGCTTTTGTTAAATGGCCAACGCATGATTATGGTTATAATGAGAATGAAAGGGGAATCAAGATCAATCCCTCAACCACCAACCTTCAGTCTTACCTCTTATATATGCACATACCCCATAAGTCTTTTTTTTTACCCCTCAATTTATTTTTCCTTGTGTTCCCACGATTCATCTCATAAAAGGAGCCGTTCCAACCCTTACCGTCGGCGTTGGAGCAACAACAGCGGTGGTGGTGGCGGCGGCTGGGTTACTGGTAGCGCAGGAGGTCCCAGCCCCTCGCCCGGCTTGGACGGTCAGGTTTGCCTCCACCTGGGCATGCAAGTCCTGTTGAGCAGTGCCAACGAGATGGCGTTCATCCGCTACCTGGGCACGGCGGACTTTGCCCCGGGCCTTTGGCTGGGCCTGGAGCTGCGCGGCGCCAAGGGCAAGAACGACGGCTCGGTGGGCGGCCGTCGCTACTTCAGCTGCCGCCCGGGCCACGGTGTGCTGGTTCGGCCCAGCCGCGTCACGTACCGCGGCATCAACGGGGCTCGCCTGGTGAGCGAAAACAGCTGAGGACTTTGGAGGGGGGCACAACAGACCTAAGGAAAGCTGAGCTGTTACTTTCTATTTCTTTGATCTACTGCTCTTCCTCAAATTTGACAATCTTATTAGTTTGTCTTCAGAGTGATAACAGTTTTGTTTAAGTATTAGCTTCTCATTCATTTTTTTGGGTTAATTTTTTTTTCTTCTGTGCTGCATCAGAAGTGGTGTGAGTTGCAGTAATGTTTTGTTTGACAGTACTAGACACTACTAGGGTAAGAGGCAAAGGAAGCACTTTATTAAGGGTCTTAGACTAAAACTTGGTTTGGCAGGGTAGGGAAAAAAAGTGTCTTCATAAGACATAATACACTGCACTACTATTGGTCTGATTGCACTGACAGGAAATGACAGGTGTCAAGATGATTGACCAAATGATGATGGATGTGCACACAAGTATTTCCATACCCAAAGCTAATTTTTATCATATCAATAGAGATTTCTATGAGCTAAGTTGGGTAGTAATGTAGCCTATTCTTTAAACTAAAAATGTATATATACAAATAAATATACTAAAATGAGCACTTTGGAACGATGTGTTTCCCGGGTCACAGGGCCATCATATGGCTTACGGCCACACAATCGGTGGAACTTAACTCAAATCTTAATCTTACAGGAGCATTAAGTAATCTTTATAAACCTCTACCGGTCAGAATTGCAACAATATCCATAGAATTTGTCTTGTCTTGAATTTGCACAGCCCCCGCAGCGATAATGGCCTGTAATTGACGAAAACAAAGTCACAATTCACAATAGACAAGTAAGCTAGCTAATTAGAGCAGAGATCCAACAGAAGTGTCTAGTGAAGAGGTAGCCGAATGCGTCATGATGCACAATACGGTAATAATGCTGCTTTTCATTTACAGCACCTCCCTGCTCAGTACGGGCCAGAAAGTGAGTCAGTGTCTGGCCAATTAATCGTTGAGTCATAGGTCATTGATCAATAACCCTATATATATGATTGCGACCCCCCCCCCCCCCCATTATAATTGGATGTGGCTTAATTGTTTTGAACACTTTATAAAAGCAGTTTCAGACATGTGATCATCCAGAAGTTTCAAGGGTAGAGGTTACTATTTGATTAGAGCAGTCTGGGCAAGTCAGCAGAGAACAAGCCATCGATTGTGCATGTGGAAAACAGACCCACTACTCAGTAAAACATTCATGTACCACCCAATTAGGTGGTGTAGACCACAACCGTAGCCCTAGAAACCAGTGCAGAATCTCCAATGCCCTTCTCTCATTGATCCGCCTGGTCAGGCCCCGTGTGACTGAAAAGCACTGGTAGTCAGAACCCAAGGTTGTCCGCCCCCAGTTTCAAGACATGAAACAAGTAAGCGTCCTTTAAAATTTGGGATCGATCTCTCATAACTCCTGCTGAACATTTCTATCGGTTTATCCATGAAAGGCACATCTTGAAAATAATGTCTCATTTGTATTAAGGCCGTCTGATAATATCGGTGTCATTTGTTTGACAGTGCTCCAATTATCATTCTATCTCTCGATATACGTCTTTATTTTGGTATATCTGGAACCCCAAATCGTATTAACAATATGAGTGATCTCAAATTGCACAGATGGGTATGAAAGTCATTTGGTTCTGTGTTTGTGTGGGTAACAGATTACTTTCATTCCTGAATTAATTACTGGTGTGTACATGTGGAGTTGTGTGCGACTAGTGTGAGGGTTTTGGTGTGACGCATTTACACATGTAAAAACTGGATTTGTAAAATGCTAAATAAAGATTCTATTCTAATTTCACCACTTATCTCTATGGCTCTCTATCTTTTTGGCTCTGTGCCTTTATCTGATGTGGGTAAACTAATAAAAGGAGAGATTTTAATGACTTTATGACTGTAAAAAAATAAAATAATGTTCATAGAGTTGTCTTTGCGGACTAAAAATGAGATGACAAGCACTTTGCACTGGTTACATTTGTGATCCCTCATTGCCTGATGCCTTGGGGCTCTGCCCAGTCAAAGCTAAATAAGCCATGCTGATGGACTGGCATTGTTTCCTGACCTGCAGCCTGTTGGAAGTCAACACAACAAAAATCTGCTCATAGGTTCATAATTGCTAAAGAGATGTGAGTAGAAGCAATGTAATCTATTCCGCCTTGGACATTTTAGCAGGTCCAAAAATCAATTTCTAAACCATTACATGGTACAAATCCTATTACCTTCTTAAGATTTGGGTTTGCATATTTCTGGCACCGGATTTGTGTGTCTCAGATCTATGGATGGATCTGACTGGGTGCACAGATCAGATTTTTTTTTTTTTTTTTAGTCCTAACAGGAAAAATACAGCCAAAGTACAACAAAGGAAGAGCAGCATGAATGCAGTCTGTGCATCCACAATACTGACCAAGACACTGATACAAAAGGTGAGACAAAATAGAAAATGTATACCTGCAAGCTAGTGTGTGTCTGTCATTGTACTTTGAAGTCAATGGAGCACCATATAGGGATCCTGCCTGTCTCCTTTTGTCAAATGACCTTTCTCAAGAAAAGTCCTAGTGGTGTATCTGCAGGGCTTTCATCGTGCTGAGGATCATGTGTCAGTAATAAACTGAAAAACAGTCAATATCTACAATGACTACAAACTGAGCAACAGGACCCTATTTGATGGAAACATTAATTCATTCACTTTCCATACCTGCTTATTCCTCCTCAGGCTGCACTGTAGCAAGACTGTAACCATAGAAACGTCTACATCTTAAAATCCACCTTATCTGTGGATGTGCCACTTTATCTGTCTGTAAATCTTTTGCAAGGTTTTCTCTTGCATAACCCCCTACTTATTGGTTACGTGAACATTTTTGTGTTTGTCTTGGTCTCTTAATGCTTCTCAAACATGAAACAAGTCAATGTGATGAGACTATCTAAAAACACAGCATGTCCTATATATTTACAATATAAATGCTTAGAAAGAAACCACTGATGAATCTAACGTGGCACCGACTCCAAAACAGTCATTATATAGTAATTTATTCATTTTGGCGAATGTCATCTGAAGGGCAAATTACAGCTTTTTACCAGAGTCATAGTACAATACTTTATAATTACAACGTTTTACAGGTGCAGTTCAATTTGTCTTTTTACACAAAACGATGGCGATGAGTCATGAGTGGAACACAGATTTATGCAGTTAACACAGGTACTGGAGACGAAGCGAAGTACTTTTCTTTAACCACTATTTGAATTGCTCATTGACTTGGCCTACAGAAATGCTTTTGTCTTTATCGGTCACTGCGCGTCATGACAGGCAGTTGTGACCTGCCTATGTACATGGTAGCTTTACGGCGAAAGGACTGGCAGGATTGCCAAAAACAGTCAAGCAAAGCGGCGAAAACAGACACACATGGTATTCATTCTCTTAAATATCAACACGCTTGTGGTGTCATTTGATAGATATATGCAACTGTCCTTGTTCAACTTAAAAAGCAGACTTGAAAACACAGACAAGTGTTAACACCATGTGTGTGAAAATGTGTGCATGGGGTTACTTCAGCGAGACTCTCAAACTGGTCCCGTCACATGTGGATCACAAGCAGTTTGTATTCAAACTTTCCAGTCAGACTCATTTCTATTCCACAACAGTCACCCTATAATAGAAAAGATAAAATATGCAAACTTGGGAACGTTGAGTGCTTCAGATAGCAATTTGAAGGTTGAGATCGATTCAGCAATATCCAGTACTTCAGCTTCTGTATCCAGCCAAAAAGGCAAAGAGATGTTTTGTACTTTTTTATTTTTTACAAGAAATGAATTAATAAAAGGCTACTGGAAAAAAAAGCCATTAAGTAAAGAAACGTCTCAACCTCAACATCTCAGAGCACCCTTGCAATAGAATGAATTTCTGAACAATAGGAGAGACTGTGGAACAGTAATTTCAATCATTCTAGGGGGCATGAGTTATTACAAGTCGAAAGCAATAAAGGGAAAGCTGAACTCCTGAATGTTGCTGAGAGTGGCTTGTCTTAAATCTGTTTCACCGTTGGTCTGGTTCCCTGCTCCAACTCTCTGTGCATCTATATAACCAACCCTAAAAGCACAGAGCCTCTTCATCACTCAAGGGATTGTTTTAATTCTTCTTCAATAATTAGAAAAAAAATCAATCTCCCGTGGTTCAAAAAGCCAAAAATGAAAACCAGCTGATCCAAAATGAATTTTGTTTGGATTTTAAGAAGCATGTCCATTAATAGTTTATAGAGCCACTTCCAAATAATAAATAAACAAATGAATAAATAAACAAGCAGGCAAGCAAACATCAACAAACACATTTTTTCCCAATCTATTTTTTTTTGTTTGTTTTAGTAAAAATGTCTCTGGTAATCCAGTGTCCAATTGTCTGATATTCTTGAAAAATAGTCTGATAGCAAGTTATTTACCACGGTGTGGGATCCAAAAGGAAATGGAGTTTTGAAATGTGAGGGTTTTGCAGTAGAACGGACGTGTGGCTGGCAGCTGGAGAGAATTTAGCAAGTGCTACAGTCAAACTGCTGACCAAAATATATGATTGAAAGTCTTAAATCTGCCAAAATATAGAAATTTGAATCCTGCTAGTGTTCCATTGTCACACTTGAAAGACTGCTTGACGCCCGCTGCAGTCAACGAACACATAGCAAATAAATGTGCTCGCTCCTGGTGACTACCAGATGGACTCTGGGATTCTCCCCACAAACTGCTTCATTCTCATTCGGTCATAATCCATCCAGAGTTGAAAAAATACTTTTTTTTTGTTTAAATCTTAAAACTATCCTATACTCTACATAATTTACCTCCCAGAAGTCTTTTTTTTTTTTTTAGTTCTCTAATGTGCTTTAGCATCCATTGGTGATTCAACACTCCGAGGTTCTCATGGGGAAAAGATTTCTGGACTGATCCAACTCTGGCAAAGAGAGTCTGGTTCTCTTTGAACTGGGGGAAGAAACCAAAATAGTGGAATGGCAGGGGTGGTGTAAAACGGTCTCTGTCCTGACACAGTGTTTCGTGCTGTGCTTCCTGTACACACAGTCTCCAAAGACAGGGCCTACAAAAAGACCGGCGGTACAGGCAATTGGGCTAAAGCACGGTGGCATTGTGGCCCTCCATTCTGGGCAACCTGGGGTCCTGCACCGTCCCCATAGTGACCAGCAGTGGACGGCTGTCCTCCGCCGTGCCCGGGCGGCCCAGGGACACCGGGGTGGGAAGAGAAGCCCCCCTCTGGAGGGCGGCGGAAGAGGAGGAGGAGGGGCCTGGTGGCGGCGGAGGGGGTGGAGGAGGAGGGTTGGGGTTGGCGTGGGCGGCCTCCAGCGGCAGGCCCTGCTCCTGGTAGCCGTAGCCAATGTTCCCGCAGGGGAAGCGTCGCAGTCTGTAGAGGGGAACTGGGGGCAGGGCGGCCGAATCTAAAAGCAGTGGCGACTGGACAGCGGGAGGCGGCGGTAGGGGTAACAGGGGTCTGCACAGGCCCTGCTGCTGCTGATGCTGATGGTGGAGCAGCTGGAGTTGGTGTTGCTGCTGGAGCTGCTGCTGGAACTGCTTGTGCTGGTGCTGGAGACCCAGAGCCCCCGCCGCCTCAGCCACTGTCCGCCCCACGTGCTCCTGCCCCTCGCCAGGCACCCTGCCACTGCTGGCTCCTCCTCCTCCTCCTCCTCCTCCTCCTCCTCCTCCTCCTCCTCCTCCTACCACCACCCCTCCCTGCCTCTGCTGCTGCTGCTGCTGCTGCTGCTGCTGCTTCCTCTGCTGCTGCTGCAGGAACCAAGACCCGTACGTGGGGTTCCAGAGGCTGGTGGTCTTCCCGTTGCGCCCCTCCTTCTCCGGCGGGTGGCCCTGGGTGAACGCCAGGTTGATGTGGCCCCCCTCAGGGCTGGGCTGAGTGGCGATGTGGGGTGTGACCTTGGAGGTGGCTGTGGAGTTGATGGTGGTAGTGGTGGTAATGGTGGTGGAGGGCTGCGGGTGGGGTTGCTGGTGCTGGTGGAGGTACGGCTGGGGCTCGGCTGACGTCTGCGCTTTGGCCTCCGATGGCGAGCTGGCCGGGTGAGTGGGCTCCCCGCCCCTCCGGTTCTCCTCCGCAGGATAGGAGGGAGGTGGTGGTAGACCCTCCCCATCAGGCATCTGGGCGTTCACCAGCAGGGATGGAGCTGAGGAGTCGTCGGGGCGCATGGGCACGCGCTCCTCTTCCTCAGGGACGGGTCCGTACTCTATAGGCAACGGCATGGTCACCACATCAGGGTCCTAAAGGGGGTAGACCATCGAAACAATACGTTTCATCATTGTGTTTTTAGTGTCACCAATATTGATGCAATCATGTTGTCGATGTCGGGCAGAATCCCACAGCGGGCTCCGCTCAGCTACCTGCAAGCAGTAGTCAATCCTCTCCAGGATAGTTGAGAAGTCAGGCCGGTCCTCAGGCTGGTGCTGCCAGCTCTGAGTCATTATACGGTACCTGAAATACACACACACACACACGCGCACACGGAATTAAAACATTTTCTCACTTTATACAGACCTAGATACACCGATCATCAACATTAAAACCACTGACAGGTGAAGTGAATAACATTGATTATCTCGTAACAATGGCACCTGTCAAGAGGAGGGATATATTGGGAAGCAAGTGAACAGTCAGTTCTTGAAGTTGATGTGTAGGAAGCAGGTAAGTAAGGATCTGAGAGACTTTGACAAGCCAAATTGTGATGGCTAGACGACTGGGTCAGAGCATCTCCAAAATGGTCTTGTGGGGTGTTCCCGGTATGCAGTGGTTGGTACCTACCAAAAGTGGTCCAAGGAAGGACAAACGATGAAGCCGGCGGAGGCAGTGTGATGCTTTGGCTAATGTTCTGCTGGGAGGCCTTGGGTCCTGGCATTGATGTGGATGTTACTTGGACACGTACCACCTACCTAAACATTGTTGCAGACCAAGTGCACCCCTTCATGGCAACGGTATTCCCTGATGGCGGTGGCCTCTTTCAGCAGGATAATGCAACCTGCCACACCGCAAACATTGTTCAGGAACGGTTTGAGGAACGTGACGAAGAGTTCAAGGTGTCGACTCGGCCTCCAAATTCCCCAGATCTCAATCCGATCGAGCATCTCTGGGATGAGCTGGAAAAACAAGTCCGATCCATGGAGGCCCCCCACCTCGCAACTTACAGGACTTAAAGGATCTGCTGCTAACGTCTTGGTGCCAGATACCGCAGGACACCTTCAGAGGTCTTGTGGAGTCCACGCCTCGACGGGTCAGAGCTGTTTTGGCGGCGCCAGGGGGACCTACACAATATTAGGCAGGTGGTTTTAACGTTATGGCTGATCGGTGTATGCCCAGAAGCCGACCAGCACAATCTCTCCCACAGCTATAACACTTGCGGGAGTAACATCTTACATCCCTTTCTACAAAAAAAAACACTCTTCTTAGTTGTTTTGATCGCTTCAGGGGGAATTAAAGTGGAACCTCCCACCAGTTTGAGTGATTGCCTTACAGGGGCAATGCAGATAACAGAAGCAACGGTGAGGAATTGTTAAATCCAAATATATCTTGTTTAATTGCCGGGCTGATGCAAACCAAAGTTGCTGTTCTTTTTCGTAATCGGCGAGTCCTGTTGCGAGGCTGTTTCCCATCTTTAGATAAATAGCACCGCGTGGGGCCGTGTTTATTTTTTTTTTCAAAGAAAGAAGGGGAAAAAAAAAAAAAAGTATTCACAAAGAAAATGTGAAGCAGGTTGCGACGCGATAGGGAGAAGTAATCTGCAAGGCTGTGGCCGAGGGGAGTCAAATGGAGATGCGAAGGATAAAAGTTCCATCGTGAGCTGCGAAATCGGAGAGAGAGGCCAAAATGTGTCTAGAAAGTCGGCGTGTGTGAGAAAGAGAGATACAGATATAGAGGCAGAGTCTGTGCACGCATCTGCACATATAGGTTTTTTAATAGAGATCACTAGTGAGGGGACATCTGAAAGTCTGAAACATTGATTTGGGATCTGTTCATAAGCTCCCTAGGGACTGCCTCCAAATTGGGAAGCAAACATGAACGTGTCTTGTGGTTTGCAGATTGATTGCCTGTAGGTCACATTGGACAGACCTCTCCCTCCCCGGCTTGAGGAAGTCGTCAGAAGTCTTCCCGCCTCATATCGTTGCGTTTGTTTCCATACGGGAGCTGTGTACGTGCGATGCCGGCTTACGTGTTGGCATTTGTCATCGCATACAACGGGGCATCTTTCCGCATGTGTGGTCGTCTGCACTTACACTGGCCCGGGGCAGTTTTTGGGAGGGTCCATCCTCCCGCCGTTGGTTACAAACTCCAACACTTCCTGGTTACTGCGGCTCGGATACGGCATGTAGCCCAGCGAGAAGATCTCCCACAGCAAAACCCCGAATGACCTGAGAGAGAGAAAGAGGGAGATGATTAGAGAGAAAATTTGTTACAGAGAGAGAGAGAGAGAGAGAGAGAGAGAGAAAGAAAGGAGACAGAGGACAACCAAATCATAAATTATAAGCTTCATCAAGCTGAAGTGGAAAAGGAGAGAGGAGGACAAGAAGGAGAGAGAGAGACAAAAAAAATGGAGCATGGCGAGGAGAGCAAAGGAGTGGAAGGACGGACGAAGGTGGAAGCGATGGAGGGAGAGATGGGACAGGTTGGGACGGCGGACGTCTAAGAGAGTGAAATATAGGCCTGAGAATGACGGGGAGGGCGAGCTTTGTCTTGGCTGTGGGTAGTTGAGGAACAGGGGGGGGGGGGCTGGGAGACTCACCACGTGTCTGTTTTGGATGTGAAGATTCCCTCCATGAAGGCTTCAGGTGGCATCCACTTCACCGGCAGCATGGCACGCCCACCCTTCCGGTAATAGCTGGCCCTGTGCGCACACACACACACACACACATTTTTAATGCTAAATATTTGAGGATAAGTAACCAAGAGAGAGATACTGGGAGGATAAACCCACCCAAACGCAATTTACTCCCCTTTTTATTTGCAGAATAGTTTATTCAACTGTTTAGCCTGACATCAATCTTTGATTTCAAGTCATAGTATGCATCATTGTTCTAGTATGAAACTTGATACGGTATTTCAAAGCCTCCTCCACTGACCTCAAAAACTATTTCTCCAAAAATCATTGGTTTACAATGCACAGTAGGAGTGATTTCTACCAATCAACAAAAGACACAGCTGATTGGCCTCACCGTCGTTTTGACTGGGACTGTGATTGGTGGAAATAATCAGGCATCCCTTTGTGAAATGCTTTCTGAGAGGTTTAGACATTTGAAAGGGGAGCTACTGGAGGAGGGTGTTGAGGAAAAAAATGCATTCACGCTTTTTTGAAAGTAATTTTATGATGATCACCGACGAGGTCGTATTTTTCCCCTTTTGATTATCACTGCATCAGTGTGTGTAACTACGTCTAGATTACCGAGGCATGGAAGAAAGATAGACGTAGAAAACACTTCCAAAGAAGAGTGACATAAAGAATAGAAGTGGCCACAAATCAGAGAGAGAGACAGTTTAAAAACACAAAAATCAAAAACAGCAGCTGTAGTTCACAGCAATGTCTCCATGGCAACATCACAGCCCAAAAGCAGAGGGCAAAAATAAAAAAAACAACAATTAATTCACTATTTGACACCATCTGTACATGCAGGCGTCAGAGACCCTCTAAGATTTCCTTATCTCCATGAGAGAAAATAGGGATTTTTCGCTGGCTGAGCCCCGTCTGAGCCATTTGTGAAGCTGTCTCACTCTCACGTTGGTAGAGAAATTATCTGATGTGGGCACTATCTGATCGTCACTTCTGATAGCGGTCTTAGCCTGGTTCATCTTACCGTGCTCAAGGCAAACAGCACGAACTGTGATGCTGCTTAGTGCCCCCCCCCCCCCCCCCCCCCCCCCCTTCACCTGGGTGTCCACACAGACAAATGAACTCCTATCAAGATCCAGTGAGACTGGTTAAGTGACATAAGCTGATGAAAGAGCATCATTTGGGCTTGTTTGCTGCTGGGGAGGAGTAAATCTCATTGGTGTCTGTGATTTTGTTTTAAAATGATACATTTTATTTATGTAGCACTTTTCAAAACATAGTAAGCTTTATAATGCTTTATAATAAATAGTGTGGCGTTTCTATCTTAGAGGTTAGAAGGGCGGCTTTATGACTGGAAGGTTGCTCCCAGGCTTGAGTGGATGGATGTGAAGCAGGGCTGAGCGTGTGCGCTCACTTAGGTTTCCCCGGATAAATAAAAGGTAAAAATAAAATGAACGACTACAACAAACAAAAAAGGTGACCCCTGTTACAGCAGCCTGAGCCTATGGGCCTGGACAGCAGGGCCCAAGTCACCTCTGGTCTTTAGCCTAAGGTACCTGATGTCAGACTGTGCTCTGGCTCACCAGGGCTCAAAAGACATGTGCTACTGACCTAGGGATGCCTGAACAGTGAGTTGTAAAAATAACAGGCAGCTAAAAGAAGCTAAAAGAGGATAATAACAATTCTACACAATGCATCTGTGCAACGGCCTCTCAATTGAAAAAAGGAGCACAACGTGACATGATAGAAATGTAGACTATCCAATCTTTGCAACTGCAACAAAACGGTACGAAGCAGCTTTTATAGTATGGTGCTTAAAGGTTTAAACATGAAGCGGTGATAACTCCTAAATTCCTTGATCCAGGCGTGACGTGCGAAGTCAAAGGACTGAGAGACAGCTGCCTTTGTATAGAGATGTGTTCAGGGCCGATAACAAGAATCTCAGTTTTGGATCATTTGGTTTAACAGAGATACAGCTGTGTATCTCCAGCGCAGCAGTGAAAAGAGATATTATGACAAATAAAATAGCCAAGGGGGAACGTACACAAAGAAAACTACAAATAATCCATGAAGCAGAGAAAACGATCACTAGTTGAATCGTTTGCTTGAAATATAAGGTCAGAACCGGTTTGAAGTCACACTGATCCATAATCTACTAATTGGAATAACACAATCTAGCCAGTGATGGTGCATCAGTTAGAAAAATGTACACATTTCCCAAGGTAACTATGGTAAATGTGACTAGAAAATGCCAGTTACAGTAGCGCGAGGCGTTTTTTCGTTGTGGGTACAGGCGTACCACGTGGCCAAAATACCTCTTCGGATTGGCGTCTGGGAGATTCATTCATGTAACGCCACGATATCAGAAACGTGGCAACGGCAGACCAGCATTTGCTAAGTTGTCAGGTCCAAGCTGGTCAGTGGGGCATGTATTCAGCGTAGAGTGGCCAATACATTGATGCTTGATTGATTTTCTACTTTAATGCACTAGGCTACTCAACTCGTTTCCATCCATGTGTAAAAGCCTCTGATTTTAAAGACTCAGAACTCCACGAGGCCAATATAATATATTAAATAATGACCAGCCCCTGTAGGGTTCGTAAACTTTGCTGCTGGCCTAGGATCAGATCCTGCCAGAGCCTTCTCTGCTGTGTCTCCCTTTTTCTTTTTTCCCCCCCCCGTCTAGCTCAATAAAATGAATTACTGAGGGATGTTGACTTGCCACTTTTCTTCAAAAGGATGCGATCAGATCAAACAGCAGTAAGACTGAGCGCTCAATGGATCCTGCATTCATCAAGACAGCATTAGTAACGGGGACGACTTGGAAACCAGACTGCAAATGTTTTCCCAAATGTTATTTCTCGTAATGAACTCGCCAAGTAAAACGCATCTTTACAAATATGAACTGAACATACGAGATGTTGTATACGGCCATTCAGCCTGTTATCGCTCCGTTAGAAAATCATGAAAGATTTCGAAACGGACGAGGGACGTTTTGAGCGCAAGACTGATAATCCCTCAATCAGTGGATCAATTTATTTTATTTTAGCATGGGGGATTAATGGACATATTTATTACTACTGCTAACACCACCAACACAGACTGAAGGCTGAGCTGGAGATTAGGGAGGCTTAAATACAGGCCCAGGGAATCCATGCCACAGATGGAGGTGCATTTATGTGTGTGTGTGTGTGTGTGTGTGTGTGTGTGTTTCTGTGTGAGTGAAAAGGAAGTCGGCAGATAGGGAAGCATTATAGAGGCAGGAATTAATAGTAAGAGACAAAGACGGGGGAAGAGAAAGTAAGGAGGGAATGTATAATATCTTTGCAGCGTGGATGTGGTGGAGGGTAAAACCAGCTAAAGCCAGTTTCTGTGAATGTGGTTTTTTAAGGGAAAAAACTCAAATCATTGGTTAGCTAATGATGAGTACCGACTGGGGGGGGGGGGTCATAGTTTACCCACCGTTTTATTTTCCACTACATTACTGGTGTGCACGTGACTGAATGAATGTGTGTGTGTGTGTGTGTGTGTGTGAGTGCAACTGTGGCCGCCCCCCCCCCTGGAAGATAACAAGCTGACATTAAACCTCGCCCCGAGTCTCTCCTGTTGCACCCGTCCCCCCCCCCGCGGGGCCCGCTGCGTCTCCTTAAAAGGACTCCCCGTGTCCCTTTGTCACGCAGCAGGGCCACACCACCACACACCACCAGCTCGCCACACACACACACACACACACACACACACACACACACAAACACACCCCTCCCTCCTAGAACAATGATAATAATAATAAAAAATCCCAGTTGCTGCACCGTGACTCCAGGCTGAGAGACAAAAAATCACAGCGAGACACCTAAAAAACTGACATCAGCAATTAAATCAAGCGCTCCTAATGCGGCTCCCCGGGGGGAGTTACGCAACAGCCTCATCTCAGGGATGCTCGGAGTGACTTTCCTCTTGTGCGACTTTACAGTGGGGGGGGGGGGGGATTCGAAAGCGCCGTGTTGATACAGCTGGATGTTGTGACACATTTCCCCCCCCCCCCCCGCTCTAATTTCTCGCCAGATGAAAGACTCGGGATATTTCCCCCGTTGGATTGCACATTCATTTAAATGATGTCATGTGAAGTCGCGGCGGCTATATTAAAAACGTTAGAGCTAAGAATAATGCGATGCCGTCGGGGGGGGGGCTGCAGATGAGCTGATGTGGAATAAAAGATGGCATCGGTGGGACGGGGGGGGTGATGGAGAACCGAGCCGCCGCGCAGCCACGCTCACAGATTCATACGACGCATGGGAGAAAACTTGCCCCAAAATACTGAGCTAGTACTTTTACTCAAATAGTTAGTCTGATGATTTGTGCTCAGTCCTCAGTATAATTTGAAAGTTATATAATCGTAAATAAGTGTACGATTACTTCTAATAGTACGTAGTCGTAGGATGCTGAACTCACTGCACTGGCCCCTTTTGAGGTCCCTGCACCAGTGTCAAGGACAGGACATGTTCTAGTACATTCACTGAACACGGTCAGTAAAATGACTGCTCTATATTTGTAGTATTACATGAATCCAGGGTGGTAGTACTCGAGTCCGGTCTCAAGAGTGTCGGTCTTGTGTCTATCTTGACTTGACATGTCTTGGTCTCAGATGCTACTTTTTCTCCACCTGGTCCACCTTTCGTTTACTTTCTCCCCAACACTACAAACACTTTAAGGGATTTCACCTGTGTATAGCATGTAAAGGTCCTTCTACGCATTGATGACTCATGAATCATTATTTTTGTATTTGGAAAGACATTTTCACGGTTTTATTGCCTATTTTGGTCTTGGTCTTGAATAGGACATGATTGCTCCGGTATCAGTCTTGACTTGGTCTTGGTATTGACTTGGACTAGGACAATGGCGGTCTTGACTACAGCCCTGCATGCATTAATCTCTGTAGTCGGTGTTGTTACTGTACCTGTAAATGTCCCGGGCCATCCCGAAGTCTCCGATTTTGGCCACTCTGCCCGGTCCTTTGCAGGTCAGCAGGCAATTCCGAGCTGCGATGTCCCTGGAAGATCGGAAGAAAAGGCAAGCAGACTGTCAGATCACTGGTTGTGTTTACTACTTGTAGCAATAGTGACTGTTCTCTTCATTAAAACACGTAAAAGCACTTCCATTGTACATTACATTACATTACAGGCATTTAGCAGACGCTTTTATCCAAAGCGACTTACAATAAGTGCATTCAACATAGGTAGGTAGAGAACTACGAGTCACCAGAAAGCAGAAGAGCATTTCCTTCCTAAACAAGCATCTAATAGAAGTGCAATAAGTTAGCTACCTACTTTTTAATTAAACACATAAACAAGAGCTAAGACAAATAAGTAAGTGTACGCCTCAATCTCGTAATGTTTAGTATATAGGTGTATATATACACACGAGTCGACTCCTGAGGATTAGATCCAACATATCCTCATCACACAGTGTCGCTCATAGTCGGCTTGTAGTGCACCGAGGTGTGTTGTTTATTTGCATCGTGAAAGACAACTCTTCAGACACCTACAGAAGCTCTCTGGTGAATCTGAAGTTCAGTCTAACTACCGAGTTGCCCCCGGGCACGCCAGTAAATTGTGGGATTTCCTACGGTGCTTTTATGACTCTGCCCACATGGTGCGTCCACAGAGAGGAATGAAATGTGCTACTGTATATGCAGGGGGAACGGGGTTTGGAGGAGGGGGAGGGAGGGAGGGAGGGAGGGAGGGAGGGCGGGGGAGTTGGGAGGGAAAATTCATAAAATTCATATTTGTATGGTACTAGCTACATTGTTTATTCTTTGAGAAAATAAAAAGTGTTCACACGGCGCGCTACGCTCCCGTCTGGGGAAAAGGAAACAAGAAGCCCACGCGCTGTATTCTGCTCCCGAAAGCGTCTAAATTTATCAACGCCTTCACAACGACAACTTAAGAAGACGTGAGCACAAGGGTATACTAAGACCGAATAAAACCCCAATAAACACCAAAATAATATCACGCTTAAACTACATCAGGAGACAGGCCGGAAATGGAACAGCAGCGATGATATAAGTCGCAGTCGTAAGCTACACAGGTATTTAGACAGCGATGCATTGTTTTGGCTCCGCAGTCTTATTACTTTGGATGTGAAGTTTAGGCTGATTTAAAGGTTGAGGTTATTTTAAGCCTGAGACTACATGGTGCTTGGTCGCCTCAATTCAGGCTGTCAAACGTGTCGTTGCTGCTAGTACTTCAATTCAGATATTAACGTTATTTTTTGCAACTGTGTTTGACAAAGGAGAAAGCATTCTTTTGCATTTCAGTGTATCTCTGCGGAGAGTGGGCTTGGGCCTGAGTTATCACCACCAGCCACCGATCCCAATGCTCTAGAAAATCATTCAAATCTCACTATACGTTTTCCTTTTCAACTGTGCGGTGAAATGCGCAGGGTGAAACAACCGGTGAAGCCGTTCTATTGCAGCCACTGGGAAGAAGACAGCAGCGTTCCTAGCAGTCGTCTCTGGCAGGTTTCGCTGTCGGCTCTTACCGCGACGCTCGGAGGCCGCGCCATGTGTTCCCCCGCAAATGAACAGAGAGGTGCACGCCAATGGAGATTAAAGGCTTACTGAGTAGCACTGAGAGACAATAAATCCATTTAGTGGCAGCTCAACAGTTTCAGGGGAAAAAAAGGAATCATTTCTAATCATTTCTATCATCGCGACTGCGACAAAACACGCACACACCCCTCCATCTCTAAACCCAGGCAGCGCTCGCTTAACGGCTCGGAAGAAGTTGAGTCTTGGCGAGGTCGAGTCTTGAAAATGCAGCGGCCCGGCTGTCGCAGGCTGCAAAGCGGAGGGCTCCGGGGAAGGTCACGTCCGCTACAGTACGCGCAGTACGCAGTGTTGTGCAAGCGTCGTTATTTAAAGAACACGAACGGGCCTCACATCTCGTTTTACGCTGTTTATTTTAACTGCAGCCTAAGAACCCGTTTTACTGCAGCAGTTAGAGAACAATTTGTGTTATTAGCCTTTTTTTTTTAACACCTGAGGTAGCATTAAAGTACCCCGCTCTCCTCTGCAAAGTGCTTTGATTCAGTGGTTGCAATTTTAATATTGAGCATTTCCTTTGCTCTGCAATTAGAAAGAGCAATATAATGCGATCAGTGGGCAAACTAAACTCCACACACACACACACACACACAGAACAGCAGGCACAGACAAACACACAGAAAGCCAGAGTAAGTGTCTCTCAGAAAGCATTAACCCGGTGATTTAACCTGTTGAATTTAACAGCTCGTCTTCCAACCCTAATCCCTGAGAAAAAAAAGGGCAGCATTATATCTGAGATCCGGCTGCTCCTCCCTCCTCCCCCCCTCCCTCATACACCCCGCCCTTTCCTCAACCTCCCCCCCGAGTCAACACACACTTCCATAAAAACTGAAATGAGCCTCAAGGACAGGGTTAGGGTGAATTTTAATACAGGTTTGAAGGCAGAAGGGGCCGTATAGGAGCTGACTGAGCCTCTGGAGAAGAGCCGGCCATTAGGTGGATTGATGGGGCTTTACTGTGCCACGTTGGAGCAAACAAGCTTTAATAGGCCTCGTTTGTCATTGGACAATTCCCAGGAAGTCGACGGGAGGCGGTAAGGAAGGGTGTGGGGGGTGCACTTTAATTGTCTTGATGTCATTGTTGGTGCAATTTTGACCTTTTCCCTTTTGACTTTTACTTTGACTTTCCCCCTCGCGGATGTCGGTTAGATCACGGCAAGACGAGTAACAAGGAAGGTCAGGCTTCAATATCCCTTCAGTCACATCCTCTGTTTTACCTACCCGGTGTGATTGTGGGGGGTGCGGGGAGGGGGCACTTTGTCGACCGGTGCCTCGGATGCAGACCGTAAAATGGCAAGCCGGCCGCCCCATCTGCCCGCTCCTACGCCTCGACTCATCACTTGTCCTTTTTGCCATCTCGTGAAAGGCGAAGGCGTGGAGGGCCCATATGCTACGCTTGGACGGATGCAGCGAGCTCCTAATTATGGAGCTGTGGAAGGCGGCGGGGTGAATGTGGGCATGTTTACGTCTAAGTTTTGCACATTTTCACGAGTGCGTTTGGTATTCCTGATGCATATGCACGCCCGAATGTATCGTACACGGCCGGCAGTTTCACTTCCCGGGTTTTCCTTCTCGCTCTCGTTCATCTGTTTGTGCCGGAACACAAAATGGCCACGCACACGACGCATACGTCTTTTAATAACGATGCATTTGTTTTCCCCAACATATTTTTTTTTGCATACATGTACCTGTGTATGAACTGGTTCTCCTCCAGGTACTGGCAGCCCCTGGCGATGTCTCTGGCCACGTTGAGGAGGTCCACCATGGACAGGCTGGATGGGTGCTCCTGAGCAGACAGACAGACAGACAGAGAGAGAGACAGGCTCATCAGTTTGATAAGGCAGAGCGAGACCCAGAAGTGATCCAGTTTTGAGGCTGTGGTTGAAATAGTGTTTCAAATATACTACTAAGTTTGACCAGAAGAGTAGAGATGCTAGCTGTAAGGTGAGGAGGCAGGAACGCAAGTAAAGAAACACACACACGCATGCCTGTGTATATGCACATGTTTGCAAACCGGTGAACGAGGAGGCGGTAGTGTTCATGCATGAGTGTGTGTGTGTGTGTGTGTGTGTGTTTGTGTGTGTGTGTCTCACCAGCCGGGGTCTGGTTTCTCTCAGGAAACTCTTGAGGTCTCCTCCGGCCATCAGCTCCAGCAGGATGAACCTGGGCAGGGCCTGCAGGCTGACTCCTATACAACGCACGATGTTCTGGTGGCTGAACTTACTGCAGGAGACAGGAGGGACATCAGAAACAATCCAACACTTCTGGTGGTACACGTGGGGGAACGAGCGTGCACCTGCTTGTGTGTGTGTGTGTGTGTGTGTGTGTGTGTGTTGTGTCAGTGGCTCTTACCTGATAATAAGAGCCTCCATGAGGAAGTCCAGCTCATCTTGCTCAGAGCAAACCTCCGGAAGGGTCTATCGTACATAAACATATACTGTCATATATCAATGTACTGAGAGATTCAACATGCGAGAGAGAGAGAGAGAGAGAGAGAGAGAGAGAGAGAGAGAGAGAGAGAGAGAGAGAGAGAGCGAGAGAGAGCGAGAGCGAGAGAGAGACCTACCTTGACTGCTACTTGCATGGGACTTGGTTCACCCGGTATCCCTACTGCCAGTCCTTCATACACCTCACCGAAAGCACCATGACCCAGACCCCTGGACACACACACACACACACACACACCAATAGTAAGAAGTGCAAGGGCCCAGACAATAGACCGATGTACGCTAGCAAAATACCAGGGAAAGACATAAGAGCCAGAGGGAGAAAAGGGATTTT
Source organism: Hoplostethus mediterraneus (assembly GCA_034670385.1). Classification (NCBI taxonomy): domain Eukaryota; kingdom Metazoa; phylum Chordata; class Actinopteri; order Trachichthyiformes; family Trachichthyidae; genus Hoplostethus; species Hoplostethus mediterraneus. Next base: position 727,390 of record JAXDDW010000146.1, read on the forward strand.
TTTTAAAGATATACCGCAGCAGAGACACTAGGAAGTATCCTAGATTAAAGGTGCTCAACCTTTCAGCCCCCAAGATGAAGACAAATTGAAAACACCCCTAGCGAAATCATTTCTCAACCGCCTGGGCCGCTGCCCTCCACTCAGGCCCTGTGAGCCTTCACTTTGGTATGTCAGGGTTTGTTTACACTGCTAATTGTCGCTGGACTGTATTTGTGGGTTGGTCCCATTTGAAAATGTGTACTATTGACTTCTCCTAACAATTCAATCATGATATTTGGATTCTGTTTGAGCACATAGACCAGAAATGGTGTACAATAACAAGAATGTTGTGTGGACCCACTTTGACTGTGTTTGACCCAGCACTGATGGTAGAGATGCACGACGTGCGCATCACTTTAATGTATCCGGTTGAAACTGCCCGTTGGCTGCGCGCTCCGGGTGCCTTTACCTGGTGAGGGAGATGTTGCGTCGCGGCACTTCCTTCAGGTCGTTGACCGAGGCCGTCTTGCCGGCGAAGCAGTAGTTGGGGTTGTAGTCGGTCATGATGGTGGAGGCGCGCAGTTTACTCAGCTTGCAGTCCGGGCTCTGCAGCTCCAGCTGGATCGACTGCAGCTCCGTGTGCTTGCGCCTGTACACTGGTGAGACCAAAGTTTGACACTGACATCCAACATTTGAAACTTTAAAAAAAAATACAATATGTACTGGAACGCTTCCTGTGGGTGGGTACCTGTAGAATCCTCACACTGCATACAAGTACACACTATGTAGAGCAGCCTGTCTTTTCTCTCACGCAAACAAGAGACCGCTAGCGGGCCCTCGACCTGAGCTGTAAACACATTAGTCGCGGGGAGAGTGTGTGTGTACATTTGTATTCATGTGTGAAGCGTGTGTGTGTGTGTGTGTGTGTGTGTGTGTGTAGTGGAGTTATTTATTTACCAAGTGCTGTCTAATATACGAGGGCCGTCAGCCCGCTGGCTAAGCAGCCATCCATCATTAGCATGTTTCATTCATCACCGCGGCAATCTCACACCTCCTCAGCCAGTGTGTCATGTACTGATGTGTATGCATGTGTGTGTGTGTGTGCGTGTGTGTGTGTGTGTGTGTGGGAGTTGATGGCTCAATGAGTGCATGTGTCTGTGGCTGTGATAGCCTGAAAGCAGCCGGGCAGACGGATGCCTAGGCTGGACGGGGAAAGCGTGCTCGTCTCTCCGTCAACAACCTGCTAAGGGCTGTCTGAGTGGGGGGCGCTAAGTTACTGTGTGGGATGGGCAGGCCAGCTGCCATAGGCGTTTTATGTGTGTGTGTGTGTGTGTGTGTGTGTGTGAGTGCATAAACAAGTAGAAAGTAGAGGTACTCGTGTACAACTCTCAAACTCTCTGCAACAGAGCCAATATATTCTTCAGCACGGCGAACAGCAACTTTCCAAGCGCTAGCAGCAGCGAAACAAACGCGCCTCTAGACATGACAGGTGGAGGAGCTGACACCCAAACCCGACGACGCTCACGGCTGATGTCGTAGATATTAGAAAATTGCACTGCTTCCACTACAGAACAAAAACAAGCCCAGGAATGAAAAGGTACATCACCGATAGTTGTTTATAACAGTGTAAAAGGATTTTCGGGTGGGTTCTTCCTTCAAGGCCGGTGCGAGGAAGGTTTTCGTTACTAGGTTTTAAACGCTGCTATCTCTGAAGCTGTCGAGCGTGACGATATCGCTCTGGACGACATCCAATTTCTTTTTTCTTTTTTTTTACCCGAGAGACACATCTGTCTTATTCCCCCCGCGATGCCCTGCGGTTTTTTTTTTTCCCGTCCCGCACTCACTTATCATGACTCCGGAGACAGCCAGCAGCAGGGCGGCGATGAGGGCCGAGGTGCCCACGGACAGGCCCAGCGCCAGGTGGGACAGAGACGGCTGGGGGGACACATCTGGAAGACAAGGGTGAAAACAACAGCGGTTACCGCGGTTGTCGTGTGTTAACATTCACCTCGCCGCTCCGACCCCCCTACTTAATTAACGATGGGGAAAGCGATGACACCGACGGAGCTCGGAGGCAGCGATGGCGGGTGCGTGTCAGTTCCTCTTAGGTGGCGAGAGGAGAGAGGGGGGGTGTCTCATTTCTCTTGTCTAAGCTGAGGAACAAATCAGCGGGCCGCGAGAGACCATATTGTGATCGTGACCTTTTATGACTTAGCATCATAGCATTATATACGGCCTGTCATTACTGTGAACAGATCTGCAAATCATAGGGCGAGGACACACGGGGTTATTGAGATGTTATTGAGACGGTAATAGCCCTGTTATTTTGCTCCACGTTACAAAGTGACATTCCACTTTAGCGCAACGTATTAATTCATTTCATATCTACATTCATACATTCATCATTCATTTCAGATCTGCAAATCATAGTTTAAGAAGCAATTTCAGGGCCACTGGAGGATTGTCTTTGTTCGAGATGAATCCAGAAATAAGACACTACCGTCTACGAGCTCATTTGTGCTCAAGGTTGACGTGGTCTTTCATGGAGCAAGCAGGTTTCATGAACCTAGGCTCATTAAACTCATTAGATAATGCCAATGTAATAATATCCATGTGGAAATAAACCTTTTATTCTAATTCCTTAGAAGCTGCCATGCCAAGATAAAAGGTTTTTATCTGATTGTTGCGTAGAATGAAATGATCACAGAACAGGATTCAAAACTTTGCAAATACCGTCTAATACTACTGTATCCATTTTCATTAACAGGTTAGGTTATCCCACGGCTTGACAATGATTATGAGTGATTAAGATACTATTAAAAAGTGTTTCCACAGATAAAGATTCAATAAATTACAGAGGCTCCCAGGCTTAATTGCTTTTGTAGATTAATTTATTATGTGTTCATTGAGTCGCAGTCTATTACAGGTACAATTACATTCAGCTTAATTCATTTCTTCGCTTTAATTAATTTGGGCTCTTTGTGTGTGAACGGGAGGGGAAAGCGAGTGGGTATTGTTCGTGACGGCGCAGCATTGTAACAGTGTGTGTGTGTGTGTGTGTACAGTGTGTCGGACCTGTGGCGTTGATGCAGGACACCCCGTCCAGCGCCAGGTTGAGGTCCTGCTCGCAGTAGCAGACGATGCCGCCCTCGGTCTCGTGGCATTCGTCGCTGTCGCAGTGGCTGCAGTTCAGCACCGGGCTGATGATCACCTCACCGTCCCCCTCCATACCTTGTGTACACACACACACACACACACACACACGGTTTAGGGCAGCGGGTCTCAAACATGGGCCTGGAGAATCACGAGGATCCTTGAGGTGTTTCCAGGGGGTCCAAGCAAATGTTGGTTTCAGTTTCACCACTATGATCTCCCAACCTGCAGCAACGAAACTCATCCCTTGTGGCCGTGTATACCCTATACTCATGAACAGAAGTGCTGACTGGAGTACAGTTTACCTGTTAAATCACATGTAAAGGGGAATGCCACTCAAATGAACTGTCCATGCGTGTATGTGCTATTTCTGCGGCTGTATCATGTCACAGAGAGAAAAGCGATCCACGCTGCATGTTAGACGGAGAGAGAGATCAGTCGTGGGCTTGTACTGATTTGTAAGCAATGTGACTCCACTAGCTTATCGCAAACAAATATTTCTGCTTATCATCTGCAGAATCTCTCTTTTCTCATCATTCTGTTTTATCAGTTTATGTGTGCATAATAAATAAACTCCAGAAAGATAAGAAAACAACTGCGACATAAAAGTTTCTTGCCTGCAGACGTTGACTACTGGTTTGTAGGTAGCATGTATTATGGACTTTTGGACACACTCATGTTACCTTTCAGAGGATATAGGAAGACCTCTCCCTCTGGACTGATGAAAGATGAGCCGTCCTTGCCGTCGTGTTTGGGGTCATCTGCGGAGGTGTTGCCACCTAGAGGCCGGGAGGGCAAGCGCAACACAATTAACGATGACAAGACCTCAGTGGCGTCACCTCGAAGGTCCTGGGTTATACTCATGAAAACCATATTCAACTTATTTCTTGTTGTATCCTATTACTACTCCCCACGGGGTTGCTCTTCGGGACCTAACACAGTACTCAGTCCAATAAGGGTTAAGTGTCTTGCTCAAGGACACCTGACAGGCTGTTACTGGGATTAAACCTGATCCCTGACACACCCAGAGCTGCAAATATGGCAGTGCTAGATGTACTAGTGTCATCTAGTGCTAGATGATTAGGGTCCTGTCTGACAGCCCAATATGACTTAAAGATCCTTTGCAGACTTTCCAGAAAAAAAAAGAGAAAATCGAATCTTTTTTTTCTAGCAGGGAATCAACCAACCTCTGTAGCCTCCGCCGCCGGCCCCCGACATACAGCCCCCCCCACCGCCGCCGAAGCCCCCACGCGTCTGCCAGAACTTCTGACAGGCCTGCCCTCCCTGGCCTCCCAGCACCAGGGGCCTCCCGCCCTGACTGGGAGGGGCGCTGTCGTTCCAGCCTCCACCTCCACCTGTCATCAAACACAATGCGTATTCGATATAATATATGATGTGAAGTGCTGTGTAGTGGTGTGTGTGTGTGTGAAAGAGAGAGAATACATGTGACATACAGTCTTGCGTTGAAAGTTTTGTAAAGTAAATTGTGCATGTAGTAAAATGAAAAGTTTTAACAGAATCAGTGCAGGTGCAAAAAATATGCAAAGCTCAGCTTGCAATAGTTCAATCAAGCAGGTCAGTAGAATCAGGTGGGTAAATAATTGGGTATGAAGTTAACCAATCAAAGGTCAGATCTTTGGGGAGGAGTTTGCGTGTCACTCCCATAAATACAGATGAGAAACCAGGTCAGTTGAGTGTTACCATGCCGGGGGAAGTAAAACATTTAACACTAAAATGCCATGTTTGGCAGCAACACAAAGCTGGAGTGTCTGGGGGCTGTTTTTCTTCCTCTGGACCTGCACAACATCATCAAGGGAACCATGAATTCTGAGGGAAACCAGAGAATTATAGACCAGAACGTCAGGCCATCAGCCCTGAGAGCTGAAGCTGGGCCGAACGTGGCTGTTCCACAAGACGACGATCCTCAGCGCTCAAGAAAATCTACCAAACAACGGTTCAGGAAGTAGAAGAAGTAGAAGAATGATGTTGTGTCAGGACCTGAAGCAGCTGTTGTTCATGTGCGACCTTCTGTAAGTGGGAGAAAATCCCTCCGGGAAGATGAAGAGACTCATCAGTGGCTCTAGACATTTAGTCATCTCTGATAAAGGAGTTACTGATTCAAGTTCACATACTTTTGAACACAAGGACATCTGTGCATTTCTTAAATAAACCAGTTTTGTTGAAATGAACCATGAAAGTATATAATTTATTTGTACATGTTCTTTATTTGAGGTATCTTCATTAATATTTGAGGTTTAGATCGATTTTTCATAAGGTTATTCCTCTATAATAATAATGACCAGCCCCTGTAGGGTTCACAAACATACTGCACTACTGCACTACTACACACACAGGTGGTAATAACCCCGGGTACAGCGAAAGACCACCAAAATCCCTGTACAAGAGAATTGGTAAAATGAGATTAAAGTTATAGCTAATGAAGTTAAAGATAATCCCTCCCATATTCCCAAACGCCAGCCAATTGCATTTTCCGCTTTCATTTTCCTCCAACAGCTCGGAAGCCTGAGAGATACAAACAAATGAAAAATAATCTCACCACACTGGCAGCTAAAAAAAAAAACCCCACACAGGCTGAATATTTTATTTTTTCGCTCACCGAGTTTCCTCAAAAGTAAACCTCGGGCTCCACGAACGCGGAAAAATCAATATCTTATGTTTTCCGGGCCCGGTCATTAACTCCAACTACATGAATAATGGATACGGCAGTGTGTGTGTGTGTGTGTGTGTGTGTGTCTGTTGTAAGTAACAGTTACAGTGGGGAGAGAAAGCGGTCGATATGAATAGTCATGCGAGGGGTGTTAACGCGTTTTGTTTTAGCCGAAAGACAAACGCCGGTACGTACAGGTGGATAGTCCGTGAAAGTCAAGCATCCAGATGGGAGTAAACACCTCGAGGACAAACGGGCTGTGTTTACAGGTACAGACAGACAACTGGCCATACAAATACCCGGTTGCACCCCAGGCTATCTGTACACTGGGCTTATTGTTGTTGTGTGTGCACGCAGAGGGGAACATGATACACACCGCCTCTCCCATCACAGAGCAGAGACAGATAGGCCTTGCACACTACAATGCAGTAATGGGATATTATCCTTCTAGTCAGCAATTCATTTTTTTTTATCTTGGTCACACACACACACACACACACACACACACAACACACACTCTTAAATACACAGCTCTAGCGCAGTGTGTACCTGCGGCGTTGGACTTCCCGCTGCGTCCGGGTTGGCCCGGGTCATAGTCCATTAGCTCCATCTGGCTCTCTGATTGGCCGCCGCTGTAGCCCCGGCCGCCTCCCCCAGCAGCGACGATGAGGGGGGTGTAAACTTGTCGGTCCACCTGTTGAGAGTTAAATGCGTGTGTGTAAAAGTGTGTGATCTTAAAAGGAACACGCAGAGCTTTAAAGACGTTGGGCCGCTGGTCAGCTTACCTATTAAGTGTTTATTTATTGTTTATTTATTTGAATCCCCACTAACAAGGTAACAACTACTCCTCTTGGGGTCCCCCACATGAAAATACACGATGCAATTACAACAGCAGTCCGCTCCCTCCCTGCTCATTTAAACAGATGTAAACATTACAGAGCACCTGAAGTGAGACGACAACAATACCATCAGTAGTAGGACAAAAGGGTCCATGTGAAAGTCCCCAGTAGAACATTTGCACCAACACTTTAGCATACACTATGTTAAGTGATAGTAGGCTCCATGCTAACACTTTAGCGTACACTATGTTAAGTGATAGCAGGCTCCATGCTAACACTTTAGCATACACTATGTTAAGTGATAGCAGGCTCCATGCTAACACTTTAGCATACACTATGTTAAGTGATAGTAGGCTCCATGCTAACACTTTAGCATACAGCATACACTATGTTAAGTGATAGTAGGCTCCATGCTAACACTTTAGCATACACTATGTTAAGTGATAGTAGGCTCCATGCTAACACTTTAGCATACACTATGTTAAGTGATAGTAGGCTCCATGCTAACACTTTAGCATACAGCATACACTATGTTAAGTGATAGTAGGCTCCATGCTAACACTTTAGCATACACTATGTTAAGTGATAGTAGGCTCCATGCTAACACTTTAGCATACACTATGTTAAGTGATAGTAGGCTTCATGCTAACACTTTAGCATACACTATGTTAAGTGATAGTAGGCTCCATGCTAACACTTTAGCATACACTATGTTAAGTGATAGCAGGCTACTAGCGTTATCTCAACAGTAAGAAAATGTGAAAATGAGCAGATATATTGAGTTAGTGATATTTCATTTTAAAAATGCATGACAGGTTATATAATAAAACCCACAAACCCACTAAAAGGTCAGTCCTGTTTTGATAATGCTGGCTGCCTTCGATCACTCAACATAGTGCATGCTAAAGTGTTAGCATGGAGCACCAGAGCCAGTCATCTACCAGGGACACATGAATGATTTTGGTGTCCATGTTCTCATCACTTATCAGGTAAATTGACCAACGGGCCAATCTCCCAAAAACTTACATCCCTTTAAATGTAAAACAAGTATTAGCTGAATTTACCATTTACCAATATACAGGGTCTGATCTATCCCCTATCCGTTTTGGAAGAGCACCTGAATTAGAGTGCATTAGAGTCCTCTGGCCTTCCTCACCTTAAACACGTACGTAGCTCCGCCCCCTCCTCCTCCGCCCCCTTTGACTTGAGTCTTGTTGACAAATGGGCCGCTCTGTTCGATGCATAGCTTATTCAGCACGGCGTTGGACTGTAGGGGAGAGAGTTCACCAGACGTCAATCGAGACGAGATGGGAGACGAGATGGTGCAGCAGTTGCCACACCTGAGCGAGTCCAAAGTTTTTATCATTATAATGGAGAGCAAAGATCAAGCAAAATACCCAGAAATGTATTTAAAATCCACATATACGTATATATATATATATAAGTCAGATCAAGGCGGCATTCAGGACCAATTTTCCCTCTAAGCTGACAGTTTGGTGACCTACATCTAATAATTCATGACATTTACTGAATAAAAACATCTTATCAGTCATCAGCAATTGCTCCACTTTGTCCCCAGAAATGTAGTCTATTTTTATAAGCGGGTTTTGGAGGCAAACAATATTAGATGCAGGGACTTTGCTATAGCTTAAGGTTCAGTGATGTGACACCCCTGCCTGTTTTGTGTGCGCTATTATCCCGAACCCGCCTAGAGTCAGTACCACTCTGAGAGTGACAGGTCATAAGTTTCCCCCTCTCTCTATCTTTACCTCCAACACACGCATGCAGACGCACACTCTCTCCCTTTACTCTACTTTCTCATCTGTCTGAACCATACACTCTTGACAGTCTAGGATGGGGGGGGGGAGGGGGAAGAAGGTGGGACACTGAGTGTGATTGACAGGCAGCGGAGGGGGAAAAGGCGGCGCATTCAAACCGCCACCCCTCTAGGGAAGTCTGTCCCATCACCACACCACTTCTCACTGCATAGTCAAGTGTGTGTGTGTGTGAGAAAGAGAGAGAGAAGGTGTGTGTGTGTGTGTGTGTGTATGTGTGCATGACAGACAGACAGACACAACACACACACACAGACAGAGAGAATGAGAGAGTGTATTTGTAGGAACTAGGGAGGTATCATTTCTGTTGCCGCCGGAGGGGAGGCTTGGTGTGAGGAAACACTGCTCTGAGGCACAAATCACTTTCAGAGCAGCCCTTTGGAGAGAGGAGGCTCCCCTCGCTGTCAGAGCTTGGGGGAAATAAGAGGAACCTTAAACGACTTCAGTCTCACTTTAGAAACCGAGCCAAGTCCCTCTTCGACGTCTGTTCTGTGCACTTCAAGACGCACGGTGTTAAAAACAAATAACCCAGCGCCAGCGGTCCTCTGCCACCGAAACAACACGTCCTCTCTGCTGAGAACCACGCCCGATCACGATCCCATCAACCGAGGAAACAAAACAAACGCGTGTTTTGTCCACAAAATAATAATGTCTTCTTCTGAATGTGTTTTATAAGATGCATATGCATCGATGGGGGGTGCCAAGCTAAAGCTCCCCGCAGCAGCACTTGACCTATTTATCCTCTACTTTTCAGGGCTGGGAGAGAGTAAAGTTTTGGAACATTTAAATTGTGGATGATGGATGTTTCCACTGCTGGCTGGAGGCTGGTGAGGTTTTAGCCTCAGTGAACTGTGAGGGGAAGCATGTTCAAAAGCTGCTGGTGAAGAATCAATAACAGCTACCCCTGGCAAAGCCTCCCCATCAATTACAGTGTAGACAACTGTACTACGTCAACAACACATCAACTAACCAGTTTCTATTTCTATTAATTAATAAACCTATTTAGTATATATTGCAATCCTTCATACTGTAGATTGTCTGTTCAGTGCCATAGGTTATTACAGTTTATGTACTGCTATTGAAAGGAGTTGAAGGAGACTCACATTGGGGCAGGCGTCCTCTCCTTGCTGTCCCACCAGGATGTGAAGCAACTCGCCTTTCTCAAGCGGGAAGTCCGCCGTGATGTAGACGCCGTGGGACCTGCTCATGGCCAATACGCTGCGACCGCCAGCCGCCCCGTAGGCTGTGATCCTGTTTGTGTAGGCACACGCGTATAGACAAACAGAAATGTACACCCAAACAAAACAACACACGAATAAAAAAAACTCATTAGCAGGATAATCGTCCTAATGACACAATTAATACACTCATCAAGTATCCGGCCTCATCCAGCTTAAGAACAAAATGTGCGGTATCGTTTCCAGTGACAACATAACAATATTGTCCCTGTACGTGCTCTCAGACCCGACCAGACTCAACCCAAACTTAAATCTACCCATGCCGGCAACGTTGCACGTGTTTATTGTATATTCTGAGCTGTGGGAGAATCTGACCATCAGCGTTCCTCCAGCAAGTACATGAGCGCACGTGACCTTCAATAACAGTCGAAATTCATTTAAACACACTTCAACATACTTTCACCTGTGATGATTTAAACAAAACACTGGTGCACTAGCGTGGCCTCCCATCCCAGTGCGTACAGAAAAAAACATGCACACACACACACACACCTTTGTGGCTGACGTCACTCATTTCAAATGCTCATTTCAAACAACTTGATTGTTTTTTTTGGGCCGGAGCGCTTCAATATTTCTTCCCCGTTTGGTAGTGCTCGGTAGGGGAGGGAGCAGCTACCTCAGCTGTTTGCCTAATGACTTTTGGGAGATGCAGAGCGCATATATTCATCTCTGCGGCTGTCATTTACAGGCTCTGCCAGCGAAGCCAGGCTGCCTCAAGACCTCAACGCCTGCATCGGAGTGGAGACAGAAGACGGGGTTTGGTTTCCCCCCCCCCCCCCCCACTCCAGGACGGTTAAAACACTGCTTTTAGCTGTCCGTGCGTGTTTGTTGGGTATTCTGAGACTTAACGCCGGCGGCCTGTGTTTTGTTTGTCTTTTTGCGTTGATGTGATGTGAGGCTAAGCGCAGTTAAATCCGAGTTAAATGTCACTCACGTCGTCACGTACGCTCACAGGGGGGGGGGGGGGGGGGGGCGGGGGGGGGGGGGGGCGGGGGGATTCTGATCTCCCGCGCAAGGTAGCGGATCTTACGTCGCTCCCGGTGCGATACACTTTGTTTGAAGTTTTTGACGCGGGTGAGGCTGATTGGTGGGACGCTGTGGTGGGTTGGTCTGGGGATTTTGGAATCGGGTGCAGTGTGAGTCATGCCGTTTAGCTGCTATTACATTCTCCGTTCCCCTGAGGAAGATCAATGTGCTACCAGGGCTCCGAGGGCTGGACTGTAAGTGGGCGGGAGGTGCATAGATGTGAAGGATGTCAGCGCTGCACAGTGTGCTAATACCTGAGAGAGAGGGTAAGTGTGTATACTATGTGTGTGTGTGTGTATGTGCCCATGTGTGTGTGTGTGTTATTGATTGGTGAAACCGAGTCTCGATGTGGGTGTTTGCGTTCAACGCAACCCCCGAGGCAACTGTCCTACCTGTAGGTGCCTGCTTCCGGGACCCGCCACATTTGGATGCCTTTGAAGGGCCCTCGGGTGCCCACTGTCACGTTGACGTTGCTCTTCCTGTAGGAGCTGCTGCACTGAGACGGCGTGGGGCCCTCGGGACCCACGGCCCCGCAGGTATGGAACGTCCACTTTTTGGCTGCACGTGAAGAAAAAAGGATGATGCGGTTTGTGAACTGAGTGTTTAACCACGCGATCCTTATTTATTTCTATTCGTACTTTCTTCATTAAGATTTGAGGTTTAGATAAGGATTTTACAACGTTAAAATAAAAGCAGTGCATGAAATAATAGGCGAGTCCTTGTACACTTGGATGAATATATTCAATCACGCACAGACAGACGCAAACACAAAGACGAGGCGGAGAGAAGCTGCAATTCGGTGCGAACCACAGACTCATTACATTTCTATTTGTCTCACATTCATTCCATTTCAGCAATCCCCACCGCTCCACTTTGGTGTCAATAAAGCCCAAATATACAGTTCTGAAACAAGTCATTACAGATTGGGAGAGCAGGCGCCGGCGTGGCGAGCTGCGGTAGGGGAAAAACAGATAAAACTAGTGACAGGATCACAGGTGACCAAACATTTCTCCTCATTTCCCGTGTAATCCCATGCGTCGGTGCTAATTGGACTGCTTTTCACTGCAATTAGCACGAGATTAGTCTTGTCAGATGGACGTGGAGGGACTTAGCGGCGAGGTGCTAAATCCTGATTTAAGGCTTGCGAACACAGAGCTGCGAGACAGACACCGGGGAGTGTAGCACCTCTCTCTCCCTCTCTCTCTCTCTCTCTCTCTCTCTCTCTCTCTCTCTCTCTCTCTCTCTCTCTCTCTCTCTCTCTCTCTCCCCCTGCTGTAATTTGTAAACGCTGAATGCTCTGCGACTGCTTATCATTCGTTTCAGATCAGGGTTGATTAGAGCAAGTCGAACACCGGTTAAAGTCAAAGTCATTACCGCGACAGAGCAACTCACATGATGGCTTTTTCGTTTGGCTTTGAATTGCTGTCACAAAAAGCCCACTCGCGGCGAGATGAATTGTTGCTCGGTGTGATTGTAATGCTGTTTGTGATTAGATACTTAGAAAATGGGGCTGTCACGGGCCTCGTTTTTTATTTTATTTTTTATTTCTGCGTGATTAGATAGTACACTGATTGGATAGTGACTGGATATAGAGGGGAGAGAAGCGATGACATAAGACTCACAGGCGTGACTCGAACTTATGATGCTATGAGCGCATTCCTCTGCGGTGCCCGCCGCTTTAAGTGCCCGTGGCTGTCAATGCCAATCCAAATGATGAGTAGCGCTGGGCCATTGAGCCTTTGAAGGACTCTTCTCTTCAAGGATCGGATGTGGCTTTCTGATCCTGAATGGTTTTGGTCCAAGGGCGCCTGGTCTCATTCTTACTCTCAGTGTCACTCTAATTCCCTGCAAAACAACATTTCTGCTTCTGCGTGTTGCCAGCAGAGATGCTTTCAAGCAGGGCTGTACTTTCAAAATCATTAAAAAAAAACCAAACAACCCCAGACCCATAACAGCAATATAAAGAGTTTGAGTTTACCCCGGTCTTAACAAATGCACTCCCCACTGTGGAAAAGTGGCTGTTGTTGGGGGTGACTGGAGTTCTGGCTCCCGTCCCACTGGAGTAAATGGATCCCCCAGGTCAGTATTTTCACCACCCAACACGGTAAAAGAGACGAAGATTGCCGGTTACAAATCCATCACTGGAATAGTAACGCCTCCAAAGCCAAAGGATGCTAAAACATAAATCCGACTGTACTTAATGTGCTACTCCAACGACGGCAATCTTCAACCAGGGGAGGCTTGGAAGTGTAACGGGTGAAGAAACCTCAAGATCTGATCCAGGATTTGGGTTTCGTGTGAATAAGGTGTACGCTTTCGTTTTTGACACCGGTGCCGTACGTGACGACCACAGCAGAGTCCTCCATTAGGTTTCCCCCCCTCCTTTCTCCCCTGATTGTGGTTGGTTTCACGCTTCAGCCCACCAGATCGATCTTGTTGGCCCATCATACGAGCGAGCTCTTACACACACACGCGTAAATCAGACACACACACACACACACACACACACACACACACACACCAACTGGTAATGAGCCTTTCTGTGATAGGCACTCGGCAGACAAAACATCAACACAATTTATGCCCAGTGCTGCTGTATCAATCTTGCTCTTACCTTTTTACATTAAGATGTCCTCTCGCAGACGCTACCCTGCTCTAATAAGAGTAAGAAATGGTGTGCACTGCAACACACATCCACACACACACACACACACACACACACAAACACACACAAATACGTGCACAAACAACCCGGGGGAGCCTTGTTGACTCTGCCTGACTGCCTATTATATAAGTCTATTCTTCTGTGAACTTTGCCACTCGTGATATGGCATCATCACAACGAACGGTGGCCTCCATCAAGAGAAGGGGCAACCGCTTATACTTTCTTCAGCCAGACATTTTACCAGACACATTTAATGAGAAAGAGAGAGAGAGCGAGAGAGAGAGAGAGAGAGAGCGAGAGAGAGTTTAGAAACCTTTCTTAAATTGGATTGTGTGGACTTTGTAAAAATGACAGCGATATTCCTGCAGATAATCTTCCACTGTTCAAGTGTTTCCGTTCCCAACCGTGATCCAACTATGATTACCATGGTTACTGATGTCGATGTTGCTGCTGAAGAACATGATTGATAAAAGCGAAATAACGAAATTTGACTTGACTTTTTTTGTTCTGTTCCATGTTTTTTTTTTTGACCTACTATCCATTCATCAAAGTTTAAAGTTCCACTGCGCGGACTAACAACGTCGAGAAAAGGTATGATATGATATGAAGGCTAGTCGTTCTATTCATGTTAGCATGTATCCACTTTCTCCAGTAACAGTTGACAGTCCTCCTCGGGCGTGCCCATTAGAAAGATGAATCAAGGCTGGCACGCCGTGAATGGATCTGAATGTTAAACGCAAATCTTACGGAGCACACCGAGTCCAATTAATTACAACAGGCGGGTTTTCGCGTGGCACTGCTCGTTATCAGTCTCATGTCTGTCTTGGTGACTAATGTTCCTCTTCCAAAAAACACAAAGTAACAACAGCTAGCTAACAGATTGCCACGGGCCAATGTTTACGAAACGAGTAAACAATGAAGCACGGGCTCGCGTCTTCCGCGGCGCAGGCTAATTAGCGAGCCGCGTAATAGCCAAAACTCAACCGCAGAGATCCGCGCGCAGCATTAAGGGACCGACATCTGCTGTCAATTACTTCCGAGAGCCAATCGGACAGCTTCAATCACGATCCCGTCTGTCTTTGATTAGATGCCGGTTTTCATCTACTTCAAAAGAACTTTGGATATTTGTTGTGGTCTATTATTGGTGCTACGGTGCCGGAACTGCGCCTGTGTGTGAAAGTGGAACACCTTGATGTGAAAATGTGCTGTTTCTTCTCTCTGTACTCAAAGACGGAGGTTCGTGGAAAATGCTTGTTTGTTCTGATTCACACGCTGATATTTTGTTGCGTGCTCTTCTTAAAACAGAAACTGAAAAAAACGGACTTCAGTCAATCACACACGCGCGTAGACTGGCCAGAGAAAGAAAAACTCCAGAGCTCAGTTTGAGGTTAGCAACACATTCCTTTCCCATCAGGAGAGGTAATCACAGAAAGAGAGGGCAGGGAGCTCATCGAGGGCAACTTTCCTACTCCCACCCCCCCCCCCCCCCCCAAAGCAACTGATGAGTCTGCAGTATGGGGCGCCACACAGTGGGGAGGCTTTCCAATACAGCGGTGAGAAATTAAAGTGCCTGCTGGTAGAGAGAGCGGGGAATCAATGGGGACGAGGGTGAAGGATATCGACAGAAAAGACGAAAGGAAGAGAGAAGGTGACGTGAGGGTGGAGGGAAAAAAAGCAGAGGAGGAAGAGGTGGGACAACAGACCACGATGAAAGGAAGTGAATGGAGAAAGGGGAGAAAACGTCATGTGGCTGTAGGCCCGGACATTTTGGCAGCGTGAAAGGGAAAGATGAAGGGTGAGTGGGGGGGGAGGCGGAGACCCGCAGAGAGATGTTGACGTTTGGTGGGGTTAATCATTGAGCGTGTCGGGGGAAGAGGAGAGCCTTGTTGGAGTGACAGGCCCGCTGAGCTAAAACCCTCATCAGCCCTGCCCTGCAGACGTCAAGCCATCAGCTCCGGAAGGGGAGAGGAGAGACACCCCGCGAATGTTAACCGCTCAAGGCTGTCTTGGAAATGGCCAACGTATAACTGCGAGTTCAACTTCCACCGCCCCCCCGCCCGCCCAGAGTTAATATCTATGATAATCACGAGGGCGAGAGCGGTGTGATCTCAAAGTTCCATCTTTCTCTGAGGATATTTAAGCCAGCTGCCTTTATTGAAACCATACCGAGTATTACCTGTGTAAGCACATAAAAATAGCCTTTTTTTGCTGATGTCCTTGCTGCAAAATCCTTGTAGCCATCTATCTTGTATGAAACACCTTTCAGACCCTGATATATATGACAGAAAATATTTCCTCAAATGCCACGAGACTCTTAAAAACCCTAGGCGGACAGGTACGGCACAAAAGATTTGATATAGATTGTGTGTAGCCTCTGCTTGGTGATTGACCCGTGTCCGTGGCTTCCCGTTCAGCGCATAATCAAATCACCGAAGACGGCCAAGCATTAGCATCTGGCCGTTCACTGTCCCCGCGCGACCTTCCAGTGACAAAATGAACCACTCGGCGTTTGAGAGTGGAGAGTGACCCTAGCCGCAGACATTCAATCAGACACGTCGCCGCGCAAAAATAACCACAAGATAGCATATTAGCGCGTGGGCGGGTTTCGCCTAACCAGCCTCAAATGGAAGGTGAACCACTCTACCCAACAAAATTGATGTGCTGGGCTTTAGCAGCGTACGAATGTCGTGAAAGCGCTTTTTTTTTTTTGCTGCCTGGGAGAGTAAACAAGATACTGATGATTGCAATTACATACTCTGAAACTTAAAGAGTGTGAGGCTGGAAAAACAAGAGCGGCTGTTAGTCACAGAAACGGAGACAAAGTTCTGCGCGTGTCCTCTGGTAAACACGATGTACGACGTTGCAATGTCTACCAGCTTAAAGGTCAAATACGGTTTCCATAAAGAAGAAACTTTACCCATTTGAAGATACTGAATCTTCAAAAAAAAAAAGCTGTTCTTTAAACATCCCAAATCCCAAATCTTCCCCCGGAGAGAGCTTCGGCAAATCTAGTGTCTCTCAAGCACTTCAAAGTAACTAGGTGAAGACATGTGCAGGTTTGATATGAAACCGGTTTTAACTTATGACTTTAAATATAGCAACTGAAGCTCTCTGCTTGTCTTTACCCTTTTGGAGCGGCGAAGTGAGAGACTGCGAGGTGGAAAATGTCAAGTCTGTGTAACTGGCTCCATTGACATTCTCTGGAGACAAATTGGAGGATTTTACACTTCAAAACTGCCCGTCCCGCTCCATTTAATGCCAAAGGAGATCTCTCTAGCATCGCTCAGCTGTGGAGGCGCTGCAGACCACTAGGTGGCACACTTACTTTGTTGCAGTGCATGCATTGTGCCATGCGCAGCACGTGTTGAGTAATTGTGAATCGCTAATGCATGCATGCATATGTCTGTGTGTGTGTGTGTGTGTGTGTGTTTGATGTGAGGGAGAGTGGGGATAGAGCAAGAGAGATACATAGAGACAGAGGGAGAGGTACATAGACAGAGAGAAGATCTTTGTGGAGAAAATCCTTTCACAATCTGTCTCACTCCCACTCCATCACAAACTTACAGTCATCTGCATTGGGGTGGTACGCCAAAGGACTCCCATTGGACGGGGTGGTGGTCTTGATGTTCTGATTGGTCGGTCTGAGCGGCAGTCTCGTCGTGCTCGTGACCACTGGGGGAAATTCACCATTGGCTGAAAATAGAACATATCACGTTAATTGAAGACACCGTCCTTTCCATCAACTGGAGTAATGAAATCCTGAAGCAGCGGGAGCACACTGGTCGTAGACCCCTTACTGGTATGTGAAATGTAGAACCACCAGGGGTCATTCTTTCATCAGTAGCGACGGCCACACGGTGGGAAGGTAAAGTGTAACATTCAACTCCTCTCCATCTCTCTCCATTCCTACAAGTCGGTGGGTTAGCACATTCAGTCGGGCTATGCTAGCAGTCTATCAAGCCTCCAGCCCTACCGCTTCCCGAGGACTGAGATCATAAGCTCGCTGGCGCCTTGATCTCTTCCCCCTACACTTTTCACCTGGAATTAAGTCTCCCAGGTAAAAGGTTGGTTGATTGCCTATTACCGCTCGAGATAGAAGAACCTAGTTTTTCCGAAGGTGTTCAAGTAGGAGAGACTCATTTTCCCTGATGGATGGACGCTGACCTGGAAAAGAAAGGCACCTGCTGCAGCCCATAAATTGATAAGCGCAATCATTGGTTGCTTGATCTGAATCACTTTTTTTCCAACCCTTTTCTTTGAAATCAATGAAAGGAAGTGGGGAAGTCTGCACTGGAGGTGGAAAAATATGGGATTTAGTTCCCATGGTTGCTTGACTGAACAGATGAATAACAGTCTTTGATTTGGTCCATGCACTGCAATCAGCAGCCAAAGCAAGCAAGATTTTCCTGAATGGTGTTAAAGTAGTCACCTACTAAGTCTGATCAGGGACTGCAGCGGCCACTGGAACAATCAATTGCCTGTCAGTTCAAAATAACAAAATACTCTTTCAGTCTCAGTTGAATTTAACTTGCTGTAAAAAGGAAATGCAGGAATGGCAGTCTTAAACTATTAGAAAACGGGCAAAAAATATGAATACATCTAACGTTCAAAATACTGTCATCTGCATCAGGAAGGCATGTAAGTGATGTCAGAGCGTGTGGCATTTCATTCAGTTGACAGGTCTCAAAAAATGTGAACACCGATTCACATGGGAAACTGTGATGTTCTTCCCCAGCAAAGGTGCTCTTTGAATATGTGGGATGTCGCGGTTCAGATGTCACGGAGCTCAATCCAGCTCAACCTTTGAACATGTTTCCTTCTTCTTACTGTAACTTTCTCATTGATTGACTTTATTTCAGACATGAAAGAACAACACATACGAAAAACAATACAAATGCTCAGTAAAAAAATGAACCAAACTAAATAATGTTTAAAAATACAATCAAATAGTAAATACAGAAATAAATGTGTTCCATGCCTGAATAGGAGCAGGAAGAAGTGAACACTTATTTACTCCTACCCTGCTACATTTTTTAATTCATTTTTTAATTTATAAAAGTCAAAAAACACCTAATATTTTTTGTTGAACTGGTTTATATTCTTATATTGTTTGAGTTCCACATCTAGACGGTTCCACAGATTCACCCCACAGATTGAAATGCTCTTAAGAGTGGTGCTGCATTATTTGAGCATTGAATTCCACTAGATCGTTAAACTCCAAAGCATGTGTATTTAAAAAAAAGTATGTTGGTAAGAGAACTTTGCTCTTACGTGTCTGTGGTCTTATATCACACTCTAATATGCACTCAATATTATCTATTATTATCTATCATGACCTTTTTGAAGTTGAGTTTAAAAATGGATTCAACTTTTACCCATCTTACCTTCCAACCCTCTGCCGTTGACCTGCTTGTGCATATTCACAAAAAAAGACTCTTCGTCTTTGCCAAGCTTGTTTTCTCCGTCTTGCACCGCCCGAGCAGCCGATCTCACTGCGAGACCCCATCAACTTTAATTCAGTTTCCATGGAGAGGCTATGCTTGGTTAAAGACGATTGTCTGGTATCTGCTTTTCTTTGACCTTGGGGAATGTAACGAAAACCCTCATTAGAGGTTACTGGATGACCCCTGTTGGTTGTTGTGAGGGGAAACGTACAACTCGCACAACTAAGACTCTTTCAGAGAAGTCTGTTGAGGTTCACTGGCTTTGGCTTGCGGAGCGGATAATGCAGTCACGATAACGCACCAAACGAGGGCGTGGGTTCAGATCTTGACCCACCACTATTCTGTTGCCCCCCCCCACCCCCCGCCTCTGATTTATGACCTCCCTCACTCTTCGGCAACACAAACGCTCTGCGTTGGACAAAAGAAGGTGGATACAGTAGAGTATTTTAAGAGGACTGGACTGCTTAACCAGCTGCAGAAGAAAAGAAAAGCAGACTGGTGTTTCAGATAGCGTTATACAATGGTTCAGTCTACCAACACCAAACACATCATCTGGTCTTTACACCCCCTGGCATCTAGTGTAGACATGCAAACAATACATGAATGATACAGTACGGGGGTTGAACCTGCACGTTGAGTTACATTTAAGGAATTGACTGTTGACAATTAAAAGCAAGACAGAAGGCAGAGCAGGAGAATAGCATGCGGCGTGTTTACAGTAAAGTTGCCTGATATTCTCAGTAGGGATACGCTGGACGGCATGTGATCCTGCTACAGTATTCCACACTGACCAAAGAGATTGCCTGGGCTGAATACCAAGTAGCAATCCAACTGCGTGTTTCTTCATTACGATGATGGGGAGACATGAGCTACCCCAAATGCGTCCCTCGCCAGTTCACCGAGGAGGACGCAGATCATCCCTAAACCCCCCCTACCCCCCTCACACCCACACATCATCCATTCTGTTGGCATCTTGGGACATTGTGAGAGGAAAAAAAAAAAAATCGCTACTTTCATCTTCATCGCTTTAATCATTTCCTCTGAAAAAACACACTCTCCTGTATCCTGGCTCTCCTGTCACCTCAGGCTGAAGTCTCACCGTTCGTGACAATATGGCGGGGGGCTCCCTCAGCAGCTGAAAGGCTTGGAAAGCTTTGGCTGAGCTCCATTTGGTCAGACACATCTGCTAGCACCAACTCAACATTAATTGTACTTGAATTGAAAACATATTTTTATTAAAAGGCAGTTTCAATCATAGTTTTTGGATTTCATAGAGAGTAGTGTTTGTACTTCAGATTCATAGCGCCCATAGCTGTAGACTAGAGTCTGACGGCTTCAGATGGTGGTCTCTACTAGAACTTTCTCGAAATCCTTGTAATTCCAACTTCAAGGCTAAAGAAATCTCTCAGCACAGCTCACCTAAAATCTGCCACCAGGAAAATCAATAGCTCATTCCCTTGCCCTGTAATCCTCAAATAAATATGATCTTCTGGGTCTTCTGCGCTACATGGGAGTTTTGATACACGTGCAGGTCTGATGGGTCATATACATGAGTGATGATTGAGGCGATCGATTGCTCAGGCAAGTAAAAGTACTCACAACATCGTCTTCTGTTACTAAGCCCCATAAAACACTCAACAAGCTCCGTAACTTTAAAAAAAAATTGCCAACAAAGTTACTAATAAGGCTCTCTGCATCGTTATGCTGTGCACGGGGGACATGCTTCAGTAGGGGTACGGAGTAGCGGTAGCACAATGCATCGGTATGCTGCTGCAGCTAGGACTCAGCAGGTCCACCACAGAGCGGTGGGAACCAGAGGCCAGGGCAGCAGTCAGCTGGGCTGTCACTGTTCGTTAGCGGGCCGGCTGCCTGAAGCCCACCAGAGGCCAGACACGGGGAGCCATCTTGTTACCACCTACACCACCACTGCTCTGGTAATTTGGACTCAAGTGGTCATTTACAGTAAGAAACAAGTGTGAAGAATTCCTATTGAATTTGTATTCCACAAGATAAATTCAGATTAGTCAGTCGATTAGACACTTCTCTACAAATGTTTTTTTTTTTTTATAAAGATTCACAAATCTTCACATCTTAGCTGTATGGTATATCACCATACAGTGATATACAGTATAAAGCTAAATCTGTATGTACGTATGGAACGCTACAACCTGTGTTTGCAGCTGATCAATTAGGGCGCCAGCGAGCTGAGATCACTACACTGCTCTTTAATTAGGTCTATATGTCATCACCATGAATACACTGTGGGACTGTTCAGCATCTGTACTTATTGGTCCATGGTGTGGCTCCAACGCCCTCAGGTGCAGGTAATAATTACTAACGTTAATAGATTTCACTGATTCTGAACCCTGAAGTTGTATTATACATGGTACAAAGTGTACTGCAACAGACAACACCAGTACAATTATACACATTTCACGAGGCTGTGAAGATGAGACTTATTGTGTAAACCTGTATGGATGAAACTGTTTGAACAGGCCTTAAGTGAGCTGCTGCCAAAGGTTAGTCTGCACTGTGACTAATGCAAGTCTCTTAAAAGAAGGCAGGTGGGCATTCAGAGCAATCTGTTTTTTTCATATTCCCTTCAGCCCAGAGAATCCAATTATTCCCTTCCAAATGGCATTTTTGGCAATGGCAATCCTTGCAGGGGACATTGCATTGACTATCCAGTTATGTCAAGCATCACTGGATAGAGAGGCAAATTCACTGCGTGATGTTTGGGCATCACTATGGAGGCCAAAGGCAGCTGGCACTGCTTAGCATGTGGGAAAAAGTGGCTAGCTATATGGTGGGGGGAAAACAATGCTGTCTCCTAAACCCAATAAACTCATTTAATGACACTGGTGAAGATAAAATTATAAAACTGACAGCCATGTCCAGCAGTTGAAGGACAATGGTCCTTCAACAAAAGGATGCGTCACCGAGCACAAGCACTCGCCAAACCATACATCACGCTCAAGCAGAACAGTCTAGGAGAAAAGAAGCTGCGGGTGTCTCTGAGGCTCTGCATAATGTGCTCGCGATATGTTTTCCCACTAAAACATATTACAGAGTTGTGTCATAAAGCTCGGGGATCCATCATGCTAATCACTCAGGCTGATCACTCTTGGAAACGATGCCTTTTGCTGAGCTTCAGCATTCCCCATCAACCGGGCTGATTGATAGCCGATAAAATGTGACTGTGTCAAGTGTGGCTTTAGGTAATGGATACCTGGCGCAGATTAAAGACTTGCCATCTGGAAATTGGGAGAGCCCCGGGATGGATGATCCTGCAGTGCTGCCATACCAATGCGCCGCTCCCGAGGACATAAAACACAAATTGGTGTGCAAATATCTCCTGGAAAATGTCATCTCTTTAAATAAAGAGTCCCTGATCCAATAAGCCAGTGTTGATACAGGGTGATGGTGACTCTGCTCCAGCCTATTCCAATAGCTATTTCTCATATGATACTCCGCTGATGTGCCCGTGCTATCTGATTGCAATTTACAGTTACAATTTCTGCTGTCGAAAGCAGCATGACTAAAATCAGTACTAGCAGCACTACTACAATCATCCAGAGGTGGACACAAAAAAGGTTGTGTGGTGTATTCACTTTTGGGTGAAAGCAGTAGCTCTGGTCAAGTTATGTCTTGCAGCTTTAGTCCATATCCAGAAATCATGATCTAATAGTGATAACAAACCTAGACCATCTCACTTTTAATTGGTGGTATCCCCGTCAGAGCAAAAAACCTGACAGGGCCTGATGTATAATTTAGTTACTACCCAACCTCAATGAGATGGATTCAAGGGGGAGGTTTTTGTATATCCGAAAGACTCCCATATCCCTCACCCCCCGAATCAAAATTCCTGGCTAGGTAAGCACTGGTAGTTTAGTCAGTTAAACGCTGTTTCGTTTTCTTTAATGACCGCATCTGCTCTTGGCCTCTTGGTTGCGTTCGGTTGCAGAGATGCACAGAGATTGGCATTCCCTTCACAGTTCAAGTGGGTTGCTCCGGATAGGCAGAGATGGAGGGAGACAGTGAGTTCCCTAGCCTTTCGGTCTCTTGACACCAGACTCGGTTGTCGTGTTACTCCTGTTCTTGCGCTGATAAAGCATCTCAATTATAATACAAAAACATCCGTAAAGGTGAGGCGAGGCTTGACCTTTAAAAGCCCAGAGTGCAGCATGGCAACATAAGCCCTTTTCCATCAGCACGGTATATTGTGACAGATTTGCAACTGTACTGACATTTGAGAGCACAAATAAGATTATCAAATATATCGCACGAGAAGTAATAGAATGTGACATTAAAGAATGTCTTCACCACGTGCGACTAAGCAAAGCTAAGTTAAGAAACATACATGTGCAACTTCTGAGTTGGTGGCAAATGTGCATAAAGGACAAGATAGCAATATCAGATTCTAAAAGATTTGTGAGATATTGATACGTGCGTGAAATTTAGAGCTGAATTTGTGAATATGAGTTATGACTATGTCAAGGGAGATGTCCAGGAATAAATCATAGATAAGCAAGTCCGTGATGAATGTCCCAAAGTGTATAAAACTGCCACTCAGTCAAATCTTATCTCTGTAAAAACACTGAACATCGGGCAGACCTGTGCCGATTTATTGAAATCCTTTGGGTCACTTTGAATGTTTACTCAAGTCTCCTGGAGTGCGTTGACAGTGTTTACACTTCCTCCCCCCGACCCATTTTTTTTTTTACATTGTGCTCGAGAAATAGTATTTAAATACTTTCCAATAATTTAACCGAAGTCTGATGAAAACGATGAAAGCGTCTGATCAACTCTTGTTGAATTTGGCAACGACGTTCTTGTACTCACAGGCCAGGAAGCAGTCCATACTGAAAGAGATGTTGTCGAGAGAGATGGCTGAACCCGTTCCAGGTCCATCTTCTGTGCTGAACTGAAGCCAGAACCTGCAGGGGGGGGGGAACAGAGACGCTTTTACAACTTCACTACCACTGAATGGGCGGGTAGCTCGGAACTGAAAAGAGTTGAACAAGAATTCATCATGCTCTGAGGGGAATGCCACTTAAGTTCAGCTTTGGAAAATGTTTCTTATGCCTCATGAAAGCTCAGTCTTTATTACTGAACACTGTTTCCCATTTCCCACAACCAGACAGAAGAACAGTTTGACCCTTGGTGGATAAGATCATTACTATAATGCTCAACCCATTTGGCTGTAAAAAGTCAGACAAGCATTACATTTGTGTCTACAACGTTGCGATGGAGTTCACCGAATTTTCATTTCACATGATTCGTTCTACGGTCTCTAGCTGTGATATTGTGATGTTCACACAAAAAGTGATGTGAATTCTACAATCAGAAGGTATTTTCCTTTGACGCCATCTGTTGCTTTTGGGCGCATCAGCCTAATTGAACATTTCAAACAGGTAAATATTAGCTTGATGCTTGATGACGGTCCATTTTGTTGTCATGCTTGCTGACAACCAACAGGTGCTCATGCTAACAAACAACACATTTGTAGAGTGCTCTCATGCAGAGTCTACACCCAATTCCCTGGTTGGCTGTAATTTAGGCTCTACTTCAGATGATATTAGAGCTAAACAAAGGTCACTATGTGTACCGCCAGGTTCACGCTAAGGACGTGACATTCTAATTAAGAGCACAGGCGTAGCTGACTACATAAACCCGGGAATCAAAGCTAATCACTCTCAAGGGAGCGGGATTACCCAAGCTCAAAACACCCGGTCGAGGGATTTTTCTTTTATTCCTCACTTCTTCTTTGTTTTAACTTCAAAATCAAGGGCCATGGCTAATTGGAAGGAAAGGAGGACGAGTAGAACCCCATGCATTGATTTCGACTGTCTTTTTTCAGAGACAAGTGGTATGAGAAGCGAGGCGGATATGTTGTATAGTAGCATATACACGGCAGGGCCCATGGTACAAGACTAGAGGCCCCTGTGGGATTCATTAGTTTTGTGGGGTTGAGAGGGAGTACTTGCTGGAAAATTTAATGTAAATGGTGAAAATCTACATTTAGGAGAGGTGGGGAAATGAAGAAAAGCTACTCGGTTCTGTTTCTTTGAGCGCTGGGTTGGGAGTTCGGTGGTTCTTTTGCTCTTTGATACCTCAAAGTGGGACTACCGGTTTGATACTCTCAGACAGTCTAGGCCTGAAATAACCAAAACCGTACCAGTCTGCCAGTCCGTAAAGGGGAAGGCTGATGAGTTTCCAGCCCCTCTCCGATCTGGATACGCCGGCCGAGTGCCACAGTCGGCGCTGCTCCTCCGGGCCGGTGCTGTTCTCCACGATCCACACAGACAGCGCCCCCCTCTGTAAGCCTCCGAAGCACACCCAGAACCGCATCTATCGAGGTCAGAACACAGGTGAGTTGGACGTTTCAACAAGGGCTGAGCTGCCTCTACTACAGATGCAGTCAAATCCACATTTAATGTGCAACAGAGGGATCAACTTGGATCAGTTAGACTTTTTCATATGATGGCATGATGCGTCGAGCTGCAAATCTGTGACAGTAAGGTTTAGTATGAACAGTACATTAAGGGTTCAATCATCGAGGAAATGTGTGACATTTCTTTGGACTACTTGTGGATTGAAGTGAACCACGCACGGCAGCAGAGTGTGCGCTATCCGTCAGTGTGTTGGTACACTTCACATTCACATTCAGATCAATCAGTAACAGCCATCTGTTCACTTCTAAGATTAATTAAATGCAATTCAAAATGTGTTCTGGCCAGGCTCATGATTCTGCTTGTTTTGCCGTCTACACTGCTCCTGCATGCTCTAGCACCAATCAGTCTCATTTAGCTATTTTTCTAGGATGGATTCGGTGGGTTCAAAATTAAATAACGCAGCAATACTAAAAAGAAGTATGAATCCCACCCTGGCTAACAGGCATGGGATGTAACCAAGTCCCTCTAAAGCATTTGATAGGAGCCGTAGAGCTCTCTGCCAACAGTGGGCCTAGTGCAACTAGATTATGTAATTCCTGCTTTAACAGTTTCACGTAAATGCTTTCAAGCTGACAAGTTGTCCATAGCGGGTTTGTGAGGTGCTTATCGTCAACGGGGAGACCACATGGTGACCATTTAAACATCGCGATTATAGACGTCGCGCAGCACACACTGGGCATGACATGAAAGTGAACATGATCTGCAGCTAATACCCACAACTAATAGCCTCAACATGGGCTGTCCAGGAGCAGACAGGCTGGATTGAACAGTTCGGTGTAAGGGAGAGGGATTCGGAGTGTTAATCTGGAATCGTGGCTAATCTTTGGCGGCGTGCCGAGAAGCTGCGTGCCGAGGCCTGCGGTGGTGGTGCGGCAATGCCGTCTCCCACTGCTGTCCAAAACTAGACTACATCTTTAATTCACAACTAATAGGCAATGTTCTCCTCCTTCGTTGTATCTCTCTATTTCACTACTTTTCAACTATCTTCCTTTTCCCTCTGTTTTCTTCCCGTTTTATTTACCCTGTCTGCGTTTGCTGTTACATTGATTATCCTGTTCTCTAACCCCATGACCTTTGCATTGCCATCCCTTCTCCGGTTCACCCCCTCTGTTATCCATCCCTTTTGTCTCTCTCTCTCTCTCGCTCGCTCTCCAATGTGCCAGGTATACATGCAAAAGGGTAAAGGTTATTGTGCTGCTAGGTTGATGCGTAACTCCGAATACTAGAGGCCTGACCACCGCACAACCTCTTGACCCACGGACGCCGCAGGTGACCTATATGATCTGAATAATGCATGGAGCCAGGCATCAAACTTCCACAACTAGATCAGCAGACCTCTGATTGACAGGGTCCACCTCCCTGTCAGCGATGTCACCACAATGTCACCAGATATGCCAAGTCAACTACGCATCAGAATCATTAGGATAGCTGATACAGTCTGCGTGCGCTTGTTATGGAACACAACAAGCACATTGCTGCGTTCCAGAGATGTTGGAAAATCAGAAATTCCAGCTTACAACTATCAATGGCCCTTCAAGTCAGAATCCCAAGTAGGAAATGCGGGAAATATTTCTTAACTCAGAGTTTTCTGAGATGCATGACATGATGGTATGCACTGTAAATGCTACACAGCATTACTTAGTAACATGTTTGTAACATTCAGAATACTCTTCAAGTAACATTTAAATATGAAATGTGAAGTTGCACTTACAGTTGCAAACATGCTACGCTAACTAGCTAGACAACACTGCCAAATATTGACGTAACATGGGAACAGTATTTTACGTTGGGCAAATTAAATCTTGGAGGTGTCCATGTTTCCTCCCTGGTCTATTGGAGGTAAGAAGTTAAGAACACATGAAGAATAGCTGGATTACATCTGATAACCAACTATTTCTTCATGGAAGAGGACCCAAACAAATTCCAGGCGTCTCGTTGTGGTTATTCGGTCCAAGTGGTATTTTTCTCACCTGGCCAAACAAACCGAAGTAAAGGAGTAAATGCACCAAACCGCTCCAAACATGCCCTTACACTCATGAGTGTAATAGTGTCTGAGTATATCTGTGCATGTGTGTGCATGCCTGCACGTGTATGTGTTTGCATGCATGTGCTCTGGTTTGCTCACCGTGCACGGGGAGTTTCTCAGAGGAGGAGGGAAGAGAGGGCTCCTCAGTAATGCTGACCCATGCTGGCCTTTGGACTGGCCTCCTTCCACACTGAACATGGCACCTTTAACACACACACACACACACACACACACACACACACACACACACACGCACGCACGCACTAAAGTTAAACTAAAGTTTAATTTAAGTTGAACTGTGATGGTAGCCATTAATGAGACGGTACATGTGAGCTGCTCTCTGTTTGCATATTTCATCATTTCCCCTTTTCCCGCTGCATTTGATGCATAACATACCAGTCTAGCTGAAGGTTTGAAAGGACTTTAGCCCAAGAACCCTCAAATTGGACATAACGATAGCATGAAACACATGCTTGGTACATGCTTGGTATGTACCAGTATTTTCACAGTGAGGAGAAAAACATATCTATAATTGTAGGCCATTAAATGGTCTGCAATTGCTTGGTTTGCAATATGGCATAAATGGCACAAATCAACAATCCTCCATAAAACAGAATTCATAAATGTTTTTCCCATGCTATGTTGGATAGTTCTGTCAATAGTTGAGAACATAAACAAGCCTCTCCCAAAGCTCAAACTGTGAGAGCCAAGGCTTTAATCTAAGAAGTCATCAAGAGACAAAATCTGGAGTTTCTCCACTGATGATGAACTGGAGACTTATAGAAAGTATGTTTGAGCTTTTACGCCCAAATGGGCTTCTATTTATAATAGTGCTATGATTTCTCAATAAGACAACATGCCCATATCTGACAGATCAGAGGCTTTTGGTCCTCTTGTTCATGTTCACAAACCCTCAACTGCTCAAGATCATGGGTTCAAGATGCAGGAGTCTTGCTTTACCGTACATTTTCCCCTTTGAAGCTCATTTTAATGAGGCTTTAGCACTATATACACTTGAGAGAGTGAGAGTCTGCAAATAGGCCATTTCATCATTTCAGCAGAATCTTAAGAAGCATGAATGTGCCACCTGATGACGGGCAGCTCTGTCTGGCAGCCTTGACTGGAGAATGAAGTCTTCTCCAGGAGAGACCGCGGCCTGTTATCGACTGCCAGCCGCACTTGCCCTCTTCAAAAGAGCAGTAGCTGCCATTGAGAAACCGGCCTAGAGAGAGATAGACAGTGAGAGGCAGTCAGGAGAGGAGAGGAGAGGAGAGGAGAGGAGATGATGAGAGTAGGAACATAATGAGTGGACAGTCCCTGCAGGGGGGTGGAAGGAGAAGCAATGTCAGTGAAGACTGAAAGCTGAACTGCCAAGGAGAAAGAGAGGGGGGCGGGTCAGGGGGGCAAACAACAGCGAAGGCAAAGGGGTTGAGAAGAGAGGCATGTGGGGGGTATGGACTAATAGTCCACAGGACTCAGTGTAGCGGGGGGCCGAGGGCACGAGGGGGAGGAAAGAGGAGAGGAGGTAGTCTCTCTCTGAGCAACTTGGTACTTCAGAAAGAGAAGTAGAAAGAGGCCTGACGTGCCTGGAGAGGGTGATAGAAAAGAGAAGGAGAAATAAGAAGAGGATCAGAGGGGAAATGAGAAAACCGAGGCGGTGGCATGATGTGCTTTGGAGGTGGCAGGTAGCGAGAAGTCATTTCACACAGCGTGGTCTGTGTCTCTGAAGCATTTTGGCCAACAGCTGCTACTGTATCTGAACATACCAACATTGACAAAGCTAGCCTTGAGGAAAAAGAAACACCAAGCAACAGCAAGAAAGTAAAAATGTTTCATGAGATGGGGTACTGGATAACACATGTACCCAGGCATGTACCCAGGCGCTATAGGGTGAAAAGCCTTCATATTTAGAAGCCCATTTTTATGGGGACATTTTTGACCGAATTCTTGCACTTGCAGATATTTTTACTGTCCATCTTTATTTACAGATTTATGTTTCTTATATCAGCAGATTGTTCAATTTTTTGCTGTGACTTCACAGAATCCATCTAAAGTGCTGAAATCACTCAGCCAGAAATACAAACCATATGAATAAATAAAACAACAGCATGGATTAGAAAGTGTGGCACGCACCTATTACAGTGTTGAAGTGCAAGTCGGAGAAATACAGACTTGTTACTGGCATAGGTTCGCTTTATTACACTATATTAGGTGGTCCAGAGAGCCGGGTCTGTGTTCGTTCGTTAGCTTGTTTGTTTGTGCGAAACGCTTTTTGCAATGATTTCTTAGAGGAGCCCCAGGAGCCCCAGCATGAGGGAAATCCAGTGTGCACCAGGCATTACGCTAGAAGTCACACAAGCATCAACCAACTGGAGGCTGATGCGAAAATCAACCAAGCTACGTCCTGGTATGTGGATGTACAGCGCTGGAATACCAGGAAGATTTTCTAGCGGCTAAGTCAACGCATGAATGAATTCTCTTCGTTCCAGGCGCGGTGCCACTAACGGCGCTTTGGTGTAAACAGGTGGAGTTTTTAAAGTCAGCGTGGTTTCACTGGCTCCAATCACGCGTACCTCCCTGCATGTGATGGTGATTAGGTGGTTTGAGGCTAACCTCCAGAATTCCCTTACACTTAATTTTAATTTAGTTTCATTTCCCTTCAGGTTTCATTATCGTTGAACGTTTTTAGCTTAAGTTTGCCTTTTGTTGTGTTTATCAAGATGCAAGTGCCCATTATCTACATGCATCTTTAAGTACCCTGTTAACAGCGTGCCTTTTTGGAAATGGCATCATCCAGATCACGGGGCTGTAACTGGCCTCTGAGGAAAGCTCATCAGGTAGTAGTTTTTCAGGGATGAAGAACAAATACACAGCTTTCAAGGGCCCAAGGGTCTGGGAACTCACTGAACACATAAAAGACCATTTCATCTTTCAATTAAAACACCAACATTCCAGTTATGTGTTAATTCTCTTACAAATGGATCTCTTACAATGGACCTTTTGGGCAGCAAGCAATAAAATGTTGTCTTTTGTGACATTATGTGTCATTCTCCTTGTTACATAACCTAATTGGGGCCGATGGGGGTGGCCATGACAAGAGTAGAGAGGTGGTGAAGCCACTTCGAACAGCTTGCTGACTTGTAGATATGGATTTGTGTTATTTGTGCACCCTCTACCCATGGCAGTCCCTGTTTACCTTGCCTTGGCCTTGGTGGTAGCAGTTAAAGTAATAAGCTGCGATATTTCCAATAAATGTCACGTTTCGCTACTCTCTACTGCCAACTGATAAAACACAACAGTGATTCAACCTCTACTCAGTTCATGAAAGCTTTTACATTTCAAAGAGCAGTCAAAGAAAAGAGCACCACCTACAGAAACTTAAACTTCAACAGAAAATCAAAAAAAAAAAAGACATCACAGTACTGGAGACAGTGTTTGATTGACAGGTGATGTCTAGGAAGGTGCAGTGCAGAAACTTACTTTGCACCAAAGATGGAGACAAAATAAAAATAACAAGGATCTCACAGATTACCACTTTAAATTCTCGCTTGCGTGCACTATTGATCCAAGCAGCATTCCTCTCTAGTTTTACAGAAACTGTGGTGTTAGGAGGGCAGTGGGCTGAACAATGGTCAACCACATAAGATCTGACTCTGAAATAGTGGAAGATGCGCTTAAATGCATATCGACGCTGAGCGAGATCCAAAGAGGTTTGATTTTCCTCATATGTCAGAAATTCTTTGTGATTGACGCAAGCCAGGTTTGTTTCTTCTGCTGCTCTTTGCTTTTTCCTGCTAATGAACCTTGGCAAAGCTGGTGAAGAACTTAAGTAGATGAAAATAGATGAAGATAACGCCCAGACAGGCATCCGCCAGGGAAAACCGTGTAATTTGGGTAACAGGAGGTAAATGTGAAGACTGATAGAGATGCAAATGGAACAAAGGCAGAGGATGTGGTGGTGTGGAAGAGAGACAGAAAGAAAAAAGCGGTAGAAGGAGACAGATGATAATAAGAGGTTGACTGAACAGATGAGAGAACATATGGATCATTGGCCCTTGTCCTCAATCAAAAATGATAAAGGTCATTAGCTATTTCGGGAATAGGTTGAGAGACAGAGAGAGAGCCTTGATTCAAAACAAATGACAGGTGGCCTTCATGCCTCTGTGCACTCCGGCGTTATGAGGGAACCGAATGGAAAAGGTGACTAGGAGATGTAAGGAAAAGAGGCCCGGGGATCGCAAACATTTCCCATTGGACTGACAGCAATAAGCTCTTCCCGCCTTCCCCCGCGAGGCCCATCAATCGGAGTCAAGCATCAGGCTTTAATTTCAATTTTCTGATTGTTGCTGAGGTAAATACACCATTGCTAGCCCTACGACGGTCCATTATCTTCCTCTCCTCCATCACTGATGCTCATAAATGTGAATACATAACATTTTGTGTCATTTCCATCCAGTCAGAATGTCTCATGCACAGTGAGCTTCTCCCCTAATCCTTTAGATGGGTGTCAAATTCCTGCCAGGTAAAACCAAGGTTACCATCCGCATTACATATCAAATGGATTTGTTTTTCATTGAGTATTACGGCTGCACAGATTTTCTATCGTGCGACCCCTCATACACAATGCTTATTACAATGCAATAAAGGTTATCCCCTTGGGTTAGCCTCGCAGGCCAATTAGCATTGATAGCGCCTCTGGTATTAGAAAAAATAAATTGCAGCCGGGCTGGGATTTGCACCCTCTCGTTACCCTCTTATCTTTGAGCTCCCATGGCTAGCAAACCTATAAGCACCGGGGAGCAGCCATCATTTTAATAAGCACCGCATGGGAGGGTGATCTGAACTGCGGGCATGAGCAAATTAATGTGGGTCACTTTCATCTGGATGGAAAAACTCGACTCGACTCACTTTTTTTGGAAAGGGAGAGGAGTTGTGCACCTTGTGTGTATAAATAGTGGAGACGATGTAAAAAAAAAAAATGCATGTACACACACAGGACTGAAAAAAATGCGCGCGCACACACACACACACACACACACACACACACACACACACACACACACACACACACACACACACACACACACACACACACACACACACCGGGGCCTGAGGGACTTAAGTTGTGAATAAGATGTCAGCACACTTGGCTACTGTTCTTCCTAAGCCTCGAGAAAAAGCAGAAAACAAATGTGCAAAGAGATAGAAATAACAACCATGGAATATGTCAAGGGTGAGAAATGCTAGCCAAGCATAGCTACCCTGCTTCTATTTTATGCCTCTACGCCACTTGGCCCATGCCTCTCTGTCAGGAAAGCTCACACAGACGCACAGTTGTTGCCCTGCTAGGGAGCGTGCAATGGCTTCGTTAAAGATGAGCCGCCACGGCTGACCGACTTCGTAACTTGGCCGTTTTGATGAGGATTCGGGACGGTGGACATCTGAGCGCGCACACGCACACACACACACACACACACACACACACACACACACACACAACCCCATATAACCCTGTACTCGGGTGTACTCACGACATAAGTCCCCTTCATCATCAGCAAGTGGACAGTCTGTCCTGAAGTCGCACAGTTTGTCCAATGGGATCCCAGGTCCTTGGTGACAGTGGTACTGGCCCTCCAACGTGATGTTAGGGATGGATGAGGACTCTGGACAGGGTGGTAGGTAAAGAAGAGAAGAAAGACAACAAAAATGGATAAAAAAAAGTCAGATTCTATACCGTCACACAGCCACTGGCTACTATTACTTTATTGCCAGTAGAGTAAGACAATGGTGCAATTAAGACATTTATGTTCTTATGTTCGGTCTCCAGTGAAATTGCAGTACTTCACACATGTTAGCGTGATTACGTTCGGCCCGCCTAAGAGGATAATCGCACTAACATCATCAGCCTTTGCAAATGTTCAGTCATGATTCATTTCACTGTTGATTTGCATTGTGAAAGAACACCACCCGATACAATACAGCAAATAAAAAAAACACTTTGGATACTTTTGAAGCACAAGTTTCCTTTTTGAGCATCATTGTAACGTTCCGGTGGAGTCCAAAAGTCTGAGTTACCAAGAACTGTTTTCATCATTCAGGTCAAAACCATCAAAATGTTTAGCTCTTTGAGAAATGCTCGTATGAAATTGAAATATATCTGAATATCTTGTTCAAATTGTTTCATTTCATTGTTTCAAATATTTCATTCAGATATGAACACATGCATGCTCCTATTACACAGCATGAATTGTTCTGGTCTTTTAACAACTAATACAGATATAGACTAAATCAATATGGTCCTCTATGTGTTATTGTCACTGCTGCTAGTGCTTTAAATGATGTAGTGTTGTTTGAGAAATATCATTTAACTAAAATGTTTTATTAGTTTTTGATAAATAGTGATAATGGACCCCGCTGTATGTTAGAGATTGTAAAACAAAACAATGGCTGAAGGAAAACAGCTTACACGCAGCAGATAATATTTATACGGTTGCTGCCTGGAACTGCACGCTATCATGCGATTAAGTCACATCATTCAGTGGCAAAGGGTAATAGAAACACAGACCGGCTGCTCGTCTGACATCCTCAGTCTCCTCGTCATAAATAAC
The DNA here is from genome assembly GCA_034670385.1 of Hoplostethus mediterraneus. Taxonomy (NCBI): domain Eukaryota; kingdom Metazoa; phylum Chordata; class Actinopteri; order Trachichthyiformes; family Trachichthyidae; genus Hoplostethus; species Hoplostethus mediterraneus. Next base: position 761,326 of record JAXDDW010000146.1, read on the forward strand.
CGGGCAGAAAACGCGTAAGCATCTGGTTTGGAATACATAACCATAAGAGACGAAACACAAGGAGCAAAACAGTGGCCTAGATACTGTAGCAGGTAGCGCGAGGGGGAGGGACGCGCGCACACACACACACACACACACGCACACACGCACACACACATGCACACACACACACACACACACACACACTTGATACCATCGGTCTCAGCGACTCAGATGTAACCTGGGACTTTTGCATATCGATGCAAATCGGAGTGGCGGTATCTGCAGCCGAGGTTGTGAAGACTGACGGCTCACCGCCAAGTTCATCATCCCAAAGCTGATCGCGATAAAGAGGACAAAAACGAGGAGGGGTGGGGGGGGGGGGGATGGCGCCACTGATGGGGATCTCTTCCCCCCCCCCGCCCCATTTTCATAAGGGAAAAACAGATTGTTATCGCGGCCGATTGGCTCTGCTTACTGGAGCTCGCCCTTGATCTGTATTATGGAGATTTGTTCCCCATCCAGAGATAGATGGAGTCAGAAGACTGATAATGTTGGAGTCCATGGCAGAAGAAAGGGTTAGCGAATGCTGTTAGCTGCAATGAGTTAATAGGCAACAATGCTACCGTTAGTTTACATGAAATATGTCATGAATGCGTTTCTTCATTTTGCATTGTTTTCTATGCAGCATGAAAATACTATACTACTTTTCTCAGAATGGCTTTACAACAGCAAGACATAAAGACATAATGCGTAACTAACCCTAAAACCCTTTATTTAACGTTTATTAATCCAGGTTAATCCCAGTGAGATCAGGATTCTCTTTCCTAAATCACTCCTGTGCAATCCGGGTCATGGGTTTGAATCTCAGCCCCGGTCCTTTCTGTGTGGAGTTTGCATGTCCTTCCTGTGTTCGCGTGGGTTTCCTCTGGTTTCGTATCTAAAGACACGCGGGTGAATTGGAGACTCTGAATTGCCCATAGGCTTTGTGAGTGTGTTTGCCCTGTGATGGACTATCCACGCCCAATGCATGCTGGGATAGGCCGTGACCCTGAATAGGAAGAAGTGGCTGTGGAAAGTGAATGAATGAATAAATAAGAGATAAAAGTGAGGGGAAGAAAGGCGGTGATAAGGGGGGAGGAAGAGAGAGAAACTAGAAACAGTCCCACAGTCTTAAAACTATCAATTTCCATTAGATCCATCTTCAGCCATAACAGCTGCTTTTAACACTCTAAGAGGAACCAGTTTTAAAATTCACATGTTTCTCTACTCCATGCAGAGAGAGCTGGAGGCAACATAAAGAATTGTATTGAATGGGAAATTGATGGTAAGAGAAAAATACTGCTATTAGCTGTGATGGGTGCGGGAAGAAATGTCGAGTTTGAATGGGGAATTAATATCCAGCACCAGTCTGTCAGACTCCTAAAGCCTACTGCTGAAGTCTACTGGATAGAAGTGGAGGCAAGTTCGCTGGGGGGATGTTGAACGGCATTCTGGGAAATGTAGGACAAGGCGCGCTGAGGGAAAAGGTAAATTACAACGCTGCATTAAACACCACAGATTGTTGATATGTAGCTGTAAGATGGTTTAGCAGGTTTGATGCAGAAGCAATTTACAACCGGCGAGTTTCTGATCCAATTTACGGATTTGCAAAACATTTTTTCTAATGGATGTGATTTAAAATGGAGCAAAAACAAAAAAGTGCGTCAAAACATATTAAAACTTCTAAAAATACTCAAAAAAAGTACTAACTAATTGCAATTAGTTTCTTCTCCTCACAGTCTTACTGCAGTAGAGGGCACTCCTTTTTTTTTTTTTTTTTACTGTAGAAGAGAAACCTCATGGCACAGTGGGGAAGGGGCACAGTCAGCTGTATGGATTAGGAAGTGGAGGCGGTATATTTTATTGCACAAAAACCCATTATTCAGGGGCCTCCCAGGGTCCACTATGCTGTGGGGGGGGCCTTAATGGCTGCAGAGAGTCACATTAACCAGCCAGTGAGTCACCCGAGTCAAATTCTTTCAACGCATTAAGGCCTGAGTAAAAGCCAACGCCTTTCTTTCTCAGCGGCGTGTTTTTGCGAATGAGCTGCCGGTGCTCTTTTTGAGCACGCCGCCTTGAACCGATCAAAAGACCGTATGCGATATACATGTGACGGGGAATTACTCACATGCACACACACACACACACATAAGAGCAGAGTGGAAGGCACAGATACCATTCTATTCAAATGAGGTTACACAGAGGCTTGTTTGTGTATGACTAATTGTGTGGGTGCACATGCGGTCTTGCCATGTGTTATCAGTCATGCTCTACATTGCAACATGCATAATACATTACTTGTGCTCAGTGGCTCCCTCGTTGTGTAACGCCGACACCGCAAGCCTGACGATTTATCAAAAAAAAACGGTCGCCCCGTTATCTGCGGTACACTCAAACCTTTGGGCAAGGTATGGAAATTCGCCAATTTATCTCTCAGTTTGATGACAGTGGAGAAGAATATCACAGCGTCGACGCGATTGAACTTTCAAGCTCCTGGAGCAGGCCGGTGCAGCCAGACGTGGCCGCTGCACTCCGGGGCCTACCGCAGTTCTTAAATCACAGTTGTCAGATCGTGAAAACAAGTGGGTCAGCAGGGGGATGAATAGCCTCTGGGAGTAAGTGAGTTTTGTTACCCACGTGCCCAAGGAGGGAGGGGGGGGGGTTAGGTTTGACTTTGTGAGTGGAATGATGTATGAGTGGAGAAGAGTAGGAGAGGTGACAGGAGAGGGCACCAGCAACAGCTGATAAATGACAAAAAAAAGATATGTAAAATATGGGAATCAGGGTACTCCTCTTCATGCCTGTTAGTGTTACAGAACTGAAAAACATTACGCTGACAAAAGCAAGCTCAATCTGCATCTTATTGTGAAGGAATAAGAGCGCCCCCCCAGAACGAGAACCGGTGTACGAGACACATTTACAAAAAGGCGTGAGAGAAAGAAAACGAAACTACTTAATATACTACAGGAAGCTCTTCTAAACGGGCGAACAAGCTACCTATTCAGAGATCAACAAAATGACTAATATTTTCGGTGAGAAAAAAAAAGGCTTTAGGCTTTTTAAATCACTACACCTTTTTCTTTGTTTTTCTAAAGGTCTACTTTACAGGATATGACAAATAAGCAAACGACATAATAATGTGAATAAAGTGAATTCTGATAACTGATAAGAAATATGAGATAGTGGGCAAGATCAGAAACAACTACACAAAAGCAAGTCTCTAAAAGTGATTTAAACGACGACGACTGACAATGAACGAACGATTATTGTTAATGGTTATTGTATTATTACTGTGCCGTCCTCTGCTCTACGTACCCACAAGGTAATATGGTTCTACATGGCGGAACACCACATGAGAACGGGTGGCTACACCAGCTGAACATCTCGCTCAACACCAACAATCAATGTACCACTTAACACATTTTGCATAACTGAGTCACGCGCATCGTGTTTTTGAGATCCCGATGTCCCGGCGATAGACGTGTCTCTCCGAGGGATATGAGATCATGCAAAACAGTTTGAATGAATCTTTCACTGTGGTTTTGTGGACATTGCTTGTAGATTTGAATACAGACAGACTCGTCTTTGTTGAAGTGGAGCAACAACAGTAGTCTGCAGCCATGGAGAAAGTTGCCTGCCGTTGAAATGAATATGTTTTTTGTTATCCTGCAGACTGGGCAAGTGAGTCAGCACCATATCCTGCTATTATTGTGTCTGCTCTGCTAATATTATTATTTTTAAAAAGTCTGAAGACTTGTCTGGCTTAATGGGATTTTTGTGCACAGAACACGGAAAAAACACCAAGAGAACATTGAAAAAAAACGTTGACCTTCACCAACTGAAAATCACATCTGCAAGTCATTAATACCTCTATTGAGCCTGGCACACAACTTGGCAGCAGTTTGAATTCATTTATCCTATCCTGCTCAAGCTTTCCCCTTTTGCGACTGTTACTCCGTATCCTCTAATCTCACATGCTGTCATGGAGGACTGTTATTCTGTCGTGGGGTGAAATCTCAAGGGGGTCAAGCAAGGGTGGGAGCCGCTATCTCGCCGGCACACTGCAGGCAGAATCTGGAGATATTCATAGAGATTTACAATGGCTGGGATCCCTAAGATGGATGCAGCCGAGGTTCCCACTGGACAGTCGACACGACAAGAGGCATTCACTCACGAATTCAATTAACTGCACAGAGCCACGCTCGATTGGTCAGAGCTCTGCCCAATCACTATCAGTCTCTGTCAGGCTGCTCCATTGGAGGGACTGCAGCGCACACTGAGCAGACTGCTACAGACAGAATATGTAAAGAATACCTTTAATATCCAATCCTGCGTTTCATAGATGTCATTTTTTACTACGCAGAAGGGGATATTGTGTCTTAGTTCAGTGTTGTCGTTTTTCGTTGTAACTTCCGTTTGGACACAAATTGATCTGAAAAACTCCTTGCACTGAAAAACTCACCAAATGATCTGAATATCTTGTTCACACAGCATTTGTTTTTCTCAGATTGTTGTCACACCATATTTTTCATTCAGATATTAACACATGTATGCTCCTATTACACTTTTCTGGTCTTTTAACAACTAATACCAGATATTAACTAAATTAATATGGTCCTCTATGTGTTCTTGTTGCTGCTGCTAGTGCTTTAACTTTGAAAGGACTTCTGTTGAAAAATATTTCAAATTATTAATTCAATATTTTTTGAAAATTATGTAATCTTGTTTGACTAAAAAAATTTGCTCTCGTTTTTGATAAATGATGAAACAAAAGTGTTGTTGGTAGTGGACTCTGGACATTTGGACCCCACTGTATGTCATGGAGGTTAGCATGTGGACACCTCCCATCACCACAACCGCTCTAACACTGATAACTCCCCTGAAGTGTGTCTTTAAGATTTAGTTGAAGAGTTTTTCTTCATCTAGTTTTTGCTTTCCTCTAGTTTCAGCCCTCTGTGTGTTCTTTCTTTTGAAATCAACATAAGACTAGCATTCATAAAATATTCTTCTTCTGTGCAACTTGGACAGTAAGAGCTTATCAAGGGCAATGCAACATTACCATATGTCTGTATCTTACTGTGGAATCACAAAGCAAGACTGACAATACAGACATCCTGCTGGCTCTTCTCACCTCTGAGGGGTGATGCTCCTTGGGTGGTCACTCCTAATTGTCTTTGAAGCTAAGTAAACATTGCTACCAACAAAGTGTACAGAGTGGCTTTGACATCAAAGCTGCTGTCCCACAGACAGAGTGGTCGTGGTGAGATTGATGCCTCTCTGCTTTGTTTAAAAGCATCAGCACTATGCCAGTGGGCTTTGATTCCATGGTGATCCCGTGTGCTTGATGTTCCATAGTTTTTGGGTCGGATCACAGAGGAGCTGGCGTGGCCCCCTTTCAAAATGAAATCAGCACACCGCACTGAAGCATCAAAATCTGCTCGTTTTCAGATGCAGACTTCTAACTCAGTGTTTCATCTTAACGGGGCAATAAGTACAATTTTTACTGCCTCATATCACAAAATGATCTGCAGGGGGTTCATAGGATTGTTGATCAATACTACAATAATTGGCCAGCTGCTGATCCAGCTGCTGATCACAACAACCAATATCACAAAATAGTTTGTACCATCATGTACCCATGCACTTGTGTAGGAGCAGACAAGTTCTATTGGTGTTGTTGCAATTCCTACTGGTTACTGATAGAGGACGAAAAAGGTCATAGATTACATACTGCCCCTTTAACAATGAGAAATTAGTCCTTTGTAGACTTTTGTGCTTGTTTTGTATGAAATACATCTCTGTAACTCACCTCATTGAAGTCACAGTACCTGAACATTGACATACATTGCAACCACTGGGAGATACTGTATTGTGGCTGCACAATAATGCAATTTGAAACACAATGAAGCCTGTCATTGGAAAGGAAATGTGGGGTTGAGAGTGAGTGAGCTGCAGAGTCTAGTATTTCATGTCACTTTGCCAGGTACAAGTGTTACCTCTACAGAATGAAATGAGGTTGAGTTTTGCTCTATAATAATAGATTATTCGATTTTTCTTCATCGACGCCAAAGTCCATTGCAGTCAGAAATCCTCCCCTCCCTGTCACGACGGTGTTGATTTAGACACCTGTTCCATTTGGCATATGTAAGCTGTGAACACTCTACTTGGTGACCTGGGCCATTTAATACTTGCTCAATATCTTAAAATAAAGCTGCCTGTGCAGATTACCTTGGAAGATTACCTTGGAAAGATGCCTGGTGGGGGTTGCTGCTCGCGGAAAGGCCTCAGGCAAGAGATTAGAGAGGCAGAACGCAATGGCACTTAGTGCTGCCAGATAATGTCCCGGCAAGTTGTATCTTCACGCTAATTGATGAAGTGTTTTTTCTTTGAATCCTAGTTTTTTTTGTAATTGGGTGTCCTCTTGGGGCCCTCTTACAATTTGTGACTTCTGGAGGTGTCAGGTTTTCAAAGCGACCCAAAAATATCAATAGCAATTAGCAGACCCACAGAAGCTCCCAATAATAAGTCGTTCTCTATGGGCACCTAGACATCAGATTACCTCTAAAGGGCTGGTAGCCCTAAAAGGCCCCTAAAGGCCTGGGCCTACAATTAACGAATGATCACAGTTGACATATTTACCTTACCATACGCTGAAATGCTAAACATCCGTTATGATCAAGAACTGCCTTTTCATTTCCTGTCTTGAATCTTGGCCCTCAGGCTGACAGTAGCACGCAGTGTCAAGCTCAAAAATCTAGGTATTGGCAAAGAAAGAAAGAAAATATTGATGTTCTATTAAACACAAGACTGACCCTGGACGACCAACTGTCGTTCTCGGCAAACATCGCATCAGTGACTCGCTCCTGCAGATTCCTCCTCTACAACATGAGGAGGATTCGCCCCTTCGTCACTGATGAGACGGCGCAGGTGCTCATCCAGACTCTTGTCATCTCCCTGCCTGGACTACTGCAACTCCCTCCTTGCTGGTGCAACGGTGTCCGCCATCAGACCTCTGGAGCTTTTTCAGAAAGCTGCAGCTCGTCTTGTGTTCAACCGCTCCAGGTTCCTCCCACACAACTACCCTTCACCGTTCTCCACACTGGCTCCCTGTAGCAGCTCACATCCAGTTCAAGACCCTGGTGCTAGCCTATAGGGCAGGCTATCGTCAAGCCTTACACCCCATTTCGCCGCCGACCATTTCGCTCTGCTGCCTCGAGGTAACTGGTTGCCCCGTCCCTCAGAGGCCCCTGGGGGCCGATCTACACGGTCACAGGTCTTCTCTGTCCTGACCCCACGGTGGTGGAATGAACTCCCCACTGATGTCAGGACAGCTGAGTTGCTGCCCATCTTTCGCCGCAGGCTGAAAAACCAACCTCTTCAAGAAACACTACCCTGACCCTTCCTCTTCAAGAAACACTACCCTGACCCTTCCTCTTCAAGAAACACTACCCTGACCCTTCCTCTTATCCTTGCCTATTAATCTTCACTTATTTGTCTCATTTGTTTAAATAAAAAGTAAGGAGATAACTTTTACCACTTTTACCTCAGCATTTCTGGTGACTAGTAGTTCTCTTGCCTATCTACGTTGAATGCACTTATTGTAAGTTGCTTTGATAGTATATTTTATATAGTATAGTATATTTTATATTTTATTGTATATTGCTTTGATATATTTGATAGTCAAGGATAACAAAATCATACTGCTGAAAGTAAAATGTAATAGATTTTTTTGAGTTCTGTAAATTTGGGTTTTTGGGGCATTTTATCTCTGTGGCTTCTCCTGTAATTTCAATCTGCCTGCAATGAAGTTGAAATCTTTCAAACAATTACCTCTCACTGCCATTTGGCTACTGAAAGCTTCACGTGTAGAGTTCCATGAAATGTGGTGATTCAGTGTGGAAAATAGGAGGATATCTCTGAATTATGCACAATTTCCTCCAGAGAAAACCCATACATTAAGTCTCACGTGTTCACAATGAGCCTCACCCTTTCTGCCTAACATTACACAATCTGCACACGGATTCATTTACAGATTTATGAGGGCAGGTATGGCCGATGAGACCTAGTCTTTACAAGACTGACTGACAGGGGAAACAATGAAATCACAGTTATGCCAACAGCATGCGATCACTCATACTTATGGACTACAACGGTGTCACTATTTGACACCCCTCAACCCTTTTAAATCTGTTACAATTGTGACCTTCTCTTGATCCCATACAGTCTCATGTTTTTGCCATTGGGCGTGGGATTTTCTTCTTTTTTTTTTTTAGTCTATGCTTGTTACCCAATAAAAAAATCCAGGGATAAGTTGATTTCTTTCATTTAGTCCTAATGAAATTAAAACAACTCAATAAAGGCTTGGTTTGTAGATGTTCCCGGTAGTTAAGGTGAGCCTCGGTAACCACGCTACGATACTGGTCTTTTGTTCAAACCACCATCACCCATCCATCCCCATGTCTACCACTCTGTCCACTCCACCAGCTCCCTCCAAATCCATTTCCCTCACTGCCTCCACAGGGCCGGGCGTGATTGATGGGGCTAGGGACACCCTCATGCTGCTGTGTACCTAATCACAGAGTATAGACTCGCCGTAACGCTCCATTAAGGGCCTGCAGCAGCGCGGTGTAATGGTTAGGCAAATGGGCCGAGGAAGGGAAGGTCACCGGTTCAAATTCCCGTGGGGGGCTCACCGGTGCCTTGTCTCAGCTCCGTGTTCAGTTGCAGAAATGAATTGTGACATTCGCTGCGTAATACTTGAGCGCGTGAAGAAAGCTCAAATGTTACAGAGCATATTCTTCTGCGAACCAATATTGTTACAAACTGCGTTCAGACAAATGGGACCTTCTGCCAATGCTGAAGTACTACAAGAGAAGCAACCAAGAAGTCAAATTTGCTGTTGATACAATCTGGTAATGAGCTTGTCAGTCATCAGAGGAGCTTCTGTTTACTTCCAGGATGAGAAAATGTAGAAGGTTAAGAGTGTCAATGCTAGGTTTACTGTGCCTGTGAATAATTACCTTCTCTGGATAGCAGTGAAATACTGCGAAAGACCGTCAGAGAAATACTAGCGTGATGCAGAAGGCGGCATTCTGACTTCCCATCAGGAGGATGAGCCTGAGAGATGAGTACGAGTCACTTTTGAGGCAACAAATTGGATTGCTTGTTGGCCCTGTGAGTGATGAGATAATTAAAGTGGAAGCGTATGGAGAAAGAAGTCAGACACTGCTCTATTTATTTGTCCTGTATTGACTATATCTCCTCTCACTTCACTGACCTGAGTAATCACTGGCTTCCCGCTGAAGGAAACAATAAGAGGGGAGGATAGAGCGCTAATGGACATTGTCAAATTTTGAATTCAGACTCCAAGATCTGAACCTGAAAACAATAAAATAATTGGGGGAAAACCGCAACTTCGCAGTGTTAATATCTCTAGGCAGAGTTGTCTGATACTGTAGCACTCGAGGTGGGGAAATAATATCGCTCTTCTCAAATTAGAATGGCTCGTGCTGTTCTGCAGGAAACCCTGTACTCAACCATCGCGGTGAGAAATACTGAACATTTTAGGTCCACAAACTTCTATCTAATGATATGAAACTTCCATCCTTAGGGACCAAATTAAACAGAATTAACAAAACCCAAGTTTGGCTCTGCCTTGCATTACCCGCCCCAAAAGCTTGACAATACTGGTCATTAATAGCACTAATTAGCTAATTACGAGTGCAGGGGACTGGAACAAATAAAGCAAACAACTGCCTCCGCCGGGGACTGAGTCTGAGAGGCAGCCTTATCGAGAGCCCCCGGATTTATGCTCCGTGGCTAGCTAGGTAGGTGGGTAATTCAAGCCCCGGCCTTGTGACAGGTGCTGGAGGGGAAGGTGGGGAGGGGAGGGTTTGGAAAAGAAGGAACACCGTGAAATGTGGTGAGGCCGCACGGTGAGCATGCCGAGACGGATTAAAGCTTAGTTTGGGAGTGGGAAGTGTGCAGTGGGTGTCGAGCCGGGGACCCAGGTGGCGCCTGAGGAGAGTACAGCATGTCTGTGTGTGCTTTTTCTCTCGACTAGCCACAGCTTATGCGCTGCCTGGCAAGAGGGAACGCGGTGAACCCATGGCAGAAAACAATTACAGTCTGTTCAATTGAGGCTGTATTTGCATGAGCAACAGCACCCACTCTGCTCTGTCCTTACCGTGCCGGAAGAGGCAGTTATACAAAGAATCACTGGAGGTAATGATTGACTAGGATTGTGACAGATTTGTGTGTGTGTGTGTGTGTGTGTGTGTGTGTGTGTGTGTGTGTGTGTGTGAGAGAGAGAGAGAGAGAATTTGTCTCTCTGTATCGTTTTTGTTCTTTGTTTCACACTGTTATCAAAGGCATTATCTCCTCATGCAAAGTGATTTTTGGACCAATTTGGGGAAGTGACTTCAACAACAACAACAACAACAACTCTAAAACATCCTCACCTGTGTGTGTGTGTGTGTGTGTGTGTGTGTGTGTGTGTGTGTGTGTGTGTGTGTGTGTGTGTGTGAATGTCTACTCTTGTTTTTCTATCCTTGTGAGTTTTAAACCTTCAGAGTGAGCACGGTTTTGCAAAATGAGGACAAATGTATGTGTGTGTGAGTGAATTGTTGATGATGATGATGTACATATGAACCACCAGTGGGGTGGAGTCTCCCTCTCTCTCACACACACACACACACACACACACACACACACACACACACACAAACACACATTCACATGTTTGATAGCCACATCGAGATCATCTAGATCATCTAATAGGAGAGTCCTGCAGGTGTCGCTGATTTCATATCAGGTGGCTGACGAAAAACCTGTCTGTGAAAAACAGTGGATTGCTCCCCGTGACTGTTCTGACCTGACGAAGTCCAAGCATCCCACTTGAGCCTGAATGGACGAATTAGAGCTTGACAATTTTTTACTGTTGAATAATGTTCCTCATTCATCCGGAACAGAACATTGCCCTGGCATAGGAGTACTGTGGAAGAATTTACGTATGTTACCTTAGGTATCTTGATTTGTTTACTGTTATCCCCTATATTTATTATCCCCTATATGTCTTTAGATGCTGCTCTTTCTTAGGCCTTAGCATGTTGAGTCACACAGGGTGAGGCGCCGAGGTGTCTGGGTGCATGTCTTGTCAATAGTCGCATATCATATGCTGGGAGGACAGGATGTGCCTAATCTAGATGAAGGGAGAACGACTAGTGCCTGGCATTGCAGGCCACAGGTCAGGTCAGATCCTAACACAGACTCCCAAGAACCGGTACTATCCGGAAAGCCTCCCCCATTACTTTTTAGCTCTGTGTACCCAGATATATGCTCCGTCTAACCTTGTGACCTCACTAGGTGCGTCAATGCTTTTAGTCCTTCCCCTAGTAGATAGCGCTTTTGCATATTCATCCCTTTATTGTCTCCTTTAACTATATAAACTTTGCCCTGAGGCTTCTATGGCAGAGATCCGTATGCTTTACCCATGTGTGCGTATCTCTCCTGAGCGCTCAGTATTGTATTATATAGGATTGTATTGTATTGTATTGTATTGTCTTCTGTGTGCTAATAAATGTGCTCATGTAATTCATGATTGATTTAAAAGGACTTCTGTCTCGATCTAAGTTTATTTCAACAAGTACTTTTACTGTCAAAGAGGTGAAAGAGACCCTTTCTATATAAAAGTACAGGGAGTAATTGTTTGCCTTTTCAAAAGATGCGTCTATGGTTTTACAGAGGTACAAAGTGGAGCCCACTTGCATGCATTCGAGTACGAATGCAACAAGGACTGGCAAAGAGTGGAGAAAAGATGGACGGGTATTTTGCGTAAGCGGTCAGCCCAAAATCCTTGGCAAGATAACGACGCAATTGAGAATGATTATAGCTTACGAGGGAAATAATTATTAAAAGAAGAAAGAAAGAACATGTCTTAAAACACAGCACTATTCTTTTTCATGTCAGCCTTGTGCTTATTGGATTTCTATCTTGATGGTTTGGGTTGAATTCTAGACATGTGGTGTCCCTGGTTTTTGAATGAAACGCTACCATATTAGTATCATGCTTCTCAGTGTAAAATGAGGGTTTAATAGCTAAGCATGTTCCCAGTAGTGCAGATACAGTATAGCAGAGTACTGCATATGTCTCCGAAGTGCATTTTTAGAATCAACAATGAAAACAAATCGCAGACTAAAGAGACGTCTTCGCCTGAATATACCCGTGCTGCTCTAGTTTTCAGAATAAAATGCATGTTTGTAAGGGTAGTATCTTGTAAGCAACATATTGCATTAACAGAACTCTTTGAATGTTTTGGAGTGAAGTAAAGCCAACATTGGGATTCAATTTAGGCCACAGTGAGCAGTTTTCTGGTGGTGCATTTCTCATGGTTATCTTTTACTTGATTATTCCTTTTTATGTGTGTTTAGCAGACTCCAACGTGGCCTTGTAAACATGTTGGGTAACTTTTCCTACAGAACACTGAAAATTAAAATAAGGCAATCATTTACCAATTTATTCTCATTGCTGTGTGTATCCATTTAAATGTAGTGCTATTAATAATACATCTGGGTATTATTTAGAAATAATCTATTCCACTAAAACAACACAAGGTTGATGTGACATTTTATGCCTTGTGGCCTACATCTGTCTTTCATGATAAACAAGACCTTTTTTTTTTTATCCTTAATCCTTAATAACACATATTTTCAAATGTATAAGCAAGGTTCACCGTGCTCCTCCATCTAGCTCAGAGGAAATTGAATCAGTTCTTTTAATTCAATTTCGGGAGCTCTCGAGGTCGACAGAGAAGGATACTATCTCCGTGGCACGCAGTCTACGTATTTCATTCCGCAGCATGGCGTAATGAAGTTAGAATCACAGTATGCGACCCGTGCAGTTTTCCGGTTTGAAACAGTTTGAGCCGCTTTGGGAACTCAATCCCTCCGCGGATATGTTACTATCGGCACCGGCCAAACTTGACAAATGAAATGTTCATAATAGTATAACAGTATAGTATAATAACTCCTTCATATCTACATCTGTATATTATATAAAAAAAAAAAAGATGAGACCTACTTATTTTGCCATTTTGAATTTCAAAGTAAAAGCAAATTAGGATTTTTATTAATAAGACCTACCTTTTTTGGGGGGAAATTAATGATGTTGTGATAATTGGACACATGTATGTAATGTACAAATTTGGTGTACATATTAGAACCACATTGTCCTTGTGGAAAGAAGACATAAGTACATAAGACAACTGAAGCGATTAAGCCAAGTCAAGACAAGGATCTCCGGGAAGCATGTGGATCGATCCGCTTTCTCAAATTCCTACTTTTACCAGGTGCACTACAAAACACAGCAATACCATTTTAACTAGAGCACGGAAGCGTCAACTTACCCACAGTGCAGTTGGTGGTGAAGCGAGGCTCGATGGTGGCCGTGGTATCCTGGGGGGTCCGCTGGTCGTAGCTGGCCGAGATCCGAAAGGGCGATCCCCCGTGGGTCCCAAGGGTGAGGTGGACCACCGCCCAGCTGCCAAGGAGAGAGAGCAGGAGTAGGGTCAGTGCCAGGAGAAGATGCCTGGGCTGACAGGGGCACACGCAGCCGCGGTAGAGGTTGGGGGTCAGGGTGGGTCGGGCCTCCTCAGCCTGGGCCCCCACAGACTCAGGGGAAGGGGTTCCCGGGGCTTCAGTGGAAGCCGACAGGGGGCCCTCCCCGCTCCCCTCCACTTTGGGTGGGTCCCCCTCTTCCTTTGCCTGGTGGTGCATGGCCATCCTTTTGAGCCCACCCCTGGGTCTCTCAGGAAAGTTTAGGGGTGGCCAATTGCCTGCTGGAGCCCCACTTGAGAGCCAACGGCCGGTGGTGGAAGTAAGCCTAGTATTTACAGCTGCAAATTGAGCGTGCAGGCGTGTGTGTTCCAGAGAGGGTAAGGAAGGTGTGGGTTCACACACCTCACACTAAAGGTTCAGTTCTTGTGTGGGAGAGAGCTGCAGTCCTGCCACTAATGCCTTCCCGCCTCAACCACTGCCTGGCTTTGTGTAGTTCAACCATGTCCCTAATTTTATTAAGCAAATTGTGCTGCTTTCTCTTTGGCTCCTCTCTCTCTCTCTCTCCCTCGCTCTCTCTCTGTTATCCCTCCCCCCGTCTCTTGCCCATCCCTTCCCTCCATTCACATATGAGTCATATATATAGTGCATACCTACTTCCCTAATGGGAATGTCATTTCATGAACACGACTCATTCAGTATTACACACACACACACACACACACACAGCAGATTGCGTACACATCGGCACACTCACACACGTACAAAGCCTGACATTGCTCACTTGAATGCACGTACTTAGTAGTAGTATTGCAAATATTAAGTTAGAGTTATAGTAACAGATTCATCATTCCAAAAAATTTATTTTACCACCTGTCACTTCAGCCCGTTGTACAGTACACATCGATTAAATCCGCGCCTCTGTTTCCCAGCCGGCTGACAATGCCCAGTTCCCACACTTTCACACAGGCACCTCGCATTAACAGATCACAAATAAAAACAGAACAAACATAAAAACAGATTCCTCATCTCCATAATTTGTTGTTGGTCCCACTCCGACTCTAAAAAGGCCAGATTGTTGTTTACATAAAACATGAGCTGCATTCCCATTTACTAAATTAACCTCTGGAAATGAAAATGAAACATTCCTGTAATAAAAATGCGTCATTGCCAAGACAGTTGAACCAGTGTAATACATATTCGTTTGTCTTAATATGAAGGCAATCTGTTCCGACTCTTGACCTCCTTTTTCATTTTTACCCCATTTTGTTGCTTGTACATTTCAAATACACGTTTTGGTATTATAAGGTTAAATGTGTCGATGAACCAAATGAAGGGGAAATCATTTCAAACATGTTTTCTTTCATCCTTCTCTGAATGTGTATTCCATATTTCATGTTGATCCTTTGTGTGCATGTATATGTCTGTGTGTGTGTGTGTGTGTGTTTGTGTGGTTGGCGTGCTCTGTTAAAATGGTTGCATCCTGATGTGCATCAAGCGTGTACAAACAAATTCAAACTATAATTATCAAAAGATCACACTTCCAAAGCGACCAGTCCACTGAATGGACATAACAAGCAAAACAATGCAGCAGTAGAAATGCGGATTGTCTCTGTTGGGTGAAAATGTCAGCATTTAAAAAAAAGGGACTTGGAAAAACAGCCTCGCTTTTAGCCGGGTGACAATTCATGTTTGACATTATCAAGATCGCCACATTTTGGAGTTACAAGGTTTTCACGCAACAACAGCAATATTCTCTATTGACTGCTGGTTGGAATTTCCTTGTCAATGCATCAGTGTCAAATCAGGAATTTCATCATGTTTCAGTGTACTGGACTGTTTCATGTTGACCTCCGCGGGGTTGCTTGACACGCTTCATTCCAAACTGAGATTTAACAAAACCTCTTATGAAATGATCAATAGCATCAAATAATAAAAAAAACGAGTACTTTCTAAAAGGTAACCTGAAGGTAACCCGAGCCACTAGTAATGATTTTATTTTCCAAAATATAGTGCTCTAAACGCACCTCTGGATTCGGATACTAAAAAGAGCACTGGGAGACAGAAAACTGCTGGCAGCAGCTTCAAGGTTTATTTTGTGCTTTTGTTTTGGTAGAATCGTGCTAGTAAGAGTACAACTCACACAGATGCATGCATGCACACACACACACACACACACAACCTTTCCTAACGCACAAACAGGCTGTGAGGTTTCCTGATTTCCCCACTGTCTGTGCTCTGACTCAACAGGCCTCACATTGCTACCCATCTCTGTTTCCTTTCCTATTTTTTGTCTTGAATTTTCCTCTCCTCCAGCTCCTCTTCTTGCACCTCTCTCACCCCTTCCCAGCGCCCCCTTTCACTCCTCCTCCTCCTCCTCCTCATCCTCTCTCTTCATCCATCCAGAGTGTAGAGAAGGTGTTGACCAGATGGGAAGTGATATTATATACATGGTTAGAAAGGGGCTTTTGCGGTGTGGGACCTGCTCCCTGCCATATCCCATAATAGAAAGGAAATGAAGCTCTAGATAAGGACTGCCACTGTCTCCTTGATAACCTTGAAATGATTTGCTGGCTGAGTAATAAACACATGGTGTTGCAGAACCCCATCGCCACCTCAGCTGAGGGCCAATTGAGAAAAGGCCTTTCTGTTGACTGAGTAATCGGCACGATCCAGTCCCAGGGAATGTAATTGTGCAGCTCTATCGTCGTCCCCTTGTGTGTTACATGCATGCTTCATGCGCTGTAGTAGTTTGTTATCTACAGCGCTGGAAATGAATAAAACATGCCGTCATGATGAAAATAAAAAATCAACATTGTGTTTTGCCTTGAGCTACAACAGAAAAAAATCCATTATTAACACAATACACTCTTAAACCTTCCATTTAGGTATTTGACCACAAAACAGCAACGTTTACACACAAAAGAAAGATGAGTGTTATTGTTGTTGAGCATCGCCAGGAAGAAAATCAGAGAACTGTACCGCGTTCAACACAAATCAATTTGAACTTGATCACTGTCTGTTCCCAATGTAAACTGCCATATTGTGCCGCGGTGACGATACAAGAGTCTCCGGGGCTACTCAATGATTTTTTATGTCTTATCACGTCATGTCTACGCCGGCGCTCACAGAAAATGATTAACTGAGCAGCAAGATCAGAGCTGCCGGAGCACATCACTCACACGTTTAAATGGAATTAATAGGGTGCCACGGGAGGCTCGGCGGTCCTAAATATAAATAAATCAAATAAAAACGAATTGATGAAAACACCTCATGAATTATGTGCACGTGACTAATCCGAACAGGGATGATAATAACTCTCATTCTGGCTTGGGGTAAACTGACCCTTGCTCGGTTTGGTGAAAGCCTCCGTCTTCGCCATAGCAAAAGCAAAACAAAACAAAACAGGACGGGCCAACTAATCTTTGCTGCCAATTGATCATGCTCATTTCATAATGCTATTCATTTCTGCTTCCCTCGCTGCTCTGTTCTGGCTAATGTAGCCCTTTTCATTTTCATTTGGTGGTGGTGATGTGTGTGTGTCTGTGAGAGGATGTAGGATGCTTAAATCCTAACCGAATTAAGGCTCATTTATTTTGTGGTGTCTGGTTTGCATTAGCTGTGAGTCGTATCCATCATAGAGACACGATACATGAAGACCTGTGTTACATAGTCTTTTTCAAAGTGGTGATGTTTCCCTAATGCTGTGAGCCCTTGCACACGGAAACAAAATGTTATCTTTGTTCTGTGTGTGTGTGTCTGTAACAGTCTGTATGAAAAGCTAATTTTCACTACTGGGAAGACGGTTTCTCTTCTTTGAAATAGACTTGGTTGTGCTGCAGCAGCACAAATTGTAGTCGTTCAGAAAGTAACTACCCCCCTTGACTTTTTGCATATTTTTCCAGTGCACAAAAATGCCTTCAAATGCATTTATTTGACAGTTTTATTTAAAGTACATTTAAAGTACTGTGTCCTCAAAGTGTAGATGAATAAACTTAAAGATTTCTGAAAAAAGTATTCAGCCCCTTTGATCAACAGTGTTAGTTTGCCTTGTGGATTTATATTTTTTCAGCATTTTATGTTGTTTGGCCAAGTTTTTCTTGTTCAACATTGTTCGTGATGTTCATATTCTTTTTTCTAAGAAATCTGACATCACGTCTCTTCTTTCATTTACCCGCAAGAAAGTCCAGTTCCCAGGGCTTCACAAAGAGTCACCACGCTCCCACAAAAGCGGCAGATGATACCTTACAGAGTTTTAACACAATGAGATACAGATCACACACTGAACATCCCATGAGTTAAAAATAGAAGAAAATGTGTTTAAGGCCAAGGGGTTTGGGTTGTGACTGCAACTATTCCCATCATAAACACATGAACACTACTGTACTGGCTAAAATAACTCTGTACAGTGGCTTTTTCTAGGAAAGTGAAACTAAAACAATACGAGTCACAGTAACCAACGTATACATTAACCGTGTTAACGGATTTAACAGCAACAGCATCAACAAACGTCAAAGTGTACTGTCACCATGTCTCTCTCCTTAATAGCCACACAACCCGCTGATGCTGTGAGAAAATGCTTTGGTACCTATAATGTGCCACGGTATCAACAAAGTACAGCATATGGCATCAACAAAGCCATTAGCCCCACATCCTCAAGCCTAAGTGCATGAAATGGAAAAGGTTTTCAATCACGCCCCGAGTCCAAACACCCTGTTGAATGTGTCGGCGGTAAAAACCAAAGGGGCGGGAGGATACAGCACGGAGAGAATTGGCTTTGCATGGTAATGGCGTTTTTAGCCCCTCAGAGACCCCTCCACAAGGCTTCGATCACAGCATTTGCGGCTGGTTTACTTTGAAGTGTTTTTTTTTTTTTTTTCATAGGGGAAAGATGAAATTGATTGGAAATGATGCAGCGTATGGCAGGGAGGTTAAGAAATTCAGGTTGGGGGGCGGGGGGGGAGGAAGGGAGAGATTGGGTTTTGCTGGTGTGATTGTTGCTGGATCAGGTTCTCTACTTAAGCCGCATTGATTTTGACTGTCAAATGGCGTAGTGCACAACAAGCGTAGGCCGATACGTCAGGAAAAAAAAAGGTAGATTAGATCGAACGGCCTGACACAGCCCGGGCTGAACGCCACTTCCCCCGAACTAAATGGGACGCATTTGAATGCTATCTGTCGAGTGGGAAATCTGCTTTGCTATCGTTCGGTTTAGAAAGGTTGGAGAGACGAGGCAAGCTAACGATGCGGGGGTAACTGATATGGTACTGAGGACATGTTTTTTGGCAAAACTCTGGGCTTGTTGAGATGAAGTGGATTCGATGGGCTTTTTGTCACGCTGGTCCAAACTCAATTTTCCCACTCAATTGGTGAATTCACCATTCACAACGTTGAGTGAAGATTACATCGTTTACCGTGCTCACACTACCAATTCATTATCCCTCACAGACAATATTATCAGAGAGACTTTTTGATGGCAGTTGGTGAACACAAACACTGGGAGAGCGCGGCTCGGGTTGACGATAATCTCGACACTTTTATACCGTTTCACAAGCTAAAATTTGGAATTGCACTCGAGGCGAGAGCGAGCCATTGTATTCGGAGCCGAGTCACAACTGAATACAATTTTCTTGCAAGCAAATTATTTCTGTGATTGAAAAATGAACAAATCTGCCAAGAGCGAATTCACTGTGTACTGTTACAGACGATGAAAGGAAATCAACCCGAGTGAACAAAGAAAGACAAAAAAGTGGTGCAAGTAAGCCCACCAAGGATTCATGTCATGGACAGAAAAAGTGCGAGGAAAAAACATTTTGCCCTGTATTCCCCTCTCCAGTCAGTCCTGAAAAAAACAGTCACAGGAAATTTATACAGTAGTCTGGCTTGAAATAAAAGAGTGAGGAGATGGGAAGAAGCCGAGGAAAGCGGGTGGAGATGAATGGGCTTAGCTTCCTTTGAGCTCGGCTCTGACCTCGATTTCTCGTGTCACGACTGACAAAATCTCTTAAAACACAAGCCCGTCATTCCCGCCCTTCAGACTCAAGGAGACGGATTCACACCACTCGGCTGCATCAGGATTTTCACTGTCTAACAACTGTTTGGATTTGATTTGAGGAATTGTACTGTGTAAGATATGTGGTGTAAAATACAAGTCGGACGAGATTCCCGTGTCCTAGACTCCCCTTAGTGTGATGTCTTTTGGTATGGACTGTCACCGTTCATGGTTGAGTGGCCCATGATACGACACACTTTGCCTTCCCAGTGTTTAAATGGAAAATTGAGTATTGAGTATCACACTTCATCATTTGTGATAAAATACATAATTGCCCCCTCCCAACCTTAATTTCACTCCTTTGACTTCATTGATACAAATGGTTCCATAAGTGTTGTGGTAGAATCTATTTTCAAGCTACGATGAACACCACAGCCACAAAGTCAGACAACGTAGAGCAGTTCATCCGTCACGCGCTTTGTAGCGCGTACACTGGCAATGCCTCGGATATTTTCTACTTGATAAGAGCCAGGTTAAAATAAGAGATCGTGACCGGCGCTGTCACACCTGGTTGCTATGTAACCCGTCTCTCCGAGTCTACAAAATGTGTGCAGTCTAAATATAGAGCTGAAACGATGTAATAAGTAACGTCCGATTGTTTTAATTCCTCCCTGTAGTGGTTAGGTGTTATTTCAACCCGCATCGAGTCAGACAGAACTACAATGATAGCAGTGACAATTTCATTAAAGCACTTCAAGGGCAACGCGGTAGACAAACAAGAATGTGTTCTAGCTTAAAAATGGCGTCAAGATAAGAGATGACACGACTGTCACAAAGGTGAGTGTGTGTAAGTGCATTCGTATTACGTGTGTATGAGCTACTTTACACGGCTGTTGTGTGGCTTGTGTTGTCTGTGTGTGTGTGCGTGCATGTAGGTGTGTGCGTGTGTGTAAATGTGACGTTCTTGTAATAACCACTTACGCAAGGAAGTGGTATCAAGTCTCCAACTTCTTGCTCACGAAATGATTAAAGATCAAGATGAATAAGAAAAATGGGCTTGCCATTTGCTCGGTTATGAATGGAAGGGATAGTAAGAAAATTAAGAAAGCCAAGAGACAAAAAGCTACGACAAGACTAATGAAGACAGATGACATTAGGAAGCATTAGATGTGCACGATGCAGTGCAGTGCATCAAACGTATGACACGTCTACAGTCAAAGTCCGTCCCCATTTCTTTGGGCTTCCTTGTCAAGCGATGTCGTTTTTTGCTAATGGGCTTTGCTAATGGCTTCAATAACCTTTACAACAGGTTTGATGTTCATTACTTCAGAAAGCACTGTAACGAGATGGGGTCCTTGGCATCTATGGTACCGTGGATCGGCTGAGTGGAGCATATTACAATGGGGAAGGGTTTGGTCCAGTCACAGAGTCTTTCGAACGAGATGGCTCCCAACCAGCAGGGGGAGCAATCAAGAGTACATAGTTGTGTTAGCAGTGCTGATGTGTCAGTGTTATGGGGGGGGGGGCTAAGGAGCCTTTGAAACAGGATCCTGCATGATGCCATTCACCCCTGATTGGCAACTTGCTTCAGTTCAGCTCTGTAACATCACTCACCACATCTTCCAGACTTCACTCAAGAAGTAGCCAAGGTTTAGAAAAAAGGTAGCAGTTAATCTCTAAAACAGAAGAACCCCAAAGAGATGAACGAGAACTTTTTTTGAGAAAACTGTTTGATCTTTGTTTTCAGTGTTTTAAAATGAATGAAGTTAACAGGACAATCTACGAAATGCAAATACTGAAATGTTGAAACATTGAGTCCCATGTTGTTTATGCTGTATTTCCAACGTGGAAGCTGTTGAATGCCGTTCTGCTGCACAATAATTGTCCTTTTGGGATGATATAGGCCTTTGGGGTGGTGTTCGCCTCAGGGCTAGAGGAGATGAGCGGTAATGGAGAGACAGACATGGTGAAATGTGCTGTCACCTGGAGGACTGAGGCTAAAACCAGGGGAAAAAAAGCCCAATGAGATAAACAGTGAAGTGGAACAACTCCTGCTTTATATTGATTCCTGGACATTACATCCTAACTGGGAGATCTTTGGAGAAGGGTCTGGTGGTAGCAGGCCTCTATCAGCAGCCCCCTTGGTGCTTGCAGGGTCTGAGGCAAGAGGTGAGGGTAGTAAGGAGAGGTATGTAATTTCTTATCAGACTGAAGGGAATATCTGGCTCTTTTTTTTGAAGAGAAAAGGTGAGAAGGTGAGAAAAGGTAACATCAGCTGGCTAAACAATGTGACTGTATAACGTCTAGCACCCGATAAAGTAAAGTCACAGTGCTAGATGTTATAAAGCTGCACTAAGCAACTTCACACTTTGGCACAATATTCACATTAGCATTGGTACTGTGTCCCTAGTGTCAGCTAAGTTCAGGTGTAATTGTTTTTTCTCATGACAGGTAGCTAGAAAAGTTGTGAAGGTAAAGCTAACATTACCTTTTTCACTGGAGGACCATATTCTTGGAAAAATATTGCATGGAAGAAGTCAGAAAATAGCTTTAGCTTTATTCTTGCAATCAGGCAAGTTAGGTCTTCCACAAGTACTATTATGGTATGGGAAATAATCTGCTATCAAAATCCAAATAGTACTATACATTTCTTAAATGTGTAATACTTTCATGTTCTTGGAATAAAACATTTTATTGTCAGATACTCCCACCGCCAGTAGGTGGCAGTAAACCGGGTCCAGACGAGGGCCCCCAGGAGACAGGTAGTCCTCCTGAGAGTAGGTGGCGGTGTGTGCCATTATCCAACTGGGTGTGTTGGGTACTGCATAGGTCATTTGGAAAGGAGGTTGCTTACCTCTCAGCAGAAACGACAAATTCTTATCGGCTGGTCCATTTGGGCAATAAAGACCATCGTGGTTGTATTGAACTGAGCCCACTGGGAGCGACAGCAGCACGATGGCCTCTGTCATGCCATTGTATCTCTGAGATTACTGCTGGAGCGATCTGGCTATTACTACAGTGGCAGGAGCTAATCACGTAAGACTTGTATGCTTTGGAATGTAATGCATCCGAGCCCCGAAGATGAAAGTCCTCTAGGATGCAGTGAGATGGTGCTGAGATGGAGTGGAGACTGAGAGCAATGGCTGTTAAAGAGCTGTGGCGTTTTAATCATGGTGGGTTTCAGTATATACATAATGTGTCTACAGGCAGTATGTGTAGAAGACATGTACTTTTGCTGACACTGTAAGTGAGGGCTCATTTGTCAGGTTTTAATGTCCCCATATTATGTTTCATCTTCAGATTATTTCCTAGCTGGGCAAAGTAACTATTTTAAGTAAGTAATTATTTTAGTGTGAACGGGCAGTCACTTAGTGGGACTTGGTCTTGTGGCGAAATTGGCTGCCTCTATCACTTCTGTGACATGAACTACATTAGGGACAATAGCCTTTTGGACTGACTTGTTGAGTCAACAGGAAGTAATTATTTGATGCCATTTAATCAAATGAACAAGGATGAGTCTAGCATCACGTTTGGGCAATTTTTTAGTTTTCAAAAAGAAGATAATTAGTATTTTTCCAAGGTAGGCCACAGCAACAATGGGTGTCTGACTTATTAAGGGACTGACATAATAGGATATTATGATATTATAGGATATTACCGTCAAGTCATTAGTTTGTGTAATAAATTGTGAAAGACTGCAGATTAGCTGCGTGACGCTGAAAGACATACAGGTTGAGAGCAGCAGCTCAGTCGACTTGGCGCTAATGATTCCTGCTACCATCCTTGGCTGTCGACATTTACATGTTAGACGCTTATCCGGAGCGACTTACAATAAGCGTGACAGTCGTGTATGTCATATGTCACCGACGCCAAAACAACAAACAGCCGAGGAGTGCAAGTGTCAAAGCCGCGGCGCGCAGACAACACGTGACAAATATCCCTGTCGCCACTAGCATGTATGTGCTAGATGTAGATAACCACGCCAGCCATTTTACGCACCGTTCATCACGTCTCTGCTTTCCCGCTCCGCCGTCTCGCTCGTCATTTACTTTCATTTCCTATATTTTCCCCCTTTATCTCTGGCCCAGTCTGTTTATTGTTTCATACTCTCTGTCACGCTTTCTCTCTCTCTCTCTCTCTGACTCTTTGGGTCTGTATTTCCTCATTCTCATCCATAACAAGATGTCTGTTCTCCATCACACCCCCCCCGCTCCCTCTGCTCCATCAGTGCTGTTCTGTGCCCCCTTCATGTGATCCCTTGACAGGGGTTTCATCTCATTTGCTTTTTTTCCTGTTGTTTTTTGCCTCGCTCTGCTGTTCTGAATAATTCAGAGGTTGTGACTCTGCAATTGCATTGACGTCTAATGATATTGTGCTGATTGAAAGATCACTGTAATCGTGAGGTGGGAATAAAAAAGGCCCGTGGGCGACAAGCAACTGTGCAAACCAGATGGCGACCTTGGTTTTGGGCGGAGGGAAGGGGGTAGCACCTCACCCCGTGTGGAGGGTTCATAGTTTTAAAGGGTAAGTGTGGTGGTCAAGGTAGTTTTGGAAACAGGCTCATATACTATGGTAAGATCCGTGAGACGTGAAAATCCCCTTTGTCAACTTTGTCTCATAATACTAGTCTGTGATACATCAACAGCCCTCTACCCACCCACACTAACACATGCACAAGCACAAGCTCTGTCCTTGTTCTGGTTCTCTCCATCGATGATCTCACACACTTTCCTTCTCCCGACCATGTCATATTAAATTGCGTATCCAATTTAAACAATGCCTCTGCTGTACCCTACATAATAAATAATATTAATAAAAAACGGAAGCCCCTATGTATGTCTCACTTCTGTGATGAAAACATTGCTTCCGAGGCTTAAAATGCAATAATATTATGAAGATGAAAAGTGTGGGGGTGGGGGGGTGGAGATCACATGGCTCCTTGCACTTTTTAATTATGACCCAAATTCAATTACTTTGCAACCTCATACTTTACTGAACCAGAGGAAATTGCTCCGACCAAGTGACAGCGCTTGTGATTAAACCCTGTTCACTTATTCACGTCAAAAATGCTGCTGTTAATGTCACTCAGAATTTCATAGCTTGTGGGGAAAAACGGCGATTGTTGAAGAAAACAGAAAGTAGTTAGCGGCCTCGGCTAATGGACTAGTTTATTATTTCATCTCGATTACACTTGATGGGTTACAGGGTGTGCCGCCAGATCACACCACAGGAGGATGTTAAAAAAATAGATGTGGAAAAAATACACTGCTTTAGACAAAATGTTATTTTTTTCAATATGTGTTTTAGGCGGATAATGAATCAACTTCTGATTAATAATGAAAATGATGCTAACCTTGAGGAAAATTTGTATCCAGTTCAATCCCTACAACTGGTACTTTCCAAATAGCAGAAATTCAGGTTGACATGGTGAGTAGTACACACCTCTTGTACTTGCATTAGTGCAGAGTGAGCTGCTATACTTATACTTACTTAACGTATAAAGAGCTTCTCACTGGTGATATTTAATGTTACTATTTTTTACAGTGCAGATCTGGAGACACTGGAGACATCCCCAACATTCTGCTGGCAACTTGAAACCTGAAAAATAATCTTGTTTTTGCAGGAGGGAATAAAGTCAGTGAAGTCAAGTACTGAATCTCTTCAGCAGTGCAGGAATCGGGCTTCCCTCTTGACATGGACCAGCCTTGGAAGGCACTATAGACCACTAATCAGCCTGCAAGGAGGCTGGAAAACATGAGCACACTGTGGACCAGCAGTGGAGCTAGAATGGCTTCTTACCTGCCTCACAGGCTGCATTTAATGAGATGTTAGGCTATAGCTATAACTTGACAAAAATAATGCACAGAAAAAATACGTACTGTCTTTATAATCTGTGAGCACTGTTTGAGGATCGAACTGCAATGGTAACCATTAATCCTAAATTGCAACATTTCCTAAATTGGAAAAGTTAGGAGCAAAATCTAGGAGCAAAAACTACAATGATTACTTAAATGTCTTCATTCATATATTTGTGTCATTCATTCATTCGTGTATCTGTGAATTTGTGTTTACAGCTTCAACCATTCTCCAACTTGCAAAGCTGTAGCCTCTGTAACGGTTTATGCTTGTTTATTGTTTGTCTTCCGGGTTTGATTTTTCCAAGAAAATAGCACATGAATGCAATGCTGTTTAGATGAATCTCTCATGGGGTCAACCTTCCCAACCTATACTAAACAATATGTACTGTATTGAAGGTTTCTTGAGTCTCTCGTGGGGTCGGCCTTCTGTATGGGCTCACAGTAATGCAACAGCTAGGATCACCTCATACTAGCACTAGAGATGGGTACAACACAATCATATTACTCAGAAAGGTTGGAATACAGTGATTAAGACATAAGATACGTGAACAGATCATCAAGAAGAACAAGGCAAGAACAAGGCAAGAAGTGTGAGTTTCGCGATGCTTTCGGAAATGTGCGATATTGCACTGCATTTCACTGAATGTGAATTTTCTCGATATTGAGCCTCAAATTATTTTGCATTCTCTCACTTTACTTCAAAATTATTAACTGCATTTTTGAAAGGGAATATATAAGCAGTATTTACTTGAAAAACTTAGGCTTGGGGTTATGTAAAAGTAATGTTTTCCATGTGTAAATAGGACGCGCAGGGGACCAGTTGTTTGTCTCGGAGCTTGGAAGCAAAATACATGCTTGGAATTGAATGTTAATACAATGTAATATATATGATTTTGATGATGAGTGCTAAACCAAATACCAAAGTATGGACTTACAGTAACCTTGTGCATCTTGTGGGAAAATGGGGATAAATAGCATTTATTTCCCTTTCATCTTCACCCTAGCCTTAGCCTAAGTTGACTTCTTGTCTCACCCTCAACTAAATTAAGACGATCTCTTGACTTACGTATACAAAAAAAATCCTAAAGAATAAAGAATTTGAAAAAATATTCTGCCGTAATGATAATGGTGATGATCATAATAATGTTCTACAAACTCTACAAAGGACTTTATGTGCTTTTATGTTTCAACTTTCCGATCTATGTGACTCAACATGGAAAACAGGCACATTGTTACTGCTCTTTCTGTTCAGACTTTACAATGGTATATTACATAATACGAGTCAATACATTGTTTTGTTTAATGGTGCTCAGAAGAGGATGAGAGGTGGGTAATACAAAGGGGTAGTGTATATACTGTAAACACCATACGATGCCTGAAAAACAACTTCATGTTCATTGTCAGAGCTAACCCCAATGTGATGTTCTATCAGCCAGAACTGACACAGTTACACTCGTACGCCTGACTGTGCCATGTTAGAAACACAAACATAAAAGAGTTCATGTTTGTGTTTGGCGTTTGTATCAATATACAGTATCTATTTGAGGTATCCAGTGTTTTCCCACTAACAACTGGTGGACAAGGGTTCTACTGCTTCAAAGGTTCTCCTTCGAGTTTAAGCGCTAGCAAAGGAGTAATTCCTTTCATCATTCGAATGAGGCCCCTTTTTGATCACGGATTCTTGAAACTAGAAACAGTGCCCTTGAAAAACATTGGCACCCCTGATAATGGTCTGATGACAAAGCTGATAATGGTCTGATGACAAAGCTTTGTAAGATAAACAACACAGGCAAAAAGCACATCCAGAAAAGTGAGAAAATAGTATTTGTGCATTGAAAAGCACAAGGCTACGGCTGCAGCTTGACAGTGCACCGACTTCAGGAAATATTAGGATCTGATGAAGCATCATGCCATCTGCAAACAGTAGAATAGATGTACACTCTAAGTGACGAATTCCCTCTCGTTTCTGTTAAGGTAACTTATGTACAGCACAGAAATGTATCCGCAAAGAATAGCAACAGAAAATACAAACTGACTCCTAGAACTCATTTATTTTGCAGGTTGTGACAGTGAATGATTACAGTTTAGTGTTTGTTACAGCAACAATACCCGAGGGGGCACGAAAACAAGACAGATCGCTAACTAGCTGGTTACCAGAAGGGTTGAAGCAGAGCTAGCAGTGCTACATGGAAATTAGCAGTATAAATGGAACGTTTCTTTAGACAATGCTTGGCTGAAATGATCTGGATATGAACCCATGACTTTCTGATCAGCTCTTTGACAGATTTACCATCTTAATAAGACAGATCTCCTGTACCAACGTTTTGTTTTGTTTTGTTCTTATTTCTTATAGCAACGATCATTTATTGTTGTGTGATGTCTGATGAATGGCCAGAACTGCATGTTTTGGCCAATTAAAGGTAGAATACCTGCATGGAACTGGCAATCTCAGCTGGACCTCTGACCCCAGTGTTTGAACGTGGGCATTACTTTAAATGAATAAACTAATCAAATATATTTAAACAATCCACCATGGTAGGAGACTTCTGTTGGAATGACTTTCACTTAGCCCAGCATCCACCGTCCATGTACGTACGTACCTACTCTAATCAAATATATTTTCCCCGTACATTTTTTATAATGACTAATTACTTTCTAACATTATCAAATATAGGAGGGAAAAAAATGGTAAATGATTTGTGCTGTTTCTGGTCTTACCAATTTGATACAAATGAGTTTCATTCCTTTTAGTTCATTCCGTGAAGAATGATTCATTTGCTAAAAGCTTCCCTGGAAAAAAACGTTTTAACAGCTACCTAAGTGAGGACCCTTTTGGGAACCATGTTTCACAAAACCATGAGAGTTACGATGAGATGTGCAGGTAATTCATTAAGATAAACATCATTTTGTAAATACAATTTATTACCAATTTTCTCAAATTTCTAAACTCTAAATGGCTCATTACTCTGTGTCTGTCATTCTATGTAGTCGTTTTCTTTTCTTATCTGTACCAGCAATTCTGGAGGGAACTGTAAAAAGTGTGGTTGGTAATGACATTGGAATAAAAAGCACCCTGTGGAATAAATAGACTGGGGATTGGGTTTTATTTCATTACGCTCCTCCAGAAGGATTTGTCTGGTAAAACAAATTTAATTACTGACGTGAGTGGGATTGTGTAGCCCCAAAGACATATTTCGGTATATGCACAGTGCAGTTCCACAATAACACTGCTTGCTCAATTTCATCTCCATCTCAAATTATAGTGAGGAATAGAAAACTGTGATGAACTATGATTTTCAACTAACATTTGATACAACAGAGTTATGGGAGAAAATGTTCTACTGCACTAAAACCAACCAAACATATTGGTTGCAACAGTTCGGAAATAGTTTGACACTGGTCATTCTCATAATTATCATCATGGCTGAGATGAGGAAAAGCAATGGGGTGGATCACGATGGAATTTTTTCAGAATGAGCTGGCAAGGAGCAACTAAAACACAGCAGCAGAATAATTTGTATATGTCTGACATGAACACCTGTAAATAGTGATCATGAACGCAACTTCTGCGGCGCTCCATCAAATCAGCCCGTGTCTCTGCACCCGCTCTCATTCAAATAGAATGAAACCTCTGTCATTCAAACTCGGTGAAACTGGGCCAGGGTGACTGACATGTAGCACAGTGAAAAAGCAAAACCTTGTTGTGGATAGGCACTGAGAAACACTTTCGCTATGAAATCTTTATGTAACTAGGGGAAGATGAAAGGAAAAACAACTCTAGTTCGACATAGCCTTTGTCATTACAAAGAACTGCTAGACAGTTTTCTGTCTCGCTAATTTGCCTGGTGTGTTTGCAAGACTTCAGAGAATCTATTCTAAATCTAACCCCTGCATTTCATGCTAAGAACTATGGAGAAAGGCTAAAATGTAGGCTTTGATGTCTTTTGTTATCTTTAAAGCATGTTTGTCTGTGTCTGGTGTGTGTGCACGCCCAATGTGGTGCGATGACTGCATAGATCTTAATGATGAGGAATCCAAAGTTCTGCAGGGTTTTGGGCGAAGGACGCCAAGTTAAAAAAGCATTGCAGTTCAAGAGGAGAAGAAATAATTTATCTCCTGCGTCTTTTTCCATAGTTGAAAAGGAGTTGTGTAGATTGAGGAGTTCATGTCGGTGAAAGACTTTTCATGTAAGAAAGGCAGAATTTGGAGCAGGTTGCTGCGATATTTCCATTATTAAAACGCAAAGGCAAGATGGTGGTCTAACCTCAGTGCAGACAGCAGGGTGCTAAACTGATCTGTGTTACTGAGTCCCTTTCTGGTGATTAATCAACTTGTAACTATCAAAATAAAAGAATAAAATATCTCAGTGAAGTGTTAGGCTACCACAAGCCACTCGTACAGCCGCGTTGTGCTTTGGTAGAGATCGTAGAAGTATCTGAACCACTTTATTATGGGCGCGTGACTTCATTCTATCGTTTGGTGTTTTATTGATGGTGGTAGAAAATGCTGTGTCATGTTTAACTGGGTGAGCTGTGGGGATAAGACGGCCATGACGTGGCTTTTCACCATTCTCATCAAGCCATTCTGCTCTGTAGTTGTGGCATCTGCCATCCTGGAAGAGACCATTCCCATCACGATTGAAATGCTGCACCATATTATGAGGTCGATCTTTCAGAATGACTTTGTATTCATTGCCATTTATCTGCCTCTCTCTTGCAGGGACCTAATCCATGGCAGGAATACTATCTGTATCCACCTTCATCCTGTCACCTCTTTCTGCACCTCTTAATACTGAAAGATCTCTTCTTTTCAGCACCGCCCCTCAACTTGTGATTGTTCATCAAGATTACTTGCTTTTTACCCCTTTCTGATTTCATGTGGTAACGTCAGAACAAGCCTTGAGATGGCCATAAATACTATACAGTACAGTATGTTCTAACAGTAATTGCTCTAACTGCTACTATTAGAGCACAATGCAAATCTTAAAGGGGAATGTATTTCTCCCAGTATGATTGTTGAACATTGGTGCCAAGAAAAGCCCTTGCTCTAGTGATGGGAATTCTGGCTCTACAACACTATACAGAAATATATTTCAATTTATTTTATATGACATAATATAAAAGGTAACGTTTTACAATATATATATAATGTTTAATTGCTGCTGCTGCTGCTGCTGACTAGTCATGCATTTCTTATTTGAGGATTTAAATGTGCCCACTGGTTGATTCATTTATTAATTCATCAGAAAATTGGCAATGTTTGCATACAATCATCAATCATTTGGTTATTTGTGGGCGTTTGTTTTGAAGTTTTCTGGGAAAAAGTGCTCGCTCCTAAATTCTGGTGTAAAAAATCTCACTATTCTTGCTGGATTTGGATCTGAAGTACTATTACCAAACAAGTAAGTATGTTTTTTTATTTTTTTTATTATATTCAACTCAAATAAATCATAGGATTATCTTATCATTCTGTCTTGTATTCATTTACAAAAAAAACAAAACGGCTCTCAGATGTGTGTCGGCTCCCATCGTACACTTAAAAGAGCTGGCTCAAAGACACATCACTACTTCTGACACCAAAATCTAAAACTGTTGAAACTGTTGTTTTAGATAGATGAACATTTTTTCCCAGCAAAAAATGACCCACCTTGGGCAGATGGTACATTGCTTTTACATGTTTTTTCAACAGTGGCCTTGTTGTATAGACCATAATGAGTCTTGTCATGAGGTTCACTCATATTTTCAGTGTAAGTCCCGGAACAAGCTGCAAGTTGCATCCCAAATTCAACACAGGAACACAATCATCCGCTTGCTTTGCACAGACTGAAAGGTAAAGCCAGCTGGTGGGCACCAGAATACACACGGCTCTCCTCGGAGACTGGCCTCCACTGCACCCTGCTTAACATTCAAACCCTGTGGTGTGGGAACACTCAAGCATAGTTTAGCGGCAGGGACGTGAAACCCATAAAACACATTCGGTCCCAGAGAAGATTGATCATAGGCTCCCTCGCCACTGCTGCCAGCACTAGATTACATGTCAAAAGTGGCACAGGGAGCAGATATTTCAGCCAATAAGCATGGGTGGAAGGAGAGCGGGGCCTCGTCTCGGGAGTGATATTGCACAGCCTCACAGAGAGAAAGGGCTCGGGCTGACCCTTGAACCTATTGTTCTAAAGAGTGATGGCTGATCATAAACCTGCCTGACATCATTGAGGTGAAATGTAGCAACAGGGGAGGCAAAGCGGATTACGGGCCTGAGGGATAAGATACTCAGAATGGAGACTCGGGATGTAACTGCATAGATGGTTTCCATACCATGGTACAGTCGCACAGAGGCAATGAGCCCACGGCAAAACCCGAGTATCGTACTGATCATTACAGACAGTAATTCACTTAGAAAAAACCATAGACTCTTTCTCCCCCCCATTCAGGATTAAATAATCAAATTGGGAATGTCATGAAAAGCGCTACTGGCTGGCTAATGTCGACCAATGTAGACTATGTGGTCATGATTAAAAGACAAATTGCAGCACGCATGGACAGAAGACAGCAATCAAAGTCAGACAGACACATGGAAGACATAAAATGCAGCTGACCGTGTCCACAGTGTAATTAAACCATCAAGCATCAAATGAAGTCTTTTTGCACTCCAACCATGATATCAACTAATCACTCCTTACATGTCAGAGGAGACCCACTAGCCCTAAATAAAAGCGTGGTTGCTTATAAAGAAGTACATCTCGGTGAAGCGCAACGGAAGGCAAATTGTAATATACTGTATGAGCTGCCTGATTCTCAAACCACCCCCTTTTGCCCTTGTGAGGCTCCTATATACTGTGGGCATTTCAGCATGCAAGCAGAATAGCGAGATAGGGCCCAGGTGACCCCCGGTAGCCTTGGCAATAGTGATGAGGCTGCAGCTGAATCTCTCCTGGATGTCTCTAGCTTGTCACTTTATATCAAAGGAGGAGCGATGCTTGGTCGTATGAGTTGTGAACCAATGCTGACTCTTGCATTTGATGTCACTGTATTGAATATGCTGGGTTATCCCCATAAATATGCAGATGAAGCCAGTGAGGGTGAGGGGAAGCAATTCAATTGATGGCAAATTTAGATTGCATTGGCCTTCAACAGTATTTTTATATCAAGAGATTGTAAGTGTGACTACGCCGTCACTTTCTATAATCCCCTTTTACAATCGCCCATATACTCGATATATTGAATCCATCATCTGTGTCATGTGTTATCTGTGAAATGTTTGACAAAGCAGTCTGCACAGACATAGAAAAAGAGACATTGCACTGACACATTTTAACCACACTGTGATAATACTGTGATTTCAAATAGTTGTATGTGACTTCCCAACAATCCATGACAAAACACTGGAATGGTGGATCTATAAAATGAGGCAATAATTGATCACATTTATATGATATATTTATGGCCACATCAGGCTAATGTATTCCAGCATAATTCTTCTTCCTGTTTCAGTCTCTTTGTCTTTGGCAGCGTACTCAGCCATCAGGTCACTCAAAGAGGTCAACCTGTCATATGTTCTCCAGCTCCTTTTATGTGTAGGATTTCCCTTTTCCTTCCTTATTTCAGGCTTCAGCTTCATGCAGTTAGATCCGTAAAAGAAGACACGTTGCCCGGAGGCAAACATCTTTTGTCTTTCTCAATTACAGCCCAACTGGTCTTAAGAAATGGATTACCACTGATGGCAGGCAACACCCTGTACATGACAATCTCTTCCCATGGTGTAATTCCATTCCCTGGCATTCAACCAGACGCCTCTCGCTCAATATCGTGTGTAACTGTGCCCATTAATATTTACAGCGTTTCATATCACTGTGATTTTGATGCCTGTTCAAGATTAATTTGATTAGATTACTACTGGAACATTCCATTCCAGCTCAATAAAGTAGGTCTATGTGTTTTTCCCTTTAATCTTTTGAATTTTACATAAGTATTTCTTGGACATGAGATGAAAATAGACGAAGGTTCCACACGGATTGGAAACGAGCTCTTCCTGTACAGTGTCTTAACACAGCGTTGAGATGGATGTCAACACTTAACACAGTCATCACATTTTCTTATCTCTCTCACCAATGCAATTTAAAGCAAAGTCGTTTTCTTCCTCGAGTGCATCCCAGAACCACGGCCGTACACCTAAATTCAGTCGTAATGCATCCTTTAACCCGTTGAGTTCAGTCACATTTCTTGCAACTCTCCTCCCATCAGCATTTACCCTCCTGTGTCCCTCTTGAAACTCTGACGATTACTCGCCTCCATCCTCACCTAGGTTCCCTATCCCTGCACCAGATCAGCTGTTTAGAGTCCTTCACGGCTGACTAATCCCCCTATAGCCATCGCTGACCGTCAGCCTTGCTCCTTGTTTTTTCCCCCTCCCAGTCTCATTCCATCCATCTCTCTCTCTTTCTCCACTATCAGTTCTCCACATCTCTCTCTCTCTCTCTCTCTCTCTCTCCCCCCACCCCCACTCCCCCCACTCTCTCCATTAAATACCAAACCCAGAATTTTGTGCTGGCGTACAGCTGCAGTGCTGTAATCCAGTCCGAGTTACATCAGCACTGCAATCAATCACCTAGCCCGTCCTGCTGCCCTTCACTATCCTGCAGAGAGACTGACTTGTGAGCCGTCAACTTACTGTCAGCCGCTGGCACCCATGCAGGAATGTACATGTGCACAAGCAAGGGTAGCGCTGTCAGAGAAGTTGTTAACAAAACTTTCCTCTGAGAAACTCCCAGGCTTAATGCAGGGACAACAAATGATTAAGTTGGGTTTATTGCCACACAAACCATTTGGGTATAGTGAACTGTGCTTTGACAGGGCATTAAATGCAGTGAATACAGAATACCATTGAAGGAGAAGCAATCATGAAAAGGAGCAGATAATGCACTAAGAATGCTTATGTTTTAAAACGGCGGAATGGCATTTAAAGTGTCTCAAACACCTCCAATTATCTAATCTATTTAGAAAGGGAGGTGGGGTTCTGCAAGCCAAGCTAAATAATAGACAGGGCGGCAGCTAGTGAGCAGTTAGCAGGATGCTGCATAAGCCAGCGTTCTGTTTTCTGAGTTTGGTTGCTGCATTATTGATTGGACACACTCTGTGGTCACAGCCGTAGACATCTGAGGACACAGCCCTCTCACGGTCAAATCTAAGAAAAACAGCCATTTAACTTAATCGGAGTGCAAACCTTATTAAATCCTGAAGAATAAGGTCCTCATTTACAAAAAAAGGAAACAAAAAGAAACATTCTGAATGTCTCGGAGGGTCTAAGCCAAAGAATCTACAGTATAAAGGAAAGGTCAGATATGTCAAAGCCATGTGCAGGAGCTTTAATTGGAGACAAACTCCAAAGCCCTTTAAAGGCATTCTACCTTGGCAATAACATTTGTATTTGTTTTCATAGTACATTTTGTGTATCTACTCTTCAACTTCTATTTGGGATGTGACTGAAATGGACCTGATGCTGTCTTCAACCACTGCTGGGAAGGTAAGCAAATAATGTCAACTTCGCTAGAGCTTATTCTGTGGGATAATGTTAAATAAATATCAGCATGTCCGCTCATCTTCATGCTGCTAAAAGATATTGTTGCTGCAATTTCAGAGCACTAATGTTAATTAACAGATTAGCAAAAACAAGATAGTCAGATTAACGTTGACCCACAGACAGCTCCAAAAGCGTTTGAAACTAGGCTTCAATAATTAAGGTATGGGCATCCCATCTGCTACGGTACAAACTGTGCCAAAGAGTTTAGAGTTTGTCTCCAACTAGCGCTCACACACGTGGCTCTGACCTCTCACGCCCACAGCTCTGGCTCATGGATATCTGACTTTTCCTTCTTTATAGATTCCTCGGTCCAAGCATGTCAAGAAATCCCTTACTTACAAATTAGCCTTGCCACAGGTCAACTTACCTTTTCCATGTCACGATAGGAGAACCACCAAAATCATCCCATGCCTCTGTCCTGTGCACATGCTAACACATGAGCATACAGTATGTTAAGTGCAATTAGGCAACTATTATCTAGTGTAAGAAGATAGACCTTTTAGTAATCCAGACTTGGTGGAGGGGTCACGTGAAGGGTTGACCAAAGTCCTTTAAGGAATTTAATGCAGATTATTTCAGGGGAATGTTGGTACGACTCAACCGTGTTACAATGCTGTCTCCTGCTTCAGGAGGTCTAAAGTTACACAACAGGAACTTTTTCAGGTATAACTACTACAGCGGGCATGTCAACCTCAATTTAAAGTTATGATTGCACTACTTCTTACTAATGAATCTTGAATATGAAAACAGGAGTAGGACCAAACATGAGAAGAAAAAAAAACATGTTTGATGAGTTTCTGCTGATATGAAATGGCATTTTTTTAAAAATTGGTTATAAATGAAAAGGACATATATGCAGATGGCTAGAGTTTTAATTTGGTTTGGTTGTCATTAATTCTGCGCCCGACCACATTTGAAATTCATCAGCGTTGGTGCGAGAGGGCCCCTAATCAAGGTTTTTACAGGCTGGTCCGCGGCGCTGACATTTTGAGATGCCTAAGCACTTGACCACCTAATTCTGCTAATTGTGGTCTCCAAAGTTCTTGGAATGCGCAATCACTTACAAAATAGAGCAATTTCCCAGCAAATTTATGATGATGTAAAATGTGCCTATTACAGCTTCCTGATAAAACTTTATTGGAGGAAAGAGAAACATGCTCCGGGGAGAATGAGGAACGACTTTCCACCAGAAAAGCTGCTGGAGATGAAGGCCCATTCAATAGTCCACATTATATTTAATGATGTGGTCTGATGTCATTACTACTGTTATCCTTACTGTGCATTCTTGCTGTAGTATACAAATTCATCTGAACATAATACGCAGTACATGACCGAGTACTTTTAATTTAAACTTTTCTGTGCTTCATGCAACTTTAGGAAATGCTACAGACAGGTATTTCTCTAGCCACAACATGAAAGCTATGGATTGGTGAAAAAAGATGCCTGCCTCTTCGTCACGCTCCTCTCCAGAGGTGCTTCACAGTAAATACATTGCATTTGTTTTGCCTCTCAGATCGTGATATAGATACCAGTCAGACATAATTTATTTGGCAAGCATCCCAACAAATAATGTTCTAATAATTCTGTCACGGTGCCTCCTTCTGGCAAATGTACGTGCAAATACAAAAAGGTGTTCTTTATCCAAGCCGTAGTAAAGTGGTCATTTCTGTCCCACACACAAAGACATCTATACAGGTGAGTCATATTAAGTTCAATGCCAATTAGTAGCACGTGTCAGCTTTAAAAGGCCTGACAATCATCAATTTTATATGGGTTTTCTAAGAAAGATGAGGCGGAGGAGGAGGAGGATTGAATTACAGGTGTATCAGTCACAGAACAACAAAATGATGTTATTTAACAAGTGGCGCAGTCTGAAAAACCATGACACCGTATGCCAAATGCGGACAAACTGCACCAGCGAACAGGAATAGTGGTTGCAAACACCACAACACTAAAGCCTCAGAAGTTCTGACAGAATTGAATCCACCCCTCTGGGACATTCTGAACAGAAACTGAAGAGGGAGAGCTTCACAAAACTGGTATTTACAGTGTGGCAGGGCTGCCATTCACAAACAGTATCCAAGGCCAATACACAGAGATGCATAACCTGGTGTCAAAACCTGGAACCCAAAAGTAATCTGGTCTGGTCATCTTTCACCCTTTTCTCTGACACTCTCTGACACAGGTTTAGGTTTGGAAAAAGCCAAAGGATACATTCAACCTAGAAAAGTCTGTAGGTTAAACTGTAACTGTTAAACACAGTGGTGGATCTGTAATGGTATGGCCAGCCTTCCACTGGGAGTCATTAGGTCTGATGATTGCTCTGCATGGTTATATAATGACCAAGGAATATGAGGCCATTTTGCAGGACCAGGTGCACCCTATGGCACAAACACTCATGACGTTCCCATATTTAGAGATGATAATGTGCCCATACACACACTGCTAAACAAATTGAAAAAGGTTTTTTTTCTTCTGAACAGCAGGATAGACGTCAAAGGCCTTCCATGTCCTACCCAGTTACCTGATCAAAACATCTTTGAACCTTTTATGGGAAGCTCTGGAGCACAGAGTGTGAAATAGTTTCCCACCTGACAGTATTCCAAGGACTGAAGCTGTTCTGAAGGAAAAGGTTGGCCCTCCTCCTTATTAGCTGGTTAATATTCCTGTAATGTTAGGCGTTTCCATTATTTTGTTCAACCCCTGTATGTGACTGTCAGTTTTCATTTGCGAGAAGCCTTTGAAGAGGCTTTGTTAGGTCTGCTTGCCTTTGGACGAAATTATCTTTTTGATTTAAAGTTTGATTTCAACGTTTTGGCTAACCCCGACCATGACCTTAACCAACTTGTACCCTAACTAATACTTTTCATTCATTCTTTAACTACTTCAAGAAACTCACCTTGACAAGAGAATAACCTTTTTTGCTACCTTACACACCAATACACAAACCGGATCCTGTGAATCTTTTCACTCAAATGAAATGAAATTGTATGAAGATGTTAATTATGGCTAGTGCTGAAGGCCAATGTGTTATCAGTCACCATGATACGTTTCAATGAAAGCTATGGCTCACAATGTTCCAATGAATAGGTTGCTAGAGGCCATTTACACTTCACAACAAGTGGAAATTTCTCTCCGCTTACACTAACTAATGTGTCCATGACAACGGCCATGTGTCAGGCTTTGTGTTTAAATAATGTATATTTATTCACAAATCTATTTAAAGCTGTTTAATATTGTTAAACAGCAACTATGAAACAAAAATTGTATTTACTAAATGAGAAAAGAGATTAGCACAGCAGGGACAGTTTAACATCAAGGTGGAAGTCCTTCTTTACATGAAATGGTTTCCGGTGACATTCTGGTAACATTGCTGGTGGCATGTAAGGAAGGCATAATCTCCAAGGAAATCAACGTGTGATTGGTACACAGTGATGAAAAGAGCCCACGGACCATTATCAATGGAATAGTATTGAACAATCCTGTAGTATTACGCTACGCTCAAACACTTGCTTCTAACATATTGACACATCAAAGGGTTGTGCGTTTTTGATGTAAAATAATACCAGTGGTGCCAGAGTCATGGTAATTAACAGTAATGAAATGAGAGATCAGTTGGTGATCAATATAAAGCCAAATGGTTGTTAAGGATATGCCCTGAAGACAGAGTTACAGCTGTGCTGTGGCCTACTTTATCATTCTCCTTGTGCCGTGACTTATCAGCCTTATTTTACACCGTAGGGATGACAAACATTCATAGTTCTCTATGACTTAATATGAGGAAGAAAAATAATAGTCTGTATTGGTAGAATATGGTAAAACAAAAAAAATGCTGGTCTAGGTTTAATCTAGTTGGTAAATCATTCAAAAATAATTGGAAATTGGCAACAACAAAAAAAAAAAAACTCAACTATCCTATTTTTACTCTCATGTCAGTTCTATCAGATTTTATTTACTATTCAAATGGGATTTTATTCCTACTCCTACTGATTTTTAGTTCCAAGGCATATGGAAGAATTTACTGATGGCCTATGCTCTAAACCAATAACTTTTTCCATTGGTATGAAAGACAACAGTGAGAGTGGGTGTAAAACCGTGGGTGCATTTTGTTAATTTCATCAACTATGTATGTATATATGGACTACGTACCCTAGAGAGACTATACTTGCTGTGCAAATTTAGAATGCATCAAATGTAATCAGTGGGAGGCTTTTTGAATGACGCCATCCTCATTGTAAACAGCAGCATACCTCACACAAGAAATGGGAATCCAGTAGCAAAGATTTTCATACACTGACTTGCTGATATTTCTGGGGTTTTCAGTGGCTGTGTTAACAGTGGTAAAAGTGTAACGTTTTCATAGTATCAGAGAATGGTGCTCTTTTAAAAAGAAATATATATATTTATTTATTTATTGAATTGGGACAGTGCACATTAATCAACATATCAGCATTACACATCAATGTAAATGTGCCGGAATTAGCGCAATTGCTAAATTTCATCCGTAGTCCCAAGGCAGGTACTCATATAAACACGAAACAAACCTCACAATTACCAAAGACAAATCACAAACAGTATTACAATAAAAAGTTACAGTAAAAAAGATAAAGTGCACAATGAACCGAAAGCCCCCGGGAACGGGCAGCAGAGGAGGAAACAGATATTATGTGTGGGTACATAGCTGGTTTGTTTTTAACCAATGTTTGAGATTTTTTTTAAATGGTAAATAGTTGTCGCAGTCCCTGACGTGTACTGGTAACTTGTTCCAGGAATGTGTGCCTCTTACAGACACCACCATTTGACTGAATTTAGTCCTACGCCTAGGTACATTACAGTCTCCCCTAGTTAGCGCTCTGGTATTTCATTTCATTTTCATTTAATGGTGGGGGCCAAGCCCATTTAAAACTTTAAACACAAGACAAATATCCATGAAGGTTTGGTAACTGTTGAAATGTTGAAAATGTTAAACTTATTTATGATATTGCAATGATGGAAATGAAAAGGTTTCCTATCCAAAATTTTGACTGTCTTCTTGAAGAGAGACTTAATGGGTTTTAACGTGCTTGCTGGTGTATGTGACCAGGTTGTATAGCAGTAAGTTATGTGAGAAAATACCTTCCTCTCTGGAGGAAGGTATCCTCTTTGACATCCTACCCTGACACTGCTTTTGTCAGGGAAATTTTTCTGATGAGGAAGCAGGTAGGGGAAAAACACAATGTGTGAAAGATAGTTACCCTTGACCTTTTGAATCAGGCCAGGGTTTGAACCTGTTTCATTTGTGACGGTTCCCAGGCACACTGCATTGCCTGAATACTGAGAAGAAAAAAAAAAGCATTTGATGAGGTACAAAGCCGCCAAGGGAGATATCCAGATGTCAAGTGTCGCCCAGAGGACAGGTGCATCTGGATTGCTGAGCCAGTGCAGAAGTAAACAAAGCAATGACAAAGAGAGTGGGAGGAGAAAGAAAACAGATTTAACCAGGAAAGAACACTGTGGCTAGAAGCTGGGGGGGGGTGTTAGAGGAACATCAGTGGTGTATATGTCATCCTGTAGCTCACTAGAATGAGAGTTTCACCTGGGAAAGCAAAATCTATGCTCACTGAGGTGCATCTGGGGGCACAGGTCCTCAAAGTGAGCAGAAAGGTCCCTGGCCACTTCACACAACACTCCTGCTTCCTCAGCCAGCCTTGACGAGCGAGCAGTGGTCAAAACAGTGCGAGTAGTGCTACGTTGGGATGGGTCAGCTCATCGAGACGGCAGGCCCACTGGGATGGGATCAGAAATATGGTTATAACAGGTAAAAGGAATGGCGCGTCAGTGGGGGGATCCCAAGAGGGTTGGTCGATGATGGGAAGCAGAAACAACCGTCTAGACACAAATGAGCAGTAAAAAGTCTCCTGGTTCACAGGAGAGTGGGCCGGGCGGAGTGGCGGACAAGACTCAAGACACTAATGATGAAAAAGGTGGCAGGTGTGTGCGTGCAAATTGCAGATGATGAGGTTCCCATCTCTTGAAACATCTGTCAGAGGAATTACACATCCCGGGTAATCTAATCGAGGCTGCCGCAAAGACAAGTCTGAGACAAAACAGCGTTTACTGTTCTAGTCAATTCTGCGTCAGAGGCTCCAGAGAGGTCCATTTATCTCGCGCGCCGCAGAACCTTCCGCTGATATTTAGACTTCTGCTGTTTCAAATCAACTTAATCCTGTTCCAGGCCCTGTGCTTGGAGACAAAGCTGCGTTATTCCACTTTGTTCATTCC
This sequence comes from Hoplostethus mediterraneus, assembly GCA_034670385.1. Taxonomy (NCBI): domain Eukaryota; kingdom Metazoa; phylum Chordata; class Actinopteri; order Trachichthyiformes; family Trachichthyidae; genus Hoplostethus; species Hoplostethus mediterraneus. Next base: position 802,584 of record JAXDDW010000146.1, read on the forward strand.
CGGCCGCCAGCTGGAATGAAGGAGAAGCTCGCTGCGAGATGCCCCACGGACTCTCATTGATCCACATGCCCGACATGGGGTTAACAAAAGAGGAAAATATATTTGCTTGGGTTCAATCTCCTTCTCAAGGATTGATCCTGCTTGCCTGGGGCACACTGTGTTTTGAGAACGGTCCTTTTTTAGGTTGTTTGCAGTCCGCTAACACCAGTCCACCAGTCGTACCCTGGTTTGGGTTTTTCAGGAGGAGGAGCGGGTGAATTTGCTCTTGCTCCGTCAATTAAATCCTTGCTCCCATTGGTTCACTTTTACACAACACCTTCGCCTCTAGGTCCCTTTGTAGGTTTCAAAACAAAGCCTATCATTGAAATTACTATCTCACCACCACCATTTTCTTTGTTATTTTTTATTCACCTCACTGCAGTAGTGGAAAAAAAGTATAGACTAAATTCATTGCTTTTGGGTTGTTTTCCTCTGTGCTCAGTTGTATCTTGCTAGGCATTCAGCACAATTGCCTCATGTCATTTTCCTAATTTGTTTTACTTGCCATAATACTCTTATACCAATCTCTATCCACATGCTACCATTGTTGACACCTCAGTTTAAATATAACTAGTCTGTCTTGCTAAGGCAAGGCAAGTTTATTTGTATAGCACCTTTCATATACAAGGCAGTTTAAAGTGCTTTACACGAGACATTAAAATACATTTAAAACAGCAACATTTATAAAGACATTTAAAAAAAATGAAATCACTTAAATTCACTTAAATCTATAATATCCACTACATAGGCCTGTCTCATTATTTAGCGCCCTACTGTACTGCATGCTTTAAAGATTAATTTGCTTTCATCATTCGTTCTCTCATGTTATGATTCATCCATTTTGACAGAGCAGGTAAGAGCTCTGTCAAAAGTTATTGTCCAGCGGTCTAAATTGACCTTTTTGTAATAAGGAAAAAAAACAAAAAAGTGTTGCTGTTGTACCGGTTCTCCACTACAAATGTCAAGAAAGAGCTTTGGCTCAGCATTGACAGTGGGTGATGTGTTCAGATTTAACAAGGGGGGTTGATGGGCCAGGTAAATTCTTGTTTTCTTCTCCACCTTTCCCTGTAGTTATCAGTGGGAATTCATGTAATAAATTGTGCTATCAAAGGAGTTGCCCTCTTTTCATCTCCTGTAAAATAGCCCCCTGGAGCTTATAGGTGATGGAGGGTGAACACGAATACAGGGGGAGGTCTGTGGGTGTACATAACGGAGATGTGTAATTGTTCTGGTGAAGAGGGCAAAGGGATGTCGGAAGAGAAGATACAGAAGGGAGGGGAGAGTGGGTTTATGTAAGGACCGCATGGGAATAATGAGCGCCATAGTTTTTAGTTGCTTTGCGGCAAGGCTTCAGCAGAAAATAAGAAAAACAAATGTTTCTGGCTTGTATTTCTGGCCAGCTCTCAGAGTTTGAGACACAAGACAATTTTGCTATCAGCCTGGGAGCATCATTGATGTGACAGTTTGGTTTTATTGAGCTATCGACAGAGAGACAATGTGATGAAATGATCTTTCCTGAAGGGTATGTAGTGGTCTCGTGGTGCTACAAACCTTTGAGCAGTCAAATCACGTATATATTTCCCTTTCATAAAGAGAGACCATTTTTGATTTGATTTGATGAATTAACATAGCTAGCTAGCAAGTGATAATTAGGTAGGTAGAACTTACCACTGAATCCAATGACGGAAGCAACGGTTCTCCAAGCATCGTTTTTAAGGTGTGCATTCCTGTCGACCATCAAATAGAAGTTGTAGACAACTGGGAAGCTCTGAATGGCTCTAATCAACTTATCATCCATTTGGCACTTGACCGGTGGAACTGCTGACATTGAGGACGGAAATCTGATTGGCTCTTGACGGCGAATGACTCATCAAGTTTTCCCGGTCGCTCAGCTCTACAGGAAAAGAATGGACTTCTGGTGACTTTGATTATAATGTTGCTTAGTGTGAATGCGGGGTAATAATCAACACTTATGCCATTAGTACTCAGATGCCCTTTAATACATTTGAATTATATTTGCTCAGTGTGCCATTTTGTCAGTAACAAATTCGACTAAATTTCTTACAAAATGAACTAGTTTTAATATAGACGCAAACCATGACAACAGTTGAAGAACAATGACTGCGTGGTGCCTCTGATGCAATAAAATGTACGTGTACGCTATGGTATTTACTGTACTCGAGCCACGTCATTATCAATATCGGAGGAGCCGAGCCATAAAAGCGCAAACGTGACAGTACTGTATGTCACGGCGTTGCATCACTTCCATTGTGCATCTCTCTGAAACAACATTTTGTTCCTCGCTACTATACGCCCACGGTCCAACGTCAACCGTGGTTAATGGTCAATGGACTGCATTTATATAGCGCTTTTATCCAAGGCGCTTTACAACGTATGCCTCTCGTTCACCCATTCACACACACACACTCACACACCGAGTGAGCTACCATGCAAGGTGCTGGCCTGACCATCGGGAGCAATTTGGGGTTCAGTGTCTTGCCCAAGGACACTTCGACATGCGGACAGGAGGAGCCGGGGATCCTCTGATCTTCTGATTAGAGGACGACCTGCTCTACCTCCTGAGCCACAGCCGCCCCGTGCCTGATAATGTGGCAGAGCTACACATCGAAACTACATGCTGTTGCATTTCAGTTCAGGTAGTCCTCTCACATCATGTCACGCCATGTCGTATCATGTCCAATTGGAGTTAGAAAGTGCTTTGCATTGTGTGACGGCCATACCACTGGCCAACACGAAACAGCATCGGTTGTATTATTGTTTCATTAGAGCATATTCGGTCACATACACAAATCAAATAATGACACACACTATTTAGGGGTGCTGTATGAAAAAAAAGCTGTGTCATGTCATTATTACGACACTATGTTTTCTGATTGGAGTGCACGCACCTTTGTTACCTTGTTCTGTTGCCCTCCACGTGGTGTATCCACCATTAAAAAAAAGTGTGCCAAACCTTATGGCAGCCTTTTATACTGAAAGGACAGGAAGTGGAAGGTGCCAACTCCAAGTGCTCTGCAGGGGATCTCCAGATCTGCCTATTTTTCCTTATTTTAGTATTTAATGCATTTGCAATTTCGCTGCCCATTCCTGGACTGTTTAGTTTGGTTGAATAAAACCATGTGAATTTACACCTTGTGTCCTCGAGCCTTTCTGCCTGAATCATTGACATTTATGAAGGATTAATAACCATAGAGCCATAATGTATCAGGGCCTTGTCTCCAATTACCAAGTACTTAAAAGGCTACCTGCAATTTAAGCATCCTCGCACATCCTCGCGTCGAAAATACTAAAAGGGCCCATGGTAATACTTTGGTTTTGGAAAATTAAATGTTTATCCAACGCAGTACCTAATAGGTCTTGGGAGACCAATAAAAAACCTAGTGTTTTGAGGAAGGCCATGTGTGTTTGCATGTAGGTACGAGTGTGTGGGCAAGCAGTTGTGTGTGAGTGTGGGCAGATACATCAATATTAGAACTAAGGTAGCCATTTGGGATCATGGAAGTAAACAAGAAGTCTGCCAATTCTTTCACCACAAAGCCAAAAGACTATACATCCACACTCCCTATGCCAAGTCTCTATGCTGTACAATAAATAATCTGGCCTGAGGACATTTTGAAGAAGGAAGTACATTTAAGACTAAAGTTGGTTGGTTAAGTGTAAAGTATAAAAGTATAACCAAGTTCCAGGAAAGTTATGGAGCAAGAAGGCTTGTATCAATTACCATTTCTAATTAAACACGATATCTGCTGTTAAGGGAATTATTTATCTGAAATTAAGACTTTGGTAATTGGCATCGTCTTGTTTAATCCCTGGCGATGGCAAAAGTGAAGCAAATTAAGGTGATGCCACCGTGGAGAGGTGTTATTGTACACAAGAAACTAATTGGACTGAGAGGGAGGAAGAGGAAGGGGAGGAGCACATATCACCAGCCCCCCCAAAGTGACTCAGACCTCGCATTAAATTCACACCTTGAAAAAAGGCTTTCGACTTAAGGGAAACAACAATGAGGGCACAGCAACACAGCAAAGCTTTCCAGATCTTTCCCTTCCTTTTCATACCGTTCATATGAGTTGCAGACGCCTTTGTGCAGCAGGACTGCACATTAAGGATAATAATAACTAATAAGAGTTACTGCCATTTCATTTTGGCTTCAGAGGGAAAGCTCATTAAAGTGGCAAAGCCTCTGTGAGAACGAGTTGTCTGAACCTTGCTTTGATTCCTTTAACAACCAGCAGCTCTGAAGCCCTGTTTCATAATTGCAAGTCCCCCTTTCAAATTTTGTGCGCATGAAATATTTAAACAGGATGTACTCCTTGAGTTTCTGCGTCAGCAACTTTCTCCCCTGTATGTTTGTGTCATTTTGTCTAACGGGTCTGCTTGAGAGGCAATGAGAGCGATCGTCGGAAAGAGTTCAAACAGAATCCTGAACCCTTGTTCTGTTGGTGCCATCACTTTCATTGGAAAGGCTCCCACTATGTATAGACTTGTTGCCTGTACCTCATATTGCATGTAAGGTGTCTTTTGTCTGCCAAAACTCCATAACCCCTTGCAAGATGTTTTAATGATTGCATGATTGAATGATTTACACCATATGGCCAAAGGTCAGTGGACACCCCTACTAGTTATTGAGTTCAGGTGTTCTTCAGGGTTTGGGCTTGGCCCCTTAGTTCCAGTGAAGGGTAATCTTAATGCTACAGGATACCAAGACATTTTATCCAATTGGGCGCTTCCAACTTTGTGGCCACAGTTTGGGGAAGGCCCTTTGCTGTTCCAGCATGACTGAGCCCCTGTGCACAAAGCGAGATCCTTAAAGCCGTGGTTAGATGAGTTTGGTGTGGAGGAACTCGATTGGCCTGAGCCCGCCTGTGAGCCCGCCTGTGAGCCCGCCTGTGAGCCCGCCTGTGAGCCCGCCTGTGAGTGTTGAGTTAGGATGCCATTCTAACATTTTTTTTTAGCATGTGGCACCAAGGAGAACCCGTAACTGTATATATCTTACGTGCTTGCATGTTAGTTTTTTAATGTTGTCTATGTTACTGTTATGTTCTATATTGAAATGGCTTCAATGTTTATGAAAAGTTCTTTTCAAAACAATGGTGATGATGATTATTATTATCCATCAGAAACATAGAGCTCATAATTGAAGGACATTCACAGCTGTATACATGAAATAGAATTATTTAGTGGAAATAGGGAAAGATAGTGCAGCTCCCCCGGATCCCCTCCACCCCACCCACCCCCTTTCCCCTAATCTCATTCATAATTAACGTCTCAGTTTGGCTGTCAGTGAATGTTGTAACCAAATAGATATCTATTCCCATTCTGCGGGAGACTGTGTCATTGCATTTACACACTCTAATTGGGACATTTCATCAACATGTTCAAAGAATAATTAGTTTGTGCTCAAAGAATAATTGGTTGAATATTTTCCTAAATTTAATCCATTTGTAAAGATCTGAACTGGTACAGTGATAAATCATACATAAATACAAGGGAAACGAGTGTCCATCTCTACTGGCAGCTACAACAATATCCTCAGATGTAAGAAGTTAAGATCACTTTGATCCCATTACAGCAAAGCAGGAAAATACCTGTGCAGAAATATCAATGGTTTCATCAAGGGTGAAGTTTGTAATGAAACATCAGTTCACCTTAAGCTATGAAAACCTTCAGGTAAGAAAAAAAAGGTGAATTGTATCCGTTTAAAAGCAAAGACACTTTTCTATTACAAGGAAAAACAACCGACGGTATCCAGGCAGATGTCTGCAAAACACGTTTTACGAGATGACAAAAGAAACACCCGTGCATAGTGTGCAGCGGAATTGCTTTTCATTGTTAGGCTGACGAAACAGTCACGCTGAGAGGATGGATACAAAAATATTTGTGATCAAATCTCAGTGGCAGGGAATTTATCCAGTGTTTCCATATTCACAGCTGGACTCGCTTAAGACTGAGTAAAATCAAGTTAAACGTGCACTGCATGGGCTGGGGGATAGAGCACACGTCAGTCAATAATATAGATTACTCCACATTGCTTTGTGCTTTGCTGAAACTCCGGCGGAGCGAGCTTGGGGGTGCGCGCCGTGTACTAGGGAGATTGTGGTTTTGAAACTAGCACCCGGTTCTTAGTGCACATCATCCACTCTCTATACCAAACGTCCTTTTGATTTCCACTGCACTGCATATGTAAAGACATGAAACATCCCCACCCTCCCTCGTGTTCTCTGAGCAGTGTGCAATAGTTGCCCGTTCGACCATGAAAAAACTGACGCAACACTTTCTCATGTGTGTAATAACCTGTATGAGGCTTGACTAGAGCAGTGGTGTCCAATCATGTCGAGACTCTGCAGGTTTTCACTCCAACTAAAGACTACAGCAGGTGATTTCACTGATTAACACACCTTCAACCAGCTAGGAGGGACTAATCAGTGAAATCACCTGCTGTAGTCTTTGGTGGGAGTGAAAACCTGCAGACTCTCGGCCCTCCGTGGCACATGATTGGACACCACTGGACTAGAGGAAGAGGAATTATCTAATGAGGCCTCCACGAGGGAATGTCTTGCAATCTTTCTCTCCTCTCGCTTTCGGCACAGCAATGATGCTCGCGGGCAGCAGGTAGGTGCGTCCCGATGGATGCAATCGCTATGCAGTGCAATAGACACATCAATAACGCATCACTCGCTCTGCATACATTCACTGAGAACTCTGACCTTTAAACCATCTTAACTCAAGTCACCTGGCTTTGGCTCAGTGCACGTAAACCTCATAATTTGATTTTAAAAAAAAAGTTCAACTCATAAACTCTTTCACCCTTTAGCTTTTGCCGTCTGCACGAACTCACATTTTAACGTCAACCAAAAGCATTATACTGTATTAGAAACCTACTGCTCAGTCAAAGCTCAGTCATATTCTTCATCCTCTCTGATGGTGTGAGTGGGGCGCCACAAGGAATAAACAGGAATATTATGTTGATGTGTTAACTGGTTTATTCAAGGCAACAGGGAGACTCAATTGAAGGGTGTCAAAGGTGCGTGTAAACAGCTTGACCCAGATACGACCTTAACTAGAGTATGGCAAGTAGCCGGGTTACTGCGTGCATGTCAATGCAGCCACTGTTACAGGACACATTTTAAAACAAATGTGCTTTCTAGACCCCAGTGCACTCCAGAAGTTCCTTTTAGCCTCTCGCTGTTCGATCACAGCTGCCTGAACTCGTTGCTAAGCCCCGTGCGACACCGAACAATCAAGCAAATTTGATCCGGAGCTTGAGGTTGACAGACCTTCAAGGCTGATGAAGAGAGAAACAATGCGTCACTACCAAGCCAGGTTTCTGTGTGTGAGTGTGTGTGTGTGTGTGTGT